>OX439466.1:6411384-7023569 GCA_949320045.1 Scotopteryx bipunctaria
TAATGGACCCAACTGACCTCAAATGATGTCCAAAACAAATCAGTGACATAACAAGACAATGATGTCGTGACCATCGTGATCCGTCTGCCTCTTTTGATAGCTTCTATTGGATTCCGGTTTGATCACACAGAGCAAAAAACATAAAAGTTAAACCAACGTTAAAGTTAAGATATTATGAAGTATGAACTGCATTGTCCATTGCTTTCTCATCATTTCCCTGCCCTTTTCCCACTTTATGTGGGGTTGGCACAACATGATATTCTTTTTTTATTTCCCTCTGATAAAAGTCATCGCAACACACTACTTTCTTACTTTACTAATTTATTTATTACTACCTAGTGCCTTCCATCTGATCGAAGAGTTCTGTTTTGCCGTAGGTAGTAATGAATAGGCATGTACCTATACCTACCTACCGTTTCATTCATTGGAATTGCATTCTGCGCAACTTTGTCACGTGGTTCGTGCGTCAGAGGACAACTTATTTTGTCGCCTACTACCTTTGCTGAAGTAGTTGTCATCTTATTACTCCAAGGATTATTATCAAAACTGTTAGCCTGAAACTGGGCAACATTATTTGCGGTCTCTAGGCCATTGAGAAAATGACAATGGTCAGTCAGGTCAGTCAGGTCAGTTCTTTACAAAGCTTCGATCTAGTTGTAAACAAGGAAGTAAGGCAGAGCATGCCTCGGAAGTTTGAGAAGATGACGAAAATCCACTGGATAAGATTAGCGCAGGATTAGAATTGCGGAAAGAATGTCGTGAACTGACGCGAATAGCGACGACGGACGTGGAGAGAAGGCGTAACAGCCAGCATCCAGTTGAGTTCAGGACGAAGTGTGGGTAAATGTGGGTAAGAGTCTCTGTAAAAACTAAACTGACACTGACATCAATGTTCAACAATCAATGTTTTGATTTTATAAAATGCAAAGAGAAACTGTCAATGTCAAGTGTCAAAACTTGAAATGTTTATACGTTTGTTTTTGTTTACAATAGAAATCACAGATTTGTTTTCAAAATAATTTACATTATTACTGCATTGAAAGGCTCTTTGTAAAGTTTAAAACAACCACTACTTCTTCTACTAAAGATCGATGTAACAAGCGATGAACAACTTCCAAACGAGCCCGCTGAAACTATTCATCCAAGATATTTACCGCGCACATGAAACAGAAACCAAATACGTTTACGAATTCCTTGGATTGCAATTCAAAAACGTTATGTTACAAGGCGTAGTTACTTCAGTATACAACACAACTGAGAAAACCACCAATCTGGAGCTCAGTGATCCAACAGGAACAATACAATGCTACTATGATTCATCGAAAAGTAATTCTACACCAAAAAGCGACATGATAAACAATTTGAACTACCATTTTGCAGCTGCCTCTAAATTCGGTGATACGAATATTATGACCATGTCGTTGCTGATGCAGAAAATTAAAAAGAAAAAACTTGATATTGCAGAAGGGAGTTATGTTAGTGTTGTCGGTGATATTTTTCTAGATAATAAAGGCAACAGAATGATTTCTGTGTATGATTGTGTGAAAACTAGCTTAGATAGAGATATAGTTTGGCTGGAAGAGCTCAGGTATTTGTATGATAAGTTTTATTTATGGGATAAGGTTGAAGAAAAATGATCATTATAATGAAGTTTTAAAACTGCTAAGAAAGATACTGATATTATCAAGAATCAAAGAAATGACATCGGTTAAAAAGAGAGGTCTCACTCAAGATTTGTCTGTCGGCATCAGTACCCATTAATAAGGAAATAAAGAAGCTGTTTCAGAATGAATATATCCTAGACTTGGTACCTACTATCTATAAACATGGAAAGGAGTAATGAACACCGTTTTTATGTTTTATTAGCTGACTGCGAAGAAGCTGTTGTTTTTTTTACTTTTATATAATAGGTATTCTTAATTTGTTTTTGAATAGATTCCTCAAAATTATCTGTCATGGTTGCCTAACAAAATAATGGTGACATTATTGAAAAATCTGGATTAAATATTTTTCCATCAATGCAATAAAATATCTTTTTAAAACTCCTATTTCTCTCACATAATTTGGTATAAAGAGCAAGCCCAAAAACTGAAGTTCTTGCTTCTAGGTAGGTAGGTACCTTAGAAGCAACAAGGGCTTTTGTAATTTTCAACCATTACGTTCCTATTTTGGATAGGTATTAAAAAAGGTTAAGAATGCAGTTACTTCACCATTTTACCACACACGTTATTTTTACTACTCTAATTTAGTACTACCTAGCTGCCGCACGCGGCTTCGCTCGCATGATACCTGGATGAAAGATAGCATAAAAGTTAATCTAGCACATGTACTATGTATATTCCAAGTTTCATTCAAATCTGTTCAGTCGTTTAGACACACATCTTAACAAACTTTTTATAGTAGGATACATAGATCTTTTTTAATACCTAGTTAACTTTATGTAGTTTTCTACAGAGACACATAAAGTTGTAAGGACTAGGTATTAAGTTTTTGGAACTACTGCCCTGTTTGGTATAGAAAACAAAAAAACTGGAACTGTCACTGCTGTATGGCAGTCAGTGTCATTGTCAGTCAGATCAGACCTCAATCAAACTAAATCAGCTGACGACGCGGGTGCCGAGTCGAGTCCACTGAGCAAGTGATTACGAGTAGCCGTAGTAATTTAAAACTTACCTACATTCTTTGTTCTTGCCTTGCAAAGCAATGTAAGTTTTATTCATTTTATCAAACAAGCTTCTTTTTTTTCTAAAACGATTCGTTTATTATTAGGTTTAACTCAACCTCGAAAATTCGAATTTTCTTCGGAATAGGATGTTTACCATTATATTTTGATTGTATTTTTCAGAACGATGGACGCACAAGGTATCTCTCCCCAAGAAGTTGAGGCTTTATGCCAGACCCCTCACGCAGGGACGAAGGTATGCATGAGACCTATGATATCAAACTATTATCATACACTAGGTAGGTACCTACCTACCGACCTACCTACTACTAGATTTAACCAAATATTGTTTAGGGTGTTCAGGTAGGTACATCTTAGCAATGTTGTACCTACCTGTAATGTTGTATGGTAGGTACCTGATTATAAGTTTAAGTCAAATATTAAAAATATAAAAACAATAAAACCAATCATCATCATCCACAGCCTGACTTTACCCACTGTTGGGCATAGGCCTCCCTCCGTTTGTGGCATCCATCACAGTCATGTGCTAGTCTCATATATTCTCTGTTCACGGTTTTGACTACATAATTTGTTTGCCTATCTCCCTGCGGGATAACCCATGTGAACTTACAGGTTTTTTTATAGGTTCAACTCAACCTCTAAAACTCCAGGTTATGTTTTGATTTTTCAAAATTTAGTTAACTTCTTACTTACTCTAGCTTTTATCACCACACTAGGTAGCTAGCACTTGCGGTGAGGGTCAAGTGATGTCATTATCTTATCTAAATGTTGTTTGATAAGACATAAGTTTAGAAACAAAATATTTAAAAAACAATATTGATAAAAAAATTATTGTTTTTAATTTACAATGTCTTACAAATACCATATTTCCGAAAGTGGAGATTCCGAGTGTGTGAGATTGGCTGCAAGTTTTTTTATGGTTACTTGTGGCTCTGCCCACCCCATTAGGGATACGGGCGTGATAATATGTATGTATAATGAAAGCAAAGCACAGGCAGTGTCTTAGTAATTTTTGAGGTTTCTATATTTCAATGTTGTGATACATTTCAACTTTTACTTACCACTTTTAGTATAATATTTTGAGCCAATTTACTAACTAAAAAACGTTTTTTCCAGGATTTCTTCTTCCAGCAGACGATGTACCGGATAAAAGACCCTCGCAAGTCCATTCCATTCTACACCGGAGTCCTCGGCATGACCCTTCTGAAGCAACTTCACTTTCCGGCCATGAAGTTCTCTCTGTTCTTTATGGGGTAACAAAATAATCAGTTAACCTACCTAATAAACAAAAAACTAAGGCCTCTTACCATCCATAGTAGATTTTTACAGCATCAGGAGGCAACTTTTACCTTTACTATCAGAACCCTGTAGTGCCCGGGACGAATTAAGATGGAGTAGGCTTGCCCAGCACCTATTCCATCCTCTCAGCTTAGTCGGCCTTGTCCACAGGAAAGACATGGTAATACGTGCGGAGTTGACTAAGCCGCCGTGCCGGTTTCCTCACGATGTTTTCCTTCACCGTTTGAGAGTACTGGTATAGCGCACATAAATTTTTCGCACAGAAAAATTCATTAGTACGAACACCACTACGAACTAGATCACCAGTGCCACCTAATAGATAACTTTATCCATTTACAGCCCACAATCTTGACTATCATCTGCCCATACTACAGTACTAGATCACTAGTGGTCTATTGATAGCGGCCCCGCCTTCTGATCCTAAGATCGTACGCTCAAAGCCCTGTTGCACCAATGGGTTTCTATTCTCATTTATGTACACTATAAGAAACCAGCATATCGTACCAACATAGGAAGTTTGAGAACACGGTGTCAAGTGCATGAAAGAAGCTCACTTTAAATCCTTTCACCACACTGGTTCGAAAGAACTAGTAAGTAAGTTTGAGTTAGTGGCCTACTCTTTTGACGGAGTTTTTAGGCTTCCGTCATGGCTTAACAACATAAAAGCAGGGACCGACAATTTAACGTGCCTTCCAAAGCACGGAAGCGCTCAGCTCGTAGTGCCACTTGCGGTCACCCATCCAAATTGTGACAGCGTACAATGTTCTATCTAAACTAAAGTTTTTATTTATTTGGTTTGCCTAGTTTGTTTTTAGTTTTTAAAACATGTGTAATTTTTTTGTCCTTTGTATTTTTCTATTCTGTATTATCTTTATATGTGCTGTCAATAAATTATTTTCTTTCTATCTAAGTTTCTATATCTTATTTATTTCAGATATGAGAATCCTGCTGATGTACCAGTAGATGAGGAGGCTAGAAAGAACTGGGCACTTACCAGGAAGGCTACTCTCGAACTGACATAGTAAGTACTGGCTTCCACCGGTAGCGTGGTAAGAATATAAATAGCCCTTAAGCTGTTTCAGATCCTGTAGCCAAGGTTCTTTGGTTCTGACTTCTGACGCATAATGACTAATAATTCAGAATTTTCATATTGACCAAACATATAAACGCGAAATGTCCAATTCTCAGAATGACCAATACGCATAATGACATGTTAAGCCAAATACCAATTGTATAAAGTCGTCGAACACTACTGTGATTGACAGGTTAAATTACAACTTTATAGAGTGCTCGGCTGAGACGCAAAAGGCGCGGGTTCAATTCCCGCTGTGGGAGAAATGTTTTCATCAACGTCTGAATATTGTATTATTACGTATTTACAAAAAAAAATACCTATGAGTATTCTATCAGTCATCTGGTTCCCATAGTACTAGCTTTGCTTAGTGGGGCTAGATGGCGCTGTGTGAAATGTCCACCAATACTTTATTATTCACCTTATTTTTGTAAGAATGTTACTGCTTCTTTTGGCGCAAAATAAATAAATAAACTTTACATACAGAGCCACAAGTAAACATAAGGAAACTTGCAGCCACTTCTGATTTAAAGTCCTGAGATGGATATGGTGAACCATGGTGACACGTGATCTGCCCATCGCCCATATAGGTGGCCATCATTTTGGAGAGGATACTATCTCTTAGTCGACTTTAACGACATGCCCGGGGAGAGAAGCAGCTGGACGCATTCACATTCTTTACTTCCAGTCCAGCAGAAAAGTAACTTATTTTTGTCTTGTATTATTCCAGCAACTGGGGTACGGAGAGCGATGAGTCTAGCTACCACAACGGCAACTCAGACCCGCGGGGCTTCGGCCACATCGGCATATGGGTGCCCAATGTAGACGAGGCCTGTGACAGGTAACAACTAATCATTGCTAATAAAGAAGTAAGTTCGTATGAGCTAGTGGCCAACTAATTCTAATTCTAATTCTAATTAAGGTTAGGGGAACAAAGATCTGCACTGACGTCCCGCGGTGGGGTGTATTGTGCATTATCCCCCCTGCTAACCCTCCCCCAGCCAGCCCAACTCCTTGAAGTATCGGAGGAGGACCTTGGGATGTTGGCAGCAGCGTTCCAGTACCCTCGATGATGTTGAGGCTGTAGGTGGTGTTGATGAGGTCGATGGTGATGCCGTGCAATTCTCGATGACCGTCTGCAGTCCCGATTTATGTCTTATTTCATTTGTTGCAGAACAATGTAGCGTCACATGTTCCACAGTCTCTTCCTCCTGGAAGCATCCGCGACAGAGACTACTGTCCGTTACTCCTATTTTCAGTAGATGGTGGTTAAGCTCACAGTGTCCTGTGATAATGCCCACCATTGTACGAAGGTCCTCGCGTCTCAATTTCAATAGTGTTGATGTGAGGCGTTTGTTGCATTCAGGGATCAGTCTTCTAGTGTGATGGCAGTCCTGCCTTTGCTCCCATTGTTTTTGATGTTCTTTTTCACACTGGATTTTCAGCCTGTTTTTGATCTCCGTTGACGTGGGTTTGCATATTTTGCTGTCCTCCGCCGTCGGAATTTTCTTTGAACCCTCCCTTGCTAGGTAGTCTGCTCTTTGGTTTCCTTTGCAGGAGCCATGGCTTTTGGTCCATCTGATTATTACTTTGTGTGTCCTACCTAGTTTTTGTAGCTCCTCGTGACATTGTGCTAGACAGGCCGACCTTGTGTCAGATCTGTCCAGCGCATTCATGAGCGCTGCGCTATCCGTGATGAAGATAAGCTTCGTGCAAGGATTTATGACCTGATTTGTAGGTGAGTCTATTGCCCTACGTATTTCCTTTGCTGCTAGCAGAAGCCCCATGGTCTCTGCTTGTAAAGCAGTCGTTGTGTTGTTTAGTGGTTGGGCCTTCTCTAGTCCGGCTTCCGGGCAGTATAAGCCGCACCCTGCTTTGTTTCCGTGTCTTGCTCCATCTGTGTAAATGTGCAAGGCTTTGATGTTTGTTTTGGGGTCCTCTTGTCCCTCCTGTCCCTGTGGTTTAGCTATCTCATATCTTTTGTTAGTCAGATATGTTGTCGCTATTCTGTCTGACCCGTTCAGCGCTTCAGGAATAGCCTGAAGGGCTTTACTCAGTATTCTGCAGTGATTTGTCTGCTTGGCTTCTCCCTTCCATTGGCCAGTAGACTTTATGCGTAGTGCAGCTGCCATCGCCTCCTGTTGTATATGGAGGTGGAGGGGCATTAGGCCTAGGAGTATATCCAGTGCTGCTGATGGTGTTGACTTTTTGCAACCGCTGATGAGGGAGCTTGCCAGTCTTTGTACTTGTTGTAACTTGTTTATGGTTGTGATGAGATTTGTTCTCGTCCACCAGACCACTGCCCCATATGTCAACACAGGGCGTACCATGACGGTGTACATCCAAAGGCAGAGTTTAGGGTTTAACCCCCAGTCTCTGCCTACCGCCCGCCTGCACTGCCATAGCACATTTGTGGCTTTTGTGGTCGTATGTTCTAGTTGTTTGCCCCAGAGGAGTTTACTGTCCAGCCAGACTCCGAGGTATTTTACCTCTTTGCTTAGTTCCAGTTTTGTTCCAAAGAATATTGGTAGATTTAATTGTGGCAGCTTCAGCTTTCGTGTGAAGAGAACTAGCTCCGTTTTCGCTGGATTTACTGACAAACTGTGATCTTTGCACCATGCTTCTACAGTGCGAAGCGCTTTCTGCATCTTTTCGCACAGCGTTGCCTCGAAGAGGCCCGATATCATGATCGCTAGATCGTCCGCGTAGCCGACTGTGTGAAAACCATCTTTGTTTAGTAGGTTCAGCAGGTCGTTTGCCACTAGGACCCATAGTAGGGGTGACAGAACCCCCCCTTGTGGACATCCTTTCGTGACTAGACTTCCGGTGGACTTCGAGTTGTCTATCCGGGCTATCCTGTTTGCTAGCATGGAGTTTATCCATTTATTTAGATGTTCTTCTACCCCTTGTTTTCTCAGGCCGCTTTCAATGCTGGCAAAGGTGATTTTATCAAAAGCTCCTTCGATGTCAATGAAAGCTACCAAGCAGGACTGTTTACAGTCTAGTGCGCTTTCGATCTTATGTACTACGTGATGTAGTGCTGTCTCTGTTGATTTTCCTGATTGGTAAGCATGTTGATTTTTGTTGACAGGGTTCCCAATCAGTGGTCCACTGCGTATGTGACGGTCGCAGAGTCTTTCTAGTGTTTTCAGTAGGAATGAGCTGAGGCTTATTGGTCTGAAAGATTTTGGTTGCGTGTAGTCGGTCTTGCCTGGCTTCGGAAGGAAGACCACTTTGACTTCCCTCCATGCCCTCGGTACGTATTTCCAGGCTATGCAGCTTCTAAAGAGCGCAGTAAGCGTTGTTTTGATTCCGTGTAGACTCCATTGAAGAAGAGCGGGGAAGATTCTGTCTGAGCCCGCAGCTTTGTACGGTTCAAAAGTTCTTATAGCCCACTCGAGTACTTCTTCTTTTACAATTGTGCTAGCTAGTTCCCAGTCCTCACTCCTTGGGATGTGCTCGTTGTGATTTTCGTCCACAGCTGATCCTAGATCGGAGGTACAGTCTGGGAAGTGTGTTTCCAGGAGTAGTTCAAATTGTTCCTTTTCAGTAACCGTGTATGTCCCATCCGGTTTTTTGAGAGATCCTAGTTTGATTGTTTTATCATTTGCTAGTATTTTGCTTAGTCGGGCTGTTTCGCTTTGTGAAGCGATTCCACTGCTGTATCTTTTCCAAGAGTCGTTGCGACTTTTCTTTATTTCACGCTTCAGACTTTGTCTTACCACTTTGTAGTCTTCCCAGTCTTTTGCGTCGTTTGTATTCATAGCTCTATTGAAGTGGTGCCGGACTTTCTTTCTTAATTTAGTTAGGGTCTCGTTCCACCATCTGTCCTTGCAATGAGCGATTTTGTTACTCTTTGTCGTTAGAGGGCATGCACTTTCGTAGCTGGTAGTTATTGATTCTACTAGCGACCCCAGTGTACGCTCTATTTCGTTTGGAGTTAATTCCATGTCCGTTTCAATCCTCGGTTGATTCTCGAGGGCCTTGTTCATGTTTTCCACGTAGAGCGATTTATTTGTGCGTCTCGGGTTCCTATATTTGATAGGCTCTATTCTGCCAGTTTCGAGGCTGAACCTAATTCGCCTATGGTCCGAGCACGACGCTTCGTTTTTGGCTACATGCCAGTTTTCTATGAGCTCACCGGCAGAGTGTGTTGCTAAGGTTATATCAATTATTGTCCTAGCCCATGATGTAACAAACGTGGGCTCTGACCCTTTGTTTAGTATGGTGAGGTCATGTCTGAGTACGAAGTCCAGGAGGTCCCTACCTCTTTCGTTCGTGTCCGGACACCCCCATACCGTGCTGTGTGCATTTGCATCGCAGCCTATTATGCATTCTAACCTGTGTTTCCTGCAGTGGATGAGTAGGTTCTCTAGTTCGGGCGGTGGTATGGCTGCCTTCCCGTCCATGTACATAGAGGCTAAAATTATAGTGTTGAGATTATCACCTAAACCTATTTCTATGTTCACTACTGTAAGATCGTCAGTGCACAAGTGTGTTACCAGCGATGCTTTGATTGTGTTAGGTACATACACTAGAGTTCGTGTTTTGTTCTGCACGGGTGGGGTAAAGACATTGCCCCTCAAGGCGTTGAAACTTACTCTTCCTCTGACGATGTAGGGTTCCTGGACCAGAGCTATTGTGTGTGGTTGCTCCTCAAGGGTTCTTCTCAAGGTGGCAAACCCAGTGACGCTGTGTTGGATATTGGCCTGCACGATATTTAACTTACTAACAGTGGGGGTGGAGGACCTATGAGATTTGTCCGTATTCCCTGAGGGGGTTGGAGTTTTGGATGATTGTTGGTTGACCCTTGAGACTTTATTGACCATCATTGTTACGGTGCAAAAAGGGGGTGGGTGTTGTGGGGGGATGGAGGAAGGTAGGTATACCTATCCTACTGTTGAGCTGAGGGAGAGCCCTCGGCAAACAAGTTAGACCCCGCTATATCAAGGGACGGCGAGGGCGAGAGTAGGTTGAGGCTCGAGAGCCCCCCCGCTATCTCCCCACCCTCATCGTCCAGCAGCAGTTCGTCCAACTCGCTCATCGCTGACTCCCCCTCACCTAACTCGGAGCTGGCCCCCATTGCGGTTCCCACCCCTGACGCGCCCTTGCTGGTGCTGGGCGCGCCCGGGGCGGGCTCCACGATGGGTACCTTAACGTCGGCTGCTTTGGCCTGCCTCACCGAGATGTAGACCGTGGCCATTTTGTAATGCAGCCTGAAGTTTCTGGCTTTGAGGGCAGCCAGTTCGTCCACCGGGATGCCGAATACCATAACGTGGTTACGTATCCTGCCATCCTGTTGTACGCGGTGGGCGAAGATCGGCCATGACTCTATCCCTAGGTCCCAGTTATAAAATGCTAGGAACTGTCGGGCTAGGTCAGCGTCGCCCTCAAAGTCTGGCACGATCACTACACCTTTGTGGTATTTAGGTAGCTCGTGCTCGCCGACGACCCGATACCCCTCCGAACCTTCCCATAGGCCCGCAAGACCGCTGATGATGGAGGTCAGCCAGGCGAGAGAGAACTCGTCGTGCGCCTCCACCTTTAGGCCACCACTCGCCAAGCGCGGGAGCATCTCGAAGCGGGGCCATACGCGGTCCTTTGTGCCCCGGTTGGCCAGGAAGAGCTGGAACGTCTGGTCCTCGAGCCACTTCTTCAGCAGGGCGGCCTGGGCTTCGTCCATGTGTACGCCGGACTTGTCTATGATCACCACCCTGAGATGGGATCTAGCCGCCCCAGCGTACGACACGGGCTCACCCTTACCGCCCTTGTCCTTTGATTGCTGGTCTCGCGAAACGACCGGTGAGTCGGCCAGGCGCACCTTCTTGTCCGCCACCGCAGACGAAGGCGATACCAAGTCCGAGCTCCTCTGCCGCTTCGCGTTCCTACCCTGTTGGTGATTTCCGGAGGTGCCTGCGGCAGTGGTCGGGTTCATACCCCGACCCTGACCTGTTCGGCCTTTCCCATAGTCCGCTTCTTTGCCAGAAGCGGTCTCGGTACGGGCCTCTTGGCCGGGGCAGGTGTACTTCATGCCAGCCTCCGCCGCAGGCATCTCCTGCGTGGTTCTCTGGGCAAGGCCAGATTTTGGGGGGAGATGGGGGTTTCCTTTTCCCTGCTGCGACTCCCCCATTGTTCCCTCGCACATCATCTCCACTTCATGGATCTGACGGTCAGGACCAGATGGGGGGCCGGTCGCCGGGAGCGGGAGGCCCATTAGTTGTGAGGTCGCGGGAGGGCGTGCCATAATTGCACCCACGGCAGGCGCAATTGCCCACATGTTGGGTTGGTACAGCACACCCTCAGCCTGCTGCCTTTTAATTTCGTTTAGGAGCGCGGAGTTCTTCTTCCTGCGCTCCTTTCTCAATTCCTTGCGGCGGGCGACGCCGCTAAGGGGGACCTTACCTCCCGACGCAGTGCCCACCGGAGCCATAGGCTCCGTGGCACTACGTCCCGAGTTTGCCGCCTCCGCAGCGTCACTTGGTGCGATCACCCCCTTGGCCGCCTTCTTCCTTCTTCGATTTTTGCTCTTCCTCTTCAGCTCTGGCCCAGTTTGGTCCGCCGCTGAGGATGAGCGGATCTCCATCCCAGTAGCATCTCCAGGCGGCGGGGCCTTGGGGTCCACCCCGCCGCCGCCGGTAGCATATTTGACACCCTCCGACCCGGGAACCGGAGAGCGCCGGGTGCTGGCCGGGTCGCATGGCATCTCGCTGTTATGTATCACTTTGCTCATTTCGTTGTCTGAAACTCAGATTGGGTTAGCGGGCTGTCTCTGTTGTAGAAGGTGCTGTTGCCCAAGCGGCACCCCCCCATCTTTCGGGGCAAGGGGTGGGGAAAGGGAGCAGCTCATTGAAGTGAATCGCTCCCTCCTCCCCCCCCCCTCCCCCGCGGCGCTGGGTCGCCGCTGCGTTCTGTCCACGCCGGTGCACTCATACTGGACCCCCACTTTAAGAGGGGGGGCCTAGTGCACCGGTACCCCCTATCCGCAACCCGGGGACGCGCCACGTCGGAGTACGCCTCTCCGCCCGCATGTGGGATGGGCAAAAGGTTCAAGAACCCTACGTCCATCTCACACGCGGCTCGTGGGCAACTCTTGTGACGGAGTTTTTAGGCCGCCTAAAGGTCTCCGTCATGGCTTAACAACTTAAGAGCCGGGACCGACAATTTAACGTGCCCTCCGAAGCACGGAAGCGCTTAGCTCGTAATGCCGTAAGGACCTTTATTAGATGTTTAATACAGCGTCAGAAACCAACATTTTTTTTTATCTTCACTAGTGGGATGCTGTAGTGCCCGGGACGAATTAAGATTGAGTAGGCTTGCCCAGCACCAGCACAGAGAGGATGGAATACTTTCAGCTTAGTCGGCCTTGTCCACAGGAAAGACATGGTCAATACGTGTGGAGCTGACTAAGCCGCGGGTTTCCTGTTTTCCTTCATCGTTTGAGAGTACTGGTATAGCGCAAATAAAATTTTCGCATAGAAATATCCATAGGTACACGACCGGATTTGAACCCACGTTCTTAGGATCGGAAGGCGGGGTCACTACCAACTAGACCACCAATGCTCTCAAAAATTAGAAAGTCCATAATTTTTTTGTCAAATCTCATCGCGTTTTTGTTATGGTTTTCCTCCACGTTTTTAAAATTTTCGTTTCAGATTCGAGCAGCAAGGCGTGAAATTTATCAAGCGACCGAATGACGGCAAAATGAAGGGGCTGGCTTTCATCCAGGATCCTGACGGATACTGGATCGAGATCTTCACCAGTAACATTATCTAAGTACGTACAACTAAAGGCCGTAGCCAAGTCAGTTTGCATCTGACAAGCTTGGCTGAATCTTTGGAAATTACTCAAAGTTAAACTATACGTATAGTGTATAAAATAAATATTAGAGGACCAAGGATTGTACCTTGTGTAACTCGGTAATTAAAAAAGGATTCTATGATTGACATTTTGCGGCTGCTTAGTCGCGTCTGTCCCATAAATTAATAACATACGACAGTCACATTACGCATTTCTGATCAGGCTCGGATTCAGCACTTAAAAAAAGGCTGTGGTCATGGCCACATAGACATTACCTACAGAATTCTTAAATATATTTATTTTTGTTTTGCTTATTTAACTTTTGTCTCTTTACAGAGCAAAGACTTGATTCCGCATTCATCCAAGTCACAGCAAATTCGAGAAATGTGAATGTATGTACGTTTTTATTGTAGAAATTATATTGTTATTGTGTTCGATTCGATAAAATGATACAATCAGAAGCACTTTATCGCATATTTTAAATTATCGATTGTTACATTTGTTCGTTTTGCACAGATAATCGATGGCTAGTCTGAAAAACAAAAAACATTGAAATAATTTGTAATTACTATTGATCTGTAACTAACACAGATTTAAATTTGGATATTGAATATTGTTTTATTCAATCGAAAAATCAATTAGTGAAAGTGTGAAGTGCAATTTTATCTATTAATTAAAGTAATACGTAAGTTCAAACAATCATAAAATCTTTGGAAGTGACTCAAAGTTAAACTATACGTAAAGTCACGGTGTATAAAATGAATATAAGAGGACCAAGGATCGTACCTTGTGTAGGTAACTCCATAATTATAAAGGATGCCCATAATGCGTAATTTGAAAAATCTAACGAAACAATACATTTAGTATTATATTCAACGTTAAATATATTTAAACTGTAAAAAAGTTTTCAAAATGCATTGAACTTTGTGTATTGTTTGTATGAATTTTCTATCGAAAGCTTTCTCAATGTCAATTTACTTAATGCTTAGGTGAATATAATATTACAAATAAATCAAAACAGGTCATGTACATAATATAAAATAATAAAACTTACTATAAGTGAAGCTTAAATTGTGATTTAACTATATATTTTTGATTAGAAAACATAAGTTTCGTTTGTTTTCTAACATTCGAAATGTAATTGTTCTCATGTAACTATAGGAATATGCTATTAAATGTTGATATTTTTATTACATCTTGTTTGTTTTATTACCCGACTACGAAGAAGGAGTGGATTAGGGTGTTTAGGGTGTATTTATGTATGTACCTACCTATATGGGTACGTGCCTTCTTTTGGCTGAAGCTGAAGGCTAAACGTGTGACGGATTTTGAGATATGAGGTGTTGTTAGATTCGTCTGGACGACCAGAGACAAAGTGTAAAGAAAAACAATATGGCGGCTGCAAGAAGCCATTTTCAACTAATTTCTTTGGCTGCCTCTATAGCCGAAACGGCTGAACGGATTTTGACAAATGAGGCGTCGTTAGCATTGTCTAGACGACAAGAGTGTCATAGGTGTAGCTTATGATATTTTTGTTTAAAAAAACAATATGGCGCCGTTAAGAAGCAAGTTCTCAATACGTATATTAAGATTGAGATTAGTTAGTTTTTCGATATTTTTTAGTTAGTTAGTTTTTAGATAGTTAGATTAGTTAGATGTAGCATTTTAGTGTCTCAAAAAATCTAATTATGGCGGATTCTACGCAGTCATGTTTTTTGTTCTTTTAAATAAATTCTTGTTTTTTTTTCTTATGAGTCTGTTGAAGACTGATATGAGTAATATTAGTAGCAATCGATATATTTAGTTCATATTTGTTTTATGCATGTGCCTACATAATATCACGCCTGTTTCCCATAAGGGTAGGCAGAGAGCACGGGTCTCATGGTTTTGACATGCTTTTCTCGCTTAATTCACTCTTATCACATTCTTCACGCATACCGGTCAGTTTAGGGTAGGTACTCTTGACCTGGCCTTTCTCATTATATGTAATTTTTTTTGTACCGATATAAATAAAGAACAACAAAGAAGTCACGATGTTTAACTTAACACAACACGTGCCTAACGTATCATGTTTATCGCACTTTTGCGCCAATTATAGAAATAACCATATAATTCAATTGAAATCGATTCTCCTTACAACGGCATATTGCACGGTATATAGGTTACAAAAGTTAAAATATAATAAATTGTGGGGTGAACTATGTGATTTACTTTAAGATGGGCGGCGTTCGATTGTGTTGGTGCCTTTTGGTGATACTGCTGTTGCCTAACTTAGTAAGTTTGTTTTTTTACTAAACTTTAGTCTAGATAAGCTTTAACTGCACTAATTTTAAAACAATGCACCTACCAAAATTTTGTATCACGAATAAATTGCATAATTTTGTATCATTGTTTAGTTTACTTATTTAATTTAACTTCATTGGTGTTCTAGTAATGGTGATCCCTATAAAGCGTCAAAAAATCAAATCAAATCGTTCAAGTATGTCAAACGATAAAGGAAAAAAATCGTAAGGAAGCTGGCATTTCGCAAACCTAAAAATAAGTTCAAGGACATCCGTCAACTGTACGAAAGGAGCCTCATTGAGTCGCACATAATATCTATTATTATAAGTTTTACAATGAAAATTAAAAAAAAATCTAATTCCAGGAAGCAAGGAACTTAAAGTTAGTGCCAGCAGAAACTAAAACCGTCATCAAAGATGGCGCAACACACGAAATATCCCGCTACATACTCGTACCGGACGACCAAGCCAGTGGTTCCAATACAGAAGATGTCAATGACAAAGAGAATATCTCACAAATATCTACTGTCAATGACGTCAATGAAGATCTAAAAGAAGCCACAGAAAATGACAATGGTTTAGAAACAAAGGCACCACACACCAATAATGAAGAACAAGACGTTGGTGGCACAAACGCTAAAATCACATCTGAAACGCATACTTTATTTAAAGTAGCGCAAAAGCCTGGTTCAGTCAAATATCATGCCCGTAAAAGTAATTCTGATGACAACACCGAGAATGTTAAAAATGGTGAAGTTGGATCTGGGCATACGGGTATATCGGAAGATATAGGTTATAGACGTAATTCAGTCAAATACTTTGTCCATGCTCATTCTAATGACAGCCAGGCTACTAAAAGCCTCTTGGGGAATCTGAATAGGGTAAATAGTAATATGAAAGGTGCTATAGAGCATGACAAAGTTACTATGAAAATTAAACCGAACCACGAAGAGCCTAAAGCTATTTTGAACATAAATGAACAAGACAGCGATGGGAATCAATATGCAAATCCCAAAAATGATGCGTTAAAAAAGTATTACCAACTACTTAATCAGCCGGTAAGTTTATAATTAAGTTAGACGCAAAGTAGGGAAGTATAAACAAAATCACGTTAAATAATGGTGTTTCTTTGCAGGCAATATCAGAAACTGACTTGAATGTAGACCACCAGAAAGCCTTGGAAGCTGGTAAGTAAAACTAATTTATAGTACCTAGTAGTGTTATCGATTATAGTAGGTATTCAATTACGCCATAAAAATTTAACCGAATCAGATAGAATTTGTAATAGACATAAAGTTTTGACTTAAGATAGCATAAAATGCAGTTTTTCATCCACACGAATGGAACCAACTAAGCTAGTATCCTTTAAAATATAAAATTCTAGTTATCATTCCGGTTATAAGAGGAGGTGCTATTCATTATTCAATTTCATCTTGTTTCAGACACTAACGTAGAATTTAAAAGAGCAAGAGCCCACAAACAAAGGCGTAAAACTAATAAGAATAACCAAACCAAAATAACTGACATCAAAATGTCAGAATTACCTATAAAATGGAATCGTACGGAGTCAGGAGTTGAAGTTGATCTGATTACATCCATTGGCATTAATAAAACCTTTACTCTACCTGGTAAAAGAGGTAGATTCAAACTAATACATGAAGACGATGGTTATTATGATGATTACATGAATGATGAAAAACGAATGAAAGGAAGACGAATATCTAGTTACAGAACCTCAAACCCAAGTCATAAAATTGTAAAACACTATTATACTAGCAATTACGTTATTAATAACACTAATAAAACGATCCATGGTGTGAGTAAAAACCACAACATAAACTTAGGGTTTGAAACTAATAACCAAGACAATGATGCTGTAGTCTCAAGTGACGAAATAAATTTTGATCCCAATACAAAAATTGGCAATACGAAAGATGCCGTGAAAATAAAATCGAGGCTCCCGTCAGACAGACGTGTAGTTGAGATTAATAAGTCAAATTCGGATTATAATATAGCAGGAGTTTTCAAATTACATGATGCTTCGACTAATAATAAACATAAACCTCAGAAAGTAGCGTTCAATACCAATTTTTCTGATGTAATAAAATCTATATCTACAAAAAAACATAACAATGAACCGACTTTTGACGATTCTAATGTGGTTAATATTTCTGGTGAAACAAGTCTTCTAAAACTATCGAAAAAAAATTCTGGCGTTGACATTGATAATGAACTTACAATAGGAGACACTGAATCCTCGTACAAAGCAATGCATACGAAAGATGTCGCAAACGATGAAATCGCTGATTATTCTATTAATCAAAATAATGCGAACACATTTACAGTAGAAACGGTACATGAAAATTCTGAAAATAACACGCTTAGAAACAGAGTCAATGATGAAAATGTTGAGTCAATTGCAGATCCATCAGAAAATGATTCCGAAAAATTAGTAGTATTACCACTGGACGATTTTTCTCATATAGAAAAAAATACAACAAAACAAAGTAGTCCAGTTGTAAACAAAACTATAGCTACGCAAAAAGCGTTTGTACCACCCCCAGCCGATGGCGGTGTTATTAAAACTAAAACAACTAGCAACACTACAATTGTTACGGATACCGATGAAAAGCTTGCAAATCAAGTGAAACCTGCAAAGGAAACTACTACCACAGCCAATGTAGAAAACGAACACGATGAATTAAATAAACGAACGAATGTAAACAACGCAACTTTAATATTTGAAAATGATAGAGAAGTTACAGCCCTCGACAATAAAAAAATCAGATCCAAAAACGTTTTTGGTTTACAAGAGATTCACGAAGCACCTGAAATAGATGATGATACAGATTTTTTGTTATTAGTAAATGACGATCACGTTACTTTCCATAAAAAAGACGGCATAAATGACGCTTTACCAAATTCTGAACATGATATTATCACTATAACTTCAGATTTTGGGAACAGTAATAATGAAAATGCTTATACTTTAGCCGATTCTATTAAATCTGAGCCTAGGGATGTGCCAAAGGCCAATATTTTGAATGTCCCTCGATCAGAATTTCAAAAGGAAAATATAGAACATTCAGATGTACCTTCAATTATTTCGGAGTCTAATGACCCTGTTCCAGAAATTACTGATTCATCTTCTGATACTCTTATTAGAACTGATATCGATAGTGAACAATTGCAATTAACACCTGAAGAAGCAAAAGATCTTATCGTTTCTCACGATAACTTTAGAAATACAAAAGATAGTAATGAAGTTAACAATATTTTGACCGAACCGAGTAACGCTGACTTAAAACATGAACTGGGTAAATATCAAAATATCCAAGCTATTGCAAGGCCACTCCTTATAGATGAAAGAAAGACCCACATAGAAGAACAACCAATACAATTTAATGAACTTGAAATTATTTCCAACCCTTATACATTCGATGAGGTTCATGACAGTAATCAGTATAAAGTCGTTGAATTAGCTACGCCTGGACAGTATCCTTATGAAAGACCAATTCATTTGACAGATTACTACACAAATAGTGGTAATGACTACAAACAATACAATGTAGCACCTGAAGAATTTCAAAACGCTGGTCTCAATTACCAATATTATAATCTAGATGGCACTAATTATCCTATACACACCTATAACATCGAAGTACCTCCCAAACAATTCGACAATCCGGATAGAGAAGTCATTAATCCCGAATACTTGCAAAACATTATCAAGTATTTAACATCGAAAGATTTGATGCTTGAACTAAATCAAGACGATACCAGGGTAGATAAAAACGCAATAACAGCTTACATCGTCAAATATTTACAAAAAGTTTACGAGTACAACAAACTTAGCCAAGATCAACTACTTTATTTGGTACAGAAAATTCAAGAGAAAGAAACTGAAAATAACAAGAAAAAAGATGATCACAGAATTGAAACAAAAGATGATGATGTACAACGAATAGATCCAAATCAAATTGTCGTTAATCAATATTATTTCGTCCCATACGCTAATGTATTTACTGGCATTCTACCAGACCACAATCAACTTCAGGATGAGAAACTACTCTACGAAAATTCTATACATCGTTATTTGCTTCAAGATTTCGATGTAAATGCTGTGAACAATGGTGTAGGTGAGCTTGGCACTCGAGTTTTCAACATCGTTACTTACTTGAGGAGGGTAGGTGTCCCGGAATCAGTGATCATACAATTCATCGATGAAGCTAAACAACATCTGGAAGTTTTTCAGTCTTTAGGGGAAGGTTGTCAGACTAAAGCATACGAGTATTTGGGTCATAAACTTGACCTGATCGCAAACGATGTTCTTCAAAGACATCATAAATCTACAAACTCGCAATACCTCTCCAGCTATATCAGCACATATAATTACTAAGATCTTTATAATTATAGCAATATTTATACGCCTAATACTCTGGAAATACATTTATTCGACAAAATTATTGTTTTATTTTTTAAATAAAGTTGACTCTGATGATTTAAACCTGCTCACCTCTTTCAAAGTTTCATTATAAGTAAATTAAAATACAATGAGAAACATTCTTAAATAAGTTTTAGACCGAACAAAACTAAGACAAAATAAATAAATACTGACAGAATAATAACTTAAAGATACTGGCACGGATCTTGAGGGCTCAGCGAAAGTATAAGGGTAGGTTGCTTACTAGAGAGACAGAGTTCAGCGATCAAGATTCATCTACTCGCTCAACTTTGATGACCACTCAATAACGTCATTTGGACATGAGCCCGAACTTCTAGTTATTCTCTTCTTTAGTATCCCTAATGGGGTGTTAAGAGCCACAAATAAATCATTAGAAAACTTGCAGCCACTCCTGATTCAAAGTTCAAGATGGATATGGTGAACCATGGTGACAGGTGATCAGCCTATCGCCTATAGATATAGATGGCCCATCATGTTGAAGAGGATATTATCCCTTAATCGAATTTACTACACGAGAGCGGGAAAATAACAGCTGGACGCAATCTTCGTTTTTTTCTTTACTATCAATCTAGCAGGATATTCTAATGATGTTGTAAATGTGAGTTAGGTATAATTGTTTGTTGGTTTGTACTTTTACGCAGCAACGGGATTGATGAGTCGAAGTTGTGCGAAACGCACAAAAGAAAGAACTTTTATTTTAGGTAAAAATGGTTTATTGTGGGAACCATAATGTCGTCGTTCTCATTATTCTTAACATAACCTCCAAAGTTGTGTGTTGCCATATTGCAACTTATTCTTATGTTGGTATTGAACATATATTGGGGCCCGGACTAAAATTACATACCGGATACCTTATAACTAATAAGTCACAAACATAATGACAAACAATGTTACTAAATCTTAATTTAAAAATAAAAATTAAATTAACTTAATTATTACTGATCATCATTAGAAAATTTGTTTTTATTTTAATCTGCTAGTATGGCACAACTTGGCTACTAGTTTTAACTTACATCTAAACACAAACTTAATACTAATCATTATCAAGTGGTAAAGGACACACTTTCATGATACTTGTTGTTATAATAAAACCCTTAGCAGTCTTAACATTAAGTGCACGCACTTTACCGTCCCTGCCTGGCATGACTGAAACAATTCTACCCATAGGCCATTTCAAGGGAGATACATTGTCATCTTTGATTATAACCAATGTTCCTGTTTTTAGGTTTGGTTGGACACCTTTCCATTTGGGTCTGTTTTGCAGCATTACTAAATATTGCTTGTGCCACTGATGCCAAAAACTTTGTTGCATTTGCACACATTGTTTCCAAAAGGAAAGTTTTCCAACATTTTCACCAACCAAGTTAATCTCTGGATAAGAAGTTAAAGTAGAGCCTGTCAAGAAATGAGCAGGTGATAGGTAAGACATGTCTTCAGGATCAGCTGACATAGGCGTCAGAGGTCTGGAATTTAAGATTCCTTCTATTTGAACCAGTACTGTATTCAGTTCCTCATAGGTAAGGACAGCATGACCAACCACACGCTTTATATGGTATTTAACGCTCTTAATACCAGCTTCCCACAAGCCGCCAAATACTGGTGAATACGACGGAATGAAATTAAAAGATATTCCTTCAGTATTGCAGAAATCATGTACCGCATTTTGATGGCTTGTAGAATTCTGTAATTTATACAAATCATTTAGTATATTATTTGCTCCTTTATAATAGGCTGCATTGTCACAATGTATTTTTGTTGGCTTATTTCTGCGGGAGATAAACCGTTTTAAACAAGCTATGAATGTGTTTGTTGTCATATCAGAAGCTAATTCAATATGTATTGCTTTAGTCACAAAACATACAAATATTACAATATATGCCTTTGTAATCACTGGCTTTCTAATCCTAGATTGCTTTACATTAAATGGCCCTCCATAGTCTGTACCGACTATTTGAAATGGCCGCGAAACATTTACACGGTCTGATGGGAGGGAACCCATGAGTTGAGTTGTGGCCTTAGCTTTAAGTTTAAAACAAATGATACATTTGTGTATAACTGATTTTATCTCTCTACTGGCATTTATTATCCAATATTGCTCACTTAAGCTACTTAAAATTAACTTCTGACCTGCATGTTTAAGGCGCGAATGTTCCTTTTGAATAATTAGCTTTGTGATGTTTGAACACTTAGGTAAAATAATTGGATGTCTCTGAGAATAAGAGAGACTGGCGTTCTGCAATCGCCCACCAATTCGTAGCATAGATCTAGAGTCAAGAAACGGGGTTAAATTACTCAAGTTACTTTTTAATTTAGACAATTCACCATGCTCTTTTAAATGATTTATTTCGTTTTTAAAATGTCTTTCCTGGTCGATTTTAATTATAACATGCAAAGCAGATGTCAATTCCTCAGGGCACAGTTTTCCTTCTTTTTTGGTATTATCTTTTTTACAATTATGTATGAATCTTTTCACATAGGACATTATTCTTGTTAGTTTTTCAATACTGGAATATTTATCAAACACAGAGGTAAGATCATTTATTTTATTGCATGTATTACATGCTTTAATTTCCGGTTTTAATTCGGGAATATTGTTCACATTAACTTTATCTTCACTTTTAAGATGTGTGTACATAGCACTTTTTAAATACTCAGGTCCATGAAACCACAATCTGCCTACCTCTGTCTCCAATAATTTTGGTGACAATCCACGGGACAAACAATCTGCTGGATTCTCACTAGATTTGACATAGTTCCATTGAAATTGCGCTGACAATTGGTTGACTTTCTCGACTCTATTAGCTACATATACACTTAGTCGCACAGGCGCAATGTTTAACCAACAAAGCACAATTTGTGAATCCAGATATAAAAATGTTTTTACCGCATATTTTAGGGACAGTGTGTCGTGAACCTTTTTAGCCAACATGGCCAATAATAAGGCGCTGTTAAGTTCAAGTCGTGGTGTGGTTAGTTGTTTATTTTTAGGATTTATTCGTGACCTAGAACATAATAGGTTTACCTGAGGGACATTGTTCGCATTAAATGATCTTAAGTATAGGCAACAGCCATAAGCAATGTTAGATGCATCAGCATAACCAACAAGTTCTAATGTGTTGGATGATTGGTCATTGATATTCCGTGGTATCGAAATACATGACATTTGTACCAATTCGTTAGCAAATTCAACCCACTGCATATTGAGATCCTCAGGCAAAGCATCATCCCATTTTATATCCGCGAACCACACCTGTTGCATTAAATACTTAGCTTGAACTAACAACGGACCTACAAGACCCAAAGGGTCAAAGAACTTGCTTATGAAGCTCAGCATTTGTCTTTTAGTGTAAACTTTCAACACTAGTTTTTCAGGACATTGCATTTTCAATGTGTCACACCCTACATCATAGGTGAGCCCTAATGTTTTCATAAACATGCTATTTTTATCAAAATCTACATTTCCGAAATATTGTAAATTAGAAGGTATATCTTTTAAAATATTCCTTTCATTTGAACACCATTTGTGTAGCGAAAAACTTGCTTCTTTCATTATTGCAATTAATTCTAATTTGGTTGCTTCTAACTCATTTAAATTATTGCTTCCACATTGTACATCATCAACATAAGTTGAATATTTGAGAGCTGCCGCAGCCAGAGGATATCTTTCACCATAGATCTTAGTAAGTTCTAACAAACAGCGAGTCGCAAGGAAAGCTGAACTTTTTACCCCATATGTGACCGTTTGCAACTGTAGGCACTTCACAGAATCATGCGTGGAATCCCGCCACAAAATGTTTTGCAAACAGCAGAATTCTTGGTCTACTAAAATACCCCTGTACATAGCCTTAATGTCACAAAGTAGGACATATTTATACGTTCGAAAAAGCGTCAATATATCAAACAGTTCACTTTGTACAACGGGACCGTTGAGCAACACGTCATTCAAGCACAAACCGTTTTTAGTTTTCATGCTCGCGTCAAACACCGCGCGAACCGGTGTAGTTTTGCTATTCGGATTAAATACCGGGTGATGTGGAAGAAAATATACTTGACCACTATCACAATTATAATTCTGTATATCAAAATACTTAGCATGCCCTTGATCAATATAATCATGAATGAAATCTTTATATTTTTGAGACAGTACCTCATCCCTAGCGAAACGCTTCTCAAGGTTATAAAACCTTTGTAATGCACAGGAAAAAGAATCCCCTAGCTGCACATTTTCTAGCTCAAGCTTTAAAGGCAAACCAACAGAAAACTTTTGATTGTCTAACTTGACTGAAGACTGAAAATATTCTTCAGCTAATTGTTGCTCACTAGTGCCCTCCTTATATACAGTGGGTACCTTTTCACATTCCCATAATTTGGAAATGGTTTCCCTAATTTCGTGCAGTTCAGGGTCCTTCTCCTTCACATTGTGTGGAAAATTATTAACTTTGTTACCTTGAATGTAGAGGCATAAATTAGAAACAAAAACCTTGCCAGCTGAGACGGGCAGGCTGCCTGCAATGACATATCCAAGTGCAGTGCTGATCAGGTACGGGCCGGCCGGCGTAACGGGCAGCGTTTCACGCTGTAAGACCTGGAAAAATATGTCACAACCCAATAGGAGATCTATTTTTCCTGATTTATTATAATTCTCATCCGCTAACTTGATGTGCGGTGGAATGTTGAATTTGGATATATCAAAGCTTTGCTGAGGCAGGTTGCAGGTTATATGCTTGACCACACAACATGAAACTTCAGTGAAATATTTTGTCACTGAAGAGTGAATGGTCAATTTTGTTTGCTTTGAAACTTTGTGAGCACCATCTAATATTCCCAGAATTTGCTGGTTAGAAGCATGGAGACTACATCCAATATTATTTGCTAAGCTTTCAGTTATGAATGAAATTTGTGACCCGCTGTCCAGCAATGCCCTAGCATTTATTATTTTACCATTTTTACCTTTAATTTGGACGATTGCTGTTGGCAACAGGACATCTTTGGCATGCGAAATGTTAGTCATATTGACCACAGCATGCTTTGCACCAGTAGCGTTGTGGGACACTGATGGGGAATCAGCATTTCCTTTATTAGATGGTGAATCAGTATGCACAAGAGTATTATGTTTCCCTTGGCACACAGCACATTTAAGGCGCAACATGCATTTGCCACGATGCTCATTTAAGCATATTTTGCATAAGTTTAGACTTTTTATAAAGCCACACCTTTCTTTTTCAGGTGCCATTTTGAATTTTTTACACTCATATAATTTATGAGAATCTGTGCAATACTTACATGTCTTGGAAGCTGTTGCTGCTACTGCGCTAAGTGGCTCTTTCTTAGGAGCCCTCATTGAGCTTGAGTGGAATGCTTGCTCTTCTTCTCTGGTGCTCTCTAGAGCAATGGCTCTTTTTTCTAAGAAAGAAAGATAGTCAGAAAGAGTTGGAACCTCCTTTGAGTTTCTTTCAAGATGAAAGCCCCTGTTTGTGTAATTGTCAACTTTCCTTGCTAGAATATTGATAAGCAGAGTGTCCCAATGCTGCACAGGCTGTTCTAGATTTTTTAATGCTGCTAAGTGCATGCTAACATTGCTTATAATTGATCGCAGGTTTTTTGCAGTGCATTTTGTGAAAGTGGGCAAGTCAAGCATGCTATTTACATGAAAGTTTACAATTTTGGAAGTGTTTTCATATCTATTATCTAATAGAATTAAGGCCTCCTCATAGCTTGCATCATTGAGAGTTAGGTTTTTTATTATATCCAAAGCCTCCCCACTAAGCAAAGAGCGCAGATAGTACAGCTTCTCACAAGCACTCAGTTTTTTATCTGAGTGAATTATTGACTTAAATAAGTTTATGAATGGGTAGTAATCCACTACATTTTTTCCATCATAACCTGAAATAGCAATTTTGGGCAATTTTTTAAACTCACCAGTACATGCTTCTTTGCAATCGTCATATACGGGTTTGTCCTCGCGAAGAGCTTTTAGTCGACTATCCAATGTCGCGACACTTTTGTAATACCTGTCCTCGACCTCGGCATATTCTTCTTGGTCTCCTGGATCTTGGCTGAGAATCGACATATTCCACTGCTCATAATTTTTGAATGCAACTGCGAGTCGACTTCGTTTCTCTTGCAGAAGTTCGTACGAGCACTGTTTTACATTATCAGACTCGCAGAACTTCGCGATACGAGAAATAGATCCCTTCACGTACCCACGATTTGCTACTAATTCTTTTAGAGACATAGTGTACTACGACCCACGCCTTTACGACCTATGTCTTGAAAATATATTTAAAAGTATTATCTTTTATGTCACACACACCGTCCCTAAAATATGCAATAAGCTTGGGTACAATGCGGAAAAAATATGGCATAAAATAAACTTATATCTAAGTATTACATTTACAACAAAGGAATATGGCGGTTCCTTAGTGTGACAAATTCACCACAGAGGAATTTTATAACCTATAAGTACGGAAACGGAAATCACTTCACTTTAAAACCACACCGACGATAAATGTCTATGTAATACGCCTTTCCGGATCGCACTAATATTCCGTTTGATGATTTAAATTTTCTTGGTTTTTCTTTCTGCGAAGTTAGGCAGATTGTTTTTCCAAGCTGAAGTACCGCATGGGTGGAATAGACGCACACCACGTAAGGGGTAATATTTGCTTCAGGATTACTTTTCCGCAGGATGATGAAATATCCACCTTCCTGGTTTAGCTTTGTTTAGGCAGGCTGTTGCAATTTTTCCAAACTGAAGTACCGCATGGGTGGAATAGTCACACGCCACGTGAGGGGTAATATTTCTTCAGGGATTACTTTTCCGCAGGATGATGAAATATCTACCTTCCTGGTTCAGCTGGCCTCTGGTCGGAGTTTTGTTTAGGCAGGCTGTTGCAATTTTTCCAAACTGAAGTACCGCATGGGTGGAATAATCACACGCCACGTGAGGGGTAATATTTCTTCAGCGGTGCACTACCAATTACTTTATTTTGAACTCACAACCACTTTATTTATTAAACTCGAAGGACCATTTTCTTATGTGCGAAACGCACAAAAGAAAGAACTTTTATTTTAGGTAAAAATGGTTTATTTTGGGAACCTTAATGTCGTCGTTCTCATTATTCTTAACATAACCTCCAAAGTTGTGTGTTGCCATATTGCAACTTATTCTTATGTTGGTATTGAACAGAAGTGTCACTGAATATGATACTACTTTTTATCAGGGTACTAAGCGAAATTGCGGGCAAACGCTAGTATAGAAATAACCGTCAGCGTAGAAAATGATTTATGAATGCATTTGCATAGACAAATTCACTATAGTTCCCTGTATCAGAAACGAACACCATAGCACCAGAAAACCCAGATTTAGATGAAAAAAAATGCAGATTCTGAAACATTTCTCTCGCTATCAAACCCACACTTCTCAGCTGGACACTCGCTCACCATGCCACTGAGGTCGTTCGTTAAGTAATACAACACCACACTTACTCTGTTTCACTTAGCGTTGACATTTACCTATTGTTATTTGACGATTTACAATGATTTGACTGCTAAATAATAGCTCTAACTAAATCCAATTTAAACAGGTAATTTAATAATATAATGTTGTGTTTATTTCACGGATCATAATTTGCAACATTTCAATTTAAAATGGCGAATCATAATTTTTCCGTCTTTATTCATTGACTTATGGCGACAGGACGATGTGTTTAAATATAATTTATATATTTGTAATATGTGTGGTACGTAGCTGGGGTTTTCTGGCAATTTGATTGTGATAAGAGGTGATGACAGGTGGAGTAAGGCAGTAACTGAATGACGTCAAGGAACCGGTTTCAGTAACGTCGGCCGTCGGCCGTTCCATCGCGGGGCGGACCTGGATGAGGCTAGCAACAGACCGTGGAGAATAGTACCTATACATAAAGGCCTATACCCAGCGGTGGGGGAAGTCAGATTGCGAATGATGATGATAAAGATGTGAGAAGTGGAAGGCCCTTTACAGCATGGTTCAAGATATAAATGATAATGGTGGATGGATTGTGTGAAAGGTGACCATGTTTAAGAAAGGAGGTGGTACAGATGTGACGGCTGTCAGTAGGGAATTGAAGAAGAGCCTATGCCGACCCCAGGGATACGGGCAAGAAGATGATGATGCGATAAGTTCATTATGAAAATTTTAGTTATTTACAGGTCCAAAGTTCAATTGGAAATTATGTTGAAGATGTTGGATTAGGAATTTTGCCTGGGGTAAGTCTGTTTTCATCATCATACCAATTTAAGTACCCACTGCTAGGCTAACGATGAATCTCCTTTCTTCTGCCAAGAGATTTAGATATGTAAATTGTTTTAGTAACTATCTTTGATTTCAAAATTATGAAGATTTTCCAGAATTGTTGTTCAGTATTACAAACTTGTTTTTTTAGTTCTAATATCTAATCCTTTCAGCATCATGCACCTGAAACTATCAATAGAATAGAGCTGGTGTCGCTGCCCATCAAAGATGATAAATCTTGTGACCAAGCTCTCAAGTTACAAAACATTCTAGGACTTTTGATCTCAATGCTACGTCAAGATCTCTCGGAGAATACCAAAACAGCTTACATAGTAGAAACACTCAAAGGTCTATTGAACAATACGTTAGCACACAACGATGAAGTCATGAATAAGATTGACGACTTACTGCGCACTTTAGACAAGTATAAAGAACCTGTAGATATTCATGACAACGCATTACGAGAAGGCTTAGCAAACCTAAATAGCCTGAAGGATGTTTTCATGAGAAAACCGAACGAAAAGATAAAGCTGAGATATGAATTACCGGCTATGACGAACCCGTACTGCACAGAAGCCCTGCTAAGCATTATAAAGATCGCTTACCAAGCGTATGTAAGTCTGGCAAGGAACCCTATGTGCAATTTATCAGGGCTACCAGAATTGCCACCTGGCATAGAAACAGTAGACACACGAGAGCCGGATTCACTGAAACCATTAAAAAAATATCTGCCTGTGTTGGATTTTTTCCCAAAAGATAAGGTACCGTCTTCTCTTGCTGACTCACAATTTGGTGACTTGCCTTTATTTACGAATGATGTGGAAACGCCTTATGTAAATCCACACATGTCTGATTTGCTAAAACCATTTAACGAACCTCAGTCCCTTTTTCCGATACATAACTTCCCACCTTTTCCTACGGATGAAAACCTCCCAATCCAATATAAACCAGTTTACGAATATCACCCACATAGTTCTGATGATTCTGAGTTCTCACCAGATCATGCTTTTGAATACCCTTATGACGATTCAACGTCGAACCAATTTGAAATATTTAAACCTTTGCCTTATGAAATGAATCTTATACCGGGTCCTGAACTCCCGAATGATTATTTGACGCCCAACCAACCTAAACCATTTCAATTATTCCCTTACAAAGAAAGCCCATTCCCGAATCCATTTTCTGAAGATAATGGCGATTTGACGTCTAACCAACCTAGACCATTTGATCCGATGACTTATAAAATTACACCTGCAGATTCTGAAGTTCCAAATGACTATTTGACGCCAAACCAACCTAAACCTCTACAATTATTGCCCTACAATGAAAGTTCATTGCTAAATCCACTTTCTGAAGATTATATTGATTTAACTCCCAACCAACCAAAACCAATTAAACTTTTGTCATATAAACTTGAACATCTATACCCCAATTATGATATAATAAGGCCTATTTCGCCACAATCTTACTTTCCCCATAATCCAGATGTAATACCTTTTGACTTTTCTCCTGTAAATCCTTTAGATACTTTTAATTCGAAGTTCAATGATAATCCAGATTTTGCTCCCCTCAAGCCTCTTCCACCCTTCCAGAAGTCAGATTTTCCGTTTGGTAAAAAGCCTTATTCAATTTCATTGAATCCATATTATCCAAATGCAAATCCTTACTTGCCCATAGCTTCCGTGCCTATGCCATGGGAAAAGCCATCTAAATCTCCTTTAATAAATCCACAGAAACCAATACCCATAGACTCTGATTATAATCCTGAAGAAATAGTTTTTGGTATACCTCTTACAGATAAATCAAATGAACGTGACACCTTCCCTTATGCCCTTATTGAAAACCCAGGGTTGGTAAACTCTCTTTATTCAGATAATCAGAATTCAAAAAATGTGTTTTCTCTACCCCTACTTAACAATTCAAGAAATGAATATGACCCACTTAATCAATATTATCCTAACACTGCCAACACTCTTACTTATTCAGATGTCGTTGAATTTCCATACCAAGGAGTTCCTCCGAAGCTAAATAATTTATCTCCTAATTTATTTTATCCCCTCAACACTTTATTAGCTAACAGTCCTAGGGCTTTTGAAACAACGGACAATCCTACTCTAGAAACTGACACCTATGAGTTCAAGTTAAATCCTAACGAATTTGAGCCTGATACTCTCTATTATACAAGGTATCTAAATACGCCCAAGGATTTAGGCCCTGTTCCAGCTCCTTTCAACCCCAGCATCCTTGGCCCAAATCAAAATCCTGCATATGAATTTGAATCGAGTCCCAATGGAGTCCCACTGTATCTTGATTTACCAAATACTTCACTATATGATTCGATACCAAAACCACCAGAGAGCATGGAAAATTTCAATCCTTTGATAAAGTCTTTAACGACCTCAGAATATCCGCTAGTCCCAGAACCGAATACGATAAAATTTATCAGACATGCAATCGAAGTGATCGAAGGAGTGATTCCCGTAATAAAGTTCGATCCACCAACGCTGTATATCATGGCGGAGATCAAAAACATACTCGTTCAAAAGGACAAAGACATTGAAATTGATGAGTATATCACCATTCTCGAACTGTATAAGAAAATAATCAATTACGTGAAACAACTAAACGTAAACACGCAAATAATTGAACTTGTAGATTTGTTTAGCATGACGAATCGTCCTAAATTGGAAACTAAAAAGGTTGTTGAATTAACTTACTTGGTGAAAAGGCCTCAACCCGTGGTTTATTACCCGTACTATTACGTAAAGTACAGATTGCCTTATTCAAGTTTCTTAATGGCGGCGCAGAAATTACTGAAAGAAAAACCACACTTAAGAACGGCTCCCAATGAACTATACGAAGAGCTATTGGCTCTTTCTAAAGTGGTCGCAATTTCACCAGACTTGAGGAGTTATCATAAAAATGACATTGTTGGACTCACTTATAAATCCGGATCTTTAATTGATGCGAAGTTAGTCGGAGAAAACGGAACACTATCAGATAAAATGAATGCACTAAGAGACATTACTTCTGATTTAACAGCTGAAGAGTTACTTGAACTCAATAAAGAAGCCTCAGACCAAGTTAAACTGCTAGCTACAGGATCTAATTCTGAAAACGATAATGAGATTGCTCATGGAGAAAAGGACCATATATCTGTACTCTTAAATTCTGACAAAACTAATCATGAACATGAATTAACGCAAGAAATATTTCTTACCGCAAACGAATTAAGAGGAAAAAGAAAGCCGATAAATATCAACCAAAATCACCCAGACATACTTTACCCTACATCACCAACCCATGAGCTTATATCATTTGATTCCGAAAAACTAAGAAGTAAAATACTTCGAGGTGAATACAAAGGGTTTCCATCGGACTCCACTACTGTACCAACCAATGTTTATCCGTTAAACGAGCAAGCAACTTTCAAGGAACGAAGACCAATAGCCACTGCGTTGTATAAACTTCATGAAGCTACCTTAAAGGCAAGTAAATTAGGAGACGAAAATCCACACAATATCTTGAACTCCGATGGCTTAGCGAACGTTGATAATGAAGAAATATCTATGAATATTGGAAAGGATAACCAGCAGCGGGGTATAAAATTTTCTAATCCTAAGATAATGCTTAATACAGCGACTTCTGTTCAAAATTTGGTAAACTCCGATCAAAATCTTCCGATGGATATCTTCAACCGCATTGACTCTCAAACATTATTAAGTCAACAGAACGTATTGACGAATAAACGAAACTATTTCAACTCAGGCGGCTTACTCAACTTTGATAATCAAAAAATATCGTTGAACACTGGTACGGGTAATCGTCAAGATAACGTGAACTTTATAAATTCTAAGATGTTGTTCAATGACGCAGAAGATTTTCTCTATGATAAAAAAGCTGCTTCTAAAGATCAACAAATTACAAATGAAACCAATCCTCAAGATGTATTGAATTCTTATCTAGCGCAGATTTCAGGATCTTCACAACAAGGCTCAGATTATACTTTCGCAGAGCCTACAGAATCGTCTAAAACAGAACCTACAAATGAATTATTCTTCGATAAAGCAGGCGTTGGAAGCGCTACACAAAAAGGATCTTTAAACTTCCAAAAACCTGGTTCTGATAAACCCAATAAAAAAGAAATAGACGATTTAATTAAAGAAACAGTTGAAGACATTCGTGAGTTAGACAATAGTGATAACGCGAAGATATTATCAAGCGCAGGTGAGTGAAATAAAAAGTTCTACATGAGTTGGCCGACTGTTTCATTTACCATTTACCCCATCATTAAGCAAACATAGATGATAACCTTTTGTTTATGACTTTAGGAAATGGTGATAACATAATGCCACCGAAAGAGCCAGCTATGCAAGATACGTTGATCGCAGGAACTGGCAGCAATGCTGAAATTTTGGATAACCAACGGTTCCAAGTTTCTGGAAGTGGAAATCAAGGGCAGTACGGATTTTACGCAGGGATGGCGGATCAGCAAATACTTCCTGAGGCCGAACAAAACATAGCAGGGTTAGTAGACAACGAGCTATTTGCCGGTCAGCAAAAATATACACAATTTGAGATTACTAAGAGACTTTCGGATCAACAAATAATACCCGATCAGGAAAATATTCCTGCATTCGTTACTAACTCAGAGTCTTCAAGTCAACCGAATAAGGAAATCATTCAACAAATAGAGTTGATCTACCCAGGATATTTAAACCGGCAACAATATCTGCAAAGCCAGACTAACCCAACGCTCTCTGACCCGAGTTTATCAAATCCCAATCAGCAAACAACAAACCTCTGGACAATGTCAGGACTGGACCAGCAAATAACAGGTCAACAATTTCCAATCGGAACTAACCCAGCGCTCTCGGATCAGCAAATATATCCACAGCAGGAAACCGATTATGGAATCAATCCAGGATTCTCTGGTCAAGTAATTTACAGTCAACGTTGGCCACAATTTGTCACCCCAGGACTTTCTCAGCAAGCTGGCCAGAATAATCTCGCGCAATTTGGGGCAAACCGTTCCGTAGTTAGAGGTTCTGTGGTTCCTATTATGTCATTACTCTACAGACCACCGGTTATTAGGTTTAGAAGGCCGACCATGGTTACTTCTGCAGTGCCTGTTGTGACACGATTAACGAGACTGGCGCCTACCACCCTTCTGAGTTGATTGAACTTAATAAATAAGTTTTGAGCAATGTGATTTCTTGTTTTATTTTAAGCTTCTGCACCTAGGTACCGAAACTTTATTTAGTCTACCTGCCTACACTGACTCTACTGGTAGAGAGAGTAGAGGTTACCTGCATCTATCTAAACCAGCCAGGGGCTAGACTAGGACACGAGCTTGTAGTGACTTAGAGAATGCCGGGCACCATTCGATTAAACATAGTGGCGATGGATCATCAAATAATTTTCTAGAATAAAACGAAGAGAGATAAGCTATGTATGTACTAAAAAATAAATAGAAACACTTAGAGTAAAAATAAAACAGGTTAAGTGCGAGTCAAATTCGCACACGAAGGGTTCGTATCATCCATCGTACATTATATAAAATATATTTTTTACATGGGGCCCTCATTTATTTTATTTTTAATATCTGTACCTACCTATAGTTAGTTATTTTAGGCGGTATTAGTAGGTAGGGCGGTAGGTTGGTTGGGTTCTGAGGTTAGGTTTTAAAACTAACGCTGATTTGAAAATTGATTCCAGCGCTTAATTTACACTTACAACAGAGCGTATACATTGAACGCTTCTCTAATGACGTTAGTAATCAATCAGTGAGGTTTCTTTTATTTGACGTTGACAGACAATGTGTCGATGACATTGATTGATCGATTCGTTTGTTTTATTTTATGGTTTGTCGTTCTGTTGAAGTCGAGTGAAAATCGGTAAATATTCTTGAAATAGAAAGAGTCAATGAGAAAATTGTTATAAATAAGATTCAGCGTCAAAATGTTAAATCAGCGACCAAGATTTATCAAACCTGGTAAGTTCTTTTACTCAAAGTTGTACAACCGGTTTTAGGTTATGTTTGTATTTACAACCATTATTACGTAGCTAGAAGATTTCTGATCAAAGAACTGTGGAAAAGCTATTAACATCATCATCCACAGCCTATCTTTCCAACTGCTGGGCCTTCCTTTGATTGTACCATCCAACATGGTCCTTTGCTAGTTTTGTCCATTTAGGGCCAAACATCTTGACTATTTCATCTGCTCATCTCTCTAACGGACTATTGCTACAACAGACTAAATATTAATTTCAGGGGAAGAATCTCTCTACCCCAGCAGAAACAAGGACGGCTCGGTAGCAACCCTCATCAACCCTGATGCAGACACAGCACTGACTGTAGACCATGACTCGAAAACCAGCTTCACTTACAACAGGTAGGTACAAATTAGGTAGGCACACTGACTAAAAATAACATAAATACAAACTAAAATCATACTATTTGAAACACAAGTATCAACCTACCTACCTAGTTCCTAATAGATAACTTCTTGTTTTTGCTTTAATTATTTCATATTTATACCTAGATATACTTGATTGCCTGACCATAACATATCTATCTTTACCATTGTTAGTAAACTGAACTAGCAATAACACAAACCTTAGTGGTTTTTTAGTTACAAAGTACCTAATTATTGTATTTTTTTTCCTTAATCGTTAATAAATAAAAAAAAAAATCTAACTTTTGTAGGTACTTCATCTATTACCATCTACTTACCTATTAGCTTCCCCCCTAATCTTACTTGCGTTGTATCCAGATAAAAAGTAGCCTGTGTAAATCGTCATTGAAGTGCATGAATTCACTAAGTGACAATTTTAGCCAAAATGTTAATTATTGATGTCAAAGTATTTTTAAACCTATTAAGTACCTTTAAGAAGGTAAAAGAGCTGTTTTTTTTTAATTTCGGTGAATATAATAATATCAGAAGTACTTGTCTGCTTGTTGAGCTACAGATCAGTCTAGGAAAAAGTATTTAGGGTACTTAAGTAATTTATTTCAATTTTTTTACAAACATTTTTTCAACTACTGGGGCTGCACTGCTCATTAAAGCCACTTAGTGACATTTCGTTTGTATTCGAAATTGTATTTTGTCTTTTGAACTATTTTTGTTTTGAAACTTTGAACATTAATCGCTAATCGCTATCTGCTACAAAGCTGTACCAAGAATAATTACTTAAGTAACACGGAAAGTTAATTAAGTAACCAAATAATATCTTATTGAGTATGCTTGAATTAACTAACTTACTTTTTACTATGTATCTCAGTAACTGTAAAAATATTGACATAATTTATTGAATGTTATTGTGCTTCCACAAATTCAATTTGTGTTATATTTTAAAACGTAGTATCACTACTCTGTAATTATCCCTAATGGGGTAGGCAGAGCCACGAGTAATCATAAGAAAACTTGCAGCTACTCCTGATTCATAGTCCTATGGTGAACCATGGTGACAGGTGATCAGCCCATCGCCCATATAGATGGTCCATCATGTTGGAGAGGATACTATCTCTTATAGTTGACATTTGTTTTTTCTCTATTCCCAGTCCAGCAGAGAAGTAACATTTCATGTCCCCGTATAAACAGGTACCATCACCTACCGATGGAGACTCAGCGGCAGAGGCTGCCGGTCTTCCAATACCGGAACCATGTGCTTTACCTGCTGGAAAGGCATCAGACCTTGGTGCTCGTGGGAGAGACAGGCTGCGGGAAGTCCACTCAAGTGCCTCAGGTAAGAAATACTTTAATAATAATAATAAATACATTTTTTTTTACTTAGCCTATACTGTCCCACTGCTGGGCAAAGGCCTACCCCAAACGCTTCCACTTATGCCGGTCTTTTGCGGTTTCCCACCACTCCTTGATAAAGCAATCGAGATCGTGGCGCCAACGCCTTCTGTCTGCTTTCTGCCTTCGCTTTCCATCAGTGCCTGATGCCTGCCTGCCTGATGGAATAAATACAAACATAAATAAAAATAATCTGTCACTTAATCTTAGAGAGTATAATAATAGTATTATTAACAACTTCCCGTTGGTCCCTTCAGGGATGAGGGGGGAAAACTTCCTGTTATCCCCAATGGGTATGAAGCGAATGTGGATGATTAAAGGGTAGATAGTAGATCAAAGAGATAGATGGATTGCATGAAAGCTGACATATGAGTAAGAAAGGAGTAAATACTGAGATGACGCTGAGAGATGATGATGATGATGAATATTTATGTAGATAAAAGATAACAGACATGAAATTACTGTTTTGTTTCAGACTCATTAGTTACTTACCTACTACTAATAATTATTACTGGATAATTGATGGGTTTAGCCCATAAAAATAATATTGTAGGCGAGGGGTCGTCCATTAATCATTCATCATTTTCCTGCCCTTATCCCACTAGGTGGGGTCGGCACACCATGTTTCCCTCTTCCATTTTATCCTATCACTCGTCATCTCCGCACTCACTCCTTTCACACGCATATCCTCTTTCACACAATCCATCCATCTTTTCCTTGGCCTTCCTCTAGCAATATATCCATCCATATTCATATTCATCACTCGCCTTGTAACATGACTTACTTCTCTCCGCATAACATGCCCATACCAAACTAGCCTATTACTCCTCATCTTCTCTGGCGCTACTTTCAAACTTCCTCTAATGTACTCATTCCGTATCCTATCCATTCTAGTAACTCCACACATCCATCTCAGCATTCGCATCTCCGTAGCATGCACTTTTCTTTCATCCATTAATCAAGTGATGTTTTTTTAGCAACTTTTTAACTCCCCTCTTCCCCCATGGTGATACGTGGTGAGGTTTTAGACTGGCCCCAATAAAATCACTTGTATTTTTCGAACAATTATCTTAAAAAAAAACAGAATATTATAATGATATTCCAACTTAATTCTGGGAAATTGAGCACCATGATAAAAATGTCTAGACAGACTTATTACCTAAGGTCACGAGCCGCTTTTCTGTTTGGAAATCGCGCGTTCAACGAAAAAATATATACTTACACATGATATCTCAATAACGGCTGGACATATTTCAATGAAACTTGGAATATACATAGTATGTGTGCTGGAATGACATATAGGCTACTTTTTGTTCGTATACAACGCGAGCGAAGCCGCGGGCGAAAGCTAGTTTACTATAATTTTGAGAATTTCTTTTTCACTTTTGAAATATTTCAAATATTTCATCTCACTAGTGCGAAGCCGGGGCGGGTCGCTAGTCACTACAGGGTGCGTGTTGGAGGTTTGATTACCGCAGCCATTCCTATATTTATATGTTAATTAATTTCATTCGTGGAACCAATACTTACGCAATATCGAGCATTTGCGGGTAGTCCAATATTTACCAGAGTTTGCCCGCTGTGTCAACTCAAAGGTTTCAGCGAAATTAATCATAATTTACGTAAACTTGCGAGGAAAATTGTATACTTCGGTTATATTATTTAGGTTCGGATCTACCCCCTCCCCCTAAACGCCTCACGTAATTAATGGATGCCCCCTAAAGAGAGTCATGGGTACATGACCATGACACTTTTAAGACACTAAAGTGTGAAAAAATCCAATCTGGCAGCTTTATGAAGCCTTTTCTATGTACTAAATGTTTCATTAAAATGGTATATTCATCATCATCATGTGTCAAAAAATCTAATTATGACAGATGTGCATAAGCATTTAAGCAGTCGAGTTATTGGTTCTTTGAAGATGTCAGATTTTCTGCGATGTAATCTCAAACGGTGATGGAAAACAACCTGATAACAAAACTAACAAAAGTTCGAGAGCATTGTGTCTAATACACGAAAGAAGCCTCTTTGGGCGCACTTTATTCCTTTCACTAAGAAGTGAATTTTTACCTAAAAAACTGAATATATATACTTCTCTGTTGTTGTTTGTTGTCATCGTTGTGGCGGGAAGTCTGCCCACATCGTTTGTTTGATTAACGCCCCCTCACTAGTTAGGGCTTGACTTTGATAAACTTAGTATCGAAGTCATTGACGAAATGTAGGCAATGATGTAGTCGACTAAAATATAAGATTGTAGAATAAATGACGTAATTTTTCTATATCTACACTTAATTAAATTTATAAATTTACGGTTGTCAGTTTGTCTGAATAATGCTATAAGTTTTGCTGAATAATGCGAATTTTTTTTGGGTCACATGATTGTCTGTTTGGGTGAACAAGGCTGTAAGTGTATTTCAACACTTTTGGCATCCATATACTTACTGAAAAAAAAATGTTGGTAAATTATTGTACTTAAACTTAACTAAGTATAATATTCTTAATGAAACTCCAAGCTTCGGCAGGTGTTTTCTCACAGTCCAAAAATCTACGTTATACATATTAGTAAAAAAAGGTGCATCAATAATTATCAAGTTTACGCGTCACGTCAAAGCACCTCAAAGCTTTCAAGTTCAAAAGCAAGTAAGCTAAAAACAGTGTGAGTGAGTGCTGATAAGCCGCAAATATCAACACGCTTTCGATAAATTTAATCCCTTCCCTACGCTAGCTACGTAACTCGGATCAGATCGCCCCGCGCTCTCGGGGAATGCGCACGCACCACCGCACTGCGTCCGCAAATATTATTATTTACATTCAACAAACGGTGATCCACATTGCATTCATGAATCAAAAACTCTGGACAGAGTGCAGATAACGAGTGTACCCACAGTGCTTGAGTGTGAAGTGTTTATAACATCCGCTCATCGGCTTGGCAAACAATTACACGATACGCGTCATGTTTTGAAAGAACCCGAGATTTTTAAGAAACAATCCGGTTTTACTGGACACGACCTTTGCTCGCTCAAAATGCATGGTGTGAAGTGTGAAGTGTGATACTCAGATGCCTGCGTTTTTGAAACTAAGTGTTTTTTTTTAAGTTACGTCGTAATCGCTATTTCGAGATTCACGATCAGTATTTATAGAATACCGATGCGTGGGATATCGTAACTGTTCCATAATACCGTTTTGAGTTGGTTGGCTAGAACAGCTACAGTCTAGTTTAATTTGTGGAATACTGAGGACATTGGAACTGAAGATATTTCTGAACAAAATGATGTGGCCTTCATCACAAGCTAGTAAAATACTTACTTTCCTGCTACTAGTCATCGTTCTTTTCTGCGTGTGCATGGACACACTTTTATATATAAGGATACAAGTTTACAAAATTGATATTTTCGATGATGCAGATGCAACTGTTAATAATGTCACGAGCGAAACTTCGACGCACCAGTCAAAAATCAAGCAAAGTTATGAAGACGTAACATTAGTACCGTGCAATGTAAATCCTCTTTGTCACCCGACCGTTAAGGCTTTGATGGTAGATCACATAAATCACTATATTTATGGCCCTTTATGTTCAGTAGTTGATATATCACTAGGGATATCAGAAAAATGGCTCATAATAACTCCGAACATGATATCGTTCTTCCACGTTCTTATTGCATTCGTTGGCGCAAAGTTGTTGACCTGTCAGAATTTAGCGGTAAGGCGATTCGGAGTCGTCCTGTTTCAACTAAGAATGTTTCTTGACGACCTCGACGGGCACGTTGCTAGAGAAAGAAAGCATATAAAAGGCGAAAGATCCGAGGTCGGGACCCTCGGGTACTGGGTCGACGGAATCTGCGATCTAATAGGTGTCGTGGCCATGGTTACAGGATTGATGCTGTATCTTAAAAACAACCCACCGCGCAGGGGGTACAAAGACACTCCAGTGAGCACTCTGCCGTATCATCAGCTGAAGGAGATCAATTCTAGCGAGGACATTGAGAAGGAAAACACAGCTGAAATAGGTATTTCTTACAAAACCAAGGTCACCTTTCAAAGGATTATTCGAGTCATTGGCCTGTTTTCCGGCCAGATGGTGTTGTCTTCGCTAGCTTGGAACAGATACATTGATGTCTACCAAGAGTTGTTAGAAAATTGTACGGAATACGATGTCCACAGACGAGAAACTATGTTCAAATCGGGGATATTCTTCTTCGCGACTGGTCTCTGGAGAATTGTAAATCCGCATAGTTACTTACACTTGCTTTCTCTGGCGATATTTTGTGATAAGACGTGGCCTTTTCTCAAAGCTGTGCACTACAGCGGTTATATATTTCTCGTTATTGTTGTTGGAATGTCTGAGTATTTGGTGGAATACTCGAAAAGTTTTGTGCTCAACGGTATAGACGGTCGATGATCCTTTTTAACTTTGAATGTAATTGTGATTTTTGTGTTTTCAAGTTTTGTGTGACATTGCTTGTTGAAAACCTTCTCTTTACCGCCGCAATTTGCAAGGAACGAGTACCTAAGTCTGGGATGTAGGTAAAATCGTGATTATGTGTCTTTTTCATCTAGATAGATTCGAATTTTAAAGGCAAGTCGTCATCGTAATAATTGTAAGATCAAGGATGATGTAATCGAATAGAATCGCCCACTCCTGGGAGACGTCCCCATTTGCGTTATTCCAATGCCGCTGCAATAGATTAGCAAATGATATCTGTCTATTTTTAAATTGTGAAGAATCCGTTGCTCTATGTAATCTCGCTGTAGAATCGACTAAAGTAAAAACTGCGGTCAAAAGTCCAAGTTCTTTCAACATCGTTATCGGTACCAAGGCCCTTTTCAGGGTCACTTTAATCTCTTCTCTGACCTGAGCACTAGTGGCACGAATAATCTCGTTTTTACAATCCGTTTCCTCAATTCCATTAGCAATTCAAAACTTACTTGGCGTGGATCCATGATGTCCAATTAGACTGACCTCCTACATAAAGTAAAAGAAATCATGATCCGTCTGACCTATTAAAAATAACTGATCAAGCAAATACTATTTATTGCTATTGATATAAGATTGACAATTGCTGGGCAAAGTAGGTAATGCATTACTATGAAGCATGGGTGGTACAAGATAAGTAGTAAAACGACACGTGTTTGCTTAGTCACAGAATAAATGATAGTGCCTTGTACGTAGCTAATAGTTGAGTAACCTCCCTGAATCATTGTTCTAGTTCTTACGAAGTTATTCCCCATTAAAACAATACATTTGGCGCAATAATTTTACAAACACGAAGAATAGGGACGTGCTACACTTGTCATGGCATTGGTTGGAAGTTTGGAACTAATTTAGGTACATACATCAATTTTATTCAAATATTCCGTGGCATTCTCTGGGAAGAAATTTGGCATTTAGTGGACTAACCCTCTAGAAATTGAGTTCGAATAGTGTTGATGAAAAGGGTAGAATTTTCTAATCTAGGTGTCTAGATCTATCGATCTGTCTATCTAGTCGGGTCACTAGTTCTTTCGAACCAGTGTGGTGAAAGAATTTAAAGTGCTCTTAAAGGCTCCTTTCGTGCACTAAAATTGCTTTCCTTTCTTTGTATCATTTTTCTATTATTTTTCACCCAAATTTTCTCCACAAACAAAAAGTGGCAAGACGTGATACATTTTGTATTTACGCATCTATTCCAAGTTTCCATAATTAATACTACTACTTTTATAATTATTATTTTCATTAAGTCTTACTTTTATATTATTGCCGTAAAAATAACCAACGATTTTAATAGTTTCTACTAAATATAAAAAAATCTTGTGATTAAATAGCTGGAAATGTAGATTGTATTGATTGAAATATCTGATCAAATGCTTTTAGGGAAATAGATTTACGATCAAATAAAAAGGCTTCTACCATAATACGATGGTGTTCGATTTTACATGTCTTATCAAAGTTATATCGAAAATATTTTACTTAAGAAATGAAGTTGATGACAAAACTATATTAATATCTATGACGGAAAGGCTATTTTGATTCAATGCTTTAAAATATTCGATCCCATCAAGTTTATAACTAGCTGTAACCCGCAACGTTGTCTGCGCAACAAAAATGTTTATAGCACCAGCTAGAGGCCCTTGCCCACAGCCCTGCAAGAAAAAGAAAGCTGCTGACGACCCGATTGATACGAATGACGTTGTCAATTGTCAAAATTTTATAAGTGTCAAATAACTATCAAAAATAAATTATATAAGGATTTATGCGCTATCTTATTTATTCTTTTACATCCTTTTTCCATTTTGGGATCGTTTTACAGGATAACAAGTAGCCTATGTCCTTCCCCGGGATGGAAACCATATCCTTGCCAAATTTCATCAAAATCTGTTCAGTAGTTTAGGCGTGAAAAGGTACTCTGAAAGCGTACTCAGACCGACATGCAGCATCACAATAACACACATTTTTATTTACACACAAAATTGCATAAAATTATTAAATAATTTCAAAATATCACTTATTTTAAAAGGATTTGTCTTTGAGCCAAAGGTCTCTATTCATATGCTTAGAGTTATCATTGTCACATAATAAGAATTTGCTGTACAGGCAAACCTGTTAGGTAAACAACCTAGCGTGTATGGTCTGTTTAAGCTGTGAATCCAGAACTGAAAAAGCTTTTAATATCCATTAACGTACCATTTATCATGTTATTATTTACAACTGATTATGATAACCTCTATCTATACTTAATATTATAAAGCTGCAGAGTTTGTTTGTTTGTTTGTTTGAACGCGCTAATCTCTGGAACTACTGGTCCGATTTGAATGATTCTTTCAGTGTTGGGTAGTCCATTTATCGAGGAAGGCTATAGGCTATGTTTTACTTTTTTCAAAATTAGGGATCCGTAATAAAATTGCTATTTTGTAACACAAGGTGTAAAATCGAAAACCTATTTTTGCGTGCACTGCAAAAACTATTGACAATAGAACAAAATAATGTACTACGGGTTTGTAGATCCCATTAAGACCTACAAAAAAGTCCGCGAGAACATATATCTAGCTATCATGGTTTAATCACAATAACCGATTTTGTGTTCAAAATAATTATTAAATCGTCTGAAGAAAAAAAACTACGTTAAATATGTATCGTAATATTAATCTTTATCGAAATTAAGCATTATGTTATCAAGAGTATTTATGTAGAAGTAAAATACTTTTTGTTTCATCTCAATCGGATATTTCGTTTAAAAGTTATCACGTGTGTAAGATGTTAAGAGTTGGTATCTATTAATGAGTTATGGGCCATAGAGTTTTTTATCAACATAAAATCCTGTAATAATCTTTTTGAAATATATTTGTTGATGATTGTAAGTATAAGATCTTTGAAGAGTATAATAAATACATTTCTAAAATAACTCTGCTAAGGAAATCCACGCGCGCTTGATGCAAGCAAGACGAGACGCTGGCGGCGCGGCGGGGCGGGCGAGACGAGGAAGCCGCGCTTGCTGGCCGCCTGTGAGAAAAACGCGGGTGAAACCGCGGAGCACAGCTAGTATAGAATATAAGTGAAACTTCCTGTTTATTTGTTATCGAAAAGCTTTTTTCCGAGAATTCTGACACCAGTTTGCCTTGTCCGCCTTCAAATTACATAAAGATAAAAGGTATTTCATATAAAAAATGCCTTACAAAAACATTCGTACAGAGCTAGGGCGGCCACATACATTCGGAATTCCGTTTCGATATTCCGAACAGAATTCCGAATGTGTGTGGCCGCCCTTACAGAAGCTCAAATCTGACATTTATTATTGAAGCAATACTCAAGCGTGAATAGTTTATTTTTTTAAAGATTTTGAGTATGGACCCCGATTACTTTTACACGATATGCCCAAACCTTTTATAAACAACTCGAACAAAAACTACCTTTTTAAGTGCCATTGTGTATAAAATATTACCTACTCAATTATTATTTTTCCTTTCATTGTATTCAAAAAATATTTGTTTTGTAAATTTCACTTGAGACATTAGTCATATTTACGTCAATTTAGATCGTAATCAATTTACACACATTTGTTGACAATACAAATTTATTGTGAGTTGTTAAAATTTCATAAATCATAGAAAATGGTGTGGGTATGATTTTTGAAGCTTGTCAGCGTCTGTATCCCATGAACTGTAATAGGTAGAATTGAAATTTTTACAGTTTATATTTTCTATTGCCGCTATAACAAAAGTTATGAAGGTGGCCTCATACAAGAATCATTTATAGAATAGAATATGTTGGTATGTACGTTGGTATGGAACCCTTCGTGTCCGAATTCAACTCTCACTTGACCGAATTTTATGTATTTAATGTTTGACAGTTGTAGAACATAGGAGTAACTGCAACTTTGCAACTTTTCAGGAGAGCACTTTATGTCTTTTGTGTGTTTTTATTTGTGTCTTTTATGTTTTTTGTAGTCACGAGGTGGATAAGGAAAGTAGCGCCAGTGACAGAGATGATGAGGAGTAATAGGCTAGCGTGGTATGGGCATGTTATGCGGAGAGAAGTAAGTCATGTTACAAGGCGAGTGATGAATATGAATGTGGATGGATATACTGCTAGAGGAAGGCCAAGGAAAAGATGGATGGATTGTGTGAAAGAGGATATGCGTGTGAAAGGAGTGAGTGCGGAGATGACGAGTGATAGGAGAAAATGGAAGAGGGAGACATGGTGTGCCGACCCCACCTAGTGGGATAAGGGCAGGAAAATGATGATGATGATGATGATGATGATGATGATGAGGTGGATAAGGAAAACGTTATCCATGTTTACACAACCTTACTAACAAATGGAGGTAAATGAACATGGTTCTCGTATTGCGACGATACGTCCAAACCAATGTTGTAAATGCGAAAGATTTCTGTCTGCCTGTCTGTTACCTTTTCACGCCTAAACTGCTGAACAGATTTTAATGTTTGGCAAGGATATAGATTCCATCCCGGGGAACGTCATAAGCTACATTTTTATCCTGTAAAACGATCCCAAAACGGAAAAAAAGGTGTAAAAGGGTAACGCATAAATACTTCTTATACATTAATTTATGACAAGACAGTTAATTTGACATTTATAAAATTTTAACAATTGACAATGTCATTCATATCAATCGGGTCGTCAGCAGCTCTCTTTTTCTTGCAGGGCTGTGGGTAAGGGCCTCTAGCTGGACCTAGGAATGTGTTTGGTATAGCTTTTGATATCACAAGCTTTTATTCTTAGTGAGAGCGCTGGCGGTCTAGCTCAAAATACGTTTCCAGCGCACGAAAGGAGCCTTTGAGGCGCACTTCGAACCTTTCACCGCACTGGTGAGAGAGAACTAGTGACACGACTAGATAGAAAGGAAGATTTATTTAGTTGGCACACACAAAGCAAACTAATTACAAGCGGAAAAAGGACAAAACATGAGGTACAGAAAAAAAAGAGAAGATAGACAAATAGTGACTAAAAAGGACCTACAACTACTAATCTATAACTACAATAACTAATAACCATTAATTTAACTATTTTACGTCATTTTACCCTTCCCGCGAACGAATTAGATAGATAGATTCTTAGTTTTGTGTAAATATTGTATTTGGCAGCCATCATGCATGATGGCTGCCAAATACAATATTGACATGTGACTTGTCACATGTCACATGTTGGGCCAACTGACGTTAGTGTACGGAACCCGACTGGAGTTTCGTATAGCTTCAAATTGCAATGTCGTGTGATTGATTATTTTGCCGTAGCCCGTAGACAAATCATGTCGAGTCTAACTATTACTAATCGTGTCACCGAACCAGTGTGGTGAAAGGATTTGCGCCTCAAGGGTTCTTTTTATGCATTTGACAAATGTTTTTGAACTTTTCGTTGCTACGACATGCTGGTTTCCTCACGATGTTTTCTTTCACCGTTTGAGAGTACTGTTATAGCGGTAACAGAAATATACACTGAAAATTTCAACTCTACCCATTGCGGTTCATGAGATACAGCCCGCTGACAAATAGACGGACGGACGGACAGCGGAGGCTTAGTAATAGGGTCCCGTTAGCACCCTTCGGGTGCGGAACCCTAAACATTCGACGCGGGGCACCCCATTAGTAGGTACATACATAAAATCATTTTTCCCATAGGGGTAGGCAGAGATTTGCCACGACCCTGACATACTTTCGCTTCATTCACTCTCATTACATTCCTTATTAGTAGTTGTTTTAATAACAACTATTCAATTTAAATTGTCGACATAAATTATCATAATTCTTTCATAACTCATGGGAGAATCCATTGGTTCCTCAAGCACAGTTTTTACTAGTTAAATAAATAAATAACAGTCACATACATAGTCCTGACCCCACACTAGGATCCCCTGTGTCGTGGGTATCAGAAACTACGAGTACCATGGCACCACAACACCCAGACCCGGAAGAAATATTTACAGAACATGCAAACATTTCTTCCGCAGCGGGAATCGAACCCGCGCCTCTTGCGTCTCTGCCGAGCAATCGCCCGCCACGCCACCGAGGCCGAGTTGAGGAGCCTAAGGATTCATTTATTATGTAACATACTTATTATGTCAATAACTTGATTTGTTTGTTTGCTTGATAATAGTATTTCTAGCCTAGCTGAGTGTCTGAACGACTGGGTTTCGTCCTTGACCTTTGACCTTGACCCTCCACTTTTAGTAGGTACCCTGCCTTCGCCCAAATATTACCTCAACACTCTCTCCTTGATATTTTTTTCTTTTGCCATGAAATGGGCTAATTTCAGATAGCTATTCAACTTTGATGTATTGTGACTTACGACTATTACCACCCAATGAAGCGCTCGTGGCGTAGCTTGCTTAGACGTTCTTGATCGTTGAAGTTAAGCAACGTTGTGCGCGGTCACAATTTGGATGGGTGACCGTAAGTGGCATTACGAGCTGAGCGCATCCGTGCTTCGGAGTTCCGGTTTTTAAGTCGTTAAGCCATGACGGAGTCTTTCTGGCGGCCTAAAAACTCGATCACAAGAGTTGGTCACTAGCTCATACGAATTACTTTTTTTTATTTACTTACAAAAAAGCATTCTTATAAGTATTCTATCAGCCATCTGGTTCCCATAGTACAAGCTTTGCTTAGTTTGGGGCTAGATGGCGCTGTGTGAAATGTCCACAAATATTTATTTATTTAAATGTTATCATTTGTGAAATTGTCTCTAGTAGTTCCATGCGTGTTAGTGTAAATCTTGGGATGAGGAAGTGGGGGTGGAAACTGAAATCATCGCGGACGCCCAAATATCCTCACATCTTCACAAAAGCTTGTAAACTTGCAGCAGGCGAGACGTATAGGTACTGACGTTATCGATTTTACTGCACTGTTGTACATGGTGTTGTGTTACTAGTAATTTGATAAAACAAACTATACTCAGTAGACTGGTGTACGCCCCGCGTTAATTTTTGTAGGGTTCCGTACTTGAAGGGTGCCAACGGGAACCTATAACTAAGCCTTCGCTGTCCGTCCGTCCGAATATATTTCTATTGCTTTAACAAAATCCTGCCACCTACCTAATATTATAAATGCAAAAGTTTGTGAGGATGTGTGGATGTGCCTCAAATCCTCAATCACGCCGTAACGGCTGAACGGGTTTGAATGAAACTTTAAATATACTTACATAGTATTTAATTCTAATTAGAATTAGATGTAACATAGTATTTGTGCTGGAATAAAATTTAAGTTACTTTTTGTCTGGATACCACGCGAGCGAAGCCGCGGGCGAAAACTAGTAAAAATATAATATGGGTTGTAGGTTTGAATATCGAGCTTAGGCGTAATTTCCGCCTATAGTGCGCCTATCAAACGGACAAAACCAGTGTTTCCTCTTTCCGCCTCGTTGATAAATGCTAAATTTAGTTTAAATCAATTGTAGAAAAAATGTTAATCATATACTTAGTATTTTTATATTTATTTAGTGAAATAAATACTCTCGAAAATAGCAGTAAATTCATTATTTTGTCCATTGATCTGATAGAAGAAAGTATAAGTAATATAGTATCGATACTATCGAAACTATCGATAGTATTGCCATTATAAATAGTATTGGTCATAAAGCGCTATTGATACTATCGATAATAGTAGCACGTGGCGATACTATTGATAAGCAACACTACTTTGAAGGATTGCGTTCAGCCCAATCTCACTTTATCCTCGTTAGTTGATCGTATGTAAAACATACATACATACATAATCATCACGCCCATATCCCTAACAGGGTGGGCAGAGCCACTAGCAAACACAAGAAAACTAGCAGCCACTTCTGATTAAAAATCCCAAGTTGGAAATGATGAACCATGGTGACAGATGATCAGCCCATCGCCCGTATAGCTGGTCCATCATGTTGGAGGATACTATCCCTTAGTCGACTTTTACGACATGCTCGGGGAGAGAAGCAGCTGGACGCATTCTATGCTTTTTCTTTACTCCCAGTCCAGCAGAGAAGTTACACAAATAAGTATGTAAAACTATCGTGTCATGAGAGTCAGAGTGACCACCAAAGGATCAGTGAGACGACTGTCGAACAATAACTGAATGTTATCATCTCGTGTTTATTGATTAGTGTTCTATTACAATGCTGTGTTACTGTGTTACGTATAACAAAACATAATATACATAAGTAAAAGTAAGTTCGTATTAGCTATTGACCAACTCTCTTGTGACGGAGTTATTAGGCCGTCTAAATGCCTTCGTCATGGCTCGCCGGGACTGACAATTTACCGTGCCCTCCGAAGCACGGAAGCGCTCAGCTCGTAATGCCACTTGCGGTCACCCATCTAAATTGTGACCGCGCACAACGTTGCTAACTTTTAACGACCAATCAAGAATGTTTAAGCAAGCTATGCCACGAGCACTTCACACATAGGTAATATACATGTTCAATTACTTATTTGATTCAAAAGTGTGATGTTCGGTTTTTTTAATTCAATCACAGCAACGGCAACAATGAAAAGACACGGATTTGCAATGAGTTTCTTTTTAAAATCGCCAAATAATAATATTATAACTTAAATAAATAAAAAATAAAAAAATCACTTTATTTCAAGCAACTTAGTGGCTCATAACAGTGGTAGTAAATATAAAATAAAATTAAAGAACACAGACAATAAAAAGAATAAAAATCTAAAGAAACAAAACAAAAATCTTATGTACTTAACTATAACCTACATAAACACTATTGAAAATTAAAAAAAAAAAAATTAGCCTAACCGATGCCACTGGGGACGTGTCTATCAACGTAAAAGTACCCAAATTTATGAAATGTGGGTCCAATTTTGGTGCCATCAAAATTCATACTGCCTAAGTCTGTAATGAAGTATTTAGGTACGTTATCGCCCGTATTCGCTAAACCTTGTCTACCTTACTAGAATGAAAGCGATCCACTCAGAGCGCTTCATGGTAAAACCCCGTTATCGGCCACTTAGTTCGCATTTGCATAAAATGTAGGTTACCTATACCGCTACAAACACACATTTTTAATTCAATTTATATTGTCATCAAAGTATTCTTCCGGGAAAAGATGATTGTCGCTTTTGATTATGTATTTTGAATTAGTTCTTGCTTCTTGCCTTGCCATATTTATTTCTAAATTATAGTTTCGATTGAGTCTGTTTTATCTTCGTTGTGTTTAGATTTCTGTTACAGATTTTTACTAAGTTTTTGACTTTTACATCGTTTTCTTCACTTGACCATAGCGTAAGACATTTACCCTCGAATACTCAAACGCATCTCAAAGTTGAACACGTCTCAAATGACGATTTTTTGACAGATTTTCATCAGAAACTGTCAAAAAATCGTGAGTTGAGACGTGCTCAACTCTGAGTCGCGTTTGAGTATTCGGGGGTTTAAGACCGAATTTTCTCGAGGGAAAATGTCATGAAATGTAATTGTGTCTCTTGTGCATTTTCCTAAAAACTTAATTTGACAGTCATATATGACAATTGACTTGTTTCCCACTACTACTAGTTCTTTCGAACCAGTGTGTTGAAAGGATTTTATAGTGTGCCTTAGATCTTGATTCATGACTAGACATTATGTTTATGATTCTACAACATGCCTTTACTGTTTCCTCAGGATGTTTTCTTGTTATCTCGATTTATAAGAAAAAGATGGGACATTTTTTGGAGCTCACGAGTATGTTCTAATAGGCTTAGTTTAGGAAAATTGATAACAAAATCGACAACATTGAAATAGTTTGTCACAGTATAACAGTAGTGAGCCAGTAAACCAACTCGGCGACATTGACAGTAGATTTACTGTTTGTTGTTACAGATTTATTTATAAACATTTTAGAAGCAAATGAATCGCTAGATTTTTGACTGATTTTGTGTAGAACGGTGTTAAATTTTAAACTAATGTTGTTAGTGATTAGCGACCAGAGGAAATAATGAAGACTGATCGTGTATTTAAGGCTCTCCGCTCACTACCCTGTTCTTTATTCGGACCGTTTCCATTCCGTCACAGAATGCGTCAAAGTTTGTGATTACATTTTTTGCGTTTTGGGACGGTAATTCCTGTTATGGAAACAGATTAATGGGCCCTTTGTGAGCTAAACGTAGCTCAGTTATACCATTAATCTATTTGAGCCTCTCATTCTTGAATTGCCAAGAAATTCCTTGCCTTCTATATTTATACATAAAAGTTCAAATATAAAGAACTTAGTTTTTATTTTCTTTGGTCGCCGTCTTGTTAAATTATGCCTTATAATTTTATGATCGTGTATCCTTAGTGGTAAGATTGAAGTGTATTAAATGTTAAAATAGTTAAAATATCTGTGATTTAATGTATTTCATAGATTTAAAGGATTGGTTGATAAAGGTTATTGGATTTTTGTGAATTAATTAATTGATAGTTGTAAGGATTTGTGTGGCTTCTGAATAAGAGTTTCTATTAGAACATAATTGCTTCTTGTAAACTGAAATAAACCGATTGATAGGCACAATTTACAATAATCGGAGGCTCCTTGTCCAATGTCATTGTTGGTTACGTCAAACCTGATTGTATTTACGTTCATATTGATAGTTTGTCACGAATTTTCACATATTAAAATGTTTTATCGTGTCGGTATCATCTCCCATTACCCCGTTCGTAACCCAGGCCGTCACAGCCGCAAGTCCTGTAAATTTTTTTGCTCTGCTTTTTTGTGCCGGGACGGTGACGCTCCGGGGTAGTGGGCGGAAACCCTTCATCGCATTTAGCAAGGTATGTCTGTATTGTCCAGGAGCCCAGTTCTCACTTCATTCAATAAAATATCGTGATATTGCAACTTATTTCTAACATCTAGTATCGACTACTCGATGCATATCGAACGTTATCTACAGAGATTTCTCGATAATACCCACGCAAGTTTCAATTAATAAGATATTTTGACAGCCTTGGCGTTATTTATCGAATGTGATAACATATCTATTTCCCGAGAGTTGGGCATCTGGTCTTTTTCGTCAAGGTTTTCAATGACGTTATAATAGGTGCTATTAACAGACTAGTCTGATTATAATGTTAATGAGTTTAGATACAAAACCCATTTTAATAATGGTTAAATTTGTTAACTTCATCAAACTATAATAACTACCAACTGATTTTTATGAATAAATTGTGTTTTGAAAAATGTATAGGAGTGATTTGTGTTGTGAGTTAAAAATTGTGTAGGTACTTTTTGAGTAGTCCTTCCAGCACTAAGAAATATATGTTATGATTAAGAGTGTCACATTAAATGATTATAAAAATAATATCGTCATTGACAAGGAAAAAATGCATAGGCGAAAATGAGTTGTAGGTATGGATTGTTTGTTTTTTTTTTCTACATCGATTAGTGTAGGTTTAGGGGAAACCAGACCACATCTTATGCTTCCCTATATCATGTATTTTTAAACAATATATTCATACATTTTGTGTAAACAAGAGTTTTTCCGTATTATGACATTTTGAACGCTTTTGCTGAAGCGAATTTTATTTTTGCTTTATTGTAATATTAGGTAATGGAAGATTTTATAAAAAAAATGATATTTATTGATATAAGTACTTACCAATTGCAAAGTAATAACCAAAAGTCTTTGAAAATAAAATTTTCAGTATTTAGCGGCTTATCATCTTTTCCTTTCCATTGACGATACGCATATAAGTTAAGTTTATAAATATGTTAAAAACAGAAGAGATTTGTTTTTATTCATTTACATTATGTTCAGATGCTGAAATTGTTGAATTACACGTCATGCTTCTAAATATAATATTTTATTTACAAGAACAACTAATTAAACCTTTAAAAACAATGCGTCCAGCTGCTTCTCTCCCCGTGTATGCTGTAAAAGTCGACTAAGAGATGGTATCCTCTCTAACATGATGAACCATGATATCCATCTTGGACTTTGAATCAGTAGTGGCTGCATTGTCTTGTGACTCTGCCCACCCTATAAGAGAGAGGCGTGATAATATGTATTGGTGTTGTAGTCAAACTTCGAAGCTCCGGCCCTCTTAGGTTTGCCTAGTTCAACCTCAGGTCTGACTAAACGTCTTGGTCAAAGTCCAAACCAATAGCGTGTTCCTAACTTTGACTTTTACTTCTCTGCTGGACTGGGAGTAAAGAAAAAGCATGCGTCCAGCTGCTTCTCTCCCCGAGCATGTTGTAAAAGTAAACTAAGGGATAGTATCCTCTCCAACATGATGGATCATCTTCATCATGGCTTCTAGATTTGACTGTGACATTTGTACTAGGTAATTGAAGCTCTTGTCCTGATATGACCTTTTGTTAGAAGTTGAAAGGTAATAAGCAATTAATAGTTTAATAGGTTAAGTGAAATTGATTCGTCGGACACACCTTTTTGACTATATGTAATAATATCGACCTTATGCACTTACAATAGAGTTGAAAATACTACCTTATAAAAGAAAAAAAAGGTTATTAATAAGTACCTGGTCCGTGCTTCGGAGGGCACGTTAAACAGTCGGTCCCGGCTTTTAAGTCGTTAAGCCATGACGGAGGCCTTTATGCGACCTAAAACTCCGTCACTAGAGTTGGTCACTAGCTAATACGAACATACATACATAGGTAGTACCTGATCATCTGTTTAAACTATAAAAGAGCATGAGTGATTCGTCACCGTCGAGCCGAAACCGCTGAAGTATATTTAGAAGGTAGCTTCCGTTTATGCCAAAACCGCCTACTATGGAATTTTGAGGTCTTGCCCCCAACGATTTTTTTCGTTCGAAAAAATTACGTGCGCTGTAACCAGTATTTTCAAACTGTCGCCTCTCTGCCAATAGGAGCCTCTTTAAGGCGCACTTTAATCCTATTCATCACACTGGTTCGAAAGACCTAGTGACACGACGAAATTTTATGTACAGTATCCTGAATTGTATTTATTTTGAACTGGTACAAAACGTCCTTGTTAGGAAATTTTCAAAGTGGACCTAATGAGGAAAATGTCTATGGAGCTACAGTAGTATGAATAATAATATGAATCATAAATAATCTATGATTCACAGGTAGGTATTAGGTACTTCAACATTATTACCAATCCTAATCTTCGATTAAATATCCTAACTAATACTATGAATGCGAATGTGTGTATGTTTGGATATTTGTACCTTACACGCTGTAACGGCTAGAAAAGATTTGAATACTATTACAACTGCTAGTCATGTCACTAGTTCTTTCGAACCACACTGGTGCACTGGCTGAAAGAATTTAAAGTGCGCCTCGAAGGCTTCTTTCGTGCACTAGATACGGTTCTACGACATGCCAGTTTCCTCATGACGTTTTACTTCACCGTTTGAGAGTACCTACCCACTGGCGCATTATTTTTTGAACAGAAAAATCGATTTGTGTTCAGCCGGATTTGAACCCACGACCTAAGGATCGGAAGGCGGGGTCACTACCACTAGACCACCAATGCTTTCATAAGGGCTACCCTGATAAGGGCAGGAAGATGATGATGTGAGGCGTTTGTTTTGTTTGGGGATCAGTCTCGCACTACGCGTATTTGAATGAAACTTTGAATTCACCAGTGCGTGTGCTGGGATAACATAACTATCTATATATAACATATCTCGCGTAGTGCGAGACTGATCCCAAAACAAAACAAACACCTCACATCATCATCATCTTCCTGCCCTTATCAGGGTAGCCACTAGATAAAAAGTAGCCTATACATAGCATATATGCTATGTATAGGCTACTTTTTGTCTAGTACTCACGCGAACGAAGCCGCGGACGGCAGCTAGAGTTAGATTATTATCTACTTAATATTGATAAATACCTTACTCAATATTGATAAATAACATAAGTACTCTTAAGTACCTACACATATTTCTAACCTTTCCTCGCCAACAGAACATATACCTACCTACTTAATTACTATCATAACTTCCTGTGGACAAGGCCGACTAAGCTGAGAGGATGGAATAGGTGCTGGGCAAGCCTACTCCATCTTAATTCGCCCCGGGCACTGCAGCGTCCCGTCTGAAGGTAAAAGTAGCCTCCTGACGCTGTATAATCATCTAAGTACTATAGATGGTCTTAATTTACTATCATACTAGCCTATGCCCGATTTTAATATTTTCCTAACAGATAACGGATCGTTCGATATTATAGTATCGTCGTTATCTTTTTTTTTTCTGAGAAAACATTGCTATGGTATTGAATCATCCGTCGTTGTCCGTTAGTAGTATATTGGGTCCAGTCAGACTTACGATAGTCAAAGAGACGATCGGAAAATTGCATGTTTCGCATGAGGGTAGGCAGAGACACGGATCTCTATTTGCTACGGTCCTGTATATATGTATGGTTTCTACACTATTAAATACAAATGGGATTTTTAGTTATAGGACAGACAACCGATCAGCGAGAGTCAAAGGGTTCTTTTGGACTGCAAAACTCTAAAACTAGGATCAGGCAGGTAGGTAATCCTTATTTAACTAATTCGTGTTAATTGCAATTTAATGATGTACCTATTTAGGTTTTTAGACTAACTAAATTGTTTAGTTAATTATGCACTAGTTATTAGGCTGCTATTATCGAATTAGGTAGACCTACGATAAATATTTGTTACTAATTTTAGCTATTTGACAAAATATTACTTAGGTAGGTACATATATCACAAGCTTTAAATGACCCCCCCACAGAACATTACAAACAATCGGACCTGTGAAAGTTACGGTTCATGAGATACAGCCCGCTGACAGACGGACGGACAGCGGAGGCTTAATAATAAGGTCCCGTTGGCACCCTACGGGTACGGAACTCTGCAAGTTACCCAGAAGTCCCTCACGTGATCTGGACCTATCAGCTCTTAACCACAACACGACAATCTTGAAACTTGACCGACTTCTGAACATTCTGCTAACAAAGCCGAGAATTGGCGCTTTTCCAATTATCACCCTTCTTTGGAGATTTAGTGTTGCCGCCCATTACTCTGTTTCAAAAAGTACTGCTAAGACAAATGTGAAATGCCTACATAGAACGGTATTTATTTTTCATAATTTGTAGGTACTTAGGGATCCATGTTGTCCGAAATAAAGAATTTATTATTATTATTAATGTTAGTAGGATAATAATATTAGTGTGATGGAATCCACTATCCAGAATCCACTAAGCTAGTATAGCTTTCGCACTCTTCACAGTCAAATTTAGAGCCAATTGACATTAAATTTATTTTTACTAACACAAATCGAGAAAAAATTACCTACAAAGACGTTTTACATTTGAAGGGCACTGCAATAATGATGAATGTCCTTTGTCTTTTGTTTTAAGATAGGTAATTGGGTTTTAAATTTATAAACGGTGTAAAAAAACATTTCATTATCTTCAGGTCTGAGTTTTTTTACACCGTTTATAAATTTAAAACCCAATTATCTTAAAACAAAAGGTTCTGACGCATAATGACCAATAATTTAAAAAACAAATCTTCGCTTTAAGACGAATTCGCAATTGACACATAAGCATTTGGACCTAAATTCGGAACGACGCATACGCGAAATGACCTATCCGTATAATGACCAATAAGAAAGAAAGAAACTATTTATTTGGTTCACAAATACTTAAAAAAAAATAATTAAATTACACAGTTAAAACAAAAAAATAATAATAAATTGTGAGCCTAAAAGGCAAACTCAGCGTGTGCTGCAGAGCCCGGAAGCAACTACAGCGCTGTTCTTCCGTGGCACCTTTCAGAGCGCGTCACTGCCCAACACACACTCTTCATATCTTTTACAATTCGTAATTGTTTACATAATAAAAATGATACTCAACAAACAAAACAAAAATTCTATACTACTGTATATGCACAATGAAACATTCGCGAAATGACACCCTGTAGATTGATTGTTTGTTGGTTACCTAGAAGGGCATTTATCATTATTGCAGTGGACCCATTTGAAAGTTATCGTTTCAGTATTTGTACGAGATCGGGCACAGAGTGTGCGTGACCCAGCCGCGCGTCGCCGCCGCGGTGACGCTCGCGAGCCGCGTGGCGCAGGAGCGCGGCGAGCACGTCGGCCAGCACGTTGGGTACGCGGCCGGCATGACGTCCGAGCGGTGTGCCGACACGGGGATTGTGGTAAGTACAACTATCAACCTATAACTAAGGCCTTTTACTATCTATAGTAGATGATTTATACAGCGTCAGGAGGCAACTTTTTACCTTCACAAACGGGACGCTGTAGTGCCCGGGACGAATTTAGATGGAGTAGGCTTGCCCAGCACCTATACCATCCTCTCAGCTTAGTCGGCCTTGTCCACAGGAAAGACATGGTCAATACGTGTGGAGCTGACTAAGCCGCGAATTTCCTTACGATGTTTTCCCTCACCGTTTGAGAGTACTGGTATAGCGCATATAAATTTTTCACACAGAAAAATCCATTGGTACACGACTGGATTTGAACTCACATCCTTAGGATCGGAAGGCGGGGTCACTACCAACTAGACCACCAGTGCTCTCTCAGTCTCTATAATAAATGTAAACAAAAATCTAACCTAAAACCTAGCACAGAAAACAAAGCAAACTGTCAAATGTTTCATTGTCAAATTGTTATTCTATTAACGGGGTAAGAAAACCGGAAAAACATTTCCGTTCTATAAAGGTTCACTTCAAGGCACGTCGATAATACTTGGTTGACACTTTCAGCCTATTTAACACTTGATTGGATTCTATTGTCGGTTCGCCTTGACATCTGTTTGTTGTAGTAGGTACCTGTGACAGGTAATTCGATACAATCATTTTTTACAGCCATAAAGATTTATGATGGCCAACTTGAAAATCAATCGGTCATTTTTAGGGTGCCAACGGGATCTTATAACTAAGCCGAGCCGGAAGAAATATTTGCAGAACATACAAACATTTTTCCCGTAGCAGGAATCGAACCCGCGCCTCTTGCGTCTCAGCCGAGCACTCGCCCGCCACGCCACCGAGGTCGTCATGATGATGTTTTTCTTGTTTCAGTTCATGACAGAAGGTGTTCTGCTGAGAGAAATGTTTGCCTCCCCACTGCTGATGCAATACTCTTGTATAGTACTCGATGAGGTAATGTAAATACAGTCCTCAGACCAAATAAAAGAAAAGACGCCGCGCCGCGAACAACAAAAGTGAAGCCACACAAAACCGTGCTCCTGCAAGTAAACATACACGCTCACGCACACACCTACACTAAAACCATGATCATCGCTCTCGAGTCGTCGTCTAGTAAACATAAAATTTAAAAATAGAATTATGCCTTCCTGTGTACTGAAAACTTGTAAAAACAGCAGAAAATCACATAAAAAGTCTCACGGAATCACTTTTCACTCTTAAGTACTTCAAATAACATCGTTTCTTAATTATTATACTTACTATGAATATTAGGTTACTTGGAACACACAACCTCAAAACCGACACACACAGATAAAAACGTGGCTTCACTTTTATTGTTCGCGGAGCGGCGTCTTTTCTTTTTATTTGGTTTGAGATACAGTCATACACTTCAGCCAAACTGGAGAAACAATTTACCTATAGACATAGGTAGACAGTAAGTAAGTAAGTTCGTATGAGCTAGTGGCCAACTCTTGTGACGGAGTTTTTAGGCCGCCTAAAGGCCTCCGTCATGGCTTAACGACTTAAAGCCGGACCGACAATTTAACGTGCCCTCCGAAGCACGGAAGCGCTCAGCTCGTAATGCCATTTGCGTTCACCCATCCCAATTGTGACCGCGCACAACGTTGCTTAACTTCAACGATCAATCAAGAACGTCTAAGCAAGCTACGCCATGATCGCTTCATAGACATAGACGTGCATTTATTTGCTGCATAAAAAATGCAATGCCAATGAAGTCGAGGGCAACGGCTAGTTCTATTCTATATTATCTTCCATGCTTGGACGCGTTACGAACAGGCTTGAGATGAGACATTACAAAGATTTGAGACATTACAAAATAATCCCAGTTATTTCAATAAATATAACTTTAAACTTTTTGAGCCTATAGTATAACGAGATGAATATGAATAAGGCTGATATTATTTAAGTCCTTTGTCCAATTTTCAGGTGCACGAGAGATCACTGATGACTGACGTTGTAATGGGCTTACTTAAGAAGATTATCAAGGTAAACATTGTTTGCCTGACTTATGGTATCCACCTATTTCCCTATTGTATAAAATAAAATAACCGTCAAAGTGTCGGCGCAAAAACGTTGCCTCAAAAATATTTTTAAGACTGTCTTTGAACACAATATAATACCTTATGATGTTATGCCCGAACTAACTGACTGAGGTAACAAAGGCTCACAATGTGCCGTGTGAGCGAAGCCGTTGGCGGCAGCTAGTACTTTTACATAGTATACCATGTCGGATTATCGATGGCCGCCGTGTCGAACAGAGCTGTTATTTTAGTCTAGCGCCATCTATTGACGCTATTATCAGTACGGACTGGAGACGTCAAGTATCACTGTTTGTAACTTGATTATTTTAGCGCCATCTATTGACCGTATGTAGAATCAGTACGGATCGGAAACTCCAAATATCACTGTTTGTCACTTGTTTAGTTTAGCGCCATCTATTGACTGCAGGTGGAATCAGTACGGATTGGAAACACAGAACACTATTTCGGAAACGTCAAATTGTACATTGTTTTGTCACTTGTTTATTTTAGAGTTTAGTGGCTCTGCCTACTCTATTATATTGAGATACGGGCGTGATAAATTATGTGTTTTAAGTAAATTATAAAAATAAAAAATACTATTTAATTATAACAAAGAGTGACTTTACAGCAGAACGGTCTCTATTGCAGTCATGTAATCTTCCAGAAACGCAAGAATCTGAAGCTGGTGGTGTCCTCAGCCACCATGGACGCGGAGTTCTTGAGAGAGTTTTTCAACATATCGGAGGGCAAGGTGAGGAGTTCTTCCGTCGTCATGTCTGTGCAAGGCCGGACGCATCCCATAGACGTGTTCTATGCACAAGGTACCTCTAATATTTAGTTAAACTTTTATAAGTAGTCCCGTTTCATAAACGCTCCGTCACCGGCCCGGCGCATTAAAGCAAATCAGTAATCAGTTAATATTTCGTCTCAATTTATCATTATCATCTAAAGCTGTAGGGTGCAAACCTTACATATGGTGACATAGGAGCTAAGTCTATTTTTAATGTAGGTAAATGTTTTCAGTTCTCCGCTGGACTGGGAGTAAAGAAAAAACATAGAATGCGTCCAGCTGCTTCTCTCCCCGAGCATGTCGTAAAAGTCGACTAAGGAATACTATCCTCTTCAAAATGATGGACCACCTATATGCGCGATGGGCTGATCACCTGTCACCATATCCATCTTAGGATTTTAAATCAGAAGTGGCTGCAAGTTTTCTTATGTTTACTTGTGGCTCTGTCTACCCCATTAGGGATATGGGCGTGATAATATGTATGCTTTCAGAGCCAGTACCAGACTATGTGAAGGCTACGGTTGAAACCGTCATAAAAATACACGAAAACGAGCCGTTTGGAGATGTGCTAGCGTTTCTAACTTCTCAGGTAAATATCAATTTCAAATATTGAGATTTCGCAATGAAAACTACTTTTGACCATGTCTTTCCTTTGGACCGACTAAGCTGAGAGGATAGAATAGGTGCTGGGCAAGCCTACTCCATCTTAATTCATCCCGGGCACTACAGCGTCCCGTTTGTGAAGGTTGAAATAGCAGATTAAAAATGACTAATTATATTTTTCCAGGAAGAAATCAACGAAGCTTTGGAAACATTGCAATCATATGCGGTCAGTAACAATGAGAACAATAAAAACCGAAGTCATTTCCCCGGTGGGATCAAATGTACTGACATCATTGTACTGCCTATGTACGGTAGCCTGCCATACTATAGTCAGATCAAGTAAGTAAGTTTGTATGAGCTAGTGGCCAACTCTTGTGACGGAGTTTTTAAGCCAACTAAAGGCCTCCGTCATGGCTTAACGACTTAAAAGCCGGGGCCAACAATTTAACGTGCCCTCCGAAGCGCGGAAGCGCTCAGCTCGTAATGCCACTTGCGGTCACCCATCCCAATTGTGACCGCGCACAACGTTGCTTAACTTCAACGATCAATCAAGAACGTCTAAGCAAGCTACGCCACGAGCGCTACATCTAGTAAGTATGTATGTATGCGTGTATATTATCACGCCTGTATATCCCTAATGGGGTGGGCAGAGCCACAAGTAGTCCTAAGAAAACTTGCAGCCACTCTAAGTCCCAAGATGGATATGGTGAACCATGGTGACAGGTGATCAGCCCATCGCCCATTCAGGTGGTCCATCATGTTGGAGGATACTATTCCTTAGTCGACTTTTACAACATGCTCGGGGAGAGAAGCAGCTGGACGCATTCTATGTTTGTTTTACTCCCAGTCAAGTAAGCATGATCAAAATAAGCATTTATTTCAATAACGGACTGTGTAGAGTTTCGTTAACATAATAATTATAGCCACCATGTTGCTATTTTAGATATCCATATTATAAATGCAAAAGTAACTCTGTCTGTCTGTTTCACGCCTAAACTGCTGAATAATATTTGATGAAATATGAAAAGGTACTAGGTTCCATCCTGATTAAGGACATAATAATCCTGAAGGGGGTAAAATAAGGGATGAAATTAGTTTTAGGTTTACTAATTTAGGTTGTAAGTTACTACTAACACAATATGGATCCATAGTCTGCATTAAACGTATTTTATTTATTTATTACGCAGAGGTTTAGCAATGTTGTGCGCGGCCATAACTTGGATGGGTGACTGATGTTGACTTTTGAAAAAATCGGTATAGCCGTATGGACTACAGCGACGTACAAAGGAAATCACATACATTACCGTATAGTCGGTCTGTAAATGATGAACAATTGTTTTTACTGATACCCATGTTTGACGTATTTCAGAGTTTTCCAAACGGCGGACAAGAACGTCAGAAAAATTGTATTAGCCACGAATATAGCGGAAACTAGCGTTACCATACCCGGTATTGTATATGGTAAGATATTATTCCATTATACAGGAAGTATTTGAAGTCGCAGGCTCGAAGTCAACATTAAACATATATGTTTCAATTATTTCAAAAAAAATTGTATCAACCATATTTAATTATAGATATAACTTTAATTAATTTTATCTAGATTTAAATGTCCCTTATTATTTCTCTTATTTTGTTGTTGTGTTATCCTTTTATATCATACTTGCATGCTTTGTTTATCGATAATTGGTTGTGCAATTAGTTTAAGTATTTTGTATATACATACAAAATTAAATTACTACAAAATTGTAATAACCGTTGATAAAACTAATAAATAAAATAAATATAAAATTATTTATCCACTAAACGTAAATGCAACGTAGATTTAAGACGTGTCCAAGTGATCTCCGTGATTTTATGGAATATTTTTTTGCATGTTCTGCAAATATTTATCCTGTGTGTTGTGGTGTTGGTACTTGTTATTTACAACACATGCAAACATTTCCGCAGCGGGAATCGAACCCGTGTCTGTTTTGACACAGCGGAGCAATCGCCCACACGTCACCGAGACCATCAAAGCTAAACTCTAATTGTTTTTATGTTTTTTTTCACTGTTTTGAGCTGGTTTTCTCTGTAATTTCAGTGGTAGATTGCGGCTTCCACAAGCTGCCGTTCTTCGACCCAGCGGTGGGTGTGGACTCCATCACAATAACAGCTATTTCTAAGAACAACGCCACACAACGCGCCGGCCGCGCCGGACGGACAGCTAGAGGGAAGTGTTATAGGTAATACTTTTATTACCTATATACGCCGGCCGCGCCGCGAACAACAAAAGTGAAGCCACACAAAACCGTGCTCCTGCAAGTTAACATACACGCTCACGCACACACCTACACTAAAACCATGCTCATCGCTCTCGAGTCGTCGTCTAGTAAACTTAAAATTTTAAAAAAGAATTCCTTCCTGTGAAGTGAAAACTTGTAAAAACAGCAGCGAATCACATAAAAAGTATCACGGAATCACTTTTCACTTGTAAGTACTTCAAATAACATCGTTTCTTAATTATTATACTATTAATTTTCGGTTACTTGGAACACAAAACCTCAAAACCACATATGAATTATATGATTGCTGTTTTCCAGGTTATACACAGAAGAAGAATACGAGAAACTTCCAGCCAGCGTTCCTCCTGAGATGTGCAGGAGCGATCTGTCGGCTATGATACTGCAGTTAAAGGCCTTAGGCATACATAATGTACTTAGGTAAACCTACCACCAAAATTATTAAAATATAAGCTAATTCGGCGGCGTTTTGGAAAAAGACCAGGTCAAGAATACCCTAAACCGACGAGCAATCATGAGGAATGTAATGAGATTGAATGAAGCGAAAGAATTTCTGCCTACCCCTATGGGAAATAGGCGTGATTTTATGTAGTTTCCGCCTGCGGCTTCGCTCGCGTGGTACCAGGATAAAAAGTAGCCTATGTATTATTCCAGCACGCATACTGTGTATGTTCCAAGTTTCATTCCAATCCGTTCTGTAGTTTAGGCGTGATTGTGGCACAAACATACAAACATTTACGTAAGTCTGTATGTATCTTTCTTCAAAAATGTAGTTAGTGGCTATAATTGAATTATATATTTTTTTTTAATTTACAAAAAATGTACATTTAATTCTATCAGCCATCTGGTGTCCATAGTTTACAAGCTTTGCTTAGTTTGGGGCTAGATGGCGCTGTGTGAAATGTCCACAAATATTTATTATTTATTTAATTGCCTAATTGCATAATTTAATTAACTGCCTAATTAAGTTTCATCATAATCATTTTCAAATTTACCCACTGACTAATAGAACTTCCTCGTTTAAATTTACTTCAGGGAAGAAACAGTCGATATTGTATGCAATTTTAACCCCTATTCCAATGCCCTTAGGTTCACATTCCCGACGCCGCCGCCCGCTAAGTGCCTGCTAAGTGCCCTAGAGACATTGTACGCATTAAAAGCCATAGACAAAGAGGGACTTTTGACAGACATCGGAACCAAGATGGCGGAGCTTCCGCTTAAACCTATGTGCGCTAAAATGCTGTGTAATAGTGGTATGTATACTAATAATCAGTATTATCATATATTAGATGATTTAAATAGCGTCAGGAGGCAACTAACCTTCACAAACGGGACGCTGTAGTGCCCGGGACGAATTAAGATGGAGTAGTCTTGCACAGCACTATTCCATCCTCAGCTTAGTCAGCCTTATCCACAGGAAAGACATGGTCAAAGCTGACTAAGCCACGGGTTTCCTCATGATGATTTCCTTCACCATTTGAGAGTACTGGTATAGCGCACAGAAAAATCCATTTTGAAAATATGTATCAAGTGCACGAAAGGAGTCTTTGGGGCGCACTTTAAATCCTTTCACCACACTGGTTCGAAAGAACTAGTGACACGACTAGATAGATAGACTAGATAGACACAGGGGAGTTTCTCGTGGGCTCATATTATTAATTGTTCATATTATAACGTTTTCAGATGAATTCGGTTGCATCGATGAGGCGCTGTCGATAGCGGCCATGTTGCAAGTCGACAATGTGTTCACGAAGTCCTTTGGTAAAGAAAGCATTTCCGCGAGGGTGTCCAGGAGGAACAATTTTGAGGTAAAAACATTATAATATTATCTCTGACTACCCGTCATGTAATTTTCTACTTTAGTTCAAACATACAAACATATTATCACGCCCGTATTGTGGTGGGCAGATAAGAAAGCCTGCAGCCACTCCTGATTCAAAGTCCCAAGATGGATATGGTGAACCATGGTGACAGGTGATCAGACCATCGCCCATATAGATTCATCATGTTGGAGGATACTATCCCTTAGTCGACTTTTACGACATGCTCGGGGAGAGAAGCAGCTGGACGCATTCTATGTTTTTCTTTACTCCCAGTCCAGCAGAGAAAAGTATAATTATCATTTATCGAATTAATAATTTTAGGCGAATTATTAATCCTGTTATTGTGGATTTGCGCAATAGCAGGACGCCATTGTGCAAATCCATTGTTACGATACTTTTTTTCTTTTGCAGGTAGCAGAAGGAGATATAATTATGTATTTAAACATCTTAGATTCGTATCTGAGGATCAAGTCTGAGCACGGCGACGAGAAACGAAGCAGAAAAGCGAGCAAAGACTGGTGCCAGAGAATGTATCTCAGTTATAAGGTTATGGAAAAGGTACCGTCCGTTTAAATTATATTTACCAGATTATTGTATGTATGTTCGTATGAGCTAGTGGCCGACTCTTGTGACGGAGTTTTTAGGCCTCCGTCATGGCTTGACGACTTAAAAGCCGGGACCGACGTTTAACGTGCCCTCCGAAGCACGGAAGCGCTCAGCTCGTACCACTTGCGGTCACCCATCCCAATTGTGACCGTGCACAACGTTGCTTAACTTCGACGATCAATCAAGAACGCCTAAGCAAGCTACGCCACGAGCGCTTCATGAAACAATTCGTAATGATCAAAATCTGTTTTACTCGATATCGATATTGACCTCTGTGGCACGGCGGACGAGTGCTCGGCTGAGACGCAAGAGGCGCGGGTTCGATCCCCGCTGCGGGAGAAATGTTTGTATGCTCTGCAAATATTTCATCCGGGTATGGGTGTTGTAGGATTTATGTTTCAAGTTTCATTCAAATCAACCCAGCCGATATAGTGATTCAGATATACGTAACATGTAAACATTGAAATTTATAATGTTAATAGAATATGTTTTGTTCTGTTCCAGGCTTGTGAAATTCGAAATAGTTTAGAAAAACTAATAAAAGGCAAATTCGAAATGGAAAATAAAGTTTTTGATACAATGGACTTGGGCTCAGGTAATTTTATTACATTAAAATCACGCCTGTTTCCCATAGGGGTAGGCAGAGATCACGGATCTCCATTTGCTACGATCCTGACATACTTCTTTCGCTTTCTTAGAATCCTGAGTTCTCGATCAAAACATGGATTTTTCAAGAGTTTTTTTCTCTTATTGTGAAAACATGAGAAGGGTTGTTAAAATTTCATTTTTCAATTTGAAGTTAAGCAACGTTGTGCGCAGTCACAATTGGGATGGGTGACTGCAAGTGGCATTACGAGGTGAACGCTTCCGTGATTAACATATAGGCTATTTTTTATCCGGGTACCACGCGAGCGAAGCCGCGGGGGGCAGCTAGTGATAAAATATGGTTCGGCTGTAGAGTTATTACATATTTTGTACAATGCAGTATTTCCGACGCCTTCCGCTGTCATATTGTCATTTTTTTTGTGAGCTTGAGGGGTTAATAACTTGTTTATTGTTTCAGGGAAATCGGAGCGTGTGATGAAGTGCGTGTTGTCAGGGTTGTTTCCGTCCGCTGCGTACTTGCACCCCTCCGGCAGCTACCGCGGCATCAGGCAAGCGATGCTGCACATCGCACCGCAAAGCTGCCTGTACTCACTGCAACAACCTAAATGGTAACTAAATAATTATGTCATTGGCTAAAAAACTGATTACTTATGGGAAGCTGATTTAAACTTTATTAATATTTATAGACGACCTCTGTGGCGAGGCGCGGGTTCGATTCCCGCTGCGGGAGAAATGTTTGCATGCTCTGCAAATATTTCTTCCAGGTCTGGGTGTTGTAATGTATAATATTATAAGTATGTATTTACAAAAAAAAGTATTTATAAGTATTCTATCAGCCATTTGGTTCCCTTAATACAAGTTTTGCTTAGTTTGGGGCTAGATGGCGCTGTGTGAAATGTCCACCAATATTTATTTATTTATTCCTTTGTCCACAGGGTAGTATTTGCAAGTGTACAAGCGTCGGGAGAAAAAACATACATGCGAGACCTCATGGTCATCAAAAAGGAGTGGCTTTTAGAAATAGCTAGTCATTACTATAAGGAAATATAGATTTTTAATGAGATTTTAGTTTTCTTTCCTAGCGCCATCTAGATTTGAATTTAGGAACTATTCAGATTGCAACTATTTACTGACTTTTGTATGTGCCAATGGAATTATTGGACTATTGGACATGTCCCTGACTACATACTCGTATTACGTAGGTACATATTATCACGCCCGTATCCCTAATGAGGCAGGCAGAGCCACAAGTCATAACAAAACTTGCAATCATTTACAGACTTTGGAAAAGTATGGTGTATGAGCCAATAGAATTATGGGACAATTGGACATGTCCCAGACTACTCGTACTTCATACATACATATTATCACGCCCGTATCTCTAATGAGGTGGGCAGAACCACAAGTAACCATAAGAAAACTTGCAGCCACTCCTGATTCAAAATCCCAAGATGGATATGGTGAACCATGGTGACAGGTGATCAGACCATCGCCCATATAGATGGTCCATCATGTTATAGAGGATACTATCCCTTAGTCGACTTTTACGACATGCTCAGGAAGAGAAGCAACTGGACGCATTGTTTTTTCTTTACTCCCAGTCCAGCAGAAAAGTAACGGAAGCTATTTGATTCGCCTAAATAACCAAAACATAGATAATTGCACGTTCTCTGAACATGATTGTATATCAGTCATTGACATTTGAACTTCCTTTAACAGTTTGCGAAACTACCGTTTGGAGCTATCGGGGTCGGCAGGGCAAGTCCTTGAACTATTTCAGGTTTAAAGGAATCTACTTCATTCCACTTCGAGTAAACCGACTGTAGAACCTAAAAAAGTTCGAAAGCAGTGCACGAAATGAGCCTTTGAGGCGCACTTGTTTTGAAAGAACTATAGTGACACGATTAGATAGATAAATCCCATTGCTGGACGTAATTCCCTTTCACTTTTAGGCTTCAAATATGTTTTACATACATACACAATATTATCACGCCTATGTTCCTAATTGAAATAATGAGAGCACTGGTGGTCTAGTTGGTAGGGACCCCGCCTTCCGAACCTAAGGTCGTGGGTTCAAACCCGGTCGTGTACCAATGGATTTTTCTGTGCGAAAACTTTATGTGCGCTATACCAGTACTCTCAAACGGTGAAGAAAACCATCGCAAGGAAACCCGCGGCTTAGTCAGCTCCGCACGTATTGACCATGTCTTTACTGTGGACAAGGCCGGCTAAGCTGAGAGGATGGAATAGGTGCTGGACAAGCCTACTCCATCTTAATTCGTCCCGGGCACTACAGCGTCCCGTTTGTGAAGGTAAAAGTTTCCTCCTGACGCTGTATAAATCATCAACTATAGATGGTTTAGTTTTTAGGCTTCAAATATGTTTACATACATACATAATATTATCACGCCTATATTCCTAATGGGGTGGGCAGAGTCACGAGGTTAGAAAACTTGCAGCCACTCCTGATTCAAAGTCCCACTAAATGTTTTATTATCTTCAATTATATTTTTAGATTGAATAACCATAACTAGTTATTTTGCACATTGGAATGCCCGTGTATTTATAAATAGACGAGATAAAGGGGGTCGTGGTCCTAGCACCTTGTAAACAAACACCTCTTCCGTACAAAATCATACTTACATTAAAAATAAATATATACATAGGTACATACATATTTTCACGCCCGTATCCCTAACGGGGTTCGCATAGCCACAAGTGAACCTAGGAAAATTTGTAGCTACTTCTGATTTAAAGTCCCAAGATGAATATGGTGAACCATGGTGACAGGTGATCAGCCCATCGCCCATATAGGTGGTCCATCATGTTGGAGAGGTCTATCCCTTAGTCGACTTTTACGACATGCTCGGGGAGAGAAGCAGCTGGACGCATTCTATGTCATTTCTTTACTTCCAGTCCAGCAGAGAAGTGAACATAAAAAATATCATTAAAAAAGTAGTTTAACATACTAGGTACTATTCGTGTTACGATGGGTGACAGCTATTGGCATTACGAGCTGAGCGCTTCCGTGATTCGGAGGCACGTTAAATTGTCGGTCCCGGCTTTTAAGTCGTTAAGCCATGACGGAGGCCTTTAGGTGGCCTAAAAACTCCGTCACAAGAGTTGGCCACTAGCTCATACGAACTTACTTACTTTACTTAATATCTATTGTTGATTGCAACCATGTAGAATTGCCTCATTTGGCTAAATGGTATATAATTTGTCTATACTATTTGTACCTAGCTGTAAGTTCCACAAAAACTCTAAAAATAAATAATTAAATATAGATTGAGTGTTTAAGAATACTAAAACTAACAATAATATGTTGATGCTTTTAGTCAGTGCTGTGTTCGCCTTTAATTGGCCTGTGTACTAGATAGTAAACCTAATATTATGTTTTTAGTTTAAGTTACGGTACATAATGCTGTTGGCGATCCTTATTTGAATAAATAAATAAATAAAAAATACAATAATCTAGATGCCTTGCTAAGTTGAACCTGTGTTCCAGATAAAGGGCACTGGTGGCCAAGTACTTATTGTAGCGGACTCGCCTTCAATCCTAAGGGGTTCAAATCTGGTCGTGCATCAATGCATTTTTTCTGAAAATATTTTATGCTATACAGTCAGTAAGTACTCTCGAACGGTGAAGGAAAACATCGTTAGAAAATAGGCTCGATTCTAAAAAAATCATAGTATGTATACAAAATTATGTATGTTCCGTCACTTAGTAACTTTCCACAGGTATCCAAGGAACAGAGTTTGTTTACAAATAAAATCAATAATAAATATCCATTACTGTTATTATGAATAATAAATTGTCTGATAATAGTCTGGTACAGAGGTGAAAACAATGATTCATCCGATTCTTGCCTGTATCTAGTCTTAGGGCTTATACTAGGATGATTTCATCATCATTTCCCTGCCCTTGTCCCATTTTATGTGGGGTCGGTATTCTTCTTCCATTTTCCTCTGTCAGACTTTCTTACTCCTGTTATCTTTCACACAGTCCCTTCATCTATTCTTTGGTCTACCTCTACCCACATAAAATATCTAACACATAATTTGTAAAAATTACCCGCGAACTTGTCTTGTCATTGCCGGGACTCCGCTATGATTCAAAAGTTGATATAAAAAAATCGGTCAAGTGCGAGTCGAATGTGCACATGAAGGATTTCGTACCATCGTAGATAAATGTTTTATTTTAATTTCTTTTATTATTTGTTGTTCTAGCGGCATAAAGATAAATATAAATTTATTTTGTAAAATAGGAAGGTAAACTTGTCTTAATCGTACCTGTTCCTTAATCATACTACTTGGTATTAATTGTTTGTACAGCCCCTGACAGAGTTTCAAAAACCCCGAGCGACAAAAAATACAATATTTAATCCGTTTAATCGTTCGAAAACAAATGGAACTCGCGCCGGTCGATAGATTTAGCGCGAAATATAAAAAAAATAATTTCGCGCGCTATGCGCTATGTGCACAAAAGGAGCCTCTTGAAGCGTACTTTAATAAGAACTAGTGATGCGACTATTCGTTTCTGATAATATATACGACACAGGAAACCCTAGTGTGCGGCCAGGAGCATAAACTTCGTCCGCTCAACATTCTACTTAATGTTAAATATCATAGGTTAAGAATTTTCACCCGGATTCACCGATAGGTACATACCTACTTATCTCAAACACGTGGGCGTGTATCATCGAACGATTTTTCAACATCGAATGATGTTTATCGATGTATTACTTCTCTGCTGGACTGGGAGTAAAGAAAAAAACATAGAATGCGTCCAGCTGCTTCTCTCCCCGAGCATGTCGTAAAAGTCGACTAAGGGATAGTATCCTCCAACATGATGAGATACAATAAGCAAGTATTCCCAAGGAGGGTTGACGTCAGGCAGGCGGCCGGTCATAAAACACCTTAGCCAAAACTCTTAGGTACAGCATGATCCTTGGTGCTGTATTATGTTTTATTTTAATTTAATTTAATGTTTATCTTGTATTTTTACATTTAAGTTATATTGTATTATAACATTGCACTAGGTAATAATTTACTCAGATATTTGCTTATCGTATAAATTATTAGATATTTAATACTTATATCATTCTAAGCCGAGGGATTAATCTGTCCATTCGATTTCTAGAGGTATAGCTATTCTAAAATGTTTTCCATTTGAATTGATCGGAAAGTGAAAAATCTATCGAATAATACCAAACTACCCTGCACTCTGAAAAGCCAAAATCTATTTACTGCAACCCTTGGCGTGCGAGTTGAAACACGTTTTACCGTTCTTTACCTGTCAAATTAAAATATGCGTGAACATAATTAATACGGCCAGAGCGTCTTGGGCATGCTCCCACCGTCTGATGATCTGGATCAGGTGGGCTATCTATAGACCGTTTGCGACGGTCTTCAGATAACCCGACTGTTTCTTTTGTATTTTGGAAATTATATTTGTATTAGTTGTATGTTTCATTCTGTTATTGCTCAACACAATTAACAGTTATCAGCTCATGGATGTTAATAAATGTAGGTATATTTTTTTAACCTTTTATTATAATAATTTTTAAACTGTTTTGAAATATAAATCTGTTAGAATTGGTTACGTAAAGTCAAAGTCAAAAATTCTTTATTCCATAAAATCACGGGGATCACTTGGACACGTCTTAAATCTACGTTGCATTTACACCTGTTCGTAACGCGACCAAGCGTGGAAGATAACGATAACGAAGCGAATCAAGGTAACGATAGCAAATTCCTTTGTAACGTAACCTTTTCTGTAGAACTCATTTGAAAAATTTACGGAAGCATCGGCAAAAATATGGCGGTCAGGTGTAATTTTGCAATAATGTTTAAAAATGTAAAACGTTAATGAGTAAAACGCCCAAAAGTTAAGGAAATGCTATAACAAATGAACTGAAGTCATCTAAGGTGGATTTTATACTTGATCACCCTAATTTCCCCTTTTCAGAAGTGGGATCGAGGGAGAAAAATATTTTTTTCCTAAATCACATGACACTTCTGCGGTCACTAGGTACCTACGTACATAAATACTCTTTTATAAATTTTAATATGAGATTACTAAATTAGACCACTTTATTCGTTAAGATTGTTCAACTTGTCCGTTATGAATTAAAAAAAATGTATTTTATGTCATTGTATAAAAAAATTACACGATGACAGTATAGAGATAAAGGTAGATAAGTCAGTAAGTACCTAATTTAGTTACTACGAGAATTTTTTGTTCAAAACTCAAACCATTGCATCATAAAGGTGAAAAGTCCACGGAACCCTAATTATTAATCTAAATCATTAGTCTGGCACGAGAAACGACGGTGTTCCCGATACCGAGATATCGCTATAACTTTTATAATTATTATAAATATTATAAATTAAATCTCGGTAGACGCACCCACAGTCGTATCTTAGACGTGTCTGCGTGCACTTATTATAAATAAATAATTCAGACGGGAAAGTGAAGTGTTATAAATAAAATTTATTTTTAGTATTTTGAAGTGTTTGTGTTTATTGATGATGGCGTCAATTGTTTGTTTATTTTTCGTAAGTTTTTTTATTACCCATTAATATTGTTATTTTTAAGTTCAGAACACTGAATATAATGTACCATGGCTCACCGTATCAATCTTGGCACTTTGGATCAGGAATGGCTCCAAAAACACATTTTCACATATCATACAATTTTTTTAGTTTGTAGGTAAATTAAGGACCCGAATAAAAATATTTACTCATGATTATTATATGAATTTAATTATGACATTTAAAGTTAAATTAATTGAAGAATAATGTGTAATTTTAACTTTATTGTAATCTGGGAATAAATGGCTTAATATTATTATTCTAAATTAAGGACTTCTTGAGACTTTGAAGTGGCTTCAAGTTTTCTTATGATTACTTGTGGCTCTGCCCACCCTATTAGTGATACGGGCGTGAAATTGTGTATGTGTGTGTAACTTTGCCTATTTTTGTTGTAACCGTGTCTAAAGTCTACACAAGTTAATTAACTATTAATAATATAAATCAATTAATACGAGATAAACCACCGGTTATAGGTGCATGATTAACTCCATTTAGGGGTCGTAGTTCTTAGAAAGGCATTCGGTGCTGTAGACAAAACAAACTGATCTCCATCCTATCCTCTGAAAACACTGTTTAGTAATTAAATAAATAATAAATATAATCACTTTATTTCAAGCAACTTTGGCTAATACAAGGTTTGAACAAACAATCAAAAGAACACAGACAATATAATAAATATTACAGTAAGTTAATAGAACAAAAATCTACTTTTTTTTTGGAAAATAATCCCTTTACTATCATGTTTATAAAACGAGTTGGAGAATTATAATTCAGTCTTAAGCTTTCTTATTTCTAAATAGTCAGCTTTTTCAGACAGTTTTCATTTTAATCGTTTTTATTAATTGAATAATTTTTCATTTGGCTTGAGACTAGTCAGAGACACGTCCATCCCAGCGGACCGTGCGAGATGAGAATGGCACGTACAAAGGGAGGCCCATACTCAGCAGCGGGTAAATGATGATGATGATGATAGAACCAACGTGACGGCAAGCACATTGCCTCTTGCTGGTGTACTTATCTGGTTTAATTATATACCTACTAGCTGTTACCTGCGACATTGTCTGTCCTGTCTGCCATTTTGTAGGCCACCCATCCAAGTTGTGGCCGCGCTCAACATTGCTTAACTTCAGTTGTATAATGAAACATTCCCATACAAACTTTCATACCTTATTTCACCCCCTCGAGGATTATTTTTGCAACAAAAGGTAGCCTATATCCTTTCTTTGATGCAATCTATCTCCTTGCCAAATTTCATCTAAATCTGTTGTGAAAAAGTAACAGACAGTTACTTTAGCATTGTATTCATATGGATTTAGGTGATAGCGGGCTGTGGATGATGATAATTTGTCTCTAGGCAGATAAATTCACTGATCGAGCGATGATCTCAGTGGCAACTATGGCGTTGTATGTTTCTGGTTATGTTTATTGGAGCATAACTTTAGAACCGTTTTGATCCAATCTGTATGGAGCTTGGTAGTTCGTAGGCCAATAGAATGTGCTATAAAGATTTTGCTGGGAAGCATTGTGAGCTTAATCGGTGAAAATGTTGTGAAGACATTGGTTTCCCAAGGAAGTAAAATAAGGTATTACAAATGTGTCGATTGGGGTGCCATATGAAAGGGCTTCATTTGTACATTCAAAAATGGTTTTTATTTTTATCCTAGGATGTATAGTTTTTGAAATACATTAAAAAACATTTTTAAAACCGTTATAATGGAACAATTTTTGTTTCAATTTCGCAGCTTTGAAAGTCATTTGGTGCCTTAAACATTAAAAATAAATAAATTTTGAAATCACCAAATGACTGATAATTGAAATATTTGGTTGTCTGTGAAACTAGGTAGAACAGATGGTGTTATGATCACAAAGGCACCTCTAGTTCCTACCAACCAATTCATACAAACATGTATTATGCGAAATGAACCAGTTTGGTGACTTTTTATCCCTCAGTGGTTTATGTCCAACATTGTTTTCATCTATCCATCCACTTGACATAGTTATTTTAAGGCAATAATCATGTCGTTGAAAATTCAACCTTTCCATTCCAATTCCAATAATGTTAAATTTTACAGAGGGGCATCTAAAAGGACACCTCTCACCAAAAATATAAGAATTTAATCTGACTTTTGACAAATTTTGACAAATGAGTAACATTATTGGATTCCGCCTCAAAGATTGTACAAAACGCAACGATAGCGCGTTCTAGAAACGGTACATTTTTAGCAGCGCCATCTAGTTCTGTTTTGCGTAAGCTTGTGAGTGAAATCAAAGTGAGGCGAATTATTTGTATGTCATTTGAGAAATATTTAATTTACATCTAATTATCGTTTTAAGTAAGATTAATTTTATAAAATGTGCATAAAATTACTATTACAAGAGTAATAAAAGGTACAAAAAAAATCCAAAACAGTATTTTTTATCTAATATTACCTACTTACATAGGTAGTTATATCTTAGTTTTTTTAACTTATTCATTTATTATTAAGCCATTATAATGTTAAAACCTTTAAAAAATCTTATTGCTTACTTAAATATTATAGTTAATAATCTAAATCCTACTAATATTATGTTAAGTGCCTATTTGTTTTTGATGTTTTTCTTGTATTTTTTTACAATAAAGTTATATTGTATTAAGCTCTAACAGCTCTCTTCCTCTTCTTTTTCTTCCTAGACCTCAAGTTAGATAAAATAACTTACGTAAAACTAGGTCAGACCTAAAGGTACCAATGTTTAAGCGAATGTACAATCACCAACAGAACTTCATGAATAATTTTTATATTTTTAAACTTTGACCAAGTGGTCTTGGTGCTAAAGAGAAGGCACAAAGCAATTGGTGGATTTAAGCTTATTAAGCTTATATGATGATGATGATGATGATAATAATAATGATTTTCGTAACCCGTTGACAAAAACAATTTGGAAGAATTTTGTACAATGGAATGCCTTTATCCATTAGTAATTTTTAATTATGTATGTCATCGTAAAATTATGGTCACGTAAATATATTTTCGTAAATAGAAGTTACGTTTGAAGTGATTTGTTAAACAACAACCCTCTTATTAAACACTACCTACCTACCAGGATTTGGAGTCTTGACTACGAACCGTGAAACTAAATCAAAATCTGTTGTTCTCCCTACTAAGTTTATTTATAAATGTTCATCAATATCTGTCGCTGACTGTACCTCATAGTACTCTGTGCATTCCATTCATTCATATTAAGTTTAACTTTTGATCCCTGCGACGTAAACAATTAATTGGGACAATGGTCTGACGTCATTGTAACATTTGTGACCCAATTTCGACAGATTTATCAACGGTTATCTTATCAGTAATTTTATTAAAAGTTATTTTACCGATGTTATGTAATTTATTACAGAAAAAACCTTATCCTTTCATAGTTTTGATATGAAAATGACATATAAATAAATAAAATATTAATTCTGGTCATTTCGTACAGCGCCATCTAGCCTCGAACTAAGCAAAGCTTGTACTATGGACATTCGACACCAGATGGCCACCAGAAAACTTATATACTTACGTTTTCTTGTAAACACATACATTTAATACCTACCTACATATTACTACAACACCTAGACTCTGAAGAAACATTAGCAGAATATACAAACATTTCTCCCGTAGCGTCGAACCCGCGCTTCTTGCGTCTCAGCCGAGCACTCGCCCGCCACGCCACCGAGGTCGTCACGTCAGTTTACGCACTTCTTCTAAAATGTTAGTCACCTGGTTGGCAAATCGATATAGGTACAAGTAATCACATAGGTAGGTACCTATTCAATTCTTTCTGGTTAAAGTTTCAACCTATTTATTAACAAGTATAGGAAATTTTGCCGTCCTTATCTCTACAATTATTGTAAATTGTCAGTTCCTATATTATCTTTACAATCCAACAATTCGCTCGATTTCGCAATTCCGCAATTTCGCTCTGATCTCACTCATAGAAAGTATAGGCAAAGGCCGAATTCTAGTTGGGGCCGTGAACTGGGTGTTTTACCATGGAATAAAGAAGTTTGCAGTACCTACCGTTGAATGTATAATGAAAGGGAAGTCATCGGAAAGATGTCTTGTGGACTTCTAGAGAGATCACACAACAGAAAAAGGCTAAAAAGAAATATCGGTTCTAAAATCTGCCGCCCTAGGCCGTACGGCCTACTTAGCCTGCTGGTAAATCCGCCACTGGTTTAAGTCAAGCTTGGCCAGGACTTACGTAATCGCAGCGCTCGTGGCGTAGCTTGCTTAGGCGTTCTTGATTGATCGTTAAAGTTAAGCAACGATATGCGCGGTCACAAATTGGGATGGGTGATCGCAAGTGGCATTACGAGCTGAGCGCTTGCGTGCTTCGGAGGGCACGTTAAACAATCGGTCCCGGCTTTTAGTCGTTAAGCCATGACGGAGGCCTTTAGGTGGCCTAAAAACTCCGTCACTAGAGTTGGCCACTAGCTCATACGAACATACATACATATATACGTAATGAGTGTGGCCAGGACTGGTGGTGAATGTGTTCTCCTTTTGTTACAGAAAAGCACGATAGCCTGCGCGTTGCTGTTGACTTTGCTGGCGGCGCTGGTGCGGGAAGCGGACGCACGGCCGCCGTGGCTGGCGCCCAGCAGTGGAGTCTTTACGGAGTCCGCTGAATGTCACACCGATGTAAGTTGTCTTCACGACCTCGGCGGGAGATTGCTCGGCTGAGGCGCGAACGAATCGAATCGAGAGGTCCGGTTCCCGCAATGGGAGAAATCTTAAATAATAAATGCGAAAGTTTGTGAGTTTGGATGTTTGTGCCTCAATCACGCCTAAACGGCTGAACGGATTTGAATGAAACTTGGAATATACATAGTGCGTGTGCTGGAATAACATATAGGCTATTTTTTATCTGGGTACCACGCGAGCGAAGCCGCGGGCGGCAGCTAGTCTACTTATATTATAAATGCGAAAGTTTGTGAGTTTGGATGTTTGTGCCTCAATCACGCCTAAACAGCTGAACGGATTTGAATGGAACTTGGAATATACATAGTACGTGTGCTGGATTAACATATAGGCTATTTTTCATCCGTGTACCACGCGAGCGAAGCCGCGGGCGGCAGCTAGTGTTTTCATATTTTGCAAATATCACTTCCAGGTCTGGGTGTTTTATGGTAGTCGTAGTTTCTGATACACATCACATACTGTTACCCTGCTGTGTTGGGTGTTAAAAGCATCAGTCTATATCAGTCCACTGCTTGACATCCTCTAGTGTCCTATGTCCCCGATACTCCCAGTGCTTGACTAAGGCTTTTTACCATTATAGTAGATGATTTATACAGCGTCAGGAGGCAACTTATATCTTCACAAACGTGACGCTGCAGTGCCCGGGAATTAAGATGGAGTAGACTTGCCTAGCACCTATTACATCCTCTCAGCTTAGTGCGGAGCTGACTAAACAGCTGGTTTCCTCACGATGTTTTCCTTCTCCGTTTGAGAGTATTGGTATAGCGCACATAAATTTTTCGTGAAGAAAAATCTATTGGTACACGACCTTGGGATCAGAAGGCGGGGTCACTACCAACTAGACCACCAGTGCTCTTAATTTCAGCCACTTCCTTGCGTGTCAATGTCTCAGACTTTCATAGGTAGGTAAGTAGGTAAATTTGACTAAAACGTAGTGACTTCAGAATGAGTTGGCTTCTTAAAGATTACAAAATAAAAATACTTTAAAAGTAAGTAGGTACTCTAAAAATAATCAAATTTCTCTCGTTCATTCCTCGGTAAAGATACAGTTTGTTGATATGAATAATTTACCTACAAACAATACGGATGTACGTTTATTGCGTTCCACTAATATAAAACGGTTCAAACTCCAATTAATCAAATCCAAGTTATCACTTTATTATTTTTTATTCGGAATCTTATCTCAGAGGTAGGTACCTACCTACATTCCAGCTATAATTGCTAACCCATGAAGTCAAGGTCGAATTGATAGCGAAGTATGAAACTTATCGTACTTAACACTAAAGCCAGACCTTAGTCAAGTAAATTCAAAAGTATATTGAAATCACCAGAATCATTTAGAATTTACTTACTTCTTTGCTGGACTGGAATTAAAAGTAAAACTGGCCAAGTGCGAGGTAAATTCGGACACGACGGGTTCCCTAGCCCTACGGTAGCCCTAGCCTTAGCCCTAGCCCTAGCCCTAGTCCTTAACTAAGCGAATTCTAATCAGACTTTCTTTGTTCCAGGACGAGCTTCTGGACCTGTGCCAGCGATGTGCCAAACTGACCAAGTCCAGACTAGCCTACCCAGCATGCTGTTCCACAGATCTTAAAGCTAGAAAATGGTGTTCCGACTACGTATATTTCGGTAGGGGGCAGTATGACTTTTACTAGTTTAAACTAATTAAATTAATAAAAAAATAAGTGTGTGTAAATATTGAGGAATATTCTGAAAAAAAAAGTTCCTATTTGCTTAGGTTTTGCCGGAATGCTCGAGAGAGCAAAAAATTCATTTTCGTGGATAATATCATCATCGTCATCATCGTAATATCACGCCCGTATCTCTAACGGGGTGGGCAGAGCCACAAGTAATCATAACTTGCAGCTACTTCTGATCCAAGAGTTCCAAGATGGATATAGTGAACCATGGTGACAGGTGATCAGCCCATCGCCCTTGTAGATTTATCATGTTGGAGAGGATATTATCCCCATCTATACTCCGTCCAAGAAGCCTTTGAAACGAGAACTTGTCTTTTTAGGAATATTCCTCATTGTAGATAGGAATATAAATGAAGTAGAAGTTGAATGTGCCTCACTATGTTAAGACTCTTATTATTAGACTAGCTGCCGCCCGCGGCTTCGCTCGCGTTCTACCCGGATAAAAAGTAGCCTATATGTTAATCCAGCACATGTACTATGTATATTCCAAGTTTCATTGAAATCCATTCAGTAGTTTTTGCGTGGAAGAGCAACAAACATCTATACATAAAAACATTCGCGTTTATAATATTAGTAAGGATTGACTATAAGAATTGATTGTATGGGCTATTTTTCTTGTTGCTTTTAAAGCATAGAGTTTGTGTATCTTATCACAAAAACAAAACATTTAAATCAAACTGAAGGCATCCGTCCGTGCAGTCTGGCATGAAAGAAGCATAGCTTTGCCATGTGTTTGTAAATTTTTGCTTTATGGGGTAAGGAATGAAGAAACCAAACTGAACTTGATAAATTTGTTTGTTTAGTCATTAGTTTTATTAACATAAGTGGCATGACTTTATTTGATGATTAGGTATTTTTGAAAAGTACCTATGGCGAGTATTATTGTGTTTGTGTACAAAACAAAAATAATTTATGAGATGGAATAAATCCGTATTTCACAAAATTTGTTAATAAAAAATAAAAAGGTACTTACCTATATTAATTATGATTTTGATTGAAAATAGAAAGGATTGTATGAATAGTTATAATTCCTTGTGATTAGACTTTTAAACCTAATTATGATAACTTGTAATGTATAAAATAAATAATGTTAACCATTTCATTTCATAAATCAATCGTTTGTTAATTGTTTTTTTTTTCTAAATGATGTTAAAACATTTTTAGTTTATGATCCATCAAAAAGTTAAGGCTGTGATAATTTTATAAATAAACGTATTTTTATAATAATGTGTTTTTTTTAAGGGAAAAGAAAAGAAATTTCTATAAATCCATAAATTAATTTATTAACACTATTTGACAATATAACAAGTTCTTTTATGTACAAAATCTCTATTTAAATTTATTTTAATTAGTTTTCTCTTGCGCTTTACAAAGAGCGTAATAATATAACATTACTTATTATTTTTATTAAAATTTAACAATTTGTTTAAAGTAGAAACGTGATTGGCAATAAAATAGGTATTGATATTGATGAAAAAAAAAAATTAAGTGGCAAAAGAATTATTAATAAAATTGTAAATACATTTTATAATAAAAAACAGATAAAAAAACACATTTAGCTGATTCAGTTACATTCGTGAGTAGGTATCCTTAAATAAACATGCTAATAATAAATTGTACTAAATTCATTATTTTTTAATCAGACAACAACCTGAATTAAAAAAAAATAAAGTTTGTCCTGTAAAACACTCTAGCATAATCTGTCAAAAACCTAACCTAATTTATAACTAAAAAAATTCGTTGCAACAGTAAAAAGCACAAAATTACAAAAAATATAAATGCCGATCACGCTACAGGCCTTAAATTTAGGTGAACACAACTACAAATTTCCTACCGTTTTGTACAAATTAATTCATTTTCTACTTATCTTTGGGGTTTAGTTTTGACTAAATGATGTATAAGTAATTCACATGACCACCTGCATTTTACATTAAATTTAAAGACTGGCTAAAATCAACTAACTCAGTGAGTTTCCCGTTTGGACGGATATCATAAATTTTCTACGTGTTTCTATATATAAATACTACAAAAAGCATAAAAAATGCATTTTACCAATTCGGGCCTGAAAACCTTTAAAAAAAACTTGTTAAAAAACCATGTGTAAGCGTACCCTGTGTGCATTAAACAATTAAAAAACGGGACAAAACAATTGCAAATTGCGCTAAAATGAAACCTTACTTTGTTAATTATAAATTACTTAGTCGCTTTTAAGCTACGATTTTTTTACATTATTAATAAAATGTATGTACAAATTGTACATTTACATTTAATCGATTTACAGCAACATTCTAACTGTACATTAGGCTTAAGTTTTGGGGTTATTTTGTTTCATTGCGGCTTTGTATATATTAGCTTAGTTTGAAAATTATTTAGCTGAAATTAGAAGTACATAGATCATTTAATTTGCAAGATACAAACAAAAATAACTATGGTTTTTCACATAGTACTCGTATATCAAAATTTTCAATTCACGTTTTTTCATAACATTTTAACCCAAGAGTAATTAAATAATTTAAACCTTTACTCAAACCTTAGCGACATAATTAATATCACTATTTCTAAAATGCAACTGTTAAAATAATCTTTCAAATTTAAACCGTTTTTACCAATGTTCTCGTTTACTTATGTTGTTTTTTAAAATTAATTTTCCTTAGTTACTTTTGTCAGCTAAATAACTTTTAGAGCAGGTCCTCAGGGTGATTTTTGTCGTATATTTCCATCATTTTCTGTTGCTCTTTGACCTTCTTCATCTGCGCGTAGATGGAGGCAGCCTTGTAGTTGATAGGCCCGTAGTCTTTCATGTCTGCGTCGGCGTATATGAATGCATCTTCTGGTCTAAATGGCTGAAAAAATAAGGATAACCATTTAGGAAGATAAAAATAATAGGAGTCGAAAGAAATTGTAACAATTAAAAAAAGAAAAAGAAATTGTATTTGATGGTAGCTAAGACATAGAGGGAAGTGAATACTGAGACTGAGTGCGTCAGCAGTGGGTAGATATTGGCTGTTGATGAAATTACGTCTGATAAAGGAAAGTGGAAAAAAAACATGTTGTGTCTTGTCGGTCCCACACAGAGATAAGGGCAAGATGATATTTTCATTATAAAGGAGAATTTAATAAATTTTATTTTATCTAATAGATAGGATGTGATGTTTCATTATTTTTCTTATATCCAAAAATATAAAACTAAAAAAAGTTATTAACAAAAAACCCATGAAATTAAAAGTGCAAATAAATATAAAATGGTAATATGTATTACATTTAAATATGCATCTCCAGCTGGTAAATGAAGCAGCAAAATAAAAAAAGGAAGAATTAAAAAAGCATAAAAAACTCCGTTAAATTATTAGTGCTTGATAAAGAAAAAAAAACGACTTATTTATTGACAATCAAAATACATTTTGAGTTCAGTTTAGTATTATATTTTTTATAAATAAATAAAACAGAAAAGCGTCTACAAAAGTTGTAATGAATTTAGAAATTTACCTTTTCATTTAAAAAATGTACGTGTCACTCTTGGTAAAGCGTTCCTAGAAATAAAAATAAACGATCACAACACTGCAAATGCATGCTTGTATGAGAAATAATTCGAATAAAATTATAAATCTTACGAAAAAGCTTTTACAAATTTTAAATGCATGCTTACTATGCTTAGAGAAAAGAGCATTTTTATAACATATTACCATTATATAAATTTATATTATTTACTGAAATGTACTTCCTACATAAAACAATAGAATAAATAAAAAAAACGTGTTTTGTAATACTGTTAGGTAGTAAAAAATACTCAGGGACGAATTCGTATGTAATTAAACTAAGACCTTTCACTATCTATAGTCAAAGACCTTTCACTATCTATAGTAGATTTATACAGCGTCAGGAGGCAACTTTTACCTTCACAGACGGGACGCTGTAGTGCCCGGGACGAATTAAGATGGAGTAGGCTTGCCCAGCACCTATTCCATCCTCTCAGCTTAGTCGGCCTTATCCACAGGAAAGACATGGTCAATACGTGCGGAGCTGACTAAGCCGCGGGTTTCCTCACGATGTTTTCCTTCACCGTTTGAGAGTACTGGTATAGCGCACATAAATTTTTCACACAGAAAAATCCATTGGTACACGGCCGGATTTGAACCCACGATCTTAGGATCGGAAGGTGGGGTCACTATCAACTAGACCACCAGTGCTCTCGTATGTAATTAATGATATAAATATTACGTGTTTAAATGTTATGTACAAAGCATGCAAAACTCACCTTTCATACATCAATTTCGTTGAATTTGAGCGTAGCATAGTCGCTCCTTTGCTGAGCGTGTCCTTTCCTACTAGGCACACTCTTACTACTACTATTATCCTGGTTTTGATTACTACCATCCCCCCCTATTGTGTAAGTATCATACAAATGTCTGTTTGAATTGACTGTATTCTTAAACTTTAAGTTATGATTACCTAACGCTAAATCGGCATAAACTAACTTTTTATGCTTAGGTTTGTCCTCTTTAGGACCTAAAGTGTTAAAATTAGGATTGTAATGCTCTGGGCCTAGGTTTCTCGTAGAATTTGATATGTAGTTGCCTTTCAGGAGTTGCAAGTACGATTTTCTTTCTGATTCACTGTACTCTGGTTCAGGATAATTCGGTTTTTCGTAATTATCGTAAACCCCTACACAAGATAGCTTTTCTCTTAAGCTTTCAGACTTTTTTAGACGATTTAATTTCTGACTCTTATCCCGAGTTCTGTTTAAAGTCTTTGTAAAGTATTGTGTATCTTGTTGGTATATCATAGGTCCTATCGTATTGTTATAGGATCTTTCTTGGTCTACGGGAATTCTTTTGTCTACTCGAATAGGCTGGAAGTAGCAGAAGCTGTGATGTTTTTGCAGTGGTATTTGGAAATTCTTCTTATTTTTCCCTTTTGAGCTTAGATTAGTGAAATGGTTGCGCTTTTGCATGTACTGTTGCTGAAGTATATTAGTGTTCTGAAAAGGATATTAGTTTGTTAGTAAGTTATTGACATAAAGCGAAATGGGACTTGCTTACAGAAAAAAAATTAAAACAGAAAAAGCTTATACCTGACCGTTTTCGCTATCCGCTGTGAGATTACTTTGGACCGAGTTGCTGCGTCTCACGACAGATTTCTTTGGTACAGGCTTCTCGCTCAGCTTTGGTATTTGCAAAGTCTTATCAGGCGTTATCACTTGCTTCTTCGGTAGACCCACCTTGTTGATTCCCTGTTCGTTTAACTGACTAACAACCGATTTTACTAAAGACGTCGATGGCATTATTGCAGCTAAATTCTTTTTTGGCGTTGCTCCAACTATATTTGGCTTTACTGTATTTATTTTGTTTTCTTCTTCGCTGTCACTTTCATCAACTCTTACTACTTTTAAATCATCATTGAATAAAGTCTTTAAGTTCTCAGCAGATTTGGCAGGTCGCACCGGAGCGTCGATGGTATCAAAGGATTTTGAATATTTCGTATTAATAAGAGGCATTGAAAGGTTTACGTAAACATGGTCAGTCTTGATTGGTGATGATAAAGGAGTAATTTTAGTTCTAGGTGCAGGTACTGGTCTATTCAGTGAGGTAGTAGAGACGTTCATATGGTCTATACTTTCTTCGTATATTTGTATAGAGTCTGTTAGGTTCTCAAACTGTTCTACTCCACTAATATCAGTCTTAGTATTGAGCAAAGATGGGAAATTTTCATAAATATTATCATCTACTTCCTTGTTATTTTCGTCATCATTTTTATTATTATTTATCTCTGTAAAATTCTCACCATACTCTGTGTTAGGGTAAAATCTTTCTATGTTTCTTTTCTTGATCAATCTCATAGATTGAAATCGTGGTGGTTTCTTAATAGCTCTTGTGTTTAGTGACGCAAACTTTCTTGAATCGTTTTCGTTCATTTCTTCATCTATAGTCGGACATTGTTTGAGGAACGAAGGTTGTTTTGGGGGAAAGTATGTATTTAGAAGTACCGTTTGGTGCAGTGGGTACATCTGCTGTATCGGAGATAACATTGGTATCCCATAGTTGATGGAATTTGCTGATGCTTCAATCGGATAAGCTATAGCATTCTGCACAAACGGTGGACATACAATCCTTGGCGTGAAAGAGGGGTTGGTCGTTAGCTGTTTCTGTAGAGCTTCGATCCTTTTTGTAGTCTTTTGGTTCGTGTCAATGACTCTCGGTTGAATAGCTTGCACAGGCTTTTGTTATAGCAAACAAAACATGAAATGGACAAACAAAAACGAAATTAGATGCAACTGATAATTACAAGCGAACTCAATATTTGATTTTGCTTTATCAGTATGATATGTACGTATGAGATGATGATTTATAATAAAATTTTCATAAATTTTAATCCGCGCCGTACTGATAAAACAAATACAAAGATAGATTAATGTTACATTACATTTCTTAATCAAAACATGCAAAGAGCAACAATTTTGGAAACTGCAAATTGGCAAATAGATAAGGCCATAAGTTTGTCTTAAATTCACATAATTTTTATTCCTTAAAAATGATTTCGTGATGACTTTATCTTCTACAATTACATCATAAAAATCTTAAGACAACAATTAATATTGTCATACATAATTAAATTATTGCTTCGTTTTTCTTCAAAAAGGAATTGTCAGGCATTACTGATTCAAGTTTACAAAAGCAATTTTCAAAGTTGTTACTCAACACTATTACGTCCAATTCAATGTTAAAGTATTGCAAAAAACTATTAATATGTAAAATTACCTTATTCGGTGGTTGCTGTAGTCCGTGGAAGGGCAGGTTCTCGTAGAGACCTGGATCCCCCAGGGCTCCATTGGCGGCATTATCTACGCCATTCGTAGGTGGGCCTGTGGAATAAACATATTTGTTATTACTTATCTCATGTCTATGTATAGAAAGCTTGGTTTACTGTAACGGGTGTTTATTGCTTAATTTACCTCATTGGTTTGTTGCTCCGCGACCCTGGGTATTGCAACACAGTCACATCGGGGAAATAACAAGGTAGGTAAATTACGCAATAAACAACCGTTTTACTAATTATGAGTTCTATTGGATAGAAAGTTGATTATGGCAGGGATAGTAAACTTTTTAAAGTATTATTTTGTTGATTACAATTTGGGTCTAAACACAATTGTAATTAGACAGAAAAAACAAATTCGTTGAGATATAAAGGTCGTGGGGTATGAAATGAACTTGATAAAAATCTCAGGACTAAGGCAACTGCCCTTCTGTTACAGACAACAATTTGCCAAATAATGCTTCAAATGAATAAGTATAACTTTGAGTTTAAGTAACTTGTATTGGACATTGCAAAGTACTAACTACAAATAAAGTTTTTTCCAAAGTGGGACAACACAAATTCAAGAATAAATTAATTGAAATTAAAGAACTTTATGTAAACAGTACAGATATCTGCAACGTAGTTTAATTCCGTCTATAAGTTATAACAGTTGTTGAAATTAACAAGAAGCATTAACAAAAGCCATGCTAAACTTACTGTCTCCGGGTTTTTTCCGTTTTCTATTGTTCCTTTGCGTCTCACTAAAAGGTTTTACTTTGACACTTGCAGTCGCCATTCTGTCAGGCCTTTTGAAGGACACAACTAAAAACATGCGAATGTAAAAACACAAAATTCGTGCAGACATATAAAGCATGATAAATAAGCGAGTGAAGAAAAAAGCGAGAAGGTTTTGGTGTCAAGCTAAAAGAAACAGAGAATAAAAATTAATAAAAAAAATGAAAACCAATTAAATATAGTGTGACGCTTGCGAATGTTTTTTAGTGAGTTTGGTGTGTGCTCTGACTGTTAAATTATAGTGTTATTTTAAGTGAGATTCTTTAATTTAAAGAAATCGTTTCAGTTTAAATTGAAAAAGAAAGTTTATACATAACACAAAGTAATGAATTTAAGGTGAGTGTTTTTATAAATATAAGTGTTTGAGTAAACTGCCCTAGGTATTTTGAGAAACTAAATAAATGAAATAATCTACCTCCTTCAGTAACAATAACATTAGGAGTCTCGCTCTGAAAAAACGACCTCAATCGATTCTTTTGTAGCACATAGCCAGATTTATTCAGATTCATCAAAGAGACTGCCCTTTTGTTACTCTTGTTTATTTTCTTATACTTTCCGCTGTCGTCGTCGGAGTCATTGTCACTCTTCCTTCTCAGATTCCTTATTATCCCCGTCACTACATTTTGGGTATGTCTTCTTGGCTTACCATTCTTCTTTGAGTATTCAACTTTTGATGCATCTTCTGTATTACTTCTATTCCTTTCTAGAAGGCCTAAGTTTGCTTCTTCCGGCTCCTCAGTCTTTTTCATTTGCAGTCTTGCTTGGTTCTTAGGACTAAGTGTGTGATTAGAGTTTACGTGAACCATCACACCAGGTTTCAGCGGCCATTTGTTAGGCGTCACAGAAGTTTGAGCATTATGACTCTCATCCTTGGGTTCACTTTTAGGAGTTTGCATTTCAGTTTCTTGGTCACCGGTTATGGTTGCTTCTAGTTGTGTGAGATTGGCTTGCAGGGTGGAGTTCTCTTTAAACTTATTCATTTCTAAGTTATAGCTTTGTGAATCTACGAGCCGTGTTCTGTCAGATGATTTTGGACTGAATGTGAGACTGATTCGAGGTGACAAAGCTGGTAAAGCTTGTGATATAATCGACTGGGCAATGGACACCTCGTTTATACAGCTACCATCCGGACTGATAAAAAATGAACAAAAAAATGTATTAGATACATGCGATGATGTTTAGAGCGAGTTCCTAATCTCAGAGACGACAGTCGATGATTATGAACAAATATACATAGATAAAGTAACATATACATACATTGAGCATACTTATATAAATATACAGGAAGAATGCTTTCCAAAATCATGCAACATTGTTCAATGTAGGTACCAATTTTGCCAAACTACAAAACTTCAAGTCTACTCCACACTTTTCAAAAATTAGCCAAAAACATAGCGACAAATAAAAGAAAGCATTCTCCATACTATGGAATAATTCAAAATTAGTTTGTTAGTAATATACCTGATGTATTAATTGTGGTCAATCTGAGTACGTCTGGTGTTAATGCCGTTAGAAACCTACACAGAATTTATAATTAATTCTAATTATCCATGAAAGTTTATATAATAAAACAAAACTTGTTAGACCTAATTACTAAATAAATGTTACGTAATGAAAGAAAACTAAAAAAAATCGAGTGAATGCCAGTAAAAATAAAACATGCGGAATTACTAAATCTAAATTAAATCCTGAAACAGCCGTTGGTCCAAGCGCAAAAACCAAACGCAAACTCTTGACCGCAGTCACCTCAGCAACTTTGGTAACCTCAGAGACCTTGGTAACATTGGTGACTTTGGTGACCCCGAACTGACCTTTTAAGGTCAAGGCCTCTGCGTAGGTACTATTAGTGGAGACCTTGAAGGAGGCATCGATAATGTGTGCCAAGAATCGCATCGGACCAACGGTGTTGCTGAAAATAGTCAACTAAATTTTACTAATTTTAATATTCTTGCATTACTTTTAACTTTAAGAAGAGTAAGTTTTCAAGGAAAATGGAACTATGGGAAATATTCAAAAAACTAAAGTAAATTATTAAAAAAGATAGACTTGACAAAAATATGGAAGGTTCTACTTAAATTTACTAAAGGTAAAAACTTAAGACGTTTCTAGGTTAACAAAATTAAGATAAATTCTAAAATCGAATGTAAAAGTAAATAAGTATAATGTGTGTATGAAAACTAGAAACATCTTAGGCAAAACCTAAAAATTATAATATCTATGACTAGATTTAACTAGAGATATAAAGACATGAAAGAGAGCAACCTAAAATTAAGAGTACTCACTTCTCTCTCTCCTCTAGTTCGACTGGATTATTATCTGTTTGTTAGTTGGTGTGTTTAGTGTTTAGCAGCATCCGGAAAAGACAAACAAAAATAAGTTAGATTTAGCCAGATAACTGGTAAAGCAAGAAAAAATTACATGATAGGAGTATAAACTTTGGAAATGGCAAAAGACACAAATGCAAAAAAAATAACACCAAAAAAGATGAAAAGAAAACATTGAAAGTATTCATTATTAAAACACAGATTACACAGCAACTAAAAGACTGACTAGAATAACTTAAAAAAGTTTTAAATCAATCTACTTTATCCCTGAGCCTACACTATCAGCGAAAAATGTAGCTTTGTAGTATCACTAAACTAGTGTAGCCCCAGGGTACGAGCAGTAATACAAACAAAAAAAAAAACAGTATTAAAATCAACGAGAAAACGTCAAAAGCAATAAAACACATTATTTGAATGAACTAGGTGATCATGTAACTCTGTTGCATCAGTTTCTGTTTGAAACGGATTGATATGTCAATTTGTATAGACAAACTAGCATTGACAATACACAAACAAATAAGCTGAACAATGCGACATCAAATTTGAGAAAAAAATTACAAAATTAAATGAAATAAACTGATCTATTAAACAAAGCAGCACTTACACTTTGACTTGGCGCGCATCCTCCGGCAGACGCAGATGATGATGATACAGAGGATGACCGTGATGACCAGGATCGCGAGGGCGATACCGCCGATCAGGATAAGCTTCTGTTGATCGCGCCACCACACTTTTGTACCTGTAATTTGAGAGTTGTGGAAATCATTTATGTGAAAGATATTGGAGTTATATAATTTTATTAAATAATTTTTTTAATAGACTAAAATTATTATTTTGAAAAATCGTAAGATTTGAAAAATGTTTGGATATTTAAATATATTATTTCTGAGTGTGTTTAATGTAAAATCTTTAGAATCAAGTTTTTGGAATAAAATGCGTTACTCACAAAAAGTTATTGCCGTTATGTACCTAATAGAACTAAACTTGATAAAGGTTGTCTCACATGTTACGTTCACATGTTATGTTATGCTTCCATTTAAATAACAGAACGAAAAAATGTTACCATGACAATTGAAATTAAATTATTTTCTTAAAAGTAAACAAAAGTTGAACTTTTAGGCAATGCTAGTAAAGGCGAAAGCAAAAACAGGTAAATAAAAAAATATGTAATGACAACATCAAAAAAACCGCTTCAACCGCATACTTACTAAAACTTTCCAAGTTGGCTGCAATACACAAATTATTTTTAATTCAGGTAGGTACTTGTATACAAACCTAGTTCTAAAAACATTTAGGTATATTAAAGCATTTTCGATTCATTTTCGGTTAGCCTTCAACGCTCTTAAAAGATGACGCTACTCTGATAAGGTGTCATCCAAGCTGTCATGGTAGTCATCGGTAGAACTTGACAGAAATTAATACGTTAACCTTTTTTTTTCTAAATGTTCTGTAGAACTTCGCAAATACTAGCCATTTTTTTGTATCTACCTAATACCTAGACCATTAAAGTTATTGACCTTTTTATTTGACCAACCTAATACCTGACAAGTACATTTGATTTTGTGACTTTGACCAACACCAAATTATCATCTTCTTCAAAGGTCCTCGGAGGCAAGGTTAAGTCAGCGCCATCTATCGCTAAAACTACTTTTTACAACGAAAAGTTATTTCCGTTGTTCCACAACAGTTTTTTATACGCACTGCAAAAATGTGGAACATTCTGCCGGGGTCTGTATTTCCTGAAGAGTATAATATGGGTGTCTTTTAATCGAGAATCAATAGGTTTCTTCTAGGTAAGCGTGCTTCATCTTAGACCACACTGTTGCTTAACATCTCAGACCAAATAAAAAGAAAAGACGCCGCGCCGTGAACAACAAAAGTGAAGCCACCTTTTTATCATGTGTATCAAGGTTTTGAGGTTTTGTGTTCCAATTAACCTAAAATTCATAGTATAATACCTAATTAGGAAACGACGTTATTTAAAGTTCTTACAAGTGAAAAGTGATTCCGTGAGACTTTTTGCGTAGTTTGCTGCTGTTTTTATAAGTTTTCACTACACAGGAAGGCATAATTCTATTTTTAAATTTTAAGTTTACTAGACGACGATACGAGATCGATGAGCATGGTTTAGTGTAGATGTGTGCGTGAGCGTGTGTTTACTTGCAGGAGCACGGTTTTGTGTGGCTTCACTTTTGTTGTTCGTGGCGTTACTTCTTTTCTTTTTATTTGGCCTGAGCTTAACATCAGGTAGAGTGTGGTCAAACGCAAACCTATTTCGGTTAAAAAAAAATAAACAACCAGTCCCGCCATCTACATTCCATCCCCCGAACTAAGTGCTACTTTACTCACCCATGACATCTCTCTCGCACGCTCGAGACATGCCCACAGAGTTATTCGCATAACACAGGTACGTTCTGTAAACGTCCACTGAGGTGCTGAGACGCAGGTAGCTTGCAGAGCCCTGCTGCCAGATCTTCTCATCTGTGAGGCTGTCGTTGTCGTTCTTTAACTTCCAGGAGAATGACACCTGGAAGATGTCCAATTAAAAATATAATATAACAAGGCGGGATTCATTCATTCATTCATCGTGACAATGAGCTCAAACTCTCAAACTAATTTATTAAAACTAGATCAATTTAGCAAAATATGAAGCCACCCTAACAGATATGGGCGGGATAAAAAAATATTAGATTGTACCTATGACATTAGATTACACAATGCTAAAATCACGAATTTTATAATTATTCTCGTTTTTGAAACTTAATCTGTAATTTTGTAAAGGAAAATCGACACTTAGCATACAAACAATATTAAAAGGAGGTTTCGAACTCATTTGTTTTGATTATTTGAATATTTGATTCACAGAAAACATTAGTCAATACGTTTCCACACGATGTTTTCTTTCTCCGATTTGAGCATGTGTTTGAGCGCACGTAATTTACCATTGTTAGACAGCTGGGAGTCGAACTCACGACCCTCGGATGAAAGTTGGACCTCTCACTCGGCCAAAACAGACTAGATTTACATACCTCAGTAGGATTTGCATGAGCTGTGCAGATCAGAACTTGCTCTCCGTCGATTTCAGATTGCTTGATTCCACATTCAGGTACAACTGAATAAGAATGTAAAACAACTTCATAAATAAAATAATTATAAAAAAGCTGTAAAAAGCTCGTCCTAAATATAGTTGTCAGCAGGTTTATGATAAGATACTCTGTAATTAAACCACATTCCAAAGCTAAGATAACACTTGGTTTAAGAAAATCTTGTAATATCCTTGTGCTGCAATCTAGTTTCAAAAATCGAAGTCAACGACCTTAGGTCAAGTTTTACTACATATTATGTTTTTTTTAAATCTGTATTGTCCCACTGTTAAACGAAGGTCTCTCAAACTCCTACCATCTTGGTCCTTTGAGGTCCCATCTCCCTCAAAGGGATCGAGAAGAACAAATACTGAATGAAAGTCCTTACCGAAATAAATATTAATAAAAAAAACTTACACATAACATTCAAATACACAGTAGTATTCACAGATCCATGTCTGTTGTACGCTTCGCAGACGTAGTCGCCGCCATCTTTCCTCTGCACCGGGCCGAGAAGAAGAGTGTTAGAAGAGGACAACACTAGTGATGTGTTGCTGTGCTCTTTCCCCAACGCTTTGGAGGGATGCTCGCGTCTCCAAGAATAAGAGGGCATCGGGAATCCCCTAGAATAAAAGTTGAATAAAGCGCCATCTATGAGCCATCTTCCTAACTTTATCCACTATGTGAGGTCGCAACTCGGACGAATAGTGTGTTCATTCGTCCAAGGGCCGCAACTACATAATATTTTTCATTTGCTTCTATCATAATAACTGCAAATCTTTATTGTAAAAACACAAGTGAAACATCAAATAAGGTCCTAATGGGCACTTAAAACAATGCGTAATATAATTGCCGGCCTTATAGCCAAAAGCGATCTCTTCCAGACAGCACAAGATGGACAGACAAAACTTTGAAAGATAAGGACGGCAGTTACATTGCTGGAAAATACTTATATCACTTATCATCTCAGTACTTAATCACTTTCTTAACTATGTTATTTTACTAACATTATTCTGTTAGTGCAAGTTAAATGGCTTTTATTCATATTTTTGATAGCGCCATCTATTAGTCAAATATAAACACTAGGTATGAAAGAAAACTTTACCTGGCTGAACAGACGACTTTAGCCGGTATTTCGTTTTCTATTACAGAAACCACTTTTGGTGTCACTGTAATGTTTTCCGGTTCATCTGGAAAAGAAAAAAATATTTAAGTAAGTACATACTTTCCATACATGTTTATAATAATAATACATTAATAATCCTATATCCTTTAGAAAGTGCTGTATATAATAATGATTTGTTACTAAATTATAGTCATAAATTTTTCGCACAGAAAAATCTATGTAGGTACCAGTACTCTCAAACGGTGAAGGAAAACATCGCGAGGAATCCCGCGGCTTAGTCAGCTCCGCACGTATTGGCCATGTCTTTCCTGTGGACAAAGCCGCCTAAGCTGTATGTATGTATGTCATCATCGTCATCTTCCTGCCCTCATCCCACTCTATGTGGGGTCGGCACAGCATGTTCCTTGGATCATGCTGTAAGAGTTTTGGCTAAGGTGTTTTATGACCGGCCGCCTGCCTGACGTCAACCCTCTTAGGGAATACTTGCTTATTGTATCTCATCATGTCGGAGGATACTATCCCTTAATCGACTTTTACATGCTCGGGGAGAGAAGCAGCTGGACGCATGTTTTTTCTTTACGCCCAGTCCAGCAGAAGTTGTATGTATAGATGGTAAAAGGTTGAGGTCACAGTGTCCTGTGATGGGCACTCTTGGCCACCATGTAGGTGTAGGTGCTTACATTCGACTGCGAACTTGGTGGTGCTGTTGACGGGCGCGCCGGCGAGGTTGCGCGACGAGCGGCACGTGTAGCGCGCCGTGTCAGCCGCGCGATCCAGCACGCCGCGCGACCACGCCGACATGTTCCAATGCTGCCGGCAAACATAGACAGATAGAAGAACTCTTTATTGTGCATAAAGCAAGGTTTAGACGAAGCCAAACGACGAGGCGCCAGACGAGGTCGTCAATCATGCTGTAAGAGTTTTGGCTAAGGTGTTTTATGTTTTATAGATACAAGAAGTAAATGTGCCTGAAGGAGAAAACGACTCGTGGACAAAGACTACCGAATGGGTGCCCAATAAACGACTTCCACGCGGCAGACTACCAATGGCGAATACAGCCCGCTGACAGACGGACGGACGGACGGTCAGCGGAGGATTAGTAATTGGGACCCTTCGGATACGGAATTCCAAAAAGTATTCGTTCAGGATAAATATAAATAAATACAACCTGACACAATGTTTTCAAACTCTGGTTTCCTCACGACTTTACAACATTTTTCGAACAGCGAAATCCATTGTTGCTCGACCAGATTTGAACCCACTACCTTAGGATTAGAAGACGGACTCTGTAGACCCACCGGTACTTTCTGAATTAAGTTCTCTTTAAGGGTGAAAAACTTTATCAATTTTCAAACTTACCAGAGTAGACTCGGTGGCTTCAAAGTCGTTTCTATTGACCTGAGGGGGGATTTGCCTTTCCACCACATAGTAGCGGTCGGTCTTGTCGGGGTCGATGACCTGGCCGTCCTTCAGCCACTGCACGCTGCATAGCGGGGCGCACTCCACCGTGCACGAGAGAGATATGTTCTGGGACTTGTAGAGAGCGCCGCTGTACTGGTTCATTGCGTACTTGAAGCTAGGAGGAGCTGTAGACAAAATACCAGGGTTTCAATTCTTGAATCAATATTCATCGCATCATTTTCATGACTATAGGCTAGCGTGGTATGGGCATGTTATGCGGAGAGAAGTAAGTCATGTTACAAGGCGAGTGATGAATATGAATGTGGATGTGGATGGTTATACTGCTAGAGGAAGGCCAAGGAAAAGATGGATGGATTGTGTGAAAGAGGATATGCGTGTGAAAGGAGTGAGTGCAGAGATGACGAGTGATAGGAAAAATGAAAGAGGGAAACATGGTGTGCCGACCCCACCTAGTGGGATAAGGGTAGGAAAATGATGATGAATGATGATGATTTTCATGATTATGAAATTGAAAAAAAAACAATGGAAATGGTCAATTTTGGTAAGTTCGTATGAGCTAGTGGCCAACTCTTGTGACGGAGTTTTTAGGCCGCCTAAAGGCCTCCGTCATGGCTTAACGACTAAAAAGCCGGGACCGATTGTTTCACGTGCTCTCCAAAGTACGGAAGCGCTCAGCTCGTAATGCCACTTGCGGTCACCGATCCCAATTTGTGACCGCGCATATCGTTGCTTAACTTTAACGAACAATCAAGGAGTAGGGCAGAAATTCCCAACGAGTGCCAAAGTAAAATCAAGCTTCAAGGTTATACCCAGCACATCAATGGAGGTGGTGGCTTCCTTGCCCTCGCCCCCTGCGTTGCTCCCGCGGCAACTGAAGTTGGTCCGGTGGTCCAGGGTGACGGGGTCGATGGTCCAGTTTTGGCTCACGATGTCGGTCACCAGTCTCCCCCCGCGGTGCCAACGGTATCTGCAACATTACGACTCTTACACTGTGTTTCAAATATGCCACAAAGCCAAGAGGTAAGCGTGGAACAAATCCACCATCACTTCGTTGAATCTATGAAGGAAAATACAGTAGTACCGCAAATATTGTGCTAGCTTCTGATGTTACAATAATTATGTAGATACTTATTTTTTTAAGACGACCTCTGTGGCTAGGCGAGCGAGTGCTCGGCTGAGACGCAAAAAGCGTGGGTTCGATTCCCGCTGCGGGAGAAATGTTTGCATGTTCTGCAAATATTTCTTCCGGGTCTGGGTGTTGGTATTATAAATATGTATTTACAAAAAAAAGTATATAAGTATTCTATCAGTCATCTGGTTCCCATAGTACAAGCTTTGCTTATTTTGGGGCTAGATTGTGCTGTGTGATATGTCCTTAAATATTTATTATTTATTTATTTTAAAGGGTTTGTTCAGTTATTATTAGTTGCATATTCGGACAAATTCGTTTTTCATTGCCGATGTGTCTCTATCTTATCCGTCTAGTTGTGTCACTAGTTCTTTCGAACCAGTGTGGTGAAAGGAAGTTAATGTCAATAAAATGAGTTGGCAAGGGTCTCGCCCAAAAAAGAACCAGTGGTAGCAAGTACCTGTGAGCTTCAGGCCTGCCTCGCTCCTTGATGCTGCAGCTGAGTACCAAGCTCTTGCCTTTCATCACTCTCCACGGAGAATACGTCAGCTTTGCCGGTCCTGGGGGATCTGGTAAACAATAAACCCCCTGATTGTAGTTAAAAAATTTAATAAGAAAATTACAATACTACTACACGTCATGTCACTAGTTCTTTCGAACCGGTGTGGTGAAAGGATTTAAAGCCTCAAAAGCCCCTTGTGGTGTGAGCGCATAGCTCAGCATATTTGTTACTTAACATAGTTTATAATATAGTTGCAATATACATTGTAAAAGGACAACTCATTGCACCTCAGATCAGTAAACACGCATCCAAATATGAAGACTCTCTATCATTATACCCGTCCACCAAATACACCAAAAACATACAAATATACATTACACCCTTTTGAGGTTCAAAAGAACAAGTGTGGCGACAGATGCTCACAGTTGACGACGAGTTCTGTCTTCTCACTCTCGCTGCCCCAGTCGGCGATATTCTTGCCCTTGCAGGAGTAGTTCCCGTGGAAACTCTTCGTGGTGTCCTGCAGGAGCAGCATGGAAGGATCCACCTCGTTGCATAGGTTCTCTGAAACATGGTAAACATTATCATTATAAATAATAAGATATTTTCATGCCAAAGATTTTGGTAGGTCATAGATTGAACTGATGTATTTTTAAGACCATATTATTTTATCACATGAAATAACATATAATGCGCCCAGCTGCTTCTCTCCCCGAGCATGTCGTAAAAGTCGACTATGGGATAGTATCCTCCAACACGATGAGATACAATAAGCAAGTATTTCCAAGGAGGGTTGACGTCAGGCAGGCGGCCGGTCATAAAACACCTTAGCCAAAACTCTTACACCATGATCCAAAAAAGATCATGCTGTGCCGACCCCACATAAGGGCAGGAAGATGATGATTATTTTATCACATGGTGTTCGTGCAAATAAATGTCATTTATTATTTAATGAAATTTATTTCTATGTCTGCCAATGGGCGTGGTGAGGTGAGACGGAATGAAGGGAAGGTGAGTATTCAAAAGTATCTATTCTAAATTAAATACTTTATCTATTCTGTTGAGCTGAGAATGAGTGAGTTAATATCAACCTACAAAAATCCACTTCTGGACTAAACATACTTTTTGGACAACAATTTTGTGCTGTATCCTCCCTCTGATTTCCCGCAATCTTTACAATCTATCTATCTAATCGTGTCATTAGTGTCGAGCTAGACTGGATTTGAACCCACCTTAGGATCGAAAGGCGGGGTCACCACCACTAGATCTTTAGTGATCTTTACAATAGCTCCAATCCATTAGGTAGGGGACGGTTCTATATTTAATTTGCCGGTTTGTTGCCGTCATTTATGTTTTGCTCTGCTGAACCAATCTTCGAGTGACCTGCCCATTGCCATTATAACTTGCTTTTTCTAAGACCTATGTGGGGTGACTTTAGTGTCAGGGAAAACGCATCACACTGAAATGGCAAAAGAACCTGAGCTACCTTCTCCTTGAGTCTGGTTGCAGTCAGGCAGATGCTTCAGGACTTCTCCGTCCAGGTACCAGATGACTTCGTCCAGCACGCGCGGGTTGCCGCTCACCACCTCGCAGGTGAGCGTCACGTTACTGTGGTCCTTCTCCATAATCGGGCTGGGGGAAGACATCACCAGCCGGACTTGGGGCTTGTCTGGAAATGGGTTTTGGTCAGGACATGTAAAGAAAATCGCACGTCGAGTAACATCGCGCCCTGAGGTTTCTGTACAAACTATAAATGATTTTAGGGTCAATAAAATAAGCTCCAAACATTGCTCTAAACAAAATTGAATCCAAACGGATTGAATAACAAAGTTAAAGCGGTTGAAAACATGTTTTTCTTGGTCAGTCGGCAATTTTTGGTGAAAAATATTTTTGTAAGTTACACAGCTACAAAAATGCTCTAAATCTTTATTTATTTTGAAACTACAAGAGCCATCGATATGTCTTAATTTTGTAATCCGTCTACCTAGTCTTTTCAAAATTACTCCAATTTAAGCAAAGTTGAGTTTAAAAATCTGCATCACATTGTTCCTATCATAAAAACTGGCGGAATCAGTAGATGAATTGAATCGGTAAGAGAAACTGGCGCAGTCGGTGGGATAACTTACAAAGCACGTTGACGTCAATGTGGCCGTCACTGACGCCTTGCCCCACGTTGTTGGTGAGCGCACAGCTGTAGTTGCCCATGTCTTTACCACTGGCGTCAAGGATGATCAGAGAGTGTTGGTCCGTGGTACCGCCTTTATAGTGGGATGTGTTCACGTTCACTTTATCACCGTTTCGGTACCTGAAAATATTTAAAATACAAATTAAAACAATGCACTTAAGTCAAATCTTACCAATATAATGTAACAGCTCGACCGATTTTGATGAAACTTGGACTTATTAGCTGGCCGTGGACGTGGGTTATATTTGTACACTGCAGGAACGTGGACGTAAGCCACAGAGAAACGGACACACGCATCCTCCGCCGCAACTTGTAGGTTTTTTCATCACACTAGTTCTTTCAGTTCTAGTTTTATTTCGTCATGAAAAGCAAGGACTGAAGTACTTACCAAGTAACATCCACCAGAGAGGACGGATTGCTCTCATATTCACATTTGAGGAGAATCTTTGCACCTTCCAGCACTGTGATGTTCTTCGGCTCCACTCGAACTATTGGGGGGTCTGGAAGCAACAAAACAAATATATACAAGTTTGTGATATAGATATAAATAACACCCAACAGTCACATACATAGTCCTGACCCCACACTAGGAATCCCTGTGTCGTGGGTATCAGAAACCACGAGTACCATGGTACCACAACACCCAGAACCGGAAGAAATATTTGCAGAACATGCAAACATTTCTTCCGCAGCGGGAATCGAACCCGCGCCTCTTGCTTCTTAGCCGAGCAACCGCTCACAACGCTATCGAGGCCGTCATATGAGACTGTTAAGATGGGTTTGACTTTTGAGATCTTGCACCACAAAATGGACATCTGGTACCTAAATATCTCAATACCTTAACAGATATAAAGTAATGCTGAGGACACATTTGAATTGAAAAATGACAGGTCCTTCGACTAAGTTTAAAATGTGCCTGTGCCCATCACAGCTGATGTTTTCTCACTGCTGGGTATGGCCTCCTCTTTAGTTACATACTCTTTAGTTACATACCTCTTTAGTACCATGGTACTGTTGTGATAGACACGTCCCCAGTGGCGTCGGTTAGGCTAATTTTAATTTTCAATAGATTTTTTTTTAATTGGTTATAGATAAGTACATAAGATTTTTGTTTTATTTATAGATATTTTTAATGTAGATTTTTATTCTTGTTTTTATTGTGTGTTCTTTTAATTTTATTGTATATTTACTACCACTGTTATGAGCCACTAAGATGCTTGAAATAAAGTGATTTTATTTTATTTTTTTTATTAATTTTTTTTAGTACGCCATTCCTTCCGATCCTCACCATCCATTGCTGTTCAGCTGAGCAGTAATCGCTAGGTTGACTATGTCGTAAGACCAACGGTTTGCTGTTCCTCGTTGTGACGTATTTGCGGATGAATGGAAGAGACTTATGTTGTTGTGCTTGAGGTATTGTGAGAATGACGGATGAATGAATTTTGACATTATAATAATTATTTTTTGACTTAAACTTGAATATTTGAAACCTGACGTTTATTATGAATTTTGTTATTATTTTATTTTCTTATGTTTTTGTGATTTAGTTAGTGTAATTGGTTGTGCCGTGCTAATTAATTATTAAATTAAATTAAAATTAAACGAGCAGTTTTCTTCTCTACAAGATAACAGAAACGGTCTTTTGTAAAAAGTTACGTACACCACACTTCCAGTTCTCGTGTCGCGTGCATGGGGTGATCGTGCGTTTCGACGGTGACCTCGTTGGCCGCCTCGCAGTGGAACTTGGCGCCGTTTTCAAAGCGGGTGGCCTCGATCGTTAGGTTCGATGTGGTCGTAAATGTTGTGTCTGCCTGAAATAGAAAACAAAAAATACGTAAGTATACAATATTGTACCTACATTATATATCATCACGCCCGTGATAATATATTTGTACAATATGCTATATGCTGCTTCTCATATAGAGTGACCTCACATAGAGTGGGATAAGGGCAGAATAGAATAGAATAAACTTTATTGTTAACTGTTGGAAGTATAAGTTGTTAGGTAAAGTAAAAAAAAAAATACAAACAGTTTGCCCTTTTCGGACGTACAATCAGTCAGACAAATAACACAAATTAAATCAGAAAGAATACAAAAAAAATAAAAATATAACAAAAGTACTTATTTGAGCAAAACTACAGTGATTCATTAAAAAATTCTTCCATATTATAGAACACTTTAGATATGAGCCAGTTCTTCAGTTTGTTTCGAAAAGAATTTCCATTAAGTGACTTGAAGGAGAGGGGTAAATGATTATAAATTTTAATAGAAGAATAGTAAGCACTTTTTTTTAAACATACAATTATAGCAGGAAGATGATGATGATGACACGCCCGTATCCCTAATGGGGTGGGCAGAGCCACAAGTAAACATAAGAAAACTTGCAGCCACTTCTGATTTAAAGTCCCAAGATGAATATGGTGAAGCATGGTGACAGGTGATCAGCTCATCGCCTTTATAAATGATCCATCATGTTGGGAAGGAGTATATCTAAACAAGTATGTCCTAAACTAAATAAACCTACAAGACTGTGGTCTAGTTTTCTATTAGATTACTTTGAAATTTCAATTTCAAGGGCCGTAAAGCAGGCGATGGTTACTCATTATACAGCACCATACAAGAGTATTACCTTAACTCTAAGTTACTTTCTATGCATAACTAATTAATGGACATTTAAATTGCAAATACTTCAGGCCTTGTTTTAGGCATAAAGTTTTACTGGATGTGGCATATGCCAGTAAATTTACTGTTACACAGTTACGTATCGACGTCAAATAAAAATTTTAAATTCAATCTAGTTTTGCCACTAGTTCTTTCGAACCAGTGTGGAGAAAGGATTTAAAGTGCGCTACAAACGCTTCCTCAGTCACTTAACACAGTTTTCGAATTAGGTTCCTTGCATTCTGAAGTTCTAGGTAATAGAAGCTCAAGAAATGCCCAGTGTTAAGCCCATTCCATTCCTTCTACATTCTTGTCCAAAACTTGAAACAAAGGCACTCTGACGTTTTGAGATTATCCCCCCGCCCCCCGCCCCCCGGGGGGTGACTAGACAAATTAAAATTAACCAACAACAGTTAACTAGGCCATGTTCACCCTGTTACGTAATCGCTTGTGGTAAGTTGTTCAAATAAATATTATATTACGTCTTAATCCATTTCCCTCTTTGCCATATTTCCTTTTCTGCTGGACTGAAAGAAAAACACACAGAATGCGTCCAGCTGCTTCTCTCCCCGAGCATGTCGTAAAAGTCGACTAAGGGATAGTATCCTCCAACATGATGGACCATCTATATGGGTGATGGGCTGATCACCTGTCACCATGGTTCACCATATCCATCTTGGGACTTCAATCAGGTGTGTCTGCAAGTTTTCGTATGATTAGGTACTCGTGGCTTTACCCATACCATTAGGGATACGGACGTGATGATGTCTATGTTTGTATGTAAATGAATTTGGGAGGAATCATACTAATTACATGCGAGGATGTTTGTATGTTTTAGGTTGTAGCCATCATCATCATCATCCGCAGTCAGATCGCACTCAATGCTGGGCATAGGTTTCTATAAATCTTGGAATGGATATAGTTTATGACCTGGAATAGGATATAGGCTTAACCAGGTACATAAGCAAAGCAGCAGGGGTAGTATTATAAAATTAAGCCAATATGTTAGACACTCACCTCTTCATGCTCCTTCTCCTGCACAGCCAAACATGAAACAAAGAGAAAACCATATTTAAAAACAAAACAGTCACATCGTAGGCCTTTTACCATCTATAGTAGATGATTTTTAGGCAACTTTTACCTTTATTAACGGGACACTGTAGTGCCTGGGACGAATTAAGACGGAGTAGGCTTGCCCAGCACCTATTCCATCCTCTCAGCTTAGTCGGCCTTGTCCAGAGGAAAGACACAGTCAATACGTGCGGAGCTGACTAAGCTGCGGATTTCCTCGCGAGGTATAGCGCACATAAATTTTTCGCACAGAAAAATACATTGGTACCTACACGACCGGGATTGAACACATGACCTTAGGATCGGAAGGCGGGGTCACTGCCAACTGGACCACCAGTGCACATCACAGTATTTTGGTCATCACCCAGACCTTAAAGAAATATTTGCAGAATATGCAAACATTTCTCCCGCAGCGGGAACCGAACACGCGACCCTTGTGTCTCAGCTAGCACTCGCACCCGCTACTTCTATTATTATTTAAAATTTATTTATAAAAAAACTCATGACAGAGCTGCAGGAGGAAAAACATTAAATATACAGTCGTGAAACAAAGTATGTAGGAAATAAACAGCCACAAGCCAGGTTTTACTCCAGCTTAAGCAATCTATTGGTTGGAACTCGGAGAAACTTTTTTGTCTAGTGCTACGACATTATCGATATTCTGTTTAAATTTTATATCGATAAAAGTTGGCACCGCGCGCGGGCGGTAATTGTTGGCAAGTGTCCACGGTGTAATCAAGTGATCACTCTTGAAATGTTGCAGTTTTGATGGTGTATTTACCGGGTATTGGATTTTATTGTACGAGGTTGTTGGAAAAAAATACATAAAAATATGTTTGCTTAATTATTTGTTTTTTATTATACAAGCTTTCAAAGTAATGTTTTGATTTTTATTAGTAATCATAATCGTATTAATTTATCCATCCATAACTATTCATATACTTAGAAAAGTCATAACAGTAAGAAGAAGGGGAATGTTGAATAAAGATGTTAAATTTGAATTTAATTTAAGATGGTTTCCATCTGTGATTCCCAAGCACGGTAGTCATGATACAGGAGCTGATGCAGTGCCTAAGAAGGTATAGTTAGAGGTACGTCCCGGTTACAAGGGCTTATTGAAAACGTACTCAATACTAGTCTCGTTTCACTGTGTTTCGCAATACTATTTAGTCCTATCGCGAATCAGTCCGATCGCAATTTCGTCTTATGGATATTGTCTTACTGACTACCTAGCCGTAGAGGGATAAAACGGCTGAAACCTTTCCATTATACTCCAAAATATCGATACTTTTGTATTTAATCGACAAAGTCCCATCTCTATTCAAAATAATCCTATTAACGTAGTTAGGCACCGCATTAAAGACGTTTTATTTGAAAATTTCAGGGTTTTTTTTTATTTTTGCGCAATTACTACTGTCTGCTGAATTGTGAGAGGCTTGTTATTAACTCTTTTTATTGCCTTTCAAAAGCCCTAACTTTAAAATCAAAAGGTATAATGAATGTTTTCAAAAATTTTATGTTAAAATTCGTGTTCACGATCCGGCGATTTACTTTTAACTTCTGTTATTCAAAAGGAGATATTTCACTGGGTTTTGTCCGCGGCGCACTTATAATAGTTGATAAAAAGTAAGTAGGTATCCTATATATTAATTCCATTATTTTTTATTTACTTCGCTGCTGGGCTGGAAGTAAAGAATGCGTCCAGCTACTTCTCTCCCAGAGCATTATCGTAAAAGTCGACTAAAGGATCCTTTCCAACATGATGGACCAGCTATATAGGCGATGGACTGATCACCTATCACCATGGTTAACATATGCATCTTAGGACTAAATCAGAAGTGGCTGCAAGTTTTCTTATGTTTACTTGTGGCTCTGCCCACCCCATTTGTATGTATTTCTTATTTCAGCACACGTTATTAATGATAACAATCTTTATTTCAGATGAAAAAATAACATAGTATAATTAAATTGGAATAAATAGACCATTTTTTTGTTCTCATAGTAATTACAATGATATAAGCTAGGGGAGGAAACACTTCGTATTAATAAAAAAACTTTTAATGATTTTTATCTCTTAATTCCTTATTTTTTTTCACCAATTCTGGAGCAACCAAATTCATTGAAAAACATGCACTTTGGTTACTGACCCCCAAAAACACTTTTTTGGCATGATTAAAAAACAAATAACATACCATTGGATAGGTATTGAAATAGACTTTGAATCTGCATTAAAAAAACGTAATTTAACTTTATATTTTTTTGCTTTTTTTCAGTTTCTGTCTGCATCATGCATGTGCGACTTCTTTGCTCTTAAGCGTATCATAGAGACATGGCTATGACGTCGAGAATTACCCCAAACTTAATTTTGCAAACCCACTATCCACCGTGCACGAAAACAGCCTTTGAATTCTGAAAGCCACCTAAAATCCTTTCACCACACTGGTTCGAAATAGTGACACGGCTAGCAGTACACTTACTGTACTTAACTTAGACGAACGTAGGTGCCTAAAGCTAAACTCCTAGGCTAATATAGTCGGATTCAGGTCAACGCTGCAATATTTCATCCCGCCGAACGATCTAACCTTAATCGCAGGTAAATGTGGTGTGGATTTTTGAGACTTTTCAAGGCTTTTGGAAGTATAACGACGACCTCGATGGCGTGGCGAGCGAGTGCTCGGCTGAGACGCAAGAGGCGCGGGTTCGATTCCCGCTGCGGAAGAAATTATTGTATGTTCTGCAAATATCAAAGATCTGGGTGTTGTGGTACCATGGTACTCGTAGTTTCTGATACCCACGACACAGGGAATTGTATGTATGTGACTGTTGGGTGCTATTTATTTATTTGGTAATTACGTTTTGTTATTGCCTTTGGTAATTACGTTTAGAATAGCTCAATTGGGACCCGGGATAGATAGGTACCCTATTTTTTCGTGTTTCCAGACAAAAAGCTTATTCAATCAAAACGCACAGCTATCAAACCGAACAAAATAAGGTCATTAACCCCCGCCATCTGAAATCTAATAAAATGTCCGTCCCTATCGCGCCTCGTTGAAAAGAGCGGGACAAAAAGGTGGAATAAATCGGGTAGTAATTTTTAAAACGATGCAATAAACGGCAAATGGGCAGTCGCACAAAAACACTGGCCGAGGCATTTTTACTGGATCTCACAAAAGTGGGGGGGTTGATACAAGTCATAAGAGATACCTATAGGAGGCGTAAATTTTTTTTGGACATAAAATGTCTTACCAAATAAATCTGATCAAAAAAGCGTGAATATTAAAATTTTTGCAGACAGACATACCTAGTTACTTCCGCATTATTTATGACACTCATTATGTCATCATCATCTTCCTGCCCTTATGTGGGGTTTTGGCCAAGGTGTTTTATGACCGGCCGCCTGCCTGACGTCAACCCTCCTTGGGAATACGTGCTTATTGTATCTCATCATGTTGGAGGATACGTCCCTTAGTCGACTTTTACGACATGCTCGGGGAGAGAAGCAGCTGGACGCATTCTATGTTTTTTCTTTACTCCCAGTCCAGCAGAAAAGTGATTATGTGTGTATATTTATTATGACGCCCGTATCCCTAATGGGGTGGTATATAGATGATCCATCATGTTGGAGAGGATACTATCCCTTAGTTGACTTTTACGACATACTCATTACTATGGGTAGAATTACTGCTTACGTGGTACATAGATAAATAATAGTCTAGGTATTATGTTTTGACGGCCTCTGTAGCGTGGTGGGCGAGTGCTCGGCTGAGACGTAAGAGGCGTGGGTTTGATTCCCGCTGCGGGAAATGTTTGCATGCTGCAAATATTTCTTCCGGGTCTGGTTGTGGTTTTGGTACTCGTAGTTTCTGATACCACAAATGGAATAGTGTGGGGTCAGATCTGTGTATGTGACAGTTCAGTGTTATTTTTTAATTTGTTGGAATAATACAGATACTTTGTATATTTCAAGTTATATTCAAATCCGTTCAGTTTATCCAACAAATCTGTTTTTTTTTTATATTTGAATTTATTTTTATACCTATTTAAGTTACTGCTTGAAAGAAGGACAAACCAACGAACGTGTTATTAATATTTAGTGAGAATTTGTCTCTATAAGTTCTCAACATGGACTGCGCTCCAAACTCGTCCATCTAAACAGAAGAACCAAGCAAACGAAAGAATGAAATACGCGGCCGGTTCTTGAGATGTCGTCTATTAAAATAATTGCGCAAACTTTACCCTGTGAACTAGTGTTGTAGTCTTTAGGGTTGGGACTTGTCGATGAAATTAGCGGAATATCGATATTTCCCTTTACTAAACATTATCTAATGAATTTAAATTGTCGAACTAGTGATGGATTTTGATTAAATTGAGATTTAAGCAAAAATATTGAAATCGTTTTTCGAATTTACGAGACTGATGAAGTTAAAATGACCGGGATGAAGATAAAAATCAAGACATACGTATTATCACGCTCGTATCCCTAATGGGGTGGGCAGAGCCACATGTATTCATAGGAAAAGTTGAAGCCACTCCTGATCCAAAGTACCAAGGTGGATAAGGCAAACCATGGTGACAGATGATCAACCCATCGCCCATAAAGATGGTTAATCATGTTACTATACCTTCCCTTAGTTCACTTTTACGGCATGTTCGTGGAGAGAAGCAGCTGGACGCTTTAATTTATGCTTTTTCCTTACAGTCCAGCAGAGAAGTAAAATCTATACAATCTGCTAAATTCTCTACCTTTATTAATATATTTTGTCTCTTGTATCTACTTTATTATTTGATACTGGTATTATGAAAAATATTTATCAAGATAATTGCATAGATTTCTTATAACAAAACAATATAATGAACATAGTTCTGATAGTATTCATAAAAATACGAATATAACTTGATCGTAATAATGTGTTAAAATTGTGAAGCCTATAAACTTTTTATCGATCGTCAACTTAATAAACTTTTAAAAGCAAGTTACCTACTCAAGTTTTAAATAAGTAAATTGTTTGTCATCAAATGGATAGAGCTATTTAATACGGCCACTTCAATGGTACTTATCCTTATAGCCTTGTTTTGCGGCGGCCATTTACTGTAACAATTTGTTTTCAGACTTTGAGAGAAAGTTTCAAACTTTGAGAAGAATTTGAAGTTTAGTTTACTAATTTGTTATAAACATAAATAAGTATAACATTACAGAGTTATTCTACACTAGCTGCCGCCCGCGCTTTCGCTCGCGTGGTACCCGGATAAAAAATTGCCAATATATTAATCCAGCACACGTAGGTACTATGTATATTCCGTGTTTCATACAAATCCGTTCAGCCGATTAGGCGTGATTGAGGCACAAACATCCAAACATCCCCACAAACTTTCGCAATTATGATATAAGTAAGATAGTCATATTTACGGACACATAAATCAAATATTAAACATAAAACAGGAAAAAAACATTCAAAAATCAAGTAAAGATTTATTTAGAACACAGTTATAAAGACAAACTATAATAACATTAAAAACTTTAAGGTAATCGGTATAATAATTCTAAAATGAATCGCAAAATGTGTTGGTAAGCGCATAACTCAACAACGCCTGGACCAATTTGGCCAAATCTTTTTTTAAAATGTTCGTTGAAGTTCAAGGATGGTTTTTACGGCGAGAAAAATTAGAATTATTGCTGGAAAAACCCTAAAAATAGCCCTTTTCTTTTTCCCATACAAATGATTTGTAACTAAAACGTAGTCAATTTGAGCTTTATTGCTATGGTATAAAGTTCATATTAAATTACAAGCACTTGCATTATTAATTTTAAGGCGATACGAAGTTCGCGGGGTCAGCTAGTAAGAAATAAAAATGCCTTTTGGCGTGGAAACTTTAGGACCCTGGGGTCCAGAGGCGTGGCTTCTTTTTAAGGAGATATCCAAGAAGCTAATAGATATGACCAATGACCAAAGGGCTGGCGCTTACCTCGGACAAAGGATAAGTATAGCTATCCAACGAGGTAACGTCGCCAGCCCTTTGGGGACCTTACCTGCGGTCGGTGATCTGAGCTCTGTTTTCTATCTGTAGGCGAACTTAGATAGAAAACTGAGCTCATTTTTATTTCATACAAAAATAACTATAAAAGCAATATGTACTTACAAGAAACATAAACAACTCAAAACAATTTCATTACTTTGAACACAGCGTAGTCGAAGAAAGCATTTAATGCACCGATGAAATGGATCTTCCATTATATTCTTAAAGGTAATTAATTATTTTTCATGTAACAAACCGAATAAAATAACGCATATCTGATGATGGTGTAATGTTTGATACTACATATGTGATAGCCAATGTGAGTCAAGTTTTGACAGTCCCTTAGTTTTTTCACGAGTCAGTTACAAAGCAGCTTTGTAAATAACAAAGTCAAAGTAATTATTGAATTAAAACTAAAGGAGTCGTAAAGACAAAATGAGTTTACAACAAATTACAGGCATTAAGTTTCTATTCTCATGTTAATTCGAAATGTTTAAACATAATAAAGGGTCTGAGTTAAGGTCAAAACACATAAATCATGTTCCAGCAATATAACTTACGTACGTACATAATGTTTATTTATTTAATTTAGTGTCGCCAAACATTATGTACGCCAATTTATTAAAAATATTAAAAGCTTTAATCTAAATATGTCAAATGTCATAATAATTATAGGAGACAGACTGCGTAGGTACTATTATGGTTAGAGCGAGTTACAGAATACTCGAACTCGAAACTCAAAACGAATAAAATATTAAAAGAGGTACCTACGATTACTATCTAATATATAGTAGTGCTGAAGCAAGCACTGATATGTAGTTTGACACTTAAAAATAATGTATGCAGGTTACCACCTAGATACCTCTAGGGATTAGCAATGTCAATTTTAAATTCAAATTGAGCGTTAATATAAACACTCAATTAACCCTTAAAATTACATACTCTCTTTCCAAATTTAATGTTTTATTCTTCTATTTCATGTTATTCTATTGACATCTGCTAATAACATACTTAATTCTCATTGTTGACTTTGTAATTTATGACATTTGTATTAATTTTTATTTTTTGTGTTTGTTGTTTTTTTTATTTAGCTATTTTTTGACATTACTACTATTATTATATTTTAATTTTGTAAATAATTATTCATTGCACGCCCCTAAAGGGCAAATTACATTGAATCTCTATTATCTGTGACATCTTTTTTGACATGTAATTAAGCAATAAATATACCTACTTTAACTTTGACTTTAACTAGGAGTTACTTTGTACTGACCCCGCGAACTTCGTACCGCTTTAGAATCAATAATGCAAAGCAAAAATAATTTTCAGATGGTTTATTGCGTAGTTATTCGGGGCGGAGACAAAATAAAATCAAAATCATGAAATCGATCCAGCTAGAGGCCCTTACTCACAGCCCTGCAAGAAAAAGAGAGCTGCTGACGACCCGATCGATATGAATGACATTGCCAATTATCAACATTTTATATTTTCATGTCACAAGAGCTGGCCACTAGCTCATATGGACTTACTTACTAACATTTTAAAAATGTCAAATTAACTGTCTTGTCATAAATTAATGTCTTACGCCCGAATACTAGAATCGCATCTCAAAATTAAGCACGTCTCAAATGACAATTTTATTTTTTGACAAATTTTCAACAAAAACTGTCAAAAAATCGTGACTTGAAACGTACTCAACTCTGAGTCGCATTTGAGTATTCGGAGGTTAGAAGTATAAGTATATCTTTATGCGTTATCCTGGTTATCCTTTTACATCCTTTTTCCATTTTGATATCGTTTTACAGGATCAAAAGTAGCCTATGTACTTCCTCGGATGAAATATTTCTCCTTTTTTTGCTACTACTACTAATAGTAGCTACTGGTTGGGAATATAATTAATACCTTCTTTTACAAGTTAAGGCAGTCTTGAGCAGGCGTGATCGCAGCCTTTAGTTTTAAAGAGGGTCACTAATAATAGAATATGTCGAGTAAATCAGATTTTATTACACAATACACAATTATATTGCACACATTATAAAACAAATGGAAACCTTTTAAAAGAAAATATTTTAAAGAAAGATTAGCATCGCGGCTATGGGCAGAAAATAGCTTCTTTATATTTTGTAAATTTTTAGAAGATTTTTCAATTTGATGTGTATGATTTTGGGGGGGGTCATGTCCCCTGTGACCCCCACCCCACCCCTTCCGACCGCGCCTGGTTTTGAGATACTTGATGGCTATCTTAAACATTATCATGTTTTAGGGAACTTTGATAAGATGTACTGTATGTACCTAAAAGGCATTTCAACCCTTGTAAGGGTCGAATTTCAGCAAAAGGTTACCCCTTGACCCAGATCTTCGCTCCAAATACCTTAAAATATCGAAAACTTATCGTACGAATGTTTTGCAGACTGAAATAGCTTCAATAGTGATCATGCTGGGGATAAATGTAACCTTGATGTTATCCTGTATCATACTTATTATAAATGTGAAAGTTTGTGAGGACGTTCGTGCCTCAATCACGCCCATAACGGCTTAACAGATTTGAATGAAACTACTATAAGATTTCTTAGTAAACTAGCTGTGCTCCGCGGTTTCACCCGCGTTTTTCTCACAGGCGGCCAGCAAGCGCGGCTTCCTCGTCTCGCCCGCCGCCGCGCCGCCAGCGTCTCGTCTTGCTTGCATCAAGCGCGCGTGGATTTCCTTAGCAGAGTTATTTTAGAAATGTATCTATTATACTCTTCAAAGATCTTATACTTACAATCATCAACAAATATATTTCAAAAAGATTATTACAGGATTTTATGTTGATAAAAAACTCTATGGCCCATAACTCATTAATAGGTAACAACTCTTAACATCTTACACACGTGATAACTTTTAAACGAAATATCCGATTGAGATGAAACAAAAAGTATTTTACTTCTACATAAATACTCTTGATAACATAATGCTTAATTTTGATAAAGATTAATATTACGATACATATTTAACGTAGTTTTTTTTCTTCAGACGATTTAATAATCATTTTGAACACAAAATCGGTTATTGTGATTAAACCATGATAGCTAGATATATGTTCTCGCGGACTTTTTTGTAGGTCTTAATGGGATCTACAAACCCGTAGTACATCATTTTGTTCTATTGTCAATAGTTTTTGCAGCGCACGCAAAAATAAGTTTTCGATTTTACACCTTGTGTTACAAAATAGCAATTTTATTACGGATCCCTAATTTTGAAAAAAATAAAACATAGCCTATAGCCTTCCTCGATAAATGGACTACCCAACACTGAAAGAATCATTCAAATCGGACCAGTAGTTCTAGAGATTAGCGCGTTCAAACAAACAAACAAACAAACTCTGCAGCTTTATAATATTAGTATAGATAATGTGAAACAATGAATTAATGAATACGATCATGTAGCAAAGTAATGTTTTTACAAAAAGAAAAACGTAGTGGAATCCTTCACGATGTTTTATGCCATGTTTATTTGATCAACTAACGGATGTCCGTTGGTCGCTTCTTGAGAACTTGTTATACTGAGTGGTTCTATGTTCTATATGTAGGTACCTACTATGTATAGAAATTATTATCTACTATCTTAATTAACCATTATGGTTATTATTATGACTTGTTAACTTGGTTTTTAGGGTTCCGTACCCGAAGGGTGCCTACGGGACCATATTACTAAGCCTCCACTGTCCGTCCGTCTGTCTGTCCGTCTGCCAGCGGGATATACTGAGATATAGTCTCAAGAACCATAATGGGTAGAGAGTTTAAATTTTCACAGGGTGTGTATTTACATTTCTGCTCTACCTAACAAGAAAGCCCCTTAGAAGAAACTTTTTTTAAGTAAAAGTCATTTTTAAAAAGTACATTTCTTTCCTTGGATCGAACCCGCCCTTCAGCCGAGCAATCAACCTGCCACACCACCAAGGCCGTTGCTGAATATAATATTTGATTGATTATGCCAAGTCAGTTTATCGATATCGATAAATAGTTTATCGAAGCGCTCGTGGCGTAGCTTGCTTGGACGTTCTTGATTGATCGTTGAAGGTAAGCAACGTTGTGCGCGGTCACAATTGGGATGGGTGATCGCAAATGGCATTAAGAGCTGAGCGCTTCCGTGCTTCGGAGGGCACGCTTCGGTCCCGGCTTTTAAGTCGTTCAGCAGGTAAAAACTCCGTCACTAGAGTTGGCTCATACGAATTTACTTTACTATCGATAAATTCCGGCACATCACTATTTTAATTTGATCACATCGCAGAACACAAAAGCTTCACTTTAACGCTTTCTATGCAATCATCGTATCTCCAGATCCGCTCTTTTATGTTTTTCTTCGGTTAGTTTGCTCCTACAAGTTCTTTGGGAGTTCCTCCGACAATTTGACAAACGATTTGTTTTTTCCACGATTTTGTTTCGAGTTCTTTGAGAGTTTGATGAAAACGTATCACTTTACAATAAGTTTTCATCTACCTTTTTCCACCAATACACACAATACTTCGTCCAATCTTTTATTCTTCTTTCGATGTCTGAGAGTTGAGAGCTTGAGAACGTAACTGTTTCAGGATTTGTTCAAGCAAACTTTAAAATTTAAGGTAAAAGGAACGTTTTCGGCGGTTCTACATTTAATTATTAATTATGCCATAATCAATACAAAGCAAATATTGTATTTTGAGATCGGACTTGAAGCTTAGTTCAGAAGAAAATCGCAATGTTATTAAACTTTAATCATAAATAGACTACTTGTTTCGTATTGTTTCTTTCTGGAATTTTATAAAATAATACAAAATCGTGAGTAATAAAATATCAAATACGTCAATCGATTAAAAAAGTTTCATAAATAAAGTCCATTAATATAAGAAATGGAATCGACAACGCTTTAAGACATTCCTGTCAACTCACTGTCAAAAGTAAATTAAATGGTTAAAAGAAGTAGGTAATTTTCTTGCCTTCCTGAAACCAGTGACCCAGATACCTAAAACCTGCCATCAAGGTATTTATTATAAGTGTTATAAAAAATAATTTTCGCTTTTGAAGATAACAATTCCAATTTCAAATTTAATTTACCTCAAACTACGTTCACGTTAAAATTTAAACAAAAAACCTGTTCCAATTTCAAATCATTTTACTATTCCACTTTTAAAAATAGAATAACTAGATAGCCAATCACAATCACGCAGGACCAGCGTCTCACAAATAAAAGATGGCGTCGGAGTAAAATGGCGCGAAAAGAAATTAATCCAGTCATTCTTCACTGTCAACTCGGTTTAACATAAAAAACGGGAAAGGAATTATTTTATCATCAATTTCGCGGGGGCAAATTATTATTTAAAAAGTTTTTGACAAAGTTCTTTTTGAAAGTTGCTTCAGTTGTTTGCAAGTTTGGAACTAATACTCGTTCCTTTTGTAGATAGTTCTTATAGGTTGTATCGAGCTGAACAAATTGTTCAACTAAAGCGCATAGTGTCAACTCACCAGGCCAAAAAAATAATTTTTCATATCAATATTAAATGTTACTGGCTGACAATCCGTAAGTCACAGCCCGGTTCCAATATTCTACTAACGGGAGGACGGATCGCTCATTACTATAGCAGCGTTGTTTTCTATAGAAAAGCGCAATACACTTTTTGACAAAATAAAAACATTGCTATGGTAATGAACAATCCGTTGTCAAAAGTAGAATATTGGAACCAGGCTATAGAAGCATGAGACTTGGAGGATACATTCTTCTTATGGCGTAGTGGTGCACTAAGAAAGTAATTTCCGAAATTCAATTCCTAGAGGACGCAGTGGAAAGATATTACTACTAGTCTTGTAACTAGTTCTTTCGAACCAGTGTGGTGACAGGATTTAAAGTGCGCCTCAAAGGCTCCTTTCATGCACTTGACATGCCTTCGAACTGTTTAGGTTATTACGACATGTCGGTTTCCTCACGATGATTTCCTTTACTGTTTGAGAGTACCTACTAGTATAGCGCATTTAAATTATTTGAACAGAAAAATCCATTGGTGCATGACCGGATTTGAATCCACGGCCTTAGGATTGATAGGCGAGGCCGCTACCACTAGACCACCAGTGGGAAGATGATCTTTACGTAAAAAACCATACAACACGGACAAAGTCGCGGAGCATCATCCCAGTCTATCATACTAGTATTATAAAGAGGAAAGATTTTTTTGTTTTTTTGTTTGTTTGTAACGAATAGGCTCCGAAACTACTGGACCGATTTCAAAGATTCTTTCACCAATAGAAAGTTACATTATCAGGGACCAGTATAAGCTATAATATATTTTCAAAAAAATTAGGGATCTGTAAGAAAATTGCAATATTGTAACCCAAGGTAGAAAACCCAAAATAGTTTTTGGAACAAAATAATGTACTACACGCGTACGAAGTCGCGGGCAACAGCTAGTTACAAATAAATGAAAAAAAGAATTAGTATAGTGTACAAAGTAAGAGAAATTCCATTAAAAATTACAAATTGCAATCCAGCTCAGTGCTAACCAATTTGAAAGCTACTTCAGAATTCGTTCAGAAACTCGCAAAAACAAACCGGAGTCCTACAGGGGCGAAAATATAAGAGTTCTCGTTCGAAAGTGTGACGTTTCATTTGCTGTATTATTGAATTTGACTTATTGGAACGGTCTGCCCACCTCGAACGGAGACTAACAAGTCGTGGAGTCGCGAATGCAAACATAACATAAAAATACTATTAAGTAGTATTTTGGTATGTTTTTGGTCGCATTCTGAAAATTAGTACTAATAAGTAAATAACCATACGCTAAACGATAAGATAAAAACGTAGAATGGTTTCAAAAAGTATCTGACAGTTAATATGAGATAGATCAAATCGTGCTTCTGCTTAGTTGCAAGAAATTTTGAACGAAGGGCATCAAATATCATCATTATCATCATCCAGAGCCCGATTTCACCCAATGCTGGGCATAGACCTCACTTTGTTTGTGGCATCCATCATGGTCTTATGCTAGTTCTATCCTCTTCCCACGGCTTTGACAATCATCTGCTCATCTGGCTGTACGACGACCCACATTTCTAAAACCACACCTCAAATTATAATACAATTCATTCATACATACATACACACATGCATGTACTCATAAGAGAACTTACAGCCACTCCTGGTCCAAGATGGATGTGGTAAACCATGGTGACAAGTGATCAGCCCATCATCCATATAGATGGTCCATCATGATGGAGAGGATACTATCCCATAGTCGACTTTTACTACATGCTCGGGGAGAGAAGTTTTTCTTTACTCCCAGTCCAGCAGAGAAGTAATACAATAAATTATTTTTTATTAAAAGCAAGTCGACTCCACACCGCTCTTGTTCCAAGTCCGAACTCAGCGCAGGTGGGCTGCCATCGATGCCGGCTATTTGAAATTACAACCGGAGCTATACTCAGACCAAAAAAAAGAAGAGATTGCGCGCCGCGAACAACAAAAGTGAAGCCACACAAAACCGTGCTCCTGCAAGTAAACATACACGCTCACGCACACACCTACACTAAAACCATGCTCATCGCTCTTAGTACGCCACGAGTCTTAAAAATAGAATTATGCCTTCCTGTGTAGTGAAAACTTGTAAAAACAGCAGCAAATCACATAAAAAGTCTCACGGAATCACTTTTCACTTGTAAGTGCTTCAAATAGCATCGTTTCTTAATTATTATACTGTGAATTTAGGTTACTTGGACACAAAACCTCAAAACCTTCGACACACACATAGATAAAAAGGTGGCTTAACTTTTGTTGTTCGCGGCGCGCCGTCTTTTCTTTTTATTTGGTCTGAGGAGCTATATACATAGCGCGGTATAGCTAGGCTACGCCTGCGGGACATCGACACGACACCCCTAATGAGGAACATTTCTGATTGTAATGGCGAAGTGAATTGAAGTTGGAACTGGTTTAGCGCACTTTAATCTTATTATCACACTGCTACTTCTCCAGTCACGAGTTCTTTCGAAATAGTGTTGTGAAAGGGTTGAAGTGCGACTCAAATAGGCTTCATTCGTGCAATTGACAAATATTTTCCAACTTTTAAGGGTTATTTACCACACTGGTTCAAAAAACTAGTGACACTAGTAGAAGCGGAAGTGACTTAGTGCTTTTCAGTCTTATATCGTAGGTTCAAATCCAGTTGTGTAAAGATAGATTTTCTGAAAGGCAACATCGTGAGGAAACTGTCATATATTTTAAATTCAAATTGTTCCAAATGCATTATATATTAGGCATAAAGCGTTTAATCCTTTCTTCACACTGGTTTGAACTAGTGACGTCAGCATAGTGGACAAAATGGCTCCTCTGCAGATTTGTGAATACCAAAGTTCGTACGACATGCCACGTTCTTCACGACGTTTTCCTTCATAAAAATGGTGCACGACTGGACTCAAACCCGCGACCTTAGGATCGGAAGGCGTGGACAACTTAGCTGTTTTCCTTCATAAAAATAATGCTCGTCTGGATTGGAACCCACGCCTTTAAGGCCACCACTAAACCACCAGCTCCGCCTGTAATATCCGACGTTTCGGAAGCATTAAAAGCTTTCAGGTATCTGGTCGTAGCTCATAGCAACCTTTATTTTACCCTAATTAATGTTTTAATGGCAGAGCATAAAATAGCTAGGAGAATTCACACGTCACCTCCCCGAAGACGTTTACGGACGGGCAATTAAAGTTGCTCGATTTACGGCAACTTACTGAACCTAACTCCTAAGGTCGTGGGACCAATGGATTTTTCTATGCGATAAATTTATATGCGCTATACCAGTAGGTACTCTCAAACGGTGAAGGAAAACATCGTGAGGGAGCCCACGGCTTAGTCAGCTCCACACGTATGACTATGTCTTTCCTGTGGACAAGGCCGACAAAGCTGAGAAGATGGAATAGGTGCTGGGCAAGCCTACTCCATCTTAGTTCGTCCCGGGCACTACAGCGTCCCGTTTGCGAAGGTAAAAGTTGCCTCCTGACGCTGTATAAATCATCTACTATAGATGGTAAAAGGACTTTGTTGACTGAACTTAATTGGAGCAGTCCCTAAATCTTTAGCTTGACACATCCAATGACGCACTCTATATGTACCCAAGTGTAGGCTATTATGTCTTCTTTATTGAATTATAAACACAACTATACTTACATTTGGTTATTAAAAAAAAATACATCGAAATCAAATAAATTAACATTTATTACATAGTTGTACCTACTCTTCAAAATATTTTATAACATCTGCCGCCGTTTTCTTATCTTTTTTCTCCACTTCCAAATCGGTACTAGACCAAGGAGTATTTTATCATTCTACAAAACAAATGAAGTTTGTGATAATGTTTAGCGGCAACACTGAGTAGTCCTGTAATCCTGTTCTGTGTTGTTTGTGTCTGTCAAATAAAAACATTTCTTTCTTTCTTTCTTTCTTTCTTAATCCTTAATCTGTGACATAAGCAAGGTAAAACATGATGTAAGCTGACTCAAGTCGCAAACTATTTTTATTACAAGTTTCAGCCAAATCCGTTCTGTGGTTACGGAGATGAACGCAAACACGATCGAGAACAATTACACAGATAATGGAGTATTTTATCGTCCCAAAATATCACCGGCCAATAGTTACGAATCGCCCGTTTGAAAGCTTAACGAAAGTAGCCAGAAATACAACGCCATTTCCGCAAAAAGGAACTACTTAACGACTTAGCCAAACTAATTAATTAACGGAACCCGATCCGTTCTGGCAAATAGCTCTCGGAACCCTAATATTAGATTAGGAATGGTTTTACAAGTTTTCAGTCGAATTTCACGCACTTTGATTCCGAAAAGTTTTCGGTTTTTTCAAAGTTTTAGGAGCTCTGAGAGGGTTCCATGCTCGCTGTTATAGTATAATTGGACTTTGTTCAAAAGTTTATTTTATCCCGAAAGAATACATAATAGAATTATAAAAATAACACCGACAAGAATACACGAACAATGTCACGAGAGTGAATGAAGCCAGTGTATGTTAGGACCGTGGCAAATCCGTGGTCTCTGCCTACCCATATGCGAAACAGGCGCGATAAACTGCCCGGTCCGGGAGCGAGTTTGTGATGATACAGATAAGTAAGTTCGTATGGGCTAGTGGCCAACTCTTGTGACTCAAGACTTCTGATTTTAAGTCCTAAGATGGATATGGTGAACCATGCTGACAGGTGATCATCGCCCATATAGATGGTCCATCATTTTGGAGAGGTCTATCTTTTAATGTGACCAACTATGTGAATTGTCGCACTCTAGCTGAGCGTAAACTCATTCCTCAGCAAAATGGACACAAACAAAGTTCGAAAGAGGCTAGCTACCCACAACACAGGTTTTCCTAGGGTGGGAGCTAGCGCATTTGCAATTGTACCCACATATACAATCTTTTTATAGCATACTTTATATTACTTTATTTTTATATTTTGTTGTGTCTTATATAAATAATATTGTGCCAAATAAAGCTTTTTTATCTTTTTTAGTCGACTTTTACGACATGCTCGGGAAGAGAAGCAGCTGGACGCATTCTATGTTTTTAGTTTACTTCCAGTCCAGCAGAGAAGATTTTAGGAGTTTTTAGGCCGCCTAAAAAGGCCTCCGTCATGGCTTAGCGACTTAAAAGCCGGGACCGACAATTTAAAGTGCCTTCCGAAGCACGGAAGCAGGTAATCTCAGGTATCAGAAACTACGTGTACCATTGCATACCTAGGCGTTGAGAACCCGGAAGAAATATTTGCAGAGACATACACATTGCCCTTTAAATGATTTGTTAACTTTATCCAGCCTAACCGTGGTTACAGCTAGTTTATCCTTATAATATTAACGCTATTTTTCTTAAACTTACTAACATCTTTATGTACGTACCTACATCAAGTTTTCATAAATAACTAGTACATAATTATAATGAAGATAATTATATTTAATATTTATATAGCGACGCGCGATCCAAGAGCTAGTTCTTATTTGGCTCAACAGATCGATATTGCCATTCAGCGTGGCAATGCGGCCAGCGTCTTGGGCACGCTTCCACCGTCTGATAAGCTGGATCAGGTGAGCTATCTATAGACCGATTGCAACGGCCTTTAGGCATCCCGACTGTTTCTTTTGTATTTTGTAAATATCTATAAATATTTATTGAATCAACTTATAATATACAAAGACAAACTACAATAACATTAAAAACTTTCAGGTAATTGCTTTAAAATAAAAAAATGAAAATGAGCTCAGTTTTCTATTTAAGTTCGCCTACAGATAGAAAACAGAGCTCAGATCACCGACCGCAGGTAAGCTCCCCAAAAGGCTGGCGACGTTATCTCGTTGGATAGCTATACTTATCCTTTGTCCGAGGTAAGCGCCAGCCCTTTGGTCATTGGTCACATCATATTTGTATTAGTTGTAAGTTTCTTTCTGTTAATAAAGGTAGTTTTTATAAAAATGAAGATAAAAATAATGTACTCACATGAATATTATAATCAGTCTTCGATAGCTTAGTGGTGCCGTTGTACCATTCAATGGTGGCGGCAGGGCGGGCTCCGGAGGCTGTGCACATAAGGGTCAGCAGAGTGCTCTGCGTCGCATGCTCCCCTTCGCCGAATATGAACGTCTTGTTCGGCGGCACTGGAAGAACAAAGAGTAATCTTATTTCATACTTACATTATAAATGCGAAAGTTTGTGAGGGTGTTTGGATGTTTGTGCCTCAATCACGCCTGAACGGCGGAAAGGGTTTGAATGAAACTTGGAATATACTAGTACATGTGCTGGATTAACATTATAGGCTATTTTTTATCCAGGTACCGCGCGAGCGAAGCCGCGGGCGGCAGCTAGAAATAAAAATAAATAACACCCAAAAGTCACATATATGGTCCTGAACCCACACTAGGATTCCCTGTGTCGTGGGTATCAGAAACTACGAGTACCATGGTACCACAACACCCAGACCCGGAAGAAAATATTTGCAGAACATGCAAACATTTCCTTCGCAGCGGGAATCGAACCCACGTCTCTTGCGTCTCTGCTGAGCAATCGCCCGCCACGCCACCGAGGCCGTCGAGTATAAGTATGTATATACAAAAAAATAAAGAATTATAAGTATTCTATCAGACATCTGTTACCCATATTACAAGCTTTGCTTAGTTTGGGGCTAGATGGCGCTGTGTGAAATGTCCACAAATATTTATTTAATTTTTAAATCAACAACATGTTACTGTATAAAAAGGAATCGCTGGCGAAGGCGTAAACATAGCTTAAAACTCATGTACCTATTATCTAAACTCCCTACGGTATAGTTGATTGAAATACGCACATAACCTTTCCCAGACGCGATTTGTCTGAATTTCCCTATACGCTCCCAAAAAACTTGACTCCCCCAAGGCCCGTAGGAAACTTACGGAGCGTAGTTGGGCCATAACCTGCCCTTACTATATGACCCTTGGAACAGCGGCCGTAAAACAGAACTGATCTAGCGTTTTTTATTCCCCAAGGAGATGAGGATTGGATTCATGATTTCAGATTTTGTAGACTATTTTATTAACTACTAGATTACGAACTTCGAGTAAAGAAAAAACAAAAGGCTGCTTTTCTCCCCGAGCATGTCGTAAAGTCGACAAAGGTATAGTATCCTTTCTGATTTAAAGTCATGGATATGGTGAACCATGGTGACAGGTGATCAGCCTATCGCCCATATGGTTCATCATTTTGGAGAGGATACTATCCCTTAGTCAACTTTTACGACATGCTCGGGGTGAGAAGCAGCTGGACGCATTCTATGCTTTTTCTTTACTCCCAGTCCAGCGGAGAAGTGATTAAATATATTGGAAAATATAATGACACATAAATAACATTTTTTAGAAAATACATATTAATGATCTAGCAGGCCAATTGTACGGGCGTACATTTTTTACAAAAATCTCAACAAAATACACTAATAACTACTAGTTGGGTCTACAAAATACACTAATAACTACTAATCCTTTCGTATCAGTGTGGTGAAAGGATTTTAAAGTGCGCCTCAAAGGCTTCTTTCGTGCACTTGACACATGTTTTTGCTATTTTTAATTCTACGACATGCCGGTTTCCTCACGATGTTTTCCTTCGCTGTTTGAGAGTAGGTATAGCGCACATACATTTTTCTAACTGAAAAATCCATTGGTGCACGAACGGATTTGAATCCACGACCACCCGTGCTCAATTTTAGATTTAAAGCCATTTCATTTGACAGTTACGTCACTCCCAAGCGGTTGAATCGACTAAGTTTTTTCTACAAAATGGCCGGTCTAATGGACCTTTATTGTCAGACCTAACAGTATGTGTTACTGTCAAATCAATTATTCACTAAATTAGCCCCTGTCCGTCGGAAGCGAACAAATTGAATACGATTTTTTAGGATTTTAACTTGGAATGCTTTGAAAATTGTATTAGGTATTTCCTGTTCATACGAAATCCAACTTTGTTAAAGTTGGGCTAATTTGTTGCGAGTTTAATGAAATATTTTGCTTTTTATACTAGATGATTAAAGTAGCGTCAGGAGGCTACTTTTGCCTACCACTAATACTCAGGATTTGAGATAGAATAAGCTTGCCAAGCTTATACCATCCAGCTAGAACTGCAGTCGGACTTTTGAGGGTAGGTGAATATAATTTTCAAAACTATAGATTATTATAAAGTGCACAAAATAAGCCTCTTTGAAGCGCACTTTTTAATTATATACCCTGTTGCCACACTTAGTCCAAAGAACAACAGCATTTATTATTTTATACTTGATTAGACACCTTAAAATACATACAAAAATCACGCCTGTTTCCCATAGGGGTAGGCAGAGATAACAGACATCCATGACGATCCTGACATACTTCTTTCGCTTCATTCACTCTCATTACTTTCTTAAAATAACATATAAAGATAAAACAAACACATCAAAACAAGCATACAATATACGGTCTTATTGTTTAAGAGTGATTTCTTCCAGACAACCATGAAAAAGATCATTTATCGTAAAAGTAGAAATAATTAACCCACTACAAAAAGCTACATTACTGAAATCGTGTCTCAATTTACCACACGGGTCTCCCAGACCCGAGCGAGAGGTTAATAGGGACGTCTCAATTACGACCTGATTGGCTCCGACTATGAATGATAGGGAATTTCACCTGAGAGAGAGATAATTATTTGATTATAAAAGAATAAAGTCTATTGATGGAAATGTAAGGTTTCATTTATTACCTACAATTAATACTTCCTGGAAAAATCTCGCAAATGTCTTAAAATTGACTTAGTAACTTCAATCTTCGATTTAAAACATTGTTTTAACTGAAACTAGCTGACCCCGCGAACGTCGTACTGTCTTAGAATTAATAATGAAAATTTTCAAATGTTTTATTAGGTAGTTATTTTGCTATTCAAGGCAGAGACAAATCCAACAAATCAAAAATCATGAAATCGGTCCAGCTAGAGACCCTTACCCACAGCCCTGCAAGAAAAAGAGAGCTGCTGACGACCCGATTGATATGAGCGACATTGTCAATTATCAAAATCTTATAAATTTCTAATTAACTGTCTTGTCATAAATTAATGTTTAAGAAGTATTTATGCGTTATCCTGGTTATCCAAATGATCCCAGTGATTTTAAAGATTTTTTTTCACTTTGACTATCTTTTCTCCATTTTGGGATCGTTTTACAGGACAAAAAGTAGCCTATGTCCTTCCTTGGGATGGAATCTATCTCTTTGCCAAATTTTATTAAAATCTGTTCAGCAGTTAGGCGTGAAAAGGTAACAGCCAGACAGAGTTACTCTCGCATTTATAATATTAGTATGGATAAGTATCTACATCAAATGAATTCTAAAACGTAATAGAATCAAGTAAACAAAAAAATCACCATTTGGCAAACTTCCAAGAGCATCCAACTGCATTCCTGCGTAGTATGACCAAATAAATTATTTGATTAGAAATGAGCCAGCCCTCTTATTACCTGCAGCATCGACTAACAATGGTGAAATCTTTTTCAAAAAAACCTGTAAAAAATACCAATAATAATAATAAAAAAATCTTCCGTTGCGAAGCTTGAAATACCGATGAAGTAAGTTCGTATGAGCTAGTAGCCAACCCTAGTCATGGAGTTTTTAGGCCGCCTGAAGGCCTCCGTCATGGCTTAACGACTTAAAAGCCGGGATCGACAATTTAACGTGCCCTATGAAGCACGGAAGGGCTCGGCTCGTAATGCCACTTGCGGTCACCCATCCGAATTGTGACCGCGCACAGGGTTACTTAACTTCAACGATCAATCAAGAACGTCTCAGCAAGCTACGCTACGAGTGCTTAATATAAGTAGGAAAATAGGATAGTATGTTTTTCCAACTATCAAGACATCTATTTGGTATTGAATGAACCCTGATTAACTAGGCCTCTGTCTTCGACTTCGTTCGTCCATTCCTCCGTAATATCGAACTAATGAACGGTCATTCAGCACATGAAAGATAAAACAAATCCGACATTTTCTGCAACATCTAATAGATGTGTGTTCAATCATGAGACATTTATTTTGTGGCCAGAATACCAAACGGAAGTAATTTTGGCGTAACTTGTGAATAGGGGTGTATTTAGCTCACCTTAATGTATAGGAAAGTAATTATTTCCATGAATCTTTCACTAATCAAGACCGTAAGGGTCACGGTCCACTCCTCCGTTACTTGACCGTAGAAAAAAATACAAACTTTTGATAGGATTTTCCTAATTTGATTGCTTTCATCCCTTAATTTTTTTGCTTTTGCAAACTAATTTAGAAAAAAATATATATTGTTAGAGATATAATTGCTTACGGTTTTTTGTAAGGAATTGATTTTCCTAGTTTGCTTGCGTTTTTCTCAGTTTTGGTAGGTGAAAATAGAAACCATTAAAAAAAAAATTAGATACTAGGGTACCTAAAACTACCAAAGCATTGAAACTTACCTAAAACTACAAGCAATATGTTTTTGAGAAAAAAACTATTTCTCAAACGCAATTATTAAGTATGAAAAACTATTTTTTAGCAAAATATAGGGTAGGCATATATTTACAAATTCTCCCAAAGGTTCTTACATTAATTAATACCGACCTTGGAAGCTTACCCGTTACCTCCCTAGTGCGACGGTCCCATGTACTAGGGTAGTGTCGCATCGACCGTCAATATTGCAAGGTGGTGAAATACTGGCCCCCTACTCGTAGGGATGGGACAGCATCAATAAAATAATAATAAAATAAATAAATAAATAAATAAATAAATAACACCCAACAGTCACATACATAGTCCTGACCCCACACTAGGATTCCCTGTGTCGTGGGTATCAGAAACTACGAGTACCATGGTACCACAACACCCAGACCCGGAAGAAATATGTACAGATCATGCAAACATTTCTTCCGCAGCGGGAATCGAACCCGCGCCTCTTGCGTCTCTGCCAAGCAATCGCCCGCCACGCCACCGAGGCCGTCAATAAAAAAACGCCAAGGGACGTAAATATCCAGTTCTTTCGAGCAACTATATTTTTGGGCCGCTTGGTGTTAAAATACTAGGTCGATGTCCATGCGGACGGGTGGTATGACGGGCTGAGACGCTGCGGGAGAAATGTTTGTATGTTCTGCAAATATTTCTTCCGGGTCTAGGTTTGTAGTAATAAGTATTATAAGGATGTATTTACAAAAAAGTTTATAAGTATTCTATCAGCCATGTTACCATAGTACAAGCTTTGCTTAGTTTGAGGCTAGATGGCACTGTGTGAAATGTCCACAAATATTTATTTAAAGGATCTTATCGTAAAATTGTCTTCAAAAAACACTGTAAGTAGTTTTACATTTATGTTAGGCTGTTTATTATTGTTTTAAAATAAGTTAATTTAGATATTATTTTATCGATAAACTTCCCATCCCTACACTATCTCGCCACTTATTAGCTACATCGTCTAGCAATTTATAGGGAGAGCCTGAAAATTGCTCGGTAGGTACCCTTAGCAAAGTGACGGCTTAATATGCCCTTACACGACAAGTGTGGAAGCCCCGTGGGGTACGGATTTAGGGCTAATCAATATTTGATGAGGTTTTAATGGGATTTTGTTTTTTGAGTGGGTATGTTACGTTAGAGGAAATTGATTCTTGATTATATTGAAATAAAGCTTGGATTACAATGTTTGCCATCAATATTATACATGTTAAAGTATGTTAATTTGAATCTATGTAGGTGAAGGATTTCATAAAGCTTTTAGGGGTCAATGACCGATTTGAATACATCAAGCTACTTAAGAGATTACATGTCACAACCGTCAGTCTATTGACAGACATACCTACATTTAAAAAAATGATGTTTAAAAGGTTTTATTTTAATTATTTTGGTCTACGTGACTCTAATTTTAATAAACTTAAACCACGTGAAAAGATACCACCTTTTCACAGACAATAGTTTTTATTTATCATTGTTTCGGTCTACAAGACCTGATTTTAATAACCCTAAACTAACCCTGAGTAGAAACGTATCACCGTTCACAGACTATAAATTGTGTATTTTCAAAGGTTTTAGTTTTATTTATTGTGGTCTACGGGACCTGTTTTTAATAACCTTAAACCAACCCTGCCTGAAACGTATCACCTTCCACAGACTATAAATTGACAATTAATATAGAAACTTGTATCGATACTGTTTCGGTCATTCCGACCCCTATAACTATCTGTCCTTTTGACTTAGGGTCCGAACGACCCCAAGTTGAGAACAGCACTAAATTGCAGCGGTTAATGAAAAGTTTTGTTTGTTTGAAATTGTATTGTTGTCAATGGTTTTAGATCATGAATATAGATAAAAAAATATTTATAATTACAGAAATAAATAATGTTTATAGAGAGTAAATATTATTATGTGATACTTTTTTTTATAGAGCATTGGTGGTCTAGTTGGTAGTGACCCCGCCTTCCGATCCAAAGGTCGTGGGTTCAAATCCAGCCGTGTACCAATGAATTTTTCTGTGCGAAAAAATTATGTGCGCTATACCAGTACTCTCAAACGGTGAAGGAAAACAACGTGAGGAAACTCGCGGCTTAGTTAGCTCCGCACGTATAGACCATGTATTTCATTTTTATATCATACTAGCTGCCGCCCGCGGCTTCGCTCGCGTGGTACCCGAACAAAAAATAGTCTATATGTTAATCCAGTATATGTACTATGTATATTCCAAGTTTCATTCAAATCCGTTCAGCCGTTTAGGCGTGATTAAGGCACAAACATCCAAACTCACAAACTTTCACATTTATAATATAAGTAAGATTCAATTGCAAGAATATTGTGCCTGTGTGTTTTTGGTAGCAGAATTATTCTCTGTGCTATTCTACTCTAAACAAAATTAAATAAATAAATATTTGTAGACATTTGACACAGCACCATTCTAGCCCCAAACTAAGCAAAGCTTGTACTATGGGAACCAGATGGTTGATACAATACTTATATGTGTATACTATTTTTTTGTAAATACATACTTTTGGTTTAAGATAATTTTATTTCTCTTAAGAATATAATAATTCACTTACAGAGATATCTTAATATTATTTTTTGTATTTTGGTTTTGATGGGCTAATACATAAATTCTACAACACCCAGGCCCGGAAGAAATATTTGCAGAACATACAAACATTGCTCCCGTAGCGGGAATCGAACCCGCACTTCTTGCGTCTCAGCCGAGGTCGTCTGTATAAAATATTTGTATACAGAACCCTCTTTATTTACAGAATACACTCTTGCCGTATTTCCGGCGTTATCTAGAGCAGTGGGATAATTACTATCATTAATATTACTTTATTAGCGGCTAAATTAAAATTTACATTTACGAGAATTTTCACAAGAAATATTAACTACAGGATCAGTGCCTCTTGCATGCTCTGCAAATATTTCTTCCGGGTCTGGGTGTTGTAATATTATGTATTAACAAAAAAAAAGTATATAAGTATTCTATCAGCCATCTGGTTTCGATAGTACAAGCTTTGCTTAGTTTGGGGCTAGATGGCACTGTATGATATATCCTCAAATATTTATTATTTATTTATTTATTACTAGCAGCCCGCCCTGGATTCGCACGGGTATTTAACAAATTAGGATTTTTTAGGTAAATTTAAACACCTCGGGTTATATTATTGGAGTTTTAGTAAGGATCCCAAATTTTTTTGCAAATAAATTATGGCCTATGTTATTCCATAATAATGTAGCTATCTATTTGCTGAAAGAATTTTTAAATCGGTTCGGTAGTTTCGGAGCCTATTCGTTACAAACAAAAAAATCTTTCCTCTTTATTAGCGTAGATAATCAATAATGCTACCTAAATTCTGCACAGTCGGGATTTTGATTCCGGAATGGTCTGAGCCAAGTAAAAACATTAGCTTTAGCGAACTATGTCCAATTCTTAAGATAATACATTTAACAGGTAGCATTTTACGTGGCGAATAGTCCTTACCCTCTTTCAAACGAAGAAATTACCACCCCAAAGCATTAAAGTTGAAAATACCTCGGTCAGTAATTCTCATCTCCCTAATAGTCTATAAAAAGCAAATAGTTTAATCTTCGAAAACACCTGGTGATTTATACGAGTTAAAATGGCGAGTTTAACTTGCTGACTCAGAATAGCTGATTCAGATTTCTTTGTTTACTCGAGTGAGGAAAATTAAGACCTAAACAGTGGGAAAGGAAGAGATGCCGGTATATCACGATGTTTTAATTCACTGTAAATTATTCGAATTTCATTTCATTTTAAGCGGAATAAATCGGTAGGTTTCATTCGACCTGTGGATTGGAACATGCTACCACTAGACCACCGATGCTCCCAGTGGATCTAAGAAGTCTACCAGTGCCATTGGATAATATTCCGGACTACTTCGTACATTCGTACTCACCTGTCACCATGGTTCGCCATATCCATCTTGGGAGTTTGGATCAGAAGTGGTTGCAAGTTTTATTATGTTTACTTGTGGCTCTGCCCACCCCATTAGGGATACGGCGTGATAATATGTATATATGTATGTACTTCGTACATTCGTACACAATGGACACTCCCATCGTTTCGTGTTAGCTCACCTCCTGATGATTTCTATATACTTACTAGCGAGTACCGACTGGAATACATCATGGTATGCGGACAGGTTTCTGTCTTGACTGTACTGCCCTACTAATTGCACTTGCACTAATCGTCATTTTTGGGGTTTTCAATTTTTGCAAAAATCGTATTCCAAGGGGCTAAACCTATACCTACATAAAAATAATTTTCATTACCAACCTAGGGGCCTTATTCACTATGACCAAAAGGTAACGCGAGAAAACGTAGGCACGTTTGTGGAATCACCGTGCTATCACATTCTATATGACAATTTTGGTGTAAAAATATGGCAAAAGGATGTGAGCCCCAGTGTGGTGAGAGGCTTACCTTTGACATTGAGTTTGATGGTCTTCACGATAGGCTCGTCCAGCGCGGCCGAAGACACAGCACAGCGTAGTTGGCCACCCAGCTCATCCCTGGTGACTGTGAGTGGAAGTACATGGACCACCGTCTGGTTGTCTGGGGTTATGGTTTGAGCTGCAACAAGAAACGTCAGTTAGATGGGAAGGGAATAAGATCGCTTTGAAGGTCACGTTTGTATTTATTTTTGTATAATTATTATTTTTCACTTCTCTGCTGGACTGGAAGTAAAGAAAAAACAGAATGCGTCCAGCTGCTTCTCTCCCCGAGAATGTCGTAAAAGTCGACTAAGGGATAGTATCCTTCAACATGATGAGATAAAAATAGCAAGTATTCCCAAGAAGGGTAAGAACAACTAAAAAGTAACAAAGTCGGATAAATATAAAACTGTAAAACTGTAGATATGTTGTATTAGTATTCAAGTTCCACATTTAAACCCTCTAAATGCGGTCTCACAAATATCTGAGCGCAGACTTCAAATGGGCTGTGTTCAACAAGTTGTTGTGACTTGCAGACGCTAGCTGACTAAATAACGTTATTTTCAACTAAGAATGACATTTCAATGCTTAAATGCTTTTGAAGCGAAAGTTTCACATTTTAAATTATATTTTTTGCTGAGATATTTCTTTCTAGACTATGCTTGCTGGTTACTGTAGTTAAAAATAATGTTGACATGTAAAAGGCTACAGAAATTCAGAATAGACAAAATGAGTTTTCTCACAAGATTTCGTGGATATTTCACACAGCGCTATCTAGCCCCAAACTAAGCAAAGCTATGGGCACCAGATGGCTGATAGAATACTTATATACTTGTTTTGTAAATACATTACTTATAATAACTACAACACCCAGACCCGGAAGAAATATTTGCAGAACAAACAAACATTTCTGCCGCAGCGGAAATCAAACCTCTTGCGTCTCAGCCGAGCACTCGCCCGCCATTCCACTGAGGTCGCCGAGGTTATGTGTACTCTTGGCATTGCCTTGTAAATAAAATAAAATACTATACCTAGGCTAAAACATCAGCCATATAAGAGAGGTATGTTCGTATGAGCTAGTGGCCAACTCTTGTGACGGAGTTTTTAGGCCGCCTAGTGGCCTCCGTCATGGCTTAACGACTTAAAAGCCGGGACCGACAATTTAACGTGCCCTCCGAAGCACGGAAGCGCTCAGCTCGTAATGCCACTTGCGGTGACCCATCCCAATTGTGACCGCTCACAACGTTGCTTAACTTTATCGATCAATCAAGAACGTCTAAGCAAGCTACGCCACGAGCGCTTTGTACGAGAGGTGTGAACAGGCAAATGAATTTCCACCAACCATAGATGTACTATTAACTAAAAGAGGCGAGATTGATAGCTTCACTATTAGCCCAAAACTACCATTTACTAAGATATACAGCCAATAGATGCGGCACTCGGGTCATTAATCCAGCCGAGGTACCTACATATTAATTAGTTTTGGAACAGTATGTGGAATATAAATTGGAGGTAATCTTGTTTGCTCAACTAAACATAGGCATGTTTGGGAGTAAAATTAAAATAGTTTGCAGCGATATTTTTAATTAAAAGACTATAGCTATCCAACGAGGTAACATCGCCAGCCTTTTGGGGACCTTACCTGCGGTCGGTGATCTGAGCTCTGTTTTCTATCTGTAGGCGAACTTAGATAGAAAACTGAGCTCATTTCTATTTCTTATTATTATACCGATTACCTTAAAGTTTTTAATGTTATTAAAAGTAGCAACATTCTTTTTAAAAATGTGGCTTTGTTTAACAATGAATATGGTGGATCATAACCTAGTCATCATCATCACTATGTAGAAGTCCACTGGATAACATAGGCTTCCTCATTATACTTCCAGGACGAACCGACTTACAATCCCAGGTGTGAGCTGTATATAATTATCATTAAAGAAGATGAAACATCGAACAAAATGACACTAATTATTATAAATTCGAAAACACTAATTATTATAACTTCGAAAGTTTATATGACGTTTGTTCTCATTCATATCCGTAACTACTGAATGACTGAAACTTGGAATACAATGGTTTATGACCTGGAATATCAAGATATCAAGTAATCAGATGCTTCTGAATCCATGTTTTAATGCTGTAACAAAACTCAATTATTATTTATTTAATTATTTTTAAGTAAACATTTAACAAGGATAATTTAAAACCATTTTCCAAATGAGAATGTGTACTTTCCTTTGTAAGAAAATAATCCGCGAAAAACTCGCGTGTTTTTTGTGACGTCCATTGTCCGTTCCATATGATGAACCTCTCTGCAATAAAGTGTTCAAATTGACCCCCCGGCGCTACCAAATACTCTTTCATTTTTCACGGTAACAGGGTAAGGGTTGGGCCTTTTGTACCACGGGCTTGTGTGTCGTGACGGTGGGGTTGAAATAAATAATAGTGTGTAAAATGAGAAATTCAACCTTGATGGTGGGAAGAGTGGTTTCCTTAAAGCGTTTGCAATAGACGTTTGATAAAACGATAATGGTTTTGTTGTCATCGGATTCTTTTCTACAGATCTTGAACGCTGTGCTCTCTCTCTAACAGCTGTTTTATTGGATACTAGTTGCCGCCTGCGGCTTCGCTCACGTGGTACCCCGATAAAAATAGCCTATGTGTTAATCCAGGACATGTACTATGTATATTCCAAGTTTCATTCAAACCCGTTCAGTAGTTTTTGCGTAAAAGAGTAACAAACATCCATACAAACTTTCGCGTTTATAATATTAGTAAGGATATTTTACACTACTTCATTCCGTCTCGATCCAGTGATTAAAACTAATTAAATTATTTGCCAAAATCCGTCCAACTGATTAGGCTACAGCAATAGCCAAAGGAACTAATAAATTCAAATTCAAAAAACTCTAAATTCAAAATAACTTTATTCCGTAACATAATGTGGGATCATTTGGAAAAGTCTGAAAATCTACGTTGAATTTACACCTGCTAGTAACGCGACTAAGCGTGGAAAATACAGGCAGGGAAGCACGCTTGGCTATTTTTTTGTAAAATAACCCCTTTACAATCATGTTTATAAAAGGAGTGGGAGCATTATTCAGTCCAAAGCATTTTTGTCTTCTATATAATCGGATATTTTATAGTAAGCTTTTTTTAAACAACTTTCTTTTGCTCAAATTTTAAATTTATTACCTGAAAAAAAATTGTCATCTCGCGTGGGACGAGTGCTCGGCTGAGACAGAGAGTCGCGGGTTCGATTCCCGCTACGGGAGAAATGTTTGAAAGTTCTGCAAAGATTTTTTCCGGGTGTGGGTGTTGTAGTATTATGTATTATCAGTATGTATTTACAAAAAAGTACTAAAGTATTCTATCAGCCATCTGGTTCCCATAATGCAAGCTTTGCTTAGTTATAATCGCAAATATTTATTTGTTTATGTGTAAAACGTAATAGACTACAATACCTAAAAAACTTAAAAGATTTTTAAATAACCGCTGTGGTGAAGAGGATAAAAGAGCTTATTAAAAGAAGTGCTTATTACAAAGGGATAACAGACCATTGAGACTCAAAACAAATAGGTACTCGAAAAGTTGGTAAAAGTTTTTCGCTATTTCACAACACACAATGAAAAGTTCGTGTCCCGATCTAAGCTTAAATTAAATTTGATTGCGTTTGGAAATGTGATAAACTAATAATGATCGTAGAAGAGTAACTCATTAGTTGATCTGATTTGAGTATGGACTCGTTTTACGAAAAGTATGTTATGTTGGTTTGGAGCTGTGTTAAGTTAATTTAAGTTGATTAATTTTAAAAAGTCAAGTAGGTATAATGAGTGCCTCGGCCATTTTCGTCAGCTTCTGAAATACGAACTAACGCGATGATGATAATTATGTAATATAGAGATGTTAAAATAATTATGTAGATAAGCATAATTAAGTAGATACTTTTTTTTAAAGTGTTGGTTCAGTTATTATTAGTTGCATAGTCATACAAATTCGGGTTTCATATGCACGAAGTTTGTCAAAGCGCACAATATGACCTCAGAAAATATAAAACCGATTATCAAAATTCTTTTACTGACTTGATATTTACTCTATTCCGTTCTGAAGTGCCATTGGCTATTTTTTTTCTCATGCGAGTGAAAACGCACGGGTAGTTAATATTTTTCAAAAAGAGTTTCAGTTCCATGCTCCATAACTAGTTCCTGCGTTTCAACGGAAGTAGTTGAGCGGGTTATTGTTTAGGGAATGTAATATGAATAATATTATGATTAACGAACCCAATTGGCAATTTTAGCTGGAATGTTTCCTGCCCTCGTCCCACCAACATTAATATTATGTATCAACTAAAAATAACGTCGTTTTAAAACCCTTACTTCTCTGCCGGACTGGAATTAAAGAAAAAGCATAGAATGCGTCCAGCTACTTCTCTCCCCGAACATGTAGTAAAAGTCGACTAAGGGATACTATCCTCCCCAACATGATGGAACATCTATATGGGCTGATCACCTGTCACCATGGTTCACCATATCCATCTTAGGACTTTAAATCAGAAGTGATCGTTGAAGTTAAGCAACGTTGGGCGCGGTCACAATTGGGATGGGTGACCGCAAGTGGCATTACGAGCTGAGCGCTTCCGTGCTTCGGAGGGCACGTTAAATTGTCAGTCCCGGCTTTTAAGTCGTTAAGCCACGACGGGGGCCTTTAGGCGGCCTAAAAACTCCGTCACAAGAGTTGGCCACTAGCTCATACGAACATACTTACTTATCGTAACATCGTTACGTAATAACATCTTCACAAACTTTTTTACTACGCTAGCGAGTGAAGAAAACTCATGGCTCAAAGATTCAGGATCTGTGATTTGAAATTTAAAATTTAGTGCAAGAATCGAGCGAGATCGGCCAAAACTCTTGCCAACTCAGGCAATACCGCCTTGCATAAATTCACAGATAAATTTCAGGTGGCCAGGTGTCCGGCCAGTGGGTACAGTACTAGGAAGTGAATGACGCACGTTGAGCTTGGAAAACGACTGTGCCCAAATTGCGCTATTCGAAACGTACAAAAACAAACTTTCGCAAAACAAAGCCTTGATAGCTCGTTGTTCTAATAATTTTATATTTAGGCCAGGTCAAGAGTACTCTAAACCGATGAGCACGTATGAAGAATGCTAAAAGAGTGAATGAAGAGAAAGAAGTATGTCAGGATCGTAGCAAATGGAGATCCCTGTCTACTAAGGCCTTTTGCCATCTATAATAGATGATTTATACAGCGTCAGGAGGCAAGTAACGCTGTAGTGCCTGGGACGAATTAAGATGGAGTAGACTTGCACACCTATTCCATCCTCTCAGCTTAGTCGGCCTTGCCCACAGGAAAGACATGGTCAATACGTGCGGAGCTGACTAAGCCGCGGGTTTCCTCACGATGTTTTCCTTCACCGTTTGAGAGTACTGGTATAGCGCACATAAATTTTTCGAACAGAAAAATCCATTGGTATACGACTGGATTTGAACCCACGACCATAGGATCGGAAGGCGGGGTCACTACCAACTAGATCACCAGTGCTAAATAAGGCAGAGTGTATTGGATCCTTCTTGTGTGTGTAACCAATAACTATTGTACCTACATTCCTGCAAATAAATGATTATGATTATAGGATACTCTTTATACTAGTAGGTAACGTAACGTAGTCGCGTGTGGATGCTAGTGAGTAATAAATTAAACTTCAATGTGCGTTAATTTCAGCCTCGAACTGTAGGTTTTTACTTCAGTTTATTTCAGTTTACAACGCAACGCGTTAGCGAAAGGTCGTGTGTGAGAGTACGTGAACGATTGTGTTTACCTATAATTTAACTACCCGCAATGGTTATCAAAAAGTGCCTGAAATGCAAAAAGAATATTACCAAAAAAGTGCCTGGTCTGGAGTGCAGTAGGTGCAATAAGATAGTCCATGCTGATACTACGTGTTCCAAGCTATCCAACAAACAGCTGAACACCCTACGTAATTCCCCTGGAATCGAATGGTGCTGCGAAGAATGTTTAAAAAACATCTCCCGACGGTCGTCTTTCATTATTCCTGATGACTGCGGCGATGATGATGACTCCGATACTGAATCCATCGCAAATGTTCAAACCATCGATACTAAAAAACTGGTAAAGGACATCAGTCGCGAGGTGAAAAAAGCATTTAGAGATGAACTTGCTAACCTGGAGTCATCGTTAGAGTACCTGAGTGATCAGATCAGCACAATGCAACAATCTATTAGAAAACAAGATACTGTCATCAAAGATCTAGAAAATAAAAACTATGATCTTCAAAATTCAAATAAAAATTTACAATTAAGAATAACTGTCCTAGAACAAGGAGTGAAGGAGTTTGAACAAAAATCCCTTTCATCCACCCTGGAAATAGCTGGCCTTCCTGAAATTCCTCTGGGCAATGTAAACAAAGTGGTGGAAACTGTCGCCTCGAAGCTGAACGTGGAACCATCTGACATTCATTCTTCACAACGCCTACCGGGTTCAAAGGACAGACCGGGAGCAATTCTAGTGGAGTTGAAGTCTAAGGTATCCCGAAATCAATGGATTGATGCTAGCAGGGAAAAATTACTCACTGTTGGGCTTATAGTGCAGGACGCCCCAAGAGAAAAAGCAGACCATCGTGTTTATGTACGGGAAGCGCTAACAAAACACCTGAAGTCACTTTTATACAATGCGAAAGCCCAGCTAAATAAGTCATTCCAGTTTATCTGGTGCAAAGACGGTAAAGTGTGTGCTAGGAAATCTAGTGACAGTAAAATATTTTATATTCGCTCATTACAAGACATAAACCTACTGGAAAAGCAGTGTCCTACCTCAGTTCAGTTTGACAACAAATTGAAAGGATCTACCCCATTGTAAATCTTAAATTTTGGTCTCTGATAAATAAGTATTTGTCTATATTTTTCCTATTTTTTTGCATTATATAATTTACTAATATACCTAGAATATGGACACGCATATAAAAGAGATATTTGATTGTAACTCGATAAATAATTTCCTACAACAACTACCACCCAAAAGTCATTTACAACTTTCTTGTCTGCATTTTAATATTAGGTCTTTAATTAAAAACTTCACTAAATTACAGCAAACTATTCAAAATTGTACCTTTCCTATAGATATAATAGTGTTGACTGAATCTGGCATCTCAAATAACATTAGCCATTTATTTAACCTTCATGGCTATAATATGTACTCACAACTACGAAAAAATAAAAAAGGAGGCGGTATTATAATATACATCCGTAATCATATTAAATTCACGCTACTCCAACATAAAACAAGTACGTTTGAAAATTTAACAGGCACTTTTAAAATAAATCAAAATCAAGACGTAGTTGTTTGTGCAGTTTATCGCCCACCGTCAACAAACAAAAATATATTTGTCAAGGAACTAGGTAGCTACCTTTCTACGTTTGACACAAAATTAAACTTATTTTTGATTGGAGATACTAATATTAACCTAAAAATTGCTACGACATACAAAGATTCATATCTTGAAACACTCAGCGAGCACGGATTAATGTGTGGTATAACTGATTTTACTAGAATCGAAACAAAACAAAATTGTATTACTAGATCTTGTATCGATCATATATTCGCGCGCTTCCCCACATTAAATCCGTACTCCGCGGCGTTAGACATTGTACTGGCCGACCATCGAGGCCTAATCCTTGCTTGCATTGGTGATGCACAACCCAAGCGTACACAGGATGCTTCAAAACAAATAATTAACTATGACATTCTTCGCCGAGAATTAAAAAATGTGAAATGGTTACAGACTAATGATATGAAATCGCCAAATGATATTTATAACTTTATTTGTAGGTCATTTAAAAATGCTAACAAAACTGCAACAAGTTTTAAAAAACAAAGTTATAACTTAGATAATGGTAAAAATCAATTCAGGCTACCCTGGATCGATAAAAATGTCACTCGCCTTTGTGAAAAGCGTAACAAACTATTTCGAGACTGGAAAAATAATAACTACGACCCTAAATTGAGACTAGAATACAACAAAGTTCGGAATAAGATACACAATGTTCTGGAAGCTAAAAGAAATACGCACTATCTAAAAGAAATTAGTATTAACTTTAAAAACACAAAAAAAATGTACCAAATTATTAATCAAATGCTAGGTCGAGTGACAGCATCTATTGATTCAGCAATCCATAAAGCATTCAGTGCGCAAGGACTGTATACAAAAGATATTGTTAATAATTTCGCAAATGGTTTCGATAAAGCTGTGAAGGATATTATTCCTAACTGCAAAATAAAACTTTATAATCTGAGTAATTGCTGCCAACCAACTGATTCTAGTATTCTTTTCCAAAAGGCTACTAGCCAAAAGATTTTAAAAATTATTCAAAGTTTAAACACACGTAAAGCCCCAGGACTAGATGGTATTAAAGTATCTGACATTAAATTAGTTGGAGAAGAAGTCTCTACGGCTATTGCAGACTTGATAAATTGCAGTGTAAGCACTAACCGTTACCCCGATAAGTTAAAAGAAGGCTGTGTAAGACCTGTGTTTAAGAAAGGTAAACATAATGATTTTTTAAACTATCGACCCATTACACTACTATCGTCGATTGACAAAATAGTCGAAAAGTATGTGTGTCAACAAATACATAGTTTCTATAGAAAACATGATGTACTATACCAAAATCAGTTTGGCTTTCAAACAGGGAGGGGTTCTTCTAATCTTTTATCAACATACACCGATGAGGTAAACGGTCATCTAAATCAGAAAAAACATGTTTTGGTATTATTTATAGATTTTTCCCGCGCTTTTGATACCCTTTTGCATGATGAGCTTGTCACCAGACTAGACCATTGTGGAGTTCGTGGTCCGTTACTGGATTGGTGCGCAGACTACCTGAAAAATCGGACCTTCCAGGTAAAGGTAGACGATACGTACAGTAAACCTATCACAGTGACGGAGGGCACGGCTCAAGGTTCAGTCTTAGGGCCACTACATTTTTTGTCATATGTAAATGACATGAGCAATTGCATAAAGAACGGAACATGCTATCAGTTTGCGGATGACACGTGTCTTGTAATCGCGAATAAAGACCCAACAAAAGCATGTGATCTTATGCAACAGGATCTAAATAATTTAACACGCTGGTGTCATGATGCCGGCCTTGTACTTAACTCAAAAAAAACAAAGCTTTTAGTCATCAAATCACCGTATATTCAAACCTTACCTATAAAAAATATAGTTGTTCATGCGCATAACTGCTTGCATGCGAATTATCAATTGTGCAAATGCACACCTTTAGAAGTCGTACAAACTCAAACATATCTTGGATTAATAATAGATAATAAGTTTAATTGGAGCAATCATGTAGACCATGTGTGCAACAAATTAAGACAATTTCTTGCAAATATAACAATATTAAAAAATCGCATTCCGTATAAGGTCAAATTAATGCTTTATAACTCCCTAGCTGAGTCATATATTCAGTACGGACTGAGCAGTTATGGTCGTACTTACAAAACATACCTTAACTTAATATATAATCTTCAATTAAAAATTTTAAAAACTATAGTGTCGAACAAAGTTAAATGCCAATTCCAAAATGACGAAATTGGGCTGTTTAAACATTGCAAAGTGTTACCAGTCCATACACAAGTTAAATATTCCCTGTTAAAAGAAAACTTTTTCAATGATAATTTAAAAATAAAAATTGATCATCCTGTGTATACACGGGCGGTTGCTCGAAACCGGCTGCAAGCACCACGCGCGAACAACGCGTACGGTGAGCGGACGACTAGCTACCTGCTCCCGCGGTTAATTAATAAATTACCACATGACATGACCGACACACTGACTAAAAATAACATAAAATACAAACTAAAATCATACTATTTGAAACACAACTTAAGTACCAACCTACCTACCTAGTTCCTAATAGATAACTCCTTGTTTTACCTATCTTACTATTGTTAGTTGTAAACTGAAATAGCGATAACACAAACCTTAGTGGTTTTTAGTTGCTAAGTACCTAATTACTGTTAATTTTGTTTCTTGTAAATCGTTAATAAATAATAAAAAAAAAAAAAAAAAGGTATTAGGTATGTAGTAAGGTAAGGGTCTCATACATTATGTAAAGGAATGTATTAACAGATTTCGTTTTGTGTAAAAATCTAGTGTTATTTTGATCAAAATATGAGCTTAACATACAAACATGGTTCTTTCGAACCAGTGTGGTGAAAGGATTTAAGGTGCAACTCAAGTGCTCTATCGAAACATCTATTAGTACACGACCGGGTTTGAACCCACGACTTTAGGGCCGGAAGGTGGGGTCACTACCAACTAGACCACCAGTGTGTTCATAAGTCTTGTAAAAAGCATTTCAAACACCGTGAAATTAAAAACTATGCAAATTACATTGGAGCCAAAACAGGAAGGGAATAAATGATTTATTCTGAATCTCGGCGCACCTTGTAGCTAAATCCTTAATTCGCTGTTAATTTGATGAAAATCTCTTGCACGCCCTTTTAATTTGAACCTTCGTTTTGAGACCTTTTTATGTTACCGATTTTTTTCCAGTACACAAGCACTTAAAAACTAAAACCCGACTTCGTAAAAGCTAGTCTGCTATTTACTATCACTGTTAGCCCTTATTTTCACTAGTCACTGCTATTCGGTGCCCCTTTCCTAAGGCTGTGGGTTCATACATACATACTATCACGAGGTGGGCAGAGTCACAAGTTAACATAAGACAACTTGCAGCCACTTCTGATTTAAAGTCACAAGATGGATGGATGAACCGTGGTGACAGGTGATCAGCCCATCGCCCATATAGATCCATCATGTTGGAGGATACTATCTCTTGTGGGTTCAAATCCAATCAAATGTGTTTTTCTGTTTAAAAAAATCAACGCAGACAAAGTCGCGAAGCGTTCTACTACTAAATTATAAACACACGCAATTAAAAAAATATTTTAGGAAAGAAAACAGGCGAGAGCGTTTCTGTGGAGGAAATAAATACCTCTCGCATTTCCTCTTTAGTCCCAAAGTCTAGGAGGATAGTTCCAGCACTAGTTTTATTGTAGCAGGTAGTAAACGGTATCCGTTCGATCGGATACTTCAACGCTCGAATTAGGTTAAACGGGATTTATAGCTACGAATTAATCGCTTCTCACGGGACTATCGACACAGGCCACGTAGGACAGCTGGTCCAATTTATATTACCTACTATGTAATTCTTCTCTTATAAATCGGAATGTTTATGGTCAAATTACTGCCGGTTGTGTGGAATGGGTTAAAATTATTGGTATACATTAAGAAACAAAGTTAAATTTCTTGCATAAACTGGAAAACAGAATTAGGGTCTACTGAAATTGGTGCCGCTTCTCTGCTGGACTGGGAGTAAAGTAATAAAAAGCATAGAATTACGTCTAGCTGCTTCTCTCCCCGAGCATGTCGTAAAAGTCTACTAAGGGATAGTATCCTCTCCAACATGATGGACCATCTATATGGGCGATGGGCTGATCACCTGTCACCACTGTTCGCCATTATCTATCTTTGGACTTTGAATCAGGAGTATCTGCAAGTTTTCTTATGATAACTTGTGTTTCGCTCACCTCATTATTAATATATTATGTCTAACTAGCTGTTGCCCGCGACTTCCTATGCGTTAGATTACTTTGATTGGTACCCCATTTCACCTCTTTTTAAGGCTTATTTTGTAAAATCTTGAAACACGTGTCAATTTATTTTTCATTTATAATATCCAAACCGAGTTTCAAGCCAATCGAACCGCACGTTAAAAAGTTCCCATACAAAGTTCCTATACATACTACTTTGACACCTAATTTTACTTCTTTAGGGGCTGAATTTCGCAAAATCCCGCCTTAGTTTTTGGTATAAAAGGAAGCCACTTTCCAAATTTCAGCTTTCTAGCTTCAGCGGTTTCGGCTCGGCGATGATGAATCAGTCAGTCAGTCAGATTAAGTTCTGTTATAGGTATAGATTGAAAGTCTTCTCTGCTGGACTGGGAGTAAAGAAAAAACATAGAATGCGTCCAGCTGCTTCTCTCCCCGAGCATGTCGTAAAAGTCAACTAAAGGATAGTATCCTCCAACATGATGAGATACAATAAGCAAGTATTCCCAAGGAGGGTTGACGTCAGGCAGGCGGCCGGTCATAAAACACCTTAGCGAAAACTCTTACAGCATGATCCAAGGATCATGCTGTGCCAACCCCATATAGAGTGGGATAAGGGCAGGAAGATGTTGATAGATATAGATTGAAAGTATCCTTGTACTGAACCAGCTACGTCCGGTAGGTCTGTGCGATCGGACTAATACTGAAATGTGGGCGAGCGATAATTCGTCGGTAGCTTACCGTAATGAAGTGCCTGTTGATGTAATGGACTATTACTGGATATTGTCGCATAACTAACGTTCCCTATCTACGCTCTGCCTTTTTTTGGTCATGCATTACTAAACATCACTACGCACATAATAATAATTATACTATATATAGCTGCAAACCCACTGACTCACTCACTGACATCATTGTTCTCCCAGAAGGAGACGAGATGGGTCAAAATGATGTATGGCGGAAGTGTTCAGGGAGTCAATTCCAATTTGGGAAAAATCCGAAATCTTCGAAAACTGCTCCTCATCAGGGACCTCACCTACTGCCAGACGAAACTACAAGACCAAGATCTCTCCTGCTTGCGGAATGTGGACATGCACCCTGGTCGAATCCGATGTGCGGTGAAAAAAATCCAAAATGGCGGAAAACAAGATGGCCGCCATACAAACTTTGACCGACGATATCTCGATAACTATAAGCGATAGGTATGGAGTGCTCGAACAAATGTCATAGAGGATGGCGCAATGCAAATGCCAAAGGTGTCGGTTTTTTTTTTTTTTTTTTTTTTTTTTTTAACAGCAGCGATTACGTCCCTCGCGAGCTGCGTGCAGCTCGCGCCCGCAAGCGAAAATACTAGTTATACTATATATAGCTGCAAACCCACTGACTGACTGACATCATTGTTCTCCCAGAAGGAGTAGAGATGGGTCAAAATGATGTATGGGGAAAGTGTTCAGGGAGTCAATTCCAATTTGGGAAAAATCCGAAATCTTCCAAAACTGCTCCTCATCAGGGACCTCACCTACTGCCAGACGAAACTAAAAGACCGACACCCACCCTGCTTGCGGAATGTGGACATGCACCCTGGTCGAATCCGATGTGCGGTGAAAAAAATCCAAAATGGCGGAAAACAAGATGGCCGCCATACAAACTTTGACCGACGATATCTCGAAAACTAAAAGCGATAGGTATGGAGTGCTCGAACAAATGTCGTAGAGGATGGCGCGATGCAAATGCCGAAGGTGACAGTTTTTTTTTTTTTTTTTTTTTTTTTCAACAGCAGCGATTACGTCCCTCGCGAGCTGCGTGCAGCTCGCGCCCGCAAGCGAAAATACTAGTCTATAATATAAAAATGAATCGCAAAATGTGTTGGTAAGCGCATAACTCAACAACGCCTGGACCAATTTGGCCAAATCTTTTTTTAAAATGTTCGTTGAAGTTCAAGGATGGTTTTTACGGCGAGAAAAATTAGAATTATTGCTGGAAAAACCCTAAAAATAGCCCTTTTCTTTTTCCCATACAAATGATTACAAATCTTTTTGACAGGACGAAGTCTGTCGGGTCAGCTAGTAATAAATAAATAACACCCAACAGTAACATACATAGTCCTGACCCCACACTAGGATTCCCTGTGTCGTGGGTATCAGAAACTACGAGTACCATGGCACCACAACACCCAGACCCGGGAGAAATATTTACAGATCATGCAAATATTTCTTCCGCAGCGGGAATCGAACCCGCGCCTCTTGCGTCTCTGCCGAGCAATCGCCAGCCACGCCACCGAGACCGTCAAATTGGACAAGTTCAGGTCTTAGTTAGCTCCGCACGTATTAACCGTGTCTTTCCTGTGGACAAGGCCGACTAAGCTGAGAGGATGGAATAGGTGCTAATTAAACGCTTGAAAACGCTAAAAAAGGTGAACTAATTAAACGCTTTTTTACAGAATAATGAAAAGGCTGACTAATATATCACAAACTAGACCTCTTTACAGCAATAAGCTGGATAATATTTCATAAGAGGTTCTACATAACAGCCATTGCCTTCATTTATGTTCACATGGGTTGTATTAAAATTCTAGCAGTAAAACATCGTACATGTAGATATTTAAATATCTTTCGCTTTATATATTTCCCATCCAGAAATGCTTTTGTTCAGCTTCTTAAATGAAAGCTGTCTAGAAGAGAAATGCTGTTGACGACCTCGGTGGCGTGGCGTGCGAGTGCTCGGCTCAGACGCGAGAGGTGCGGGTTCGATTCCCGCTACGGGAGAAATATTTGTATATTCTACAAATATCTGCTATAAGAAGCCTTTTTGTAACGAACTACGCCTCAAACTAAAATGGTACAAATTCATCATCATCATCATGTGTCTAAAAACCTAATATATGGTAGATTTAATACGCTACCTAAATCCTACGCGGTCTTTTATTGTTTTTTAAATAATTACTTGTTCCATAAACAACATTCTATTCTATTCTTTCGAATCATCTTAAAATAAAAAAAAAACTAAGGCCTTTTACCATCTATAGTAGATGATTTATACAGCGTCAGGAGGCAACATTACCTTTACAGACGGGACGCTGTAGTGCCCGGAACGAATTAAGATGGAGTAGACTTGCCCAGCACCTATTCCATCCTCTCAGCTTAGTCGGCCTTGTCCACAGGAAAGACATGGTCAATACGTGCGGAGCTGACTAAGCCGCGGGTTTCCTCACGATGTTTTCCTTTACCATTTGAGAGTACTGGTATAGCGCACATAAATTTTTCGCACAGAAAAATCCATTGGTACACGACCGGATTTGAACCCACGACCTTAGGATCGGAAGGCGGGGTCACTACCAACTAGACCACCAGTGCTCTCTCTTAAAATAAAACCTGAGTTAATAATATTTTTTATGTTATTCCAATTGTTACATTTCCCATCCCCTGAAGCGTGAGGGTAAACTTTCCAGATTGATCCAATTTTAAGTCTCGGAGAAACTCAAAAGGCGTCAAAGTGCAAATAAATAATTCTCCAATGAACCGGAGGGAGACATAGAAATCCTTTCCGTGACGTCACACGCCAGTGAAGCGGGCGCCTTGGACGGCGGTATGCAATTAAAACCAGCCAAATAAAAAGTTTTTATACAGGGTGTCCCAAAAATAGTGTCAGGGATATCCAGAGATAGCACCCTTTGGGGTGCTTGAAGTGCTGTGGTTTTGTGAGTATTAATATTGACGTGCCTCTGACTGCCCCGTTAGACAATGTCAAAAGTCCCAATAACCATGTACATTCACATTAAATATTAAATATTTTAAATATTTGAGGACATATCTAGATATGTCCTCTGGGGCTAGCCCCAATCTAAGCAAAGCTTGTATTATGGGAACCAGATGGCTGATAGAATACTTACTCGTATATACATTTTTTTTAAACATACTTAAAATACATAATACTACAACACCCAGACCCGTAGTAGTAATACATAGTTTTAATAAGTTCGTAGACATTGCGCTAATGAATAACTAGTGACGTAATTAGTAATAGTAGAAGTCTATATTTAACACACAGAAATCTTATTATTCACAATACTTTTTTTCATCATCATCATCATCATCATCATCAGCCTATAGCCTTTTTTTTTGGGCGGTAGGTGTCAAAAAAGAAACACCTAAATTTTTCAATCTCCTTTAATTTTTGCATAAAATACAGTTTTTCTTTACATAAACTTGATATCTATGCACAAGAGTAAAGTTTAAAGTACAGTACCTGCCATAAAGTGTTATCTCCTTATTCACTTCACTATAACACAAGGAATCACCATTCATAAATTGAAGCACATTTGCCAGTCACTGCCACATCACAAAATGGAGGAAATACAGGAAATCCAAGGTTCAATGGCTCAAATGCAAGCTCTCTTCACTGAGCAAATGGCTGCCTATGAAGGTAAGCTACAAAGGCAGTCTCCGACTTCAGCTACAACTACTACTTTGGCCAATGAGTTTGCTGTGTTCAAGTCCTTTGTCTTGACTGCCCTGAGAGCCCTGCAGGATCAAATCCAAGCCCAGGCCCGGGCAGTGGATCAGCTAGAGATGATTGGCCGCCGCAAACATTTACTTTTGCACGGTGTCCCCGAAGACAAGAAAGAGGACACCATTGCCACTGTGGTAAAAATTGTGGTGGGTAATTTGAAAATGGCTGGTTTCTCTGCCAATGAAGTGAATCGGTGCCATAGAATGGGACGCTTGACATCCGACCGACCTAGGCCAATCCTTGTAAAGTTGAGGGATGTATCCGTCCGTGACAAAATGTGGTTTGCCAAGACTCAACTGAAGAATACTGGCATTACTCTTTCTGAGTTCTTAACTAGGGCTCGTCATGAAGTGTTCATGCAAGCCAGACAACGTTTTGGCATCACTAAGAGTTGGACTCGTGAGGGCTACGTCTACGTGATTGGGCCGGACGACACCAGGCGTCGGGTTAGCTGCCTCGCTGATCTCGACAAAATCTCAAACTCGCAGGCGGCGCCGGCGCCGGCGGCGGCGGCGGCGACGTCTTCGCCATCAGTAGCCGCTAAGCCGGCTACTACGGTCAAGGAGCCTATAGCGCCGAAATCTAGGCGTGCTGTTACTTCGAGGAAGTAGTGTCTGTCCCTCAATCTATCCCACCCTCAGATTTTGTCAATTTACGAGGTACACACTTTTCTAATAATATATCTATTGTTTTTTTTTCTTTCCACCGTCAAACTAAGAAGTAAAAATCACTAATTTTGTTTTTGTTTTGTGTGCTATGATGACACTATGACATGACTTAATTTCATAGACGTCATACGTCATTTTTGCCAGTGTCAGAAGTGCGTTCAGAAACAACATACCTAATTATCTTGTGTGCCATCCCATTATTACTATGTTATAATTTATAGCATGAATGTACCAATAATGTTTTAGCTTTTGTAATATTTTATATTTATATAAGGTATTTTTGTGTCTTTCTGTTTTTGACCGTTTCCTTGCTAAGATTTTTTGTTTTTTATTGTTTTTTCCCCCTTTATAATGTGTAAGTAGTGTCGTCAAGTACAAAAAAAAACTTGTTATGACGAATATACTGTGTTGATGTACTTATGCAAATCTATGTTAGCGGGTTATGCGTTTACTTGGTGGCTGTTCCACCTGGCTTGATGGCTGTTCCATCAGGATCTTACTTGAGGTGATGGCTGTTCCATCAGGATTTTACTCAAGGTGATGGCTGTTCCATCAGGATCTTACTTGAGGTGATGGCTGTTCCATCAGGATTTTACTCAAGGTGATGGCTGTTCCATCAGGATCTTAAGGTGATGGCTGTTCCATCAGCATCTTAAAGGTGATGGCTGTTCCATCAGCATTACTTGACTTAACGTAAGTATTATGGGGCTTATCCCCGTGTGGCCTCCAACCTCCCCTATAGCCACCCCGAGCCTCACTCTCTGATTACTGATCTATCTGTTCGCAACAGACCGACGCATCGGTTAACACTTCTGGTAAGTAGGTACCCTAGCACATACATGGGTACATAACATCGGTGACAACTTATCTGGATTTGCTTGCACTGTGTAAGTCAAAATCACTCACCGATGTGCCTCGCTTGTCGTCTCGTAACAGAATGTTTATCGGCCGGCGCGGCGAGCCGCCTGTGCGCGCTCGCCTACTGATAACGACCCGATCTAACCCGAGTGAACCCGACAACCTTTGTGAAACTCTTCGCTTTCGCGACATTCCCCCCAAGGAAGATGTAAAACGAAAACAATTTCATTTTTAAATGAATATCTGCTCGTGACCGCAGCCGATAAACTTTCGTGAAGTGTATGACTAAACCTACTAATTTAAAATATACCTACGTACATTTTACACAATATTACATTCAAATGATTATTCGAATTCCTTTGTTATTTTTATATGCAATTATTCTTTACGTCGTACGAAGCAAATGCAAAACACAACTACCCGCAATTCGTTTATGATAACCAGAGTAAACAATCTATCTTTAGATTGCATAAAAGAGATATCCCTGCATCTCCACCATGTCGTCAAGTACAAAAAAAAACTTGTTATGACGAATATACTGTGTTGATGTACTTATGCAAATCTATGTTAGCGGGTTATGCGTTTACTTGGTGGCTGTTCCACCTGGCTTGATGGCTGTTCCATCAGGATCTTACTTGAGGTGATGGCTGTTCCATCAGGATTTTACTCAAGGTGATGGCTGTTCCATCAGGATCTTACTTGAGGTGATGGCTGTTCCATCAGGATTTTACTCAAGGTGATGGCTGTTCCATCAGGATCTTAAGGTGATGGCTGTTCCATCAGCATCTTAAAGGTGATGGCTGTTCCATCAGCATTACTTGACTTAACGTAAGTATTATGGGGCTTATCCCCGTGTGGCCTCCAACCTCCCCTATAGCCACCCCGAGCCTCACTCTCTGATTACTGATCTATCTGTTCGCAACAGACCGACGCATCGGTTAACACTTCTGGTAAGTAGGTACCCTAGCACATACATGGGTACATAACATCGGTGACAACTTATCTGGATTTGCTTGCACTGTGTAAGTCAAAATCACTCACCGATGTGCCTCGCTTGTCGTCTCGTAACAGAATGTTTATCGGCCGGCGCGGCGAGCCGCCTGTGCGCGCTCGCCTACTGATAACGACCCGATCTAACCCGAGTGAACCCGACAACCTTTGTGAAACTCTTCGCTTTCGCGACAAGTAGTTATTGTAACCTAACTTCATCCGAGTATCTCTTCCAACACAGCTGGCAGGTGCATAGGTACACATTAGCAGATAAAAGATTAGAAATAGGCAACCTATTATTATTATTAATTGTAAATTTATTTAGTAGTAAGTATTATTATTTAGTACATCTATATACCTACCTTACCTACCTTCATGTCATCGGGTTGTAATGATATGAATGATACCGATCCCTTCCTATCTTTTTCTACCTGCGATGAGAACAATAGTAGTGACCAGAGCTTCTGTAGCTTACCTTCCCTATCCCAGACACTTGAGACTCAGTTTTCTGATGTTTCAAGAAATTTTAATGTTATACACATTAACGCGCAGAGCATTCCGGCTCATTATCCTGATATGCTGGCGTCTTTAGATCATGATAATATACACGCTGTTTTAGTCTCCGAGTCATGGTTAAAACCTTGCTTACTTACAACCTCCTACTCGCTTCCAGGTTTTATTCTCATCAGGAACGATCGCATAGATGGACGCGGTGGAGGCGTTGCGATTTATTTACGGGCTCATATTCCTTTTACTCTTGTTAGCATGCCTCCTCAACCCCCTGCATCTGGTATGGGCGAGCACCTATTTGTAGAACTCCTGCTCTGCCGCACGAAGGTATTACTCGGAGTCTACTACAGCCATAACTCCAACAATAACTTTTTTCCTTCCTTTGAAAAACTTCTCGAGGATCTTACCCCATCATATAGTCACACCATTATCATGGGAGACTTTAACACCTGTCTTCTCAAACAGGACTATCGCTCCATTCAGTTTGAAAATGTCGCAAAATCTAGCAACTTGACCATTCTTCCTCTTACTGCTACACACTTTTTTCCAAATAGTAATCCTTCCTTGCTAGACCTGATTCTTGTTTCCTTTCCAAACAATGTGTCTAAGTACGGTCAAACTGCAGCTCCCTCTTTCTCCTACCATGATTTAATCTTCCTGTCCTACAAAATTCGTCCTCCAAAAGTTAAACCTAAAACTGTCCTTCAGCGTAACTTTGGTAGAATGTGTCTAGAGAGCCTTCGTAAAGATGCTCAACAAATTGACTGGGCTGAGTTATTTGAGGCTAGTAGTGTTGACGGCATGGTGGACTGTTTTAACAAACAACTCACTAAACTTTACGACGTACATGCCCCCCTACGTGCCATCAAACTTAAGCATCTCCCTGCACCATGGCTTACTGATGAGATTCGCTCAGCTATGCATAAGAGAGATCTTGCGAAGGTTCGAATGAGATGCAAGCCCACTGATAACAACAAGGCCAAATATCACGATCGTCGAAATCACTGCAACAGGTTGTGTAGAGACGCGCAACGCCGATATATTCATGACTCTGTAGGCAATAAAGATCCATCTAAAATATGGAAATTTCTCAGAACTTTGGGAATTGGCAGACTTAAACAGGATAGTATCTCTTCTAATTTTGATATCAATCTTCTTAATCAGCATTTTTCCAGTACATCTTCTATTGATTCTTCCACTAAACTTAACACTCTGAATTACCTTTCTTCTCTGCCAACTCCTGACATTCCTGCTTTTAGTTTTAGTCAATTTGTCGATGGTGATGTTAAGAAGAGCATAGCAGCCATCGCTTCAAGTGCAGTAGGTAGTGACTGCATCAGTCGTAACATGATTTTACCGATACTGGAAGAAGTTGTCCACGTCATCACGTTCATTCTAAATGCGTCCATCGCATCTAGCACCTTGCCGTTGGCCTGGAAAGAAGCTCAGATTATTCCCTTACCCAAAAAACCCAATCCGTCTGACTTATCTGAATTTCGTCCTATATCTATCCTTTCTTACCTCTCAAAAATCCTTGAACGTCTTATCCATCAGCAACTTAGTCTTTTCCTTACCGAGAACTCCCTACTCAACTCATACCAGTCTGGCTTCCGTCCAGGCCACAGCACCGTGACCGCTTTAGTTAAAATAACTGATGACATTCGGTTTGGGATGGACAGCGGTAAAGTTACAATACTTGCACTCCTCGACTTTAGCAGTGCTTTTAGCAATGTTGACTTCGACCTACTTTTGGGTGTGCTGAGCTCTCTTAACATGTCTCCATCGGCAGTTGATTGGTTCCGTAGCTACTTATTCGGCCGCCGGCAGCGCATCCGTATTGAAGATACCTTCTCTTCATGGTGCAACCTCACTGCTGGTGTCCCTCAGGGCGGCGTCCTCTCTCCTCTTCTCTTTGCTACTTTTATACATTCCATTTCACAATATCTAACATCTTCCTACCACCTGTATGCAGATGATCTTCAAATTTATTGTCAAACCACCACTGAAAATATCAATGGTGCCATTAGTCTTTTGAACTCCGATTTGACTAAAGTTTGTGCTTGGAGTAAATCTTTCGGACTCGCAGTGAACCCTAACAAAACTCAAGTCATCATAATTGGTAGCACTGGGCAAATTACTAAACTTGACTATTCACTTCTCCCGCCTATAATTTTTGATAGTACGCAAATTCCATATAGTCAAACGGTGAAAAATTTGGGCATTATCATGGACACTAAGCTGTCCTGGCAGCCGTGGATCAGCGAAATTAGTCGCAAAATGTTTGCATCATCGGCGTCTTTACGAAGACTCCGTAATTTCCTGCCGACCGCTACCAAAGTTATGCTTGCACAATCCCTCCTTCTTCCAATATTAGATTACGCTGACGCTAGCTATCTTGATCTAACCGAAGTCTAGCTTAACAAACTTGAGCGCCTTCAAAACCTCTGCATTCGGTTCATCTTTGGCTTGCGCAAATATGACCATGTCTCTGAATTTCGCATGAGGCTCAAGTGGCTCCCAGTTCGTTTTCGCCGGAATGCACATATCCTGTCCCTTTTATATAATATCCTTTTCCTATCCTCCTCTCCTCATTACCTAAAGGAGCGGTTCGTTTTTCTACACCAAGCCAACGATCGGAATTTGCGCTCCTCCGAAACCTTACAGCTCGCAACTCCTGTCCATAGCTCAGTCATGTACAGTGAATCCTTCACTGTGCAAGCTGTTCGCCTATGGAACTCCTTACCTGCATCCATTCGTTCTTCCAAATCCATTAGTATATTTAAAGTCAAAGTCCATAATCATTATTTATCACTATCTGGTCACTGCACTCATTAGCAGTTATTCTCATGTATTTGTTTATATTGTATTATTTATATTAATTCTATGTACTAGTTTAAAGGTATTATAAGTAAGTATTTAATGTTTATTTATGTATTTTATTTTTTAATTTTTTGTACACCGCCGTATTTCTGCTCTGTTTGTTAATCCTCTCCATCCAAAGGTTGCCTGGAAGAGATCGCTCTTAGCGATAAGGCCGCCCATTGTACTGTTTTTGGTTGTTTTTTTTTTTTGTTTACTTTGTGTGTCTTTCTTTTTGTGTACAATAAAGTGTTTATTATTATTATTATTATTATTATAGCAGTCCACTGCTGGACATAGGCCTCCCCTAATGAGCGCCATCGCGCCCTATCTTAGGCTTGACGCATCCAGTTTCTGCCAGTAGCCTTTCGCTGATCGGCACTCCAGCTAGCCGGAGGGCGTCCTACATTACGTTTGCCGAGTCGCGGTCTCCACTCAAGAATTAATTTACCCCTTTATTTTACTGGCTCGCATTGCATAACGCCGTCCAGGGTTCACTCCGAACAAAGTCACAATCTTCGACCGTTGAAACTCAAGTTCTTTCAGTAAGTAGCAAGTTCAGTAACTTATTGTGATTGAAAAAACCATTCACATTTGTTGATAGAAGCTTTTTTCTTGTGCACCGTTTTTTAGCCAGACGTGTTCAAACGGGAGAAAAACATCGTGAGGCATTCAGAACTAACAGACAAACAGCATTTCTATACAACAGCTTTTTGATCTAGCGTATAAATTGTAGGTACCGTACCTTAAGTATTATTGAGATTTTAACCATTCGTACATTTGTAGGTCAAAGGATCAATAATATTTAGGTATTACAAATAAAATTAAGCAAATATAATACTTAACGTTACAGGTTAGAGGGCGATAAAAAATTGAAAAAAATATTTTGTGTAATCATAATCATATTTGTGACGACCTCGGTGGTGTGGCGAGAAAGTGCTCGGCTGAGATGCAAGAGGCGTGGGTTCGATTCCCGCTACGGGATAAATGTTTGTATGTTCTGCAAAAATATTTATTCCGGGTCTATGTGTTTACGATTGTTGACGTTCTTGATTGATAGTTGAAGTTAAGCAACGTTGTGCGCGGTAACAATTTGGATGAGTGACCGCAAGTGGCATTACGAGCTGAGCGCTTCCGTGCTCCGGAGGGCACGTCAAATCGTCGGTCCCGGCTTTTAAGTCGTTAAGCTATGACGGAGGCCTTTAGCTCAACCACTAGCTCATACGAACATACTTACAGTACTAACGACGGTTTACAATCTTGCGAGATTATAATCTAACGATAGTTACAATTTTTTCGGCGACAATGAATTTGCCCAATATACCCAATGTCACTTACTAGAACTAAACAGAGTAAACAGAGGCTCACCGTCGGTTTGGGAGCGGCTTTAGTTCCAAAGCACTCGCCACACTCCCGCGGGGCTAACTCAAACACCACTAGCGCAATTGCAATTCTATGTCTGTCTCAATCTCCAAATGTATTAGTCGTTTTGATTACTGAGAGTAGATGCCTTAGGGAAGGTTCGAATCGTGCATCAGTATTTTTTCCAAAAACTTGATTTCTTCTTCTTTTATTTTTTGGTCTCTACAGCTGTGTTTAAAACTTGATTTGAGAGTGAACCAAAAACTCGACATTTCAAAGTCATAGTCAAAGTCAAAAAAACTTATTCCATAAAATCACGAGGATCACTTGGACACGTCTTAAATCTACGTTGCATTTACACCTGTTCGTAACGCGACCGAATTTCACAAGAATTGTCGGATTATACCGGAAGTCCGGGACCGACAATTGGACGTGCCCTTCGAAGCACGAAAGCGCTCAGCTCGTAATGCCACTTGCGGTCACCCATCCCAATTGTGACCACGCACAACGTTACTGAACTTCAACGATCAATCAAGAACGTCTAAGCAAGCTACGCCACGAGCGCTTCATAATTGTTATATAGAAATGATGAAAGCTGAACTCAGTTTAGAAGCTGAACTTATAGTTTGAATAGTATAATCGGTTTAGAAGCTGAACTTATAGTTTGAATAGTATAATCGGTTTAGAAGTTCTAAATGTACAACTATTTTCTTAAATGCCGGCTTTTTCACTGAAGGCATTCCAATTTAAATTTTAATTAAACCTTAGCCTCACTATTTTTAAAGTTGTACGCGACATTCTTACTATCAAGTTTAGAATCTAGGTTACAAGGGGTGCTTCTAGTATTCACCAAATAATAGAAATTGTATATCAAGTGCACGAAAAGAGCCTTTGAGGCGCACTTTAAATCCATCCACCACACTGGTTCGAAATAACTGGTGACAGGACTAGATAGATAAACCATGCCCAACTTAGGACTTTGAATCAGGAGTGACTGCAAGTTTTCATATGGTTACCTGTAGCTCTGCCCACCCCATTAGGGATACGGGCGTGATAATAAGTACAGTATGGATCTCCGGCCACTTCTGCATTTTATGACGAGACTATTACTGAAACGGAATAAAAAAGCAAAGTAAATTCATTCCCAACCCTAATAGGTAAATAATTGATTCATAGAATACTGGAAATTATCCTTGGTGAAGGATTATTTTCCAGACTAAGTAATCCTATCCTATCCTACTAATATTATAATTATGAAAGTTTATGTGTGTGTGTGTGAATACTTAGAAATTACGAGTATCTTACCATTTTAATAAGGATTATTTGAAGAGCAATTATTTATTATTAAAATAATTTTGTTTCTAACTATTTATTTTAAAACAGAAATATTAATTTTATTCCGAGCTATCATTATTATTTATTTAATTATGGTTTCTTAAAAGTATCGTAAAAGCTATCACGTCCGTCATATTACAATTTGTGCTACTGTTATTTTTTCGAACTAGTGTGATGAAAGGAATAAAGTTTGCGTCAAAGAGACTTTTTTACTTTCGTACGCTTGGCACATGCTTTAACAGAATAACAGAAAACTGATGATTTGGGTTTATAAAACGAGTGTTTAAGGCTTGAAATACCTTTTTATTTTTCAAATATATAATTTACAAACCTAAATTATGAGTTCTGATCGAGAGAATTTAAAAAATACTAACAGACAACTGTAAATAGCAAGAAACCGAGAAGGAAAGTGTTAGACGGCCTCCGACCTGATGGACCGATGACATTGTGAAGATCATGGGTCCCTGGAAGCAGCACAAAATTGGTCATCCTAGAAGTATATTGGGAGGTCTATGTTAAGCCATGGAGGTCTATAGGTTTATGATGATGATGACGTCCGTTTTGACGTCACCGTCCGTTGCAAAATCAGGGTTTTAAGCTAAGTACTTAGAGCTAGAAGCCAAGAACTGGAAGCTCAGATAAGGAGTTAATTTGTTTAATAAAGACAGTATTTGGATTATTTTAGATAAGAAAATTCTCGTGCGAAATATTCTAGAATATGTTTTAAAATAGTGTATAAAGTAATATTTTCATTATTCTGGGGTTTATTTAAAGAGTTCTCCTAAACCCTGTGATAAGAGAATCATATTTAATTTTGGTAGCGTCGTCCGATTTTCAAAAATGACAAAAAGTGTTATTGTGAATCATATGTAACGCCTCTTTCTATTATTTTATGCACTTTTTTAATACTCTAATTCTAATTTCTAATCCGAATTCAAATTTAAAAGAAATATAGTTTTGTTAACAATTTATCCCCGAATAGCGTATGTAATATATATTTATTTCGAACTGTTTGACTGCTCAGGGTTAATAAATAATTTGAAAATCAACGATGACCTTTGGTGGCGTTGCGGGCGAGTGCTCGGCTAAGATGCAAGAGGCGCGGGTTCGATCCCCGCTACGGGAGAAATGTTTGTATGTTCTGCAAATATTTCTTCCGGGTCTGGGTGTTGTAGTATATGTATAAGTATTCTATCAGCCATATGGTGCCCATAGTACAAGCTTTGCTTATTTTGGGGTTAGATGTCGCTGAGTGAAATGACCACAAAAACATAAAAAAGCGCTCTATATTTTTGCAAAACATATGAAGCAATTTTCCACACCGAAAAAAAATATTTTAACAAAAATAGTAATCGTATAGATGGCGCTGCCGGCGGCAAATAGTTGAAAAAATAGTAAAAAAACTATTTCAATTGAAATCGTCCATCAGACGCGGTTCATATGAGCACAGCGGATGGACGTTGATTGGTTAACCAGATGTTCTCAAACTTTTGCAACACTATACTCATCATCATCATCATCTTCCTGCCGCAATCCCACTCTATGTGGGGTCGGCACAGCATGATCCTTGGATCATGCTGTAAGAGATTTGGCTAAGGTGTTTTAAGACCGGCCGCCTGCCTGACGTCAACCCTCCTTGGGAATACTTGCTTATTGTATCTCATCATGTTGGAGGATACTATCCCTATATTTTGCAATATTGCAACACTATTATACTAATCGTGACATTAAATGAAAGGTCTTCTTTTCATACACTTTGCTTCCGAATTTTAAACTGTTTTATCCTCAGCAGAAAAATAATGAAGAAAAAATAGGAAATAGCAAATAGTAAACAGCATTTTGATAAAAAGGTAAAATTTAATTTTGTGCATCTGATAAGGGTCAATAAATAATATTGCTCTACATTTTACAATCTCATTGTCACACGATGTTGATAGACTAGTAATTCGCCCGATTTTGCTTCTACAGCTAATCGTGAATTTTTATCAGTGTTTATTTAAAAACCTGTAATAATAATAATTACATTATTGTTTATAATAGAATTCTAAAAACGTATACAAATAAAACTGGTCAAGTCCGAGTCGAATTCGCACACGAAGCGTCCCGTACCATCAATCATGTACATCAACGTATTTAATTTTTATTGTATGTTATAGCGGCAATAGAAATACACACTCTCTCAAAATGTCAATTCTCTACCTATTACGGTTTGTGAGATACAGCCCACTGACAGACGGAAAGACGGACGGACAGCGGAGGCTTAGTAATAGGGTCCCGTTGGCACCCATCGGGTACGGAACCCTAAAAATTGTTTTAGTTCTTTGTAACAAAACTTTGGGCACCACAGACTCGTGGTCCAGCGCAGTCTCTATTTCAATCCACGATCTTATTTATTCTGATATCTTTTGTTTAACTTTCCACATTGTTTGAGAGTAAAAATATCTACTGACTATACTCAATTCTACCACGTGACATTAGCATCATCATCAGCGTGTACCTTTGCACCGAGTACTGATATAGTACAAACATTTTTAAAACTGAAATATCCATTGCACGACCGGATTTGAACCCAAGACATTAGGATAGAAAGGCGAGGCTAACTGCTCACAGTCATGGTACGATACAGTGTAGTGGGCAGACTCCTTTAACGCGACTGTTCCGTGTCACAAAACAACAAGCCTCACTGTCACCTGCCACGCGGACACGTCGCGTACGTGACGCGAACGCGACGTACACGCAGCGGACACGCAGCGGAAACGTCGCGTTTGATTTACGTGCCACATAAAAAAGCGCTCTATATTTTTGCAAAACATATGAAGCAATTTTCCACACCGAAAAAAAATATTTTAACAAAAATAGTAATCGTATAGATGGCGCTGCCGGCGGCAAATAGTTGAAAAAATAGTAAAAAAACTATTTCAATTGAAATCGTCCATCAGACGCGGTTCATATGAGCACAGCGGATGGACGTTGATTGGTTAACCAGATGTTCTCAAACTTTTGCAACACTATACTCATCATCATCATCATCTTCCTGCCGCAATCCCACTCTATGTGGGGTCGGCACAGCATGATCCTTGGATCATGCTGTAAGAGATTTGGCTAAGGTGTTTTAAGACCGGCCGCCTGCCTGACGTCAACCCTCCTTGGGAATACTTGCTTATTGTATCTCATCATGTTGGAGGATACTATCCCTATATTTTGCAATATTGCAACACTATTATACTAATCGTGACATTAAATGAAAGGTCTTCTTTTCATACACTTTGCTTCCGAATTTTAAACTGTTTTATCCTCAGCAGAAAAATAATGAAGAAAAAATAGGAAATAGCAAATAGTAAACAGCATTTTGATAAAAAGGTAAAATTTAATTTTGTGCATCTGATAAGGGTCAATAAATAATATTGCTCTACATTTTACAATCTCATTGTCACACGATGTTGATAGACTAGTAATTCGCCCGATTTTGCTTCTACAGCTAATCGTGAATTTTTATCAGTGTTTATTTAAAAACCTGTAATAATAATAATTACATTATTGTTTATAATAGAATTCTAAAAACGTATACAAATAAAACTGGTCAAGTCCGAGTCGAATTCGCACACGAAGCGTCCCGTACCATCAATCATGTACATCAACGTATTTAATTTTTATTGTATGTTATAGCGGCAATAGAAATACACACTCTCTCAAAATGTCAATTCTCTACCTATTACGGTTTGTGAGATACAGCCCACTGACAGACGGAAAGACGGACGGACAGCGGAGGCTTAGTAATAGGGTCCCGTTGGCACCCATCGGGTACGGAACCCTAAAAATTGTTTTAGTTCTTTGTAACAAAACTTTGGGCACCACAGACTCGTGGTCCAGCGCAGTCTCTATTTCAATCCACGATCTTATTTATTCTGATATCTTTTGTTTAACTTTCCACATTGTTTGAGAGTAAAAATATCTACTGACTATACTCAATTCTACCACGTGACATTAGCATCATCATCAGCGTGTACCTTTGCACCGAGTACTGATATAGTACAAACATTTTTAAAACTGAAATATCCATTGCACGACCGGATTTGAACCCAAGACATTAGGATAGAAAGGCGAGGCTAACTGCTCACAGTCATGGTACGATACAGTGTAGTGGGCAGACTCCTTTAACGCGACTGTTCCGTGTCACAAAACAACAAGCCTCACTGTCACCTGCCACGCGGACACGTCGCGTACGTGACGCGAACGCGACGTACACGCAGCGGACACGCAGCGGAAACGTCGCGTTTGATTTACGTGCCACGGCCTGTTGAGTGTGACAGGCTGTGAGACGGGTTGGGCCGAGAACTGAATGCGTTTTGAATGCGATTTTGGATGAATTATTACTCACTACTCTAAGACTACATACATTATTATCACGCCCGTATCCTTAATGGGGTGGGCAGAGCCACCAGTGATGATAAGAAAACTTGCAGCCACTCCTCTTTAAAAGTCCCAAGATGGATATGGTGAACCATGGTGACAGGTGATCAGCCCATCGCCCATATAGATGGTCCATTATGTTAGAAGATAGTCGACCTTAGTCGACTTTTACGACATGTTTGGGGAGAGAAGCCTTTACTCCCAGAGAAGTATTTTATATATAAAATATTGACTTTTATACCCCTAACCAGCTTTTGCCTACAGATTCAACCGGAGGATACGAGAATAAATTCTTCTTAGTCGTACACTCCTGGCGTAGTGGTCGTGGCTATGGATCGTCTGATAGTTGGTTGCGGCTTTTGGGAGACTTCTCCATCTCTTTATTCATGGCACTGCCTCTACCTGCCATCTACATTCAGCAAGGGAACTCTTCGTAGATGATTTAATGAGAATAAATATCTATGCATAAAATTTTATTCATGTTCAATTCATAGGGCAAATCGATAAACACTTTGCTACGCCGTGCTACGAGGTGCTACGAGATGCTACGAACCGCTACGGTGCTACGCAAAAAGCCTCCTAACACGTAAGCCTACTAAAACGTATGCGCCGTTTTGGCTCACACCGCTTTATCTCTTCGAAAACGCTTCCTATATAAATGCATCATAGCACGTGTATCGATGACTATATAACCACTAGACGTGAAAAAATAAAATTAATTGATCGAGCGAGCAAAGCGAGTGTAGATTTCAGTATCAATTTGACTGATTTGGCGTTGTATGTTGTATGTTAGTTAGAGCATAACTTTGGAATCGTTAATATTAATCTGTGTTTTAAGGCTGTAATGAAAATGGTAACTTTTTTTAGTCATAAATGTAGATGAAAATCAAACGTCAATCTAGTTTTGACTGGAGTTTAGTGCAGGAAGTAATTTTTAATCATATGAAAAACTTTTTTACTGTTTTAATTTTGTTTTATGGGTTTTTTTACGATAGAAGCTTTCTAGCATTTAATAGTTTATTTACGATCTTTTGCTTTTGTTACCGATATAATAAATAGTTTACGTATAGCTTTGTTTTGATGCTTTCATACACATACATATGATCACGCCCATATTCCTAACGGGGTGGGCAGAACCACAAGTAAACATAAGAGAACTTACAGCCACTTATGATTTAAAATCCTAAGATGGATATGGTAAACCATGGTGACAGGTGATCAGCCCATCGCCCATATAGTGACATTCTCTCAAATCTTTAATCACTTAAAATTCGTAAAGAGATAGTCAGAAGTACAGATATGAAATAAGCCTCTATTTCGGAGAAAGTTTACAAGTTCTGAAAATATTTCTTCCGCGTCTTTGACTTTGACTTCTGGGTGGTATGGTACCATTGTACTCGTAGTATGGAATCAGACCTATATATGCGACTGTTGGTTAAATAACAATAACTTATTTAGTATCTAAATTGTTATTTAACCAAAATTATTCTATATGTACATTTGACACAATAAAAAAACGTTGTCTTTGAAAATCTTTCACCACTCCGAAACTCTTGACAAAAAGTGTGGTACAACTTTACAGTCCAGATGTTGCGATGCCAACGATTTCTCAGGTAATATCTGCATAATAACAAAATTCTGATAAACAAAAAATATTTTACATTTGAATATCCTTCACCACACCAAAACTCGTTCCCTAGACGAAAAGCATGGCAAAACTTTCTAGTCCAGGTGTTGGTAAAGCAACGATATCACAGGTAATATATCAGCCGGGCGCGGGTCCCGCATACTAAACGCGTTGGAAGGAACCCTGAACAGGTGCTAAGCAGAGTTGAGGGTAGTTGTGTATAGTTTGCTGCTCAGTATGCAGGCTCGGCTTAGTTCTGATATAAATCATATTGTTTGCAAGTTTGTGGCTTGTAACTTGCCGAATTATCCTTTCATTATAATGGTTTTTGCTCACACTAATGTTATGAAAGTTTGTGTGTATGTCTCATTATTCTTTAATGTACATATATTTATAAAACACAGACATAAAGTAAGGACATGTAGAGAGAGAGGTGGAGTATAGATAGCGGGTACATGTACAGCTATGTGTGTGGGGGGGGGGGGGGTGTCCCTCAATCTCGGCGTAGTGGCTTTAGCTGTGAATACATAGTGTAAGACCCTAGTTTTTTCGAACCAGGGTGGTAACAGGACTCAAATTGCCCCTCAAGGGCTCTTTGCGTGCACTTGACACATATTTTCGATGGTCTTGATCCGTAAGAAAATTGCAATATTGTAACCCAAGGTAGAAAACCCAAAATAGTTTTTGGCGTGCGGCTCCGAAGCTACTGAACCGATTTCAAAAATTCTTTCACCAATAGAAAGCTACATTATCAGGGTCCATAGGCTACAATAAATTTTCATAAATTTAGGGATCCGTAAGAAAATTGCAATATTGTAGTAACCCAAAATAGTTTTTGGCGTGCGCTGCGAAAACTATTGATTAAAGAACAGCAGGGGCAACAGCTAGTAAAAAATAAAAAAATGGGCCCCATAAAATAATCATTTTGAATGTACGATGGAACAGAACCCTTCGTGTGCGAATTTTTTTTATTTATCATAATAAAAAGTTTACAAAATGCTTAATTAAAATAGCACCACACTGGAAACGCACTTGACCGTTTTTATTAATTACTTGTATTTTTACTGCTAAGTGACCTTGAATACCCAATAGGGCCGGTATCAACTGACCCACTGAAGAACCTACTTAGCATTCAGCCCGCGTTCACGAAACAATAAATACGTTTACGAACGTTTTAAAGGTTTGTTTTGTGGCGGGCGTGAAGAGAATACTGACGGATGGAAAGAGGATCGAATGTCAAATATTGACCAATGATAGAGCTAAGACATTGAAGAAATAAGGCTTTATGTAAATAGAGAACAAAATGGTCTAGTTGGTAGTGACTCCGCCTTCCGATCCTTAGGTAGCTTGTTCAAATCCGGTCGTGTACAAATGGATTTTTCTGTGCGAAAAATTTACGTGCGCCATATCAGTACTATCAAACTGTGAAGGAAAACATCGTGAGGAAACTTGCGACTTAGCTCACGTTTTTTTATCTTTCCTGTGGACAAGGCTGACTAAGCTGAGAGGATGGAATAGGTGCTGGGCAGGTCTACTCCAGGCACTACAGCGTCCCGTTTGTGAAGGTAAAAATTGACGCTGACGCTGTATAAATCATCTATTAGAGATGGTAAAAAGCCTTCGTTAGGTCTGGTACTAACGTGAGGTAGTGGATTCGAATCCTGTAGCTTGCATCCTTGTTTTTCTGCTATGTGAGCTATAACAGTATTCAATATACATATTTATGAACTTCACCACTATTTTATATCATAACTTCTGGTGGTCTTTAAATTACAAAAAAAAACATAGAATGCGTCCAGCTGCTTCTCTCCCCGAGCATGTCGTAAAAGTCGACTAAGGAATAGTATCCTCCCCAACATGATGGACCATCTATATGGGCGATGGCCTGATCACCTGTCACAATGGTTCACCATATCCATCTTGGGGCTTTGAATCAGGAGTGGCCGCAAGTTTTCATATGACTACTTGTGGCTCTGCCCACCCCATTATTGATACGGGCGTGATAATATATGTACATACAAAATAATATCTTGCTTGTTTGTCAAAACCAACACGTGGTTCGACTTAAAAGTGTTTTCAAAACTTTATAATTTATTTAAACTCATGGTTATGAACAATATATATACCGGAAATTCATCAAAATTTGACTCGTGGTCCTTCCCTTTATGAGTGTTAGTTATTTTTTCAAAACTGGTTCAAAACTGACAGTTTCATTGCAGTGGACCGACGACTGCGCCATAATATCGGCACTACAATTATCTACCCGCCGACCTGTGCCATTAAACATACGCAGTGATTTGAGTAGAATGGACCATGTTCATAAGCGTAGCGACTAGAGGAACGAATAGCGGAAATACGCTTATAGTATGGCTACGTTTTCGGGCTTTAGCGAGCTGTGAAGTGTCGCGTTCTGCGTCCTTATTGTCTTTAAAAAAAATCATAATAGATAATTATGGTTACATCCATTGCCCTACGCGATAAGTGCGCCGAAAAACCATTATGTAGCCGCAGGGACGGACCAAATGTTTATTAAATTTACTTATTCTGCTTATTATCAGTAATTTCCACATACATACAATAGGAATTCTTGTAAATACAAAATGTTGTTATTGTGATGGAAATAATTTCCCATTCTTAATCATATTCAGCTGTGATCACGTGTTCCTACTGCATTGTCTGATAAATTCATTTAACATTTGTTTTAAGTTGTTTATGGAGAGATCTTATTGTCCGAAGAGCTTTATTGGCTGTTTGGTACACGAATAATATTTGTTTCAATTCTGTTTTTATGGAACATATGATTTCGCTGTAAAACCTGCTCCGCTCATCGTCCCGCTCATCGCTCCGCTTATCCCAAGCGGCAGCCTAACCCGGCAGCATTAGACCGCAATCGATACCTAATTTGGGATTAGCTGAGGGACCATAATATGGGTATTCGATGCCATTGGGCTTATGGGCCCATTTGCAGATAGAATGAATCAATGCTATTGCTTTTACTCCATTTTGGTGAAGGCAGACAACATGCTGTGTGTTTACAAAGTTTACCTACTTACTTTCGCAGAAAACTATCCGTGTTAGATAGCTTCAGCGACGTCTAAGCCGTCACCGTCACTCGACCCATAAGGAGGGTTTTGTGCGTGGAAGATTTGGGTTTTTCGAATGTTCCAAGTTTAAATTTAAGTATTTGGAGAAAGTTCTGAAAATGACGGCCTCGGTGGCATGGCGGGCGATTGCTCAGCAGAGGCGCGGGTTCGATTCCCGCTGCGGAAGAAATGTTTGCATGGGTCTGAGTGTTGTGGTACCATGGTACTCGTAGTTTCTGATACCCACGACACAGGGAATCCTAGTGTGGGCTCAGAACTGTATGTGACTATTGGTTGTTATTATTATTATTAAAAATACTTCTGCTATGCTTTTAATTCTGATACGAAGAAATGATTTGAAAGTTACTCAGTCGATAAGCATAAAAGTTTTTTATGTCTTCACCCATTTTCATGGCCAACTCTCGTTTGTCTTAAAAATGTACTATGCTATAATTGATTTTACAAAATAATAGCAAATGGCTCCAAAGACACTTTTCCTGCATTTCTTCTGGTTTCGGATTTGATTATCCTGTCTCAGTTAAAAAAACACTCTGTAGATGCCCCACAAATGCACGATTTCTTTAATAAATGCAATAATGAATCTAAACGCTATGTAATTAGAATTAAATTCCTCTAGCTGTTGTACAGGTAATGTAATATGGGGTAAACTAACTTCATGCTTCAACTTGTCTGTTTCGCTAAGCGTATTAGGAAACCTGACAACATGGACTGACGTGAACAGGTTAAGCTTAGCGTCAAGTATTTAAAGAGGATAGTTTTTATGTTTGTTTGTATAATGACGACCTCGGTGGCGTTGCGGGCGAGTGCTCGGCTGAGACGCAAGAGGCGCTTGTTCGATTCCCGCTGCGGGAGAAATAAGTTTGTACGTTCTGCGAATATTTCTTCCGGGTCTGGGTGTTGTAGTATTATGTATTGTAAGTATGTATTTACAAAAAAAAAGTATATAAGTATGAGATTTACCGTAAGATATAAAGATTTTTAGTTTCATGATTTTTTTATAGATCTGTAATTAGAGCAATGAATTAAACACCAGGGGAACATGTCGCGTATAGAAAACGTTCAAATTAATGGCCACCATTAAATATAACGCTACAGCCATATGCATGGTAATTGAACCGCATTTTACTGTTATTAGGCAATTAAGCGATTTAATTGAAAAGGGTAATGTAATTTGAATATAACGGCTTCGAGACGGGATACATCTTTGAAATGTCTCGTGATAAATGTGCCTTCCATATATATAAACATACTAGCTGCCGCCCGCGGCTTCACTCGCGTGGTGTCCCGATAAAAGTAGCCTATATGTTTCTCCAGGACACAAACGGTACGCTGTAGTGCCCGGGACGAATTAAGATGGAGTAGGCTTGCCCAGCACCTATTCCATCCTCTCAGCTTAGTCGGCCTTGTCCACAGGAAAGACATGGTCAATACGTGCGGAGCTGAATAAGCTGCGGGGTTCCTCACGATGTTTTCCTTCACCGTTTAAGAGTACTGGTATAGCGCACATAAATTTTTCGAACAGAAAAATCTATTGGTACACGGATTTGAACCCACGAGCTCAGGATCGGAAGGCGGGGTCACTACCAACTAGACCACCAGTGCTCTCAAATCAACTCAACTCTTAAGAAGCCCGCTTTTTATTCTTCCTTTCTTCGAAGCACTGCTAAGTAAGATCGTTTCGATGTTTTGTAAAGCTTATTCATACGATATTTTATGATAATTAATGTATTTTTCAATCTCTCTAAGGTAGGGAGTTCAATCCAATATTATCTTGTGGTGTGGGCGCATAGCTCAGCATAGTTGTTACCTACCATAGTTTAGAATATAGTTGCCATACCTATACATTGTACTGAACACAGCTCATTGCACCTCAGAACAGTAAACTCGCATCCAAACATGAAGCCTTGCTGCCCATGATGCCCTTATACCACTGTATGTGGGGTCGGCACAGCATGATCCTTGGATCACGCTGTAAGAGTTTTGGCTAAGGTGTTTTATGACCGGCCGCCTGCCTGACGTCAACCCTCCTTGGGAATACTTACTTGTTGTATCTCATCATGTTGAAGGATACTATCCCTTAGTTGACTTCTACGACTTGCTCGGGGAGAGAAGCAGCTGGATGCATTCTATGTTTTTTCTTTACTCCCAGTAAGCTACAATACATGGTGATCCTAGCCATAAATTACAAGCAGTACAAATTAGTTCATTATTAACAGATAGATGGCGCTATATTAAACTTCCACTCACCATCCAACCTCTCCTGCCCCTTGAAGTACCAGACCACCTTGGGCTGCGGCTTCCCCCCCCGCACGATGCAGCTGATGTTGATCCTGGCTCTCTCCAGGAGAGGTCCAAGAGTGGCTTCGTCCTGAAGGCTTTGCCCGTCGCCCGTGATCAACTCGACTGACTTTGGTTTTACTGTGAACAAAACAAACTTTGTTACTCCCAACAGTGATATAATAATAATAACACCCAACAGTCACATACATACATAGTCCTGACCCCACACTAGGATTCCCTGTGTCGTGGGTATCAATACGAGTACCATGGTACCACAACACCCAGACCCGGAAGGAATATTTACAGAACATGAAAACATTTCTTCCGCGGCGCTTCTTTATGCGCTATCCCAGTACTCTTTAACGGTGAAGGAAAACATCGAGAAGAAACCGGCATGTCGTAGGACTTACCAAGTTTGAAAAATATGTGTCAAGTGCACGAAAGGAGCCCTTAAGGCGCATTATATATCCTTTCACCACATTAGCTCGAAAAAACCAGTGTTATGACTATATAAATAAATGTGGACTGATTAAAATGATGATTGCAAAAATATTAAACATTTTGCTTCACAAAAGGCTCAAAGCCCATGAACATCATTAACAAATGGAATAATACCGAAAATACCGTCGGACTCTTCTCGGTAATGCATACCGAAAGTAGATTAACTTTAATACCGAATCGCAATTTGATAATTTACAACGTAATATTATGCTGATGCTATATTGTAACGAATGTATTTTTAAATCAGGAACAAAATCACTTTTAACCCGATTACACAAGCAAATAGAGGGTTACTGTAACAAATAAATAAATAAAAAAAAATATTTGTGGACATTTCATACAGCGCCATCTGGTTCCCAGAGTACAAACTTTGCTTAGTTTGGGGCTAGATGGCGCTGTGTAAAATGTCCATAAATGTTTATTATTATTTATACTGCATCAGCATAATTTAATTTAAAAATCAACAAATTGGTCAAAAGTGTTGAGGGTAGATAAATATTTCAATTAATTTCAAAGTCCTCCACTGAAACAGTTTCATTAATAAATATTGTCTTCAAAGCGGGGTTGAAATCGAGTCTCAAACGAAATCACAACTTCTATCTTACTATGAAGTCCGGCTGCAGAATTGATAGTGTTGTACCATCATTGTCAGTTTTATCGATAAAATCATTTATTATCGTTAGCTGTAATGTATTTTATTAATATTTATTTATTAGATTCGGCCGAGGATCCTTAAAGGCGCAAATATGCAAATCTCGACGGAGCTTATGTATTTAAGCCTTTTGGGGTAGAGACCCTAGGTCCGTGGGGCACGGGTGCACAGCGCGTTTTCAATATTCTTTTAGGGCGTCTGGTCGAAGCGATACGCGATCCAAGAGCTGGTTCCTATTTGGCTCAATGGATCAGTATTGTCATTCAGCGTGGCAATGCGACGCTTCCACCTTCTGATGAGCTGGATCAGGCAGACCGACTGTTTTTTTTTTGTATTTTGTAAATTATATTTGTATTAGTTGTAAGTTTATTTCTGTTAACAAAGATTACTAAAAATGTATTTCATGGTTTTATAACTTGCTTTTTTATCAATATTACTAATCGTGTCGTGTTCTTTCGAACCTGTTTTTAAAAAATTGAGTCGCGCCGAAGAAGCTCCTATCGATCACTTGAAACATGTTTTTCAACCTTTAATGAATATATTTTACGAAATTGTATAGAAAATCATTGTGAAATACTCCTCATACATACTTCTTTGCTGGACTGGGAGTAAAGAAAACACAGAATGTATCCAGTTATTTCTCACCCTGAGCATGTCGTAAGTCGATTAAGGGATAGTATCTTCTCCAACATGATGAATCTACATGGGCGATGGGCTGATCACCTGTCACCATGGTTTATCCATCTTGGAACTCTTGGATCAGGAGTGACTGTAAGTTTTCTTATTATAAATTGGGTCTCTGCCCAACCCGTTAGGGATACGGGAGTAAAACCCAACATATTTTTATCAATGTCCTCACCTCTATTTGTGAAAGTAGGTACTCTATTATCGATAAAAGGTCGATAGACTGTCCCAACACTATGAAACTGCGATAAGTATCTGATGCACGAAGTTAATTAAAAGTCAGTGGAGCGTATTTTAAATTAATTAGAAATGGAATATCGTATGTTTGTTTTCCTTTTTCTATCTGTGGTTCACTTGATCGGCCTTAAATTCTCATTCTATCTAAGAAAAACGAAATTGAAACGCCTTACTACAAAATCCACTACTAATTATGTTATTTCGAGAAATTTCTTGAGAATTTTCTCTTGACAAATGTTATAAAATATCTTTCACAATTTAATAATATAAGCAGGAGTGTGTCTGAAGAAGATTTTGTATGTCTGAATGATGTGGTTTAATTATGCTGTCACGGTTGAACCTTTTTGCATTTTGGAATAGATTTAAAAATAGTATTTATAGTTGAGTAGCATATTATTTTACGTGCAATTCATTTTTTGAATAAAAATTATAGTTATAATATAATTTGGTTTTATTATAATGCAACAAGTAAAATATAAAAGGGACCCATTTACTATAGATTTTTTTACTTTTATCACTTTATTTATTTAGCACATAGGTAAAGCCGTAGACAAGAAGCTAGTACAAAACTCCCCTCGTCACAAAGTTAATAAAATATAGACATCATTTGACATGGATTACGTCTTGACAGCTTTGGAATTAGACGCGAGATTTGACAGTTACATCGGCTGTCATTTTTGTTCAATGTTTGTTTAAGACTAAAAGTCTCAACCCACAACTCTGTTTCTCTTCGGTTCTTTTACAATTTTGCTTCATCAGCTTTTAGAATGTTTTGCTCAGCTTTGGCCCAAGCCAGAATGGTGACGGCTACGATTCGGTATAGATGGCCTTAAGCTAATTGTTTGCATGTTCTGCAAATATTTCTTCGGTGTCTGGGTGTTGTAATATTATAATGTATTTACAAAATATAGGTATCTAAATATTCTATCAGCCATCTTGTTCCCATAGTACAAGCTTTACTTAGTTTGAGGCTAGATGGCGCTGTGTGAAATGTGCATATAAAAAAGAAACTTTATGTTGCTTCTTAATGCTGGGACCATGTCGGTTATGGGATGGGGTGGAGATCGATATTACATGTATTCAGATACCATCAAACAGATGGAATGCGACGGAAACCCCATATATCATCAGTATTGCATGACCGCAAATACGTGGCTTGACATAACAAATAAAATAAAATATTCAAGTATTGTGTCTAGCCAAAGTATTTACAGTATCCGATGAAAATATTTATAAATTCCATAGACAAAACCCGCCACAAATCCTAATACACCTTATCACGGTGACGTACGAAATTGGCGCGAAAACTGACGTCCCGCTGACAGCTGTCAGTTGCGGCGCGTTCATGAGGAGTGTTATTTGTCAACGATGTTTAATTGTTTTGTCGGAATGTTTAGGTATGGAATACCTATTGTTTATGAGAGTTGTTTTGATGGAATTTCGCCCCTTATCATATATCCCTTTTAATTAACTCGACTAGTGATCGAAGCTGACTGTACTTGTCTTGTGAAACCGGCGCGAAGTAACAGTTTTTTGACAGTTAGTCTTGGCATTTGACGTTTTTGAAATGAAAAACTAATAGTTTCATTTGTTTAGTTCCGTTAGTTGAATACAGGAACCGGTCTATAAGAGGTAATAACCCGCTGAAATAACTTCAAAGAATCTTAAAATATTTTCACAAGTCAGTAAAGAGTTTTCATTGAGCTATTAAAGCGATGGAATGACTCAAACTATTTTAATAAGTTTCACTGTTAAATCTTTTCCATTTAGGATTATAATTAAAGTCCCCGTTCTGGAAAGAAATTATTTTGAAAAGTTTCATAAGAATTGAACTGCGTTCACAATATTTAAACTTTGAATGATGTATGTATGTTCGTATGAGCTAGTAGCCAACTCTAGTGACGGAGTTTTTAGGCCACCTTTGAAAACATTGAATGATAGAAAAATGTTTTTAGGTATGTTCTGCAATAAACTTACGGGGTTTGGGTGTTTTGGTACTATGGTACTCGTAATTTCTGATACCCATGACACTAGTAGGAACCCTACGGGGTCAGAAATATATTTGTGACTGTTGGGTGTTATTTACTACTGTTTTTATATTCCAAGCTATTATCCAAATCGAAAAAAACAAAATGCAATACATGAGCTGTCGACTGTACAGCGCCCTCATTTATATTCCAAAGTTTTACAGTATATCACTCAAGTTTCGATGCTCCGAGAAATATTTCGATACTTTTGTCAAGTATGTACGACCGTGAGTTATAGATTACAAAAACAATACACAATAATAGCTACTATGACTTTAACAATACAGTTCATTTTCCTTTGCAGTGGAAAGCCAGAATATGCATTGGTTTGTCATGCAATTTTATGCTTGACCAATAGGAGATAAGGTGCATTTTCGATTGTACGAATTTATTGGCACAAATGAAGTTCGGAATTCGATGTAATCGTTTCGTTTGAAATATCGGTACATACTTGGAGAGTTTGGTGTTATTTTAATAAAATGTTTATTTTAAAGTTGAGCACGAGTTTTTGGACATATCAAGAGAAAGCATACTGCGATTTGAGTTTAAATAAATAAATAACACCCAACAGTCGCATACATAGTTCTGACCCCACCCTAGGATTCCCTGTGTCGTGGGTATCAGAAACTACGAGTACCATGCTACCACAACACCCAGACCAGGAAGAAATATTTGCAGAACATTCAAACATTTCTTCCGCAGCGGGAATCGAACCCGCGCCTCTTGCGTCTCTGCCGAGCAATCGCCCGCCACGCCACCGAGGCCGTCTAGAACATTCTTCCCGCTGCGTCCTCAAGAAGTTAAATTTCAGGTATTCCTTTCTTAGTGCACTCTGCAACTATAAGAGGAATATACTCTTCAAGTTTTACGCTTTTAAGACTTATGCAAATAAAAAAGCTAATCAAAGATATTAATTTTAATTCAATATAATCACATTAAAACTACTTCGAGAGTAGGTATAACGCCCCTTTTTTTTTTGATCAGAAAAATCTATTGTTGCACGACCGGATTTGAACCCACGATTTTAGGATCGGAAGGCGGGTCCAACCTTAATCCTCGTTTCCGATATTAAATAAATATCTTTATTAATACAAAGAAACATAACTAATACAAATATAATTTACAAAATACAAAAGAAACAGTCGGGCTACCTAAAGGCCGTTGCAAACGGTCTATAAAAAAAAGTATAAGGTATTTTATCAGCCATCTGATGGCCATGGTACAAGCTTTGCTTAGTTTGGCGCTAGATGGCGCTGTTTGTAAAACTTCAACAAACTTACGTAAAAGCCTTAGTAGGACAAAATACGAGGTACTAAGTAAAGCAAGTCTGCTCACGAACTTGTCGAAGTGGTAAGCCGGCGATACTCCCGACAACAATGATCCCGACTTTATTATAAAATTCGGTCAAGACCAGACTTAAAGGATTACCTTTTACCTTAACTCTGTTTAAGGGGAAGTCTTTGATGCCCGGTTTGTTGCCAACTAACGGAGAAAAGTGGGGCTAAAAATAATTTTTGAGCAATTCATCTATAAGCATCATCATCTTCCTGCCCTTATCCCACTCTATGTGGGGTCGGCACTGTAAGAGTTTTGGCTAAGGTATTTTATGACCGGCTGCCTGCCTGACGTCAACCCTCCTTGGGAATACTTGCTTATTGTACTCAGCATGTTGGAGGATACTATCCTTTAGTCGACTTTTACGACATGCTCGGGGAGAGAAGCAGCTGGACGCATTCTATGTTTTTTCTTTACTCCCAGTCTAGTAGAGAAGTTCCGTAGCGATACCTGTCATTTTCGTAAAATGGTCCGAATTGTAGGTGAAATTGTTCGCAATTTGATTTAGCAGCAGATTCATATTTGGCCCTAAAATGGTCATAACTTTGGTAAATATTACGCAATTCAATTCAGCAGCAGCAGAAATCTTGATTGATGACCTTGGTGGCGTGGCGGGTGAGTGCTCGGCTGAGACGCAAAAAGCGCGGGTTCGATTCTCACCACGGGAGAAATGTGCAAATATTTCTTCCGGGTCTGGGTGTTGTAGAATTTTATTAGTATGTACTCGTATTTACAAGTGTATAAGTATTCTATCAGCCATCTAGTGTCCATAGTACAAGCTTTGCTTAGTTTGGGGATAGATGGCGCTGTTCGAAATTTTCACAAATATTTACTTATAATTATTATTGATGTTTGTTTCTTAGAGACTTGGGTTTAAGGCTTTAGCTGTTAAAGAGTGAGGGGTGAGAATAACATTTTAATGGATTGGATCTTGTTAAACTTTTAACCGTTGTTAAGGTCCCCGCCCACTTTATATTTTAAGCTGTTATTAACAAAACATATTATTAATATAAATAATAACAAACAGTCACATACATAGTTTTATAACCTCTAGGATTCCCCGTGTCGTTGGTATCAGAATCTATTTCTACAGACACTCGGGAATAGAAGCCGCACTTCTCGCGTCTTCGACACTTGCCCGCTACGCCATCGAAGCCGTCAATTATGACATTAATAAAGTTTTCATCTGATGCCGGAGAAAATTGAGGTTGTCTATTTAATTCGCTTTTTCAATATCGTTATCATCAGATCACCAGTACGAAAGTACGAAGAAAAAGCATAGAATGCGTCCATCTGCTTCTCTCCCCGAGCATGTCGTAAAAGTCGACCAAGGGATAGTATCCTCTCCAACATGATGGACCATCTATATGGGCGATGGGCTGATCACGTGTCACCATGGTTCACCATATCCATCTAAGGACTAAATCAGAAGTGGCTGCAAGTTTTCTTATGTTTACTTGTGGCTCTTTTCCATTAGGGATACAGGCGTGATAAGTATGTACAATACAAGAACCATTTTTTACGGAACCCTTCGTGCTCGAGTTCGACTCGCACTTGACCAGTTTTTTTAACATACAACAACAACTTTTCTGTATATTTTACTACAGTTGCTACCTAGTCTGAAAACTCATGGTAGAGAGTGTTTGTGTCCATCATAACTCCATGAGCCGGGTCGGAAGTACCGCGTGATATCTCATCACGATACATTGTAATATGAATACCGTCTAGTGATGGCTTCCTTGCAATCTATTCTCTACCGAAATATGTCTTCCACGCTTGATCGCGTTACGAGGTGTGTGTGTGTTCGTATGCTAGTGGCCAACGTGACGGAGTTTTTAGGCCGTCTAAAGGCCTCCGTCATGGCTTAACGACTTAAAGCCGGGACCGACTGTTCAACGTGCTCTCCAAAGCATGGAAACGCAAATTAGTATTTTGAATATTTTTGCTAACAAAAATTCTCTCATCTTTCATTAAGTGTCGTTTGGTGATGATGATGATGATGATAGTTATCATTAAAAAAGGTATTATTGAAAATTGGTTGAAGGACGGTCACGGTAAAACTAGGGTTGCGGGTTCAGGTCCTGAAGTAAATACCTCGTTTGGAAGTTTTTTTTTAGTATTGTATAAAATCAATATATTTGTAAACTAGCTGCCGCACGGGGCTTCGCTTAGTACCCAGATAAAAATTTACTGCATGTTATTCGATAGTGTAATCTACCGTTGTAACAAATTTCATCTTAAACCATTTAGCCGTTTGGGCGTGATTGAGGCACAAACTTACATCGACACATCCTCAAAAACTTTCGCATTAAATGGTGGTTTGTCCCATCCCTAGTGTGTGAATACAGGCGTATTGCCAACTAGCCACCGTGTAAATTACTTGAACAGTGAACACACAGCTTAAAGTTGCCGTGATTACTTCGTGTGCAGCTAGCTTTAGCACTTGCCTTTGTTTATGGAAAGTTTGAATAGAATCGTTAGAATAGAATTTTTGAATCGTTTTTCTTGTTCTAGTGCGCTTGTGGTGTAGTCACCTGCCGATTATAAGGTCGTGAGTTCAAAATGAACCAATCGATTCTCTGTTTCATGTATTTCTTTCAAAGAATAAGGGATGATCGCTCGTGAAAACAAATAAAGTGAAAGTACAAAAGTGCTTCTTTCGTGCACTTGTCAAATCTTTGAACTTAGTTTATACAATATGCGGCAAATTTCAAAATATAATCGATTCATCGGGTGGGCGGCCGTCATCCCACGCCCTATCGGTTATAAATAAAATCAAATACATTAAAATACTGAAAACAACATTTTGAAGTCCTACGCCGTAGAGCCTCTACGACGTAGACCCTCTACGTAAGGCTTTACCCTGTGATGTTTATAATTAGGTGTGAGCTCTCAGAATGATATGGGTTGAATTTAATTTTATTGTTTCCTTCTAAACTTGATTTATTAAGGTAATTCTGTATTAAGTAAACTAATTTCATGTTTTAATCTTTTAATGAAGCGGCGGTGGGTTGGCTATCTGTCATGTTTGGACTTGCCACTGACAAGCCGTTTTGACATCTACATACCCTCGAGAGATTGATGCACGGTTTTAATATTCTACTATCTGACACTGGTGGTCTAGTGGTAGTGGCCGCCTTCCGATCCTAAGATCGTAAGTTCAAATCCGGTAGTGCACAAAAGGATTTTTCTGTTCGAAAACTATACCAGTACTCTCAAACGGTGAAGAAAAACATCGTAAGATGACTGATAGAATACTTATAATATACTTTTTTTTGTTAATCTGTATATGATCTGGAAGAAATATTTGCAGAACATACAAACATTTCTTCCGTAGCAGGAATCGAACCCGAGCCTCTTGCGTCTCAGCCGAGCACTCGCCCGCCACGCCACCGAGGTCATTTATCTAGAGATAGATTCAAATTATCCTTGTGATTCCAAAGTTCTGTTTACTTTAGTTAAATAAATACAATTGTTATGGATCCCGAAGTTGAGTTTTCATTTAGTGGACCCTGGCCGTCATACTGTTGTTTACTTAGATGAGTAAGTCTGTCTGTTTGTGTAACAAGTTTTTAAGGTTTTGGATAGTTAGAAATAAGCACTGGTTCTTTTGTACACTGCTTGTAGCTTTGCCTTCTATGCGCTGCAGGTTGCGGGTTCGATTCTCACCTAGTATAAATATTTGTGTAATGTATTAATAACAAATAGTATAAGCTTTTTTTGAACAAACAAACGAATATTATCTGATCCTTATTTGAGGCTAGATGATATACATACATTATTATCACGCCCGTATCAGTAATGGGGTGGGCAGAACCATAAGTAATCATAAGAAAACTAGCAGACACTCCTGATTCAAAGTCCCAAGATGGATATGGTGAACCATGGTCACAGGTGATCAGCCCATCGCCCATAGGTATAGATGGTCCATCTTGTTGGAAAGGATATAATTCTTTAATCTACTTTTCGGAGAGAAGCAGTGGTAGTCCAGCTATAAGCCTAAATATATCTTTTTATGACAGAGACCTTAAAAGGCATGTTTAAATAATGCGATGAAAATAAATTCATAATAATAAAGTAATTCCATTCCACCCTTAGCATTGTTTGCAAATAAAATTACATATTTCACACACTTGACCCTTTATCAGAGTAGTAACACCCAACAGTCACATAGTCCTGACCCCACACTAGGATCCCCTGTGTCGTGGGTATCAGAAACTACGAGTACCATGGTACCACAACACCCAGACCCGGAACAAATATTTGCAGAAATTTTCGCCACACCCATGAGGCTGACAGTAATCATAATAATGAATTTGACTTTCTTTTTGCTTTTTTATTCTTATTCTTGTATTTTAATTTGTATTAATATTTATTGCTATTTGTAATGTAGTCTTTTAATTCATCTTTTTATAAATTTCATCTGTAATTTTTTGTAAATTATTGTATTTAATTAGTTTTACTAAGGTCGTGAGTTAAAACCCGATCTTGTATAAATGGATTTTTCTGTGCGAAAAATTTATGAGCAGTACTCTCAAACGGTGAAGGAAATCATCGTGAGGAGACCCGCGGCTTAGTCAGCTCCGCACGTATTGACCATATATTTCCTGTGGACAAGGCCGACTAAGCTGAGAGGATGGAATAGATTGGGCAAGCCTACTAAATTTTAATTCATCCCGGGCACTACAGCGTCTCGTTTGTGAAGTTAAAGTTGCCTACTGACGCTGTATAAATCACCTACTATAGATGGTAAAAGGCCTCAGTTTAATTTTCGTTACGCTTTTTGATCAAAATTATTTATTCGCCACGGGCGAATACTAGTATTTTTTGAAAAGTCAAAGTATGAACAAGTGTTCATACTTAGGATGGCTCTTCATAAAATGTTTACTCTCATCTTGACCCTTAAAACCTTCGTAATTAATAGCGCATTATCATTTCCGTTTACGTTGTCCCGTCGTTAACGTAAGCATTGTACTGTTAGCAAATATTTATAACTCGCGTTAACACGTACTCTTAACGGTGAAGGAAAACATCGTGAGGAAACGAGTGTTGTAATAACAGCGATGGGCTTGCTACCCGTCAGGAATTGTATAGTTCATCATCATCATCATCTTACTGCCCTTATCCCACTCTATGTGGGGTCGGCACAGCATGCACCTTGGATGATGCTGTAAGAGTTTTGGCTAAGGTGTTTTATGACCGGCCGCCTGCCTGACGTCAACCCTCCTTGGGAATACTTGCTTATTGTATCTCAAGTTTTCGTATACAAAATTAAATTCTTTTTCAATCCTTTTTATTTCGAAAGTATATCTTGTGTAGGTAGGTACATAAAAAGTTATTGCAATTTTAAAAGTGCAGTTAAGCAAACTTAGTTTTGCAGACCAGTGTATTATTCCCTCATACGAAATCTATCTATCTAGTCGTGTCACTAGTTCTTTCGAACGCGCGTGGATTTAAAGTGCGCTTCAAAGGCTCCATTCGTGCACTCGACATTTTTAGGTTCTCCGACATGCCGGTTTCCTCACGATGTTCCTTCACCGTTCGAGAGTGCTGGGTTTATGATGAGGCCATTTTATTCCCACCCAAGGGAACCGTAAGTTATTGTGATGTCAGAAATCCTAAAAAATTGTAATTGAACGTTTCCGCAGTTACTGACATTTTACGACGTCAATAAGACATCTCGTGAATCTCAGGTGCTTTATTTCCTCTCGTAAATTCAGAAACTAATTTGGACCAAAATTATAACTTTTAGAACCACACACGCGAAAGAGTGCCGCGCGGTTTTGCGGCGCCGACACCTTGGGGCTGGGCTTGTCACTGTGAATCGTGTGTCAACGCAAAAGCGCGCGAGTTGGCGAATCTCCATGTCTCGTTTCTTTGCGTTTTTGTTAGAAATATAAACTGTGTTTCAAGTTTTGTCAGCCCTGGCCCCTTATTCTCTATGACCAAACGAAACTAGACAGCTCGCAACTTGTTTGTAACGCACCTCGTCGCGTTTTTGCAATACAAATTTTTCATATATACACGGTGATTCCACATAGTGAATAAGTTACCCTTCTTCTATTAGTGTATAATAGTCGGATGTGTGTCTACTTAAATAAATAAATAAATAAAGAGGACAAGTGTGTGAAAGGTGTGAGTACTGAGATGACGAGTGATAGGAGAAGATGGAATGTTGTGCTGACCCTACCTAGTGGGGTAATGGCAGGAAAATGATGATGATAGTGTATTCACAGATATTTTTATTTGGCCCAGCCTTAGAGGCGCATTTTAATTCCTTGTCTTTACCGCGTTGGTTCGAAATAACTAGTGACACAAATTACCCCCGAATACTCAAACGCGACTCAGAGTTGATCACGTCTCAAGTCACGGTTTTTTTGACAGTTTTTGATGAAAATCTGTAAAAAACCCGTCACATGAGACGCTCAACTCTGAAATGCGTTTGAGTATTCGGGGGTTAGAGTAGTAGCTAGTAGGGTCGCTTATTTTCGGAACCGTACGGTTTCGCGGCGTGTGTGTAAGGCGTCTAATTTAGAACGTCGTCCTTAAATTAGAAAGGTGTCCTTATTGGACCCACCCTCGGACTATAATTTTTCGGCCCCATCTAATGGCATTAAGTAAAAATTATATTTCTTCCCGTCCCTTTGAGATTTAATCAATTTAAGAAATTACTAGACATGCTAACGTTGAACGTGTATTCAGGCTACCTAGCAGTTAAAAGTTTTCATTTTTAGTTCTATTTTGTTACTAACATAGAAAAATCAACCAAGGCCATTTACCATCTATAGTAGATGATTTATACAGCGTCAGGAGGCAACTTTTACCTTCACAAACGGGACGCTGTAGTGCCCGGGACGAATTAAGATGGAGTAGGCTTGCCCAGCACCTATTCCATCCTCTCAGCTTAGTCGGCCTTGTCCACAGGAAAGACATGGTCAATACGTGCGGAGCTGACTAAGCCGCGGGTTTCCTCCGATGTTTTCCTTCACAGCATAGCGCACATAAATTTTTCTTATTAGCGATAAGACCGCCGTTGTACATTACCTATACTTATTTTGTTAACTAGTTATCTAAAGTAAGATGTGCGATAAAGAATTTTCATTCATTCATTCATTCACAGTTGTCATTCCTTCAAATATCCAAGCTTTCTGTCACGTTATCTAACGGGGTAGTCTGAGACACGTCTGAAAATTATCAATAAGCAGTCGGGATATCAAAAACAGAATGATCATTTTACCCGATAGCAGACCGGTGTATAATTTACGCTCTAGTATTCATAAAGCGAAATGTTTGGCATTTGAAAAGCACTAGAACGTAAATTACACAATGCGGCAGAGCGTGGGGTAAACGTAGTTATAATTACCCCAGTTCTGTATCGAGTTTTCGATGTACAGTTCGTGTCATAAGTCCGAACTATTCGGGCGAACTCAACGGACCAAACTAAATCTGATTTTATTTATAAACTAGCTGTTGCCCGCGACTTTGTACGTGTGTAGTACATTATTTTGTTCTACAATCAATAGTTTTCGCAGCGCACGCCAAAAACTATTTTGGGTTTTCTACTTTGGGTTACAATATTGCAATTTTCTTACGGATTCCTAATTTTTTGAAAATTTATTATAGCCTATACTGGACCCTGATAATGTAGCTTTCTATTGGTGATATAAATTTTGAAATCGGTCCAGTAGTTTCGGAGCCTATTCGTTACAAACAAAAAATCAAAAAAATCTTTTCTCTTTATAATATTAGTATAGATATGAGAGCACTGGTGGTCCAGTAGTAGCTGCCGGCCTTCTGCTCCTAAAGTCGTGGGTTCAAATCCGTGCAACAGGTTTTTCTGTTCGAAAAATATGTGCGCTATACTAAACTCTCAACGGTGAAGGAAAACATCGTAAGGAAACCGGCATGTTGTAGAACCATAGAAAGTTCGAAAAAATGTGTAATGTAAAAAAAGGAGCCTTTGTGGCTCACTTTAAATCCTTTCACCACACTGGTTTTACACGACTAGATAGTTAGTGGCATCAAGAGTAGATAGCGTAGAACAACATTGTATTCTCTATCTATTTTGACGACCTCGGGCGCGTGCTCGGCTGAGACGCAAGAGGCGCGGGTTCGGTTCTCACTACGGGAGAAATGTTTGTATGTTCTGCAAATATTTCTTCCGGGTCTAGGTGTCGTAGTATTATGTATTGTAAGTATGTAAGTATTTACAAAAAAATGTATAAGTATAAGTATTCTATCAGCCATCCATAGTACAAAGCTTTGCTTAGCTTGGAGCTAGATGGTGCTGTGTAAAATGTCCACAAATATTTATTTATTTACTAATTGATTTTACGCGGGTTTGAGACGATTTTCTGTATAATTAGCTTGTCTGTATGATAAACGACGAATCTTGTCTATTATTGCAATCCAAATGAAGGTAAGTTATATTATTCTGTTGGGTACAACCTCGGTTCTACTGTTATTACAAGATTGAGGTAGATATTTAAGTGTTGGCAGCGAAACTCAAAAATGACATTATTGTTGTCTCGAATGTCTTTGGGTTTATCTTATTGCTAATCTATCTATTTAGCTACTCGAGTCATAAGTTCTTTGGATAAGAAAAAAAATAAAAAAAAGGTTTTTTGTCTCGTAGAGGTAGACAGAGAACAGTTCCTTACCAGTTCAGAACTTTCTTATTTCAAGTTACTAATAATTACTTAATTATTTACATTATCATCATCATAGAATGGCTTCTCCAGCGTTGCCAGGTCCAGCAAGCAACGAATGCTTTTTAAAACATTAAAAAATATTCCTTTTCATCATGATGGACCATCTATATGGGCGAAGTTCTGATCACCTGCCACCATGGTTCACCATATTCATCTTTGAATCGGGAGTAGCTGCAAGTTTTCTTACGATAACTTGTGGCCTTGCCCACCCTATTAGGGATAGGGGCGTGATAATAATTATGTAAAATATCTAAATCACTAAGAATTGACATTATCGGTCACCCATCCAACAATAAATAAGGCTGAGTAAAATGGGCCTCGTCCGTAACAAAAGCGGAAGAGCGAGCTAATTAAAACGGTATAATCTGAACATAATCAGTTGGGCCGACAACTGGTGCATTTACCCCGCTAGTTTACAGAACTCTTAAAATAATGGAAGTGGTAACAAAAAATGTAACATTAATATTTCTGATGTCCCGGTGCAATGAAATCTAGGGGCACGGCAGTAGCCCCGTCCCGACGAAGCCAAAAAAAGAGGGGCAATAGCTCCTTTTTCTGGAAGCGTTTCGTCGTATATTCAAACCGCCATAGCTTTGGACCGGATGACGTTAGAATGAAATGAAAAAAATATTTGATGATCTCGGTGGCGTGGCGGGCGAGTGCTCGGCTGAGAGGCAAGAGGCGCGGGTTCGATCCCCGCTAAGGGAGAAATGTTTGTATGTTCTGCAAATATTTCTTCCGGGTCTGGGTGTTGTAGTATTATAAGTATGTATTTACAAAAATAAAGAGTACTTATATAAGTATTGTATCAGCCATCTGGAGCCCATAGTACAAGCTTTGCTCAGTTTGGGGCTAGATGGCGCTGTGTGAAATGTCCACAAATATTTATTATTCATTTCAGCAAACACTTTAAAACAATTTTCACAGGCACAAGGTTTGATGTAGTTGTGGTTTAAATTAAAAGTAATTATGTGTTTCAGCGGTCACACTAGGCAAGCCTGTATCGTGAAGACCAGTGAGACGAATTACTTATTGCATAATCAACTGTAACTTCGGCCAGCAGTATCAGTTGTAACAATTAATTAAGATATTGTTAGTAAACTTTAAGTTTGAAAGTTAAAATTTTCAGGAGATGATATCATAGGAAGTTGCAATAAACTCACAAAGTGACAATAATCTAGCTTTTATTGTTTCAGATTTATTGATATTTGATATACGTCATGATGATTATCAAAATTATCTTAGAAAAAAAATGACTTTACAGATTCGTTCAGGATACTTGTAACTCGTTTCCATGGACAACACCACTCTTGAACAAAAAATAAAATATTACATCGAAATTGTTTTCACAATTTATGTACGAATTCGACTCGAACTTGACCGGTTTTTATGATTAAAAAGCTGTGACTATTAAAACCATAGACAAATCTTTAGAGCGTTATATTTAACAATCTTACAACAAACTACGCTCAACCTTACCACCATACACATACCCCATCCAGTAATCCCACATCACCCTGTATTCAAATGTGATGTTATCAGCGCGCGCCACTCGTGAACACGCTGTATACAGTACTAATAAATACATTTTGTGATTCTGAATACATTTGGCCCATGTATGGTTGGGAGGGTTCAATTTTAAATGAGTAATTGTAATGTTAATACAGATGGTGAAGGAAAACATCGTACAGAACAGTATGTATGTTCGTATGAGCTAGTGGCCAACTCTAGTGATGGAGTTTTTAGGCCGCCTAAAGACCTCCGTCATGGCTTAACGACTTAAAAGCCGGGACCGACAATTAACATGCCCTCCGGAGCACGGAACCGCTCAGCTCGTAATGCCGCTTGCGGTCGCCCATCCCAATTTGTGACCGCGCATATTCAATGAAGAACGCCTAAGCAAGCTACGCCACGAGCGCTTCAGAACAGTCATAAGCGGCATTGATCGAATCTATGTACGCAATATCAGTATTCTCAAACAGTGAAGAAAAACACCGTGAGGAAACCGGTCTTTTGTAGCATCTAAACTAAGTACCTACTGTTCAATGAGGTACAGCCCGCTGACAGATGGACGGACGGACAGCGGAGGCTTAGTAATAGGGTCCTGTTGACACCCTTCGGGTACGGAACCCTAAAAACTTTACATTTGTCTATTCAAACTTACATACCTCAACTTTATCGAACTAAAACTGATTCTATTCAGCGGATATAAATGCATATCCGGTTAGTTTTGAATTCAATAACCGACAAACTTTGGACGTTTCCGGTCTCGATGCAAGCGACGCGGTTTCCGGTTACCTCCTTTACAAAGATGGAATTATTATTTCTTATTCATCCAAGGGGAATTCCCATGATATTTTCCATAACTTTAATCCCCTATTAACCATCTTAGTAGATTAATTTTCAAAAATCATTTCTAACCGCTACTATACAAAGAACTACATTTTCAAAAAAATGTCTCAAGTGCACGGAAGGAGCCTTTGTAGCACAACTAAATTCTTTCGCCATATTGGTTCGTAAGAATCAACATACGACTAGTTGAAAGTAGTAGTAAAGATGAAAACATGGAAAATTTTATGCTTATCGACATTAGACATAGATTTAGAAATCTCTCAACATGATCCATTAATTAGTACAATACAAGTCAGTAAGTTAAGTTCATTTTATAATACTTATATGAATTACTAGCTGTCGCCCGCAGCTTCGCTCGCGTGGTATCCGGATAAAAAAGCCTATATGTTAATCCAGTACATGTACTATGTATATTCCAAGTTTCATTAAAATCCCTTCAGCCGTAACAAACATTCGTCCCGGGCACTACAGCGTCCCGTTTGTGAAGGTAAAAGTTGCCTCCCGACGCTGTATAAATCATCTACTATAGATGGTAAAAGGCCTTAGTTCATATCTGTATTCACATTCGGATTTGCGCAAATACTGAAACAGTCACTAGATGTATTTCACAATTTAAATTAAATATTCCGACCAAATATACCGACTGAATTGATATTCGTATTGAGCTCAATTCTCAGAGTCCAAGTAAAGCTACCAACAGAAGCAAGTTTCTCTTCAGCGATGGGATTAAGGCTCTGGCGTACTGGGAGCAAATGCGGTTCAGTGAGGGTAAATGCTACTAGTAAGAAAGAAAGAAAGAAAATAGTTTATTGGCAATATTGACGACCTCTGTGTTGAGGCGGGCGAGTGCTCGGCTGAGACGCAAGAGGCGCAGGTTCGATTTCCGCTGCGGGAGAAATGTTTGCATGCCGGTCATAAAACACCTTAGCCAAAACTCTTACAGAATGATTCAAGGATCATGCTGTGCCGAACCCACATAGAGTGGGATAGGGGCAGGAAGATGATGATGATAAATAAATAAATAAATATTTGTAGACAATTCACACAGCGCCATCTAGCCCCAAACTAAGCAAAGCTTGTACTATGGCACCAGATGGCTGATAGAATACTTATATACTTTGTTTTGTTGTAAATACATACTTATATAATACTACAACACCCAGACCCGCAAGAAATATTTGTAGAACATACAAACATTTCTCCCGTAGCGGGAATCGAACCCGCGCCTCTTGCTTCTCAGCCGAGCACTCGCCCGCCACGCCACCGAGGTCGTGGTCGCCACCATGGTTCACTATATCCATCTAAGAAGTAAAAGTGGCTGCAAGTTTTCTTATCTTGTGGCTCTGCCCACACCATTAGGGATACGGGCGTGATGAATATGTATGTATTAGATTATCGTGTACCTTGGAGAGGCGAAATTTATATTCACATTTTATCTTTCTGCAAAATCACTTTGTCTTTCCTTGAAGTCTTTATATTTTGAAGGAAATAAGAGAATGGCGTTATTAATAAGATTTATCAAGATTCTGCCAAGTTCCTTTGTTAAAATAACGGATATAACATTAACATACATTCTTAAATAGTTTATAAACGCCAAGCATTGTTGCCTAACGTTTTTTAGTCAAAGTAAAGTTGACAGTGCTGTTGAAAAGTTTACGGTAATCATCCGTTCTTGATTGATCGTTGTAGTTAAGCAACCTTGTGCACTGTCACAATTGGGATGGGTGACCGCAAGTGGCATTAAGAGCTGAGCGCTTCCGTGCTTCGCAGGGCATGTTATGTTGTCGGTCCCGGCTTTTAAGTCGTTAAGCTATGACGGAGGCCTTCAGGCGGCCTAAAAACTCCGTCACAAGAGTTGGCCACTAGCTCATATCTGCCATGAGTTAGTTATTATCATAATCGCAACCATACTTCCACTCAGTGTACCACAGTCCTTGAAACGCAGGCTGCATTTAATTATGCATCGGTCTTTTTGAACACTTGAGTGTAGGCATCTCATTATAAGAAAGAGGTTAATTACACGATACGACACGACATCATTCATTTCCCTGCCCTTGTCCCACTTTATGTGGTTCACCGATACGACACGACAATCGGTGTAAAAACAATTAAAATGAAATATAGTTTATGCGATAGAATTTCTGCAATAGATCACTTTGAAATACGTTATATTTATAACTGTTCGTAACGCAACCAAGCGTGGAAGATTCAGGCAAGAAGCTACATAAATTTTTCAAAAAGTTTGACGCACAAAAACGGGCGCTACACATTATTTCAAATGGTTTTGCATTTGGCTAGTTTTTTGAGGAATCTTATTTAAGCTTATTTGTACGTGTCTCTGAAAAGTGATATTTGATGATTGGCTGAAAAGCAGCCATCACCGAAGATTGGGGTGCTCGGATTTGTCTTGAGATGAGATTCAACTCATAAACTCATTGTTTTTTTCATGTTTCATGTCCGCTCTCCAGAATCGGCCCTAACGGAAGACCAGCGCGGTTTGTTTTTACAAACTGCATAATGCTGAGTTAGGGTCCGTTTTGCAGCAGCTTACAATATTATGTATTATGTAGTTTATAAATGTTGTTGCAAATAAAATACTATTCTATTCTATTCTATAAAAATCGTCACAAAAAGTCGTATGTTGTAAAAGCAAGTTAAAACTTAGTAACGAGTAACGATGGGACGGATCGAAGGAATCATTTTCATAAATAACGAGATCTCGAGTAGCGGTTAACGACGCGACATTGAACTTAACTATTATTTCCGACAATGCCTAAGATCGGGTTGTAAGGGTCTCTTTGTCGGTATTCCTTGCTGAATAAGGAAATAAATTATAAGAGAAAACTTAAAGAAATAGACATGAAACAGATGAAAGATAATAATACATACAAGTAATCATAACAAAACTTGCAGCCACTCCTGATTCTCAAGATCCTTTAGTCGACTTTTGCGACATGCTCGGGGAGAGAAGCAGCTGGACGCATATCTACTATGTTTTTTCTTTGCTCTCAGTCCAGCAGAGAAGTAAAAATTATATTGGGATCATTTTATAGTTATGATTATTTTATAATTTGTCCTCTGACTAGGTGGAGTGACGATCAGCTGCTGGCAACGACTGGATGCGTCATGACGAAGATGAAAAATATATATGTCACTGTAAAATCGTTTACAATTATACGGTGACATTATACGGCATTTATACTGTTATATCGCGAGATTGTAAACTATCGGACGAAATCTGCTCAGAAGGTTCATAATCATAATAATCATAATCATTTATTTGCTTGAATGTGGTATACAAATGTCTTATAATTAGTTTGTGTTTAGATGCTCACATTCCCCATTTGGGATGCAAATATTAGCCTAATTGATTTTAACCTAATATATAATTTATTTAACTTATCACAATAAAAGTATGCAAAAATGTCAACATTCATATTAATATGTCACAATATACTAATTACTAAATATTATTTAACCAGTCATTTTAACTTAGGTTAGATTAGGTTAGTTAGTGAAAAACTACAAGTTCCAGAAATTTAAAGCGGTTAAATTGCAAGTACTGTGTTCAGTTACGGTTTACAATCTTTCGACAGTTTACAATTTCGCGAGATAGATTATAATCTAACGGTAACAATTTTACGGTGACATTTATACCATTCGATAAAGCCAGTAACTTATGCTCACAACCTGAACCCATGTTCAGCAACAATACATTTGAGATGATAGCGTTGGATAAGTGCTATCAACTGGCTTCACAAGTCGTGTCGCCTGTTATTTCGAACCAGTGTGGTTAAAGGATTTAAAGTGCACCTTTTGTTAACTTGACACATTAACATTCGGCAACATTCCGGTTTCCTTAATGTTTTGAGCATGTTTTTCAAACAGAAAAATAAATTAGTGCTCGGCTGGATTGGAGCCCACGACCAAGCTACTAGATCACGAGTGTTCAAAAATCAGAGTCATATAAATGGAACAAAGTAAGTAACTGCTCACAGCACTATACCCACGACCGCCAACAATACAATCTGAGACGCTAGTGCTGGGTAAGTGATATCGAGTTGGCCGATCGCCATCGACTAATGCGTCTGTTTATCGATATTTCGTGAAATATCGACACTTTGTGAATGGCTCGTGAATCTAACCGCAGTAAAGATTGAGATCTCTTGTTTTGGTAACGATTCTGCTGAATTATAGCTCTGTTTCGAGTCTAATGTACGACGATTGTTCTCATAAATCTTGACATTGTCTGCTAGGTGGCGCTGTTGGAAAAGCATCAAGTCTGGGGATACGGGATCAAGTCCCGAAAAGATGGTGAATTTAAGATCGTGACTTTATACTTTTTGGGATTATATCTAACAAAAGTATATGGTTAGTCAATTACTACTTATTACTAGGTACTCCAAAGTAAGTATACAGTAAGGAATTTTACAAAATAATTAATAAATTACAAGATTTTAAACGACATACCACAGCGTTACATGCACACATATTATCACGTCCGTATCTCTAACGGGATGGGCAGAGCCACAAGTAATCACAAGAAAACTTGCAGCCACTCCCGATTTAAGAGTTTCATGATGGATATGGTGAACTATAGTGACAGGTGATCAGCCCATCGCCCATAAAGATTCATCATTTTGGAGAAGATACATTCCCTTAGTCGATTTTTACGACATGCTCAGGGTGAGAAGTAGCTGGAAGCATTATAACTATGTTTTTTCTTTACACCCAGTCCAGCAGAGAAGTAGTATACCATAATTAATTATCAATATAAGTTAATATTTTATTCAGAAACCAATAGTCATTAATCATGCAGTCAATACAAACCATTCATTCAATCCTGTTCGACACAACCACATTCAAAAGTATCAAAATAAAAAGAGAAATAAAATCTGCGTCGATTTATGTGACATTTCAAAGCCCCCACAACAATACGATAAAATCTTTCGATATTTTAACAAACTATCGATAAATTTCGTTCACACCACTACACAGCAAACACGTCACTAGCACTGACACATCGTTTTGTAGTTGAAGATGGAGTTTCGTGAAGGATTTTAAGAGTTTTCAATTCTACATACTAACAGGAAACTTTGGCTTGTAAGAAACAATATGCACAGTTATGTTATTTCGTGCAATGGACCACAGCATCTTGGGAGTCAGGTGTCAAGTTAATGGATAAGATCCCTAAAAAGCTTTATAAACCCGGTTCCGATATTCTAATTACAGACAACGAATCGTTCATTACCATAGCAACTTTGTTATCTGTTGAAAAGCGTTGCTATGGTAACGAACGATCTCTCGTCCATTATTAGTACACTAGCTGGCGCCCGCGGCTTCGCTCGCGTGGTACCTGGATAAAAAATAGCCTATTATGTTAACCCAGTACATGTACTATGTATATTCCAAGTTTCATTTAAATCCGTTCAGCAGTTTAGGCGTGATTGAGGCACAAACATCCAAACTTACAAACTTTCATATTTCTATACTAATAATCATTAATATTATAAGGAGGAAAGATTTTTTTGTTTGTAACGAATAGGCTCCAAAACTACTGGACCGATTTCAAAAATTCTTTCACCAATAGGAAGCTACATTATCAGGGTCCAGTATAGGCTATAATATATTTTCAAAAAATTAGGGATCCGTAAGAAAATTGCAATATTGAAACCCATGGTAGAAAACCCAAAATAGTTTTGGCGTGCGCTGCGAAAACTATTGATTATAGAACAAATTAATGTACTACACGCGTACGAAGTCGCGGGCAACAGCTAGTATAATATAAGTAGGAAGTAAGATTGGAACCGGGCATTAGTCGGATTCTACCAACGATTAGAAGCAAACTTTCCGCAATTTAGGCACACTTAGCCCAGTTGTTGGAATTAATATCTCGTACGTCCGCGGCATGCATTTGCCCCGGCCCAGGGACCGGAAAGCCGATAATCACTGTATTCTTTAACTTGGCGACTTTCTGTCTTTGCTTTTGAAATAATCAGATATACAAGCAACTTTTAATCTTTGTTGTTATATAAAACAGAAATTAATAGACAAAAGCTTACATATATCACGCCAGTATCTTTAACGGGATGGGCAGAGCCACAAGTATTCATAAGAAAACTTGCAGCCACTCCTGATTTCAAGTTCCAAGATGGATATGGTGAACCATGGTGACAGGTGATCAGCCCATCGCCCATATAGATGGTCCATCATGTTAGAGATGATACTATCCCTTAGTCGACTTTCACGATATGCTCGGGGATAGAAGCAGCTGTAACTACACGAAATTCTAATATTTAAAAATAACAAATTTAAAATGAACTCAATTTTCTTTCCAAGTTCTTTAATTTAGATACGAGAAGTAACTGAGTCTCATTGGTATAGTGAACAAAATATATTGACAGAAAAAAAAAATTATAAATAGCACCATCAGAATCGAACCTCAAAATTGGAAGGCGGAGTCACTACCACTACATCACCAGTGCTATAGAATAACTTTTGAAAAGTGTTGACGCCCGATTTCAGTTTTAAAAGCTTTACACACACGCACCAAACCGCGTAATTTCCGCCGCTAATGAGCTACACAGAGCAGGGCGCGCCGAGATAAAAATATTTAATATTTTTTTGGCAATAAACTTTTTTGTTCATATTTCAACGTTTAAGACATATCCAAATGACCGTAGCGATTAGGAAAAATATATTTTTTAATTTGACAGACTGGATGGGGAAGGCAGTCTGCAATTTAGGCGATTCGCCAACCCGCGCGGTTTTGCGTTGCATGACACAAACACGATTCAGTATATTTTGAGCATCGCCGCTGTGAAAAGTGACCGGCACAGCTACCCAGCGACGCCGCAAAACCGAAAAACCGTGGGGACAAATGGGAATAAACGGGATGAACGGGAACAATCCGCTCTATCGTGTGTGTAATTCGCCGACGCGAAGCAAAACGTTTGAATGTTTGAATGTAAACAAAGCTTTAAATAAATAGTTTAAGTAAATAGCTTGGAACAGTCCGCGCCAATTGTGCAGTTTTCAAGATAAAGAGGTGGAATACAGAGTATATCCGGTACAAGGAACAAACACATCGATTCCTGTATATGTTTGTTTAAATCTCCTTTAAAAAAACTGAGTATATATAATTAATTGATAAAAAGTAAGTTCGTATGAGCTAGTGGCCAACTCTTGTGACGGAGTTTTTAGGCCGTGTAAAGGTCTCGCGTCAAAATTGAAAAAAAAAAATTACCCTCGAATACTCAAACGCGACTCAGAGTTGAGCACAACTCAGGTCACGGTTTTACGATTCCGTGAGACTTTTTATGTGATTTGCTGCTGTTTTTACAAGTTTTCACTACACAGGAAGGCATAATTCTATTTTTAAATTTCAAGTTTACTAGACGACGAGTCGAGAGCGATGAGCATGGTTTTAGTGTAGGTGTGTGCGTGAGCATGTATGTTTACTTGCAGGAGCACGGTTATGTGTGGCTTCACTTTTGTTGTTCGCGGCGCGGTATCTTTTCTTTTTATTTGGTCTGACTATTAAGTTTTATTTGGTTGACTATTAATATATAAGAGATTTTGATACCTTTGACAGCTCAGAAAACCAGAATAAGAGCACATTCTTAAAACCAATGCTAGTGTTATTTTATTTGCACATCGGGTTTTAAAGCAGAGATTTTGATACGCAAATATTTTGGCAAAGATTCTGACTAGGAAAATACGTTTCAGCCGGGCATTTTTATTTCTATTTTGACGGAAAATCCATCTCTATTTCTGAACATCCTGTAGTGAAATCTATATGTTACTTTGGTATATATTCTGATAGAACGCTCTTAGCACTAGTTACATGCATCTGATGTTAGATAGCGGTGAACATAGATGTTAGTTCAACGACCTCGGTGGCGTGGTGGACGAGTGCTTAGCTGAGGAGCAAGCGGTGCGGGTTCGATTCCCGCTACAGGAGAAATGTTTGTATGTTCTGCAAATATTTCTTCCGGGTCTGGGTGTTGTAGTATTATAAGTATGTATTTACAAAAAAAAATGTTACTAAGTAATATATCAGCCATCTGGTTCCCATAGTACAAGCTTTGCTTAGTTTAGGGCTAGATGGCGCTGTGTGAAATGTCCACAAATATTTAGTTTATTTAGTTTTGTATTTTTTATGTGTTTTGTATCGGCAATATATTTTATGAGGTTTAACTCTATTGAATGGGATGGAAAAGTATTGAAAAGGGTTATGAGCTGCGGACTTCTTTTTGGCTTATTTAATTAATTAATAAATAAGTAAATAATTAAGAAAAATGAGAATAAAAAACTAAGTCTTTTTAAAATGATCATTATTGGTATTTAAAAAAATATTTTTGGATTTTCGTTGGAGATGGGGTATTGGGCACTCGGCAGTCGTTCGATGACGTTAGACGCCAGTGCTAAGGGCGCATGTTTGGGCGAACGCCTCCACTGGATGTCAGCCAAGCGGCGCATTCGATATAAAACCGGCGTTTACACAAAATACTTGCGTTTTGGAAAATAATACAATATGGTAAAATACATATATTATGGAAGAAATGAAAATACACGCCATATTTTTACCAAACACAATATGTCATCATCGTCTTCCCACGTAGTATATTGTAGCCGGGTATGTATGCAATTTTTATATTATTCGCTAAATTTGTATTTGACACGGGATTTGAAGCCGCGAAAAATAGGTTAATGTTGGTTAGAGCACGGTAAGATTGATGTCACGGGAGAAAAATTCTTTTTGCTACTACTAGTCTCACTAGTCCTTTCGAACCAGTGTGGTGAAAGGATTCAAAGTGCGCCTCAAAAGCTTTCGTACACTTGACAATGTTTTCAAACTTTTTAGGTATTCTACGACATGCCGGTTTCCTCACGATGTTTTCCTTCACCATTTGAGTGTGCTAGTATAGCGCATATAAATTCGTACAGAAAAATCCATTGACGCACGACTGGATTGGAGCCTACTGCTTTAGGATGGAAGGCGGGGCTGCTACCACTAGTCCACGAACGCTCTATCAAAGAAACAAAATCTAGCATTTATTTATTGGATATCTTAAACAATTAAACATTATCTTATTGCTTTCCCGATCATATTGAATTGCATAATATCACATTTGAATACCAGCTCAGCTACGAAGTGCTACGGCGTAGCTCCATGCTACGACGTAGCACTGAGCAAATAAGATGATACGAATTATTTAACCCCTAATTCGGCTGAGTAACCAACTGGTTAGTACCTGGTTAATGTGGCGTATTATCTGGTTATTATAGAACGTGACCTGGTTATGTATAAGCTTACCAATCTAAACTGGATCTATCTATAGTCGTGTCACTAACTCAGTAACTAATGAACTAGTGTGGTGAATGGATTTACGACTCACGTCACGACACGATGTTTTCTTACACCGTTTGAGAGGACCAATACAGCGCACATATATTTTTCGACCAGAAAATCCATTAGTGCACGACCGGATTTGAACCTACGACCTTAGGTTCAGAAAGTGGGGTCACTACCACCAATACTGTATTATTCAGAGGAGGTTATGGAAGTTATTCCTATCACCACACTAGCTCTAAATAACCAATTATATATTCTTGCATTTCTCGAGCAAAGTCAGGCGCTGAAGCCAGCAAAAAGCCAGTTAATTTTTCCCACCATTGCGCTACTACCCTCAAGTAAGTAAATCGAAGCAATTGCTGCAATTGGTCAGATATTTCAAATAAAACCATTTTCCAGCGGTCAACTTAGTTTTATACCACTGTGAGTGTATGACAAAGCAAAATGGCCTTTTAGGCTTAGAATTGTTTGTTGGTAAGAAATAATTTCGACAACGAAAATACTCGACGGCTTTAGAGGCATGGCGTGCTCAAGGTGCGTATTCGATTCCCGTCGTGGGGGACTATGTTTTTCGAAGTAATATTTATATAAATAAAAAAACTAAGGCCTTTTACCTTCTATGGTAGATGATTTATACAGCGTCAGAAGGCAACTTTTACCTTTTAACAAACGAGACGCTGTAGTGCCCGGACGAATTAAAATGGAGAAGGCTTGCCCAGCACCTATTCCATCCTCTCAGCTTAGTCGGCCTTGTCCACAGGAAAGACATGGTCAATACGTGCGGAGCTGACTAAGCCGCAGGTTTCCTCAAGATGTTTTCCTTCACCGTTTGAGAGTACTGGTATAGCGCACGTAAATTTTTCGCACAGAAAAATCCATTGTTACACGACCGGGTTTGAACCACGACCTTAGGATCGGAAGGCAGGGTCACTAACAACTAGACCACCAGTGCTCTCAAATAAAAACAATTTATAAAACACAACATTTATTGTTTTGCTCGTGATACTAAGTTTTGTCCGTATAGAAGTGAAACTGCATTTAGTTTACTACATTGTCCTGTACGAGCGGTCCAACTGCAAAATATAACACATTGTCGCTTGAGAACTCCTTAGAGCAATCATTTTCCATTACTTTTGAGAAAGGACAAAGTATTTTTAGTATTTTCAACAGATTTTGATATTATTTTCTTCGTAGTTTTAGGGTTCCGGGTTTAAATTATAGCGGCAAAAGCGACACACTCTTTAAAAAATTCAAATCTCTACCTATTACGGTTCAAGAGACACAGCCCGCTGACAGACAGACGGGCGGACAGCGGAGCTTAGTAATAAGGTCCCGTAACCTTCGGGTACGGTACCCTAAAAAATATCACATGAAAGCAAACCTTTATCAGATAATAAAGGTATTTAATAATATTAAAAGATAACCTGCTATTCGGTATTTTATTAATTTTTTATATGTTTTTTATGTATGGAAATAAATCAGTGTACTAACATCGTTAGGACAAAGCGACGTAACTTTGTAATGATGTCGGTAATTAATGTCGGTAAGTAGGTAATGACAGGTGGGATGGCCGACGCTCAGTGCGTGTTGTAATCCACAGGTTACTGGCTTTAGCCCGCTGTTTCCCTCGCGTTGTACCGATCTAGGTTACTAACTTTGTCTATTCAAAGTTTCATACTAATTCATTCAGCCGGCATAACTGAAGCACCAAATTTCAAATGAAATAAAATGTACTTACTCAAAGTTAATGAATTGTAGTTGAATTACAAGATATCTATCTAGTCTTGTAACTAGTTCTCGAACCAGTGTGGTGAAAGGATTTAAAGTGCGCCACAAAGGCTCCTTTCGTGCACTTGACACATGTTTTCGAACTCTCTACGGTTCTACGAAATGCCGGTTTCCTCACAATATTTATCTTCACCTGTTGGGAGTAGTATTGTAGCACATATAATTTTTTGGAACAAAAAAATCCAGATTTGAACCCACGACCTTAGGATCGGAAGGTGGGGTCACTACCACTAAACCACCTCTTATTTAATTAGTTCGTGTCCCATTGCTGAGTAAAGACCTTTACCATTTCTCCATTCTTCTTCTTATTAAAAGTTTGAACCTTTTCGACACAAATGATGCATCTTTCCAGGGCAGCCTTCTTGATCTCTTCATACGACATGATAGAAATCTTCACTTGACTCATACAGCTAATCCTCGGTATTTCCTCCCTTTCACTTGATTATACGATGTTTTTAATGAAACTGTCATGTTAAATAGCGATAAAAGATTATATAATTATTTTTTTATTGTCATGTACTAAAATTGTTAGGACAAAGCGACGTAACTTTGTAATGAGGTACTTGTAAGTAACGACAGGTGGGATCGCCGGCTCAGTGCGTGTAGTGCGTAATCCACGGTTTACGGCGCCATCACGATGCGGCTGAGGAATTTCATGCCGCATTACTTAGCTAGGACCAGGGTCGGTGTCGATAACACGGAAAGTTGCATCGACAGTTTTTTTTACTAGTGTGATGTATGTTTGTGCATCAATGACGCTGTAACGGCTTTGAATGAAACTTGGAATATACATAGTATTTGTGCTGGAATAACATATAGGCTAGTTTTTGTCCGGATACAGAGCGAAGCCGCAGGCGGCAGCTAGTTATAAATGCAAAAGTTTATACATGTGAATGCTTGCTACTATGTATCTCCGTAAATACTAAACCGATTTCGATGAAATTTAGAATGTAGATTGTAAAAAGATAACAATATTTACATTTAACAAAGTGTACATGGGGCTAATAGATAAACAAATTTAAATGAAAATTAGAATATACATAGAACGGGATCTGATCAGTAATGACAAGGCAGCTTTTGTCCTAGCACAATGCATATTAATGTACAGACAGGAACTATTCGATTGAATTGATAAGATATGTGTGTTTGTATAAATTCGAAAGATTTGTCCAAAAATGTACATTAATTAATATAAAGGAACTTACAACTAATACAAATATAATTAACAAAATACAAAATACAAAAGAAACTAATAATGTTGAAACCCAAAAGTTGTTCTCAATATTTTATCGAAAAAAAGATTATCTCAATTTTATCGATAATGTTCATCACTGTGGGCACATCACTAGTGAATGGAAAAGGTCCGGCGTTCATTTCACGTGACATTACTCGAGTTGACCCGCACGATGACCGTTCCATCACTTAAGCCTGCCCAAGGTACAGGCGGCAGCGGTATTGATGAAACCTCGAATTTCATCATCGAGCAACATATTGTCACCGATCAGTCCACTACTGGATATGGAAAAAAAGTCTAGGTACTAAGGAATAGTATCGAAATAAAATGACAATTATTATCTTCCCCAACATGGTGGACCATCAGACGGTCCATCAGTAAGCTATAGGGCTGATAACCTGTTGATCACCATATCCATCTTGAGACTTTGAATCAGGAGTGGCTGCAAGTTTTCTTATGATTACTTGGCCTGTTTGCCATCTCTGTATCGATTAAACGGATTTGGCTAAAACTATCAATACACATTTTATTACCTGGAATAAAATACAGGCAAATTTTTACTCGGATAGTTGGCACGCAAGCGGAGAGCCCAGGGCTGATGTTAGTTTCCAATAGAAAAAAACATAAACCGCTGTTGTAATAATTATTGTGCCTAATTTATTTATAGAAAAATTTAACTTGACTAGATAACATGAATAAAATTCATGCAGAAATTCATGAATAAAAATAATTTGTTTTCCAGTCATTGGTTATCATTTTACAATACAAAAAAACATAAACAGCTGTTGTATTAATTATTATGCCTAATTTATTTATTTATTTATATGAAAAACTAACTTTACATGAATAAAATTCATGAAGAAATTCACGAATAAAAATAATCTGCTTTCCGTTCATTGTGGTCCAATACCTGCCACTGACAGTCGCTACGCTCATGAAACCGCTCCCGCTTCAGCGCATGCTTTAGACCGTATTCCCACATAATCGGCACAATCGTACAGAATGGCTCCATGTAACGTTTCACAAAAAACGCCTTTGATCGCTAAATCACTGGAAGGCATTTAGAGCAATAACCCCTTAAAGCCTTAAATTGCCTGTTCAGGGCATTCAGGACGAATAAAACTCAGGAATTAGACGTCCATCATCATCATTGCCACCTGCCGAGTCAATGACTTCTTCTCTTTGACACGTGGAGAAGATCATCGTCAGTTTTTTAAAACAAACCTAGTACAAGAAATTAGTTTGAGGAGCACATCTTTTCACTACACTGGTGGTCTATAGAACTAGTAACACAACTATTAGAAGTATAGTAGTTAGAGATAATTGCACTAATTTCGAACGTTTTTACCACAGTCAAAAGAACTTTTCACAGTGATCCAAATAGACATATTTCAAAACTTTGATTAAAAAGTAAAGTTCGTTTGAGCTAGTGGCCAGCTCTTGTAACGGAGTTTTGAAGCCGCCTAAAAGGCCTCCGTCATGGCTTAACGACTTAAAAACCGGGACCGACAATTTAACGTGCCCTCCGAAGCACGAAAGCGCTCGGATCGTAATGCCACTTGCGGTCACCCATCCCAATTGTGACCGCGCACAACGTTGCTTAACTTCAACGATCAATCAAGAACTAAGCAAGCTACGTCACTGGCGCTTCTTTTGAAACACAAATAAACGCAAATAATTGTCAACCTGGTCTAATGAAATTGTTGACTCTACATTGTGCAATTTAATATTTCAAATGACCATTTAAGTAGCTAAATAGATAGTTTGTATAAAAGAGTAGGTAAATAAAAAGCTCGTTTAGGGTCACTGCTCACTACCGCGTTCAACTATCAGCGTCACAAAGAAGAAACAGTTTGACAACTAATCTTTTGACAGGCCTTCGTTATAGAACCAATTAGTGGAGGGAGACCATAAAAAAACAACAGAATACGGAATCCATTTTCATTTTCTTTGTAGTTTCTCTAAACAGTGAACTGCAGGGCTAAGTGCAATTTACATACCATTTGTCTACTTTACTAGGTAAAATTTACGACAATGGCACAATGGCCTTAAGGGGAGGGGAAGGCAGGGGGGGCGTCAAGGTGCATGTTGAGGGGCTCGTTCTAGACTTTGCAAGATTTAGGGGAGCTACCGCGAAAGTCAGTACACTGGGGGAAACAGTGATTCGCAATTGGTATGGCGGTAGTGACCACGTCTTTCGATCATAATTAATGTCGTGGTTTTGAATCCGATCTGGAACAATTTTTTTTGCGTGCTGTATTTAACGGTGAAGTGTGTAAAACTATTTATTTATTTTAAGTACATACTCTATAACCATGCTTCGGGCAAAATAAAATTTTCATTTTCATTTTCAATACATTTTTGTTTGAAAAATTATATGCGCTTTTGTCATTACTTGCCAGTACTTTTAAACGCTAAAGTTTGTTAGTATTTATATTGGTAAAATACTGCTTTTATTTGTGAACAGCTGACCCCGCGAACTTCGTACTGTTTTAGAATTAAAAATGCATCAAATGTTTAATTGGGTAGTTATTCTGCTATTCGGGGCGGAGACAAATCCAACAAATCAAAAATCATAAAATCGGTCCAGCTAGAGGCCCTTACCCACAGCCCTGCAAGAAAAAGAGAGCTGCTGACGACTCGATTGATATGAATGGCATTGTCAATTATCATTTTATAAATGTCAAATTAACTGTATTGGCATAAATTAATGTGTAAGAAGTAGTAATTTATCCTGGTTTTCCTTTTACATTATTTTTTCCATTTTAGGATCGTTTTACAGGATAATAAGTAGCCTATGTCCTTCCTCGGAGTGGAATCTATCTCCCAGCCAAATTTTATTAAAATTTGTTCAGTAGTTTAGGCGTGAAAGGGTAACACACAGACAGAGTTAATTTCGCATTTATAATATTAGTTTATTTATCATTCTAAATAAAAAGGAAAAGAGGTTAATAGTCACTGGTTCTTTTTGCAACACAGTTTGAAAAATCTTATCCGTAATATAATTTCGTTATACTTCATCATAATCACTAGTTCTTACAAACCAGTGTGGTGAAAAGATAATGCACCTTCGAACATTCAGCCGAAATCCTCATCGCCCAAACTTGTCGTCAATGGAACGGTCCACGCGTGTACATAATGTTAAGTTTAGTTTTACTACATACTTCTTTTTTTTTTCTACTCTTTAGTTATTATTTAGGTTGCCAGTCAAATATCGCTTCTAGCGATAAGGCCGCCAATTGTGGATACCGGAATTCATGTCGGTTTTCACATGCTGTTTTCTTTCACCGTTTGAGAGTACCTACTGGTTTATCGTACAGAGATTAATATTTTACGGAAAACAAGGAATAGTACGAAAGCTTTCTGACTACCCCCTTGCTAGAGCATAGAATATGTAGCACGACAAATGTGTATCACCCCACATTGCACGAGTTATGCTCACGATATTACAATTTCATACTCATTTTGTTATCTTATTGCCATGTCTTTGAGATATAGAACATATTTAGATTTAAATTTGAATAATTTATTTATTTGACTGCCTCGGTGGCGTGGCGGGCGAATCAGGCGCGGGTTCAGTTCCCGCTACGGTAGGAAACCGGCTTAGTCAACTCCATATGTATTGACCATGTCTTTCCTGTGGACAAGGCCGACTAAGCTGAGAGGATGGAATAGGTGCTGGGCAAGCCTACTGTATCTAAATTCGTCCCGGGAAGCACAGCGTCCCGTTAGTGTAGGCAAAAGATGCATCCCAACGCTGTATAAACCATCTACTATAGATGTCAATGGCCTTAGGCCATACTTAATACCCTTACAAATCAATATATATTATAATGGTTGAATTCTACCTTCAGGAATTTGACAACCTTTTTATACAAAGTCGCAAAAAAATGTTTGAATAATGAGTTAAGCCATTATTTCCCAAGAACACTTGTTTTTTGTTATCGAACATAACAATTTAGAAACAAAATCAAAGAGCTCAGTTCTGAGTCGAGATTCGGCGAATGTATTCGTAGACACGTCGCAATTATTGTGTCGTTATTTCGAAGATATTTTCACCCTACAGGTCGATTCGGCTTGTTGGAGACTGCGAGATATTTTATTATCGCTGTTACTTATTAAAATAAAAGAGAACGAAAGACCTCGTGACATGAATAGATAGATTAAAATAAATACATCTACTAAGTCGTGTCACTAAAGTTATATAATTCATTGTGCGCTTCAAAGGCTCTATTCGTACGAATAGAAAAATCCATTGGTGCACGACAGGATTTGAAACCACGACTTTATGAAACCACGACTTTAGGATCGGAAGACGGGTCACTATACCACTAGACCTTCGAAGCGTTCGTGGCGTAGCTTACTTAGACGTTCTTGATTGATCGTCTTACCCCCGAATACTCACTCGACTCAGAGTTGAGCACGTCTCAAGTCATTGTTTTTTGACAGTTTTGATGAAAATATGTCAAAAACTCGTCATATGAGACGTGCTCAACTCTGAGATGCGTTTGAGTATTCGAGGGTAAGTTAAGCAACGTTGTGCGCGGTCACAATCACCACGAGCTGAGCGCTTCCGTGCTTCGGAGAGCACGTTAAATTGTCGGTCCCGGCTTTTAAGTCGTTAAGCCATGATGGAGGCCTTTAGGCGGCCTAAAAACTCCGTCACAAGAGTTGGCCACTAGCTCATACGAACTTACTTACCAGTGCTCTTAGGATTGGAAGGTAAATGCTCGAAGTTAAGAAGCTGCGGGTAAAAATACTTCTCTTGGGACTTAGTAAAGAAGCATTGCATATCTCCCAGTGGTTTACAAACATATATTACTAAAACAATCGCCATTTGTAATTGTAATCGGCAGGTGCGGAGCGCCATCTTGCTTTGATGCCTCATTCCGATACGATACCTGTTTTATTTGCACCCTTAAATTGTATTTCATTATTTTCTGTTTAGTTGTTTTTATTTTCTTGTGTTTATTCTTCGTTGGATAGGATTTAAGGTTTCTCCGCGGACTATTACATTCTTTTAAGTCGTTAAGCCATGACGGAGGCCTTTAGGCGGCCTAAAAACTCCGTCAAAAGAGTTGGCCACTAGCTCATACGAACTTACTTACCACATTCTTATTCTTTTCTTTGCTTTTTACTTTATACATCAGTTAGATAATTTTGTCCGGATTTTTAATAGCCATAATTTTTGACCAAAATAAATTTGGAACTTTTTGAAAGAAAACGTTGCTATGATAATAATGAACGATCTGTCGTCAATTAGTAGAATATTGGAACCGGGTATAAATCTACGTTGAGTTTTACGAAATTATTTTTTTTTTTCGTCTGCCAAACGGGAAGTCATCCTTTTGTCACAACAAACATGAGAGTACCTAATGGTCTAGTTGGTAGTGACCCCGCCTTCCGATTCTAAAGTCGTGGGTTCCAACCCGGTCGTGTGCCAATGAATTTTTCTGTGCGAAAAAATTATGTGCGCTATGCCAGTACTCTCAAAAAACATCGTGAGGAAACCCGCGGCTTAGTCAGTTCCGCACGTATTAGGCCGAACAGGCCGACTAAGCTGAGAGGATGGAATAGGTGCTGGGCAAGCCTACTCCATCTTAATTCGTCCCGGGCACTACAGCGTCCCGTTTGTGAAGATAAAAGTTGCCTCCTGACGCTTTATAAATCATAATCTACTATCGATGGTAAAAGGTCTTAGTTTTTTTTCCACATATTGTCAAATGATTACACATGTTAAAAAACATTTTCCCAATAAAAGTATTGTTTAAAGTCAAACAGTACACCGTTCATCACTTTAACGTTATGTTGCGTAAGCAATGCATCACGGACATTGCGCGCCCGCGCCCGCGCCAACCGCTTCCGTACCAACAAAACAAGCAGTGAAACGCTAAGCAATCGCGCGGTTCTTTCGCGTGAATTGTGGTATCCTTCCGTAAAAGATAAATACATCTGTATTACTTACTAGCTAACACGCGCGGTTTTGCTCGCGTGGTGTAAAATTTACACCATATTTTACCCCTTTTTGAGGGTTGTTTTGAAAAACCCTGAAGCACGTGACCATTTATTTTGTTTTTGAAGTATTTTAACCAAGTTTTAGGCCAAGCAATACCCGCTAAAAGGTGCCCGTACAAATTTCGACACCACATTTTACTCTTGATGACCCCTGAATGTCAAAAATCACATGAAAAAATTGAATCATACATCAATCATAAATAAAAGTCCACTGGTGGGCATAGCCCTCTATGCTCTCATAGCCCCAGCTGGATGACCTCGGTGGCGTGGCGGGTGAGTGCTCCGCTAAGACGCAAGGAGTGCGAGTTCGATTCCCGTTACGGGAGAAATGTTTGTATTTTCTGCAAATATTTCTTCTGAATCTGGGTGTTGTAGTATTACAAAAAAATGTATATAAGTATTCTATAGTTATTGACGACCTCTGTGGCGTGGCGGGCGAGTGCTCAGCTGAGACGCAAGAGGCGCGGGTTCGATTCCCGCTGCGGGAGAAATGTTTGCATGCTCTGCAAATATTTCTTCCGGGTCTGGGTGTTGTAATATGTATTATAAGTATGTATTTAAAAAAAAAGTATAAGTATTATGTATTCTATCAGCCATCTGGTTTCCATAGTACAAGCTTTGCTTAGTTTGGGGCTAGATGGCGCTATGTGAAAATGTCCACAAATATTTATTTATTAACCAGCTGCCGCCCGCGGCTTTGCTCGCGTGGTACCCGGATGAAAAATAGCCTATATGTTAATCCAGCATTTACTAGTACACAAGTTTCATTCAACTCCGTTCAGCCGTTTAGGCGTGATTGAGGCCCAAACATCCAAACATCCTCACAAACTTTCGCATTTATAATATAAGTCAGATGGGTAATTGTTTAAAACCTTTATACTAACACTTATGGACACCCGCCTAGTCTCAACTTACTGATCCAAATCAGAATGACCAAGTAACATTATTGATAATTCAAATTAAATGTACAATTACAAATTTAATATATCTTCTAATAATCTAATCTTAATTTGAAACTATACGAAACCACTAATTTAGTGAACTCGCTCCCATAGGCTCTCGGCGGCAAGTCGGCAACATCAAAGCGCAGCATCCCTTTGATCAGTCGCTCTAATGACAGTGTCAAATGTTACCTTGTAATTTGGTTTTCGCGATATCCCAATGAATTTGTTGAACCAATATTATATTGCTATGTTATTTTTCATTCGTTATGTCAAAATTAATCTGTCAATTATGTGCATAATAAATATTTGTGTATATTTCACACAGCGCCATCTAGCTTTAAACTAAGCAAAGCTTGTGCTATGGGCACCAGATGGCTGATAGAATACTTAGATACTTTTTTGTAAATAAATAACACCCAACAGTTACATACATAGTCCTGACCCCACACTAGGATTCCCTGTGTCGTGGGTATCAGAAACTACGAGTACCATGGTACCACAACACCCAGACCCGGAATAAATATTTGCAGATCATGCAAACATTTCTTCCGCAGCGGGAATCGAACCCGCGCCTCTTGCGTCTCTGCCGAGCAATCGCTCGTCACGCCACCGAGGCCGTCATCATAAAATATCATCTCGCAGCGAGATGGGCAAATGACGTATAATAGAGAACAAACAAATTGTAGGACTGATCGGTTGATGCCATTGACGTCACGGGTGGTCGGACCAGGTAGACCAGGCCTGTGTCCAGCACTAGCTGATGATGATAATAATAAATAAAAATAAAAAAAAATTTGAATAATATAACGGTACAATAAAAAACTTATTTCTAAGATCTCAGGTATTACTAAGTTAAACTACTGATTACTAAGTTAAACTTGGCTCAAAACAGACACACAAGTACTTAGGTACCTTGAAATAGGTATGTATATAGGTAGGTACCTATTTTACAAAGAAAAAAAATAGTCTTTTGGCCTTTAGAAGTGCATAGGTAGACACTAAACAGTGTTCTAGCTGATGTGTCCAATAAATTGTTAAATCTGAAAACCAGCGCTACTTTCATTTGGAAGTAGCAGTATTTCAGTTTATTCTGGAAGTAGGACATGCTGAGATCTTCTCAGACCTCTTTGGTCTCACAACATCGCCAATAGGTTCACGAGAAGGGTTAATGGTTAATTGTATGTACTTTTTTTTGCCTTCTCTTCCTCTTTTGTACCTAATTTTTAGTTCCTTCTCCGTTTTTTATTTGATTTGTTTGTTTTGTGTGTCACCTGTCACCATGGTTCCCATATCCATCTTGGGATTTCAATCAGGAGTGGCTGCAAGTTTTCCTATGATAAGTTGTAGCTCTGCCCACCCCATTAGGGATACGGGCGTGATAATTATGTATTTTGTGTGTGTGCTAAATAAATGTTATTTCTTTCTTTAAATAAAGAGCCTCGTCGATTCTGGGTCTGGCTATCTTATAAATATATCTAAACGGTGACGTTTTAATTCAGAGCTTGAATGGGGCCATTACTGACGATATTCGAGAGACCAATATTTTCAGTTTAAAAGTTTTACAAAGCCATTTTGCATTGACGACACGATTTTGCATAATGTCACGATATAAAAAACTTGCTGTTTCGTACTACTACTAAATTATTATTGAAGCGCTTGTGGCGTAGCTTGCTTAGACTTTCTTGAAGATAAGCTACGTTGAGCGCGGTCAAAATTGGGATGGGTGACCGCAATTAGCATAACGAGCGGAGCGCTTCCGTGCTTCGGAGGGCAAGTTAAATTGTCAGTCCTGCTTTTTAAGTCGTTAAGCCATGACGGAGGCCTTTAGGCGGCCTAAAAACTCCGTCACAAGAGCTGGCCACTAGCTCATACGAACTTACTTGCTTTATCACAAATATTCGTGTCAGGTAAAAAGATTAATATGCTTCTCAAAGTAGGTACCTACACTTTAATATATGCATTTTACATGTTGGTTTCTTCGCAAAGTTTTCTTCACCGTTTGCGAGTGAAATTTTCCGCACAGAAAAATCCACAGTGGGAAAAATGTTTGCATATTTTGCAAATATTTCTTCCGGGCTTGGTGTTGTAGTTTTTGATACCCGTTTTCATATAATGTAATGTTCGTTCTTATTATTTTATTTAGACTATTCAAAGGTAGCTGGGCTAAGTAGTGAAAACTCAGAAATAAGCGTGTGACATCGACTTACTCTGTCACGCAGCTGGTAAAGACCGTTGCACATATTATGTTGTCACGTGCAAGTGTCACGTTGTGACGTGTCGACGTGAATGAGTGTTGGCATGTTTGTGCTAAGTAGTGTTGCAGAACCATCGATAATTTCAGTATCGATAGTCACCTCGAAAAATATTCAGTATATCGATGGTGCTATACTCCTCTGCTGGACTGGGAGTAAAGAAAAACATAGAATGCGTCCAGCTGCTTCTCTCCCCGAGCATGTCGTAAAAGTCAACTAAGGGATAGTATCCACCAACATGATGAGATACAATAAGCAAGTATTCCCAAGGAGGGTTGACGTCAGGCAGGCGGCCGGTCATAAAACACCTTAGCCAAAACTCTTACAGCATGATCCAAGGATCATGCTGTGCCGACCCCACATAGAGTGTGATAAGGGCAGGAACATGATGATGGTGCTATTGATAGTATAGTCACGTGTTAATAGTATCGATATTATCGATATTAATAACACGTGGCAATACTGTCGATAAACTATCGATTCTATTGGTTTTTCCTAAACTATCGATGGTCGACTATCGATAAGCAACACTAGTGCTAAGGTTGTATGCGAGTAAAAGTGTCGTCCGATATATTTTTTATGATTCTTTGTAAAATCGTTGAGTGTAAAGAGTGGCGCGCTCGGGGCAGACGCGTTACAACTTTCGCTCAAAGAGAGCGGGATTAAAAAGCAGCTTTTTGGCGAAAATGTCCTTTCAGAATATCCTTTGAGCCTGTCGACGCCTCGAATCGAACGGCAAATTCAATGTATTATTTAAGTTTTAATAATGTAAACAATTTGCTTTACACTTAATTAATACTTGGGGTTTATGTACTTGAAAAGATGGATGGATTCCTTCCGGACCCAAGGCACAATTACTATGCTCAACTGGTTGTGCCGTGAGTACCTACTTTTGATTTCCTTCTACACAACTCTGAGGTACCAACAGTAGATAGATAGAAGTAGATTTAAGACGTGTCCAAGTGATCCCAGTGATTTTAAAGAATATTTTTTTTTGACTTTGACTTTGAATGAAAAAAGGAAATATGTTGTGCCGACCCCACATAGTAAATAAATAGCAGGTGATGATGTATGATGATGGTTTTGTACTAAGATTTGTTTTGTATTAACCAGGTACTCGTTGTTTTCTATCATTTTGAACGTGTCATCCAAAGCAAACGTTCTTCAAAATTGATTTCCAACTAATTTCCACACGCTTTTTCTTTTTTAAGTTCCATCTAAATTGGCTCGCCCATTACGGTGGAATATTTAGCTCATTGTCATATAGACATACGGACACAAAAGATTTTATAGGATTTCTATTTGTGCATACCGCAAAGTATCTAGGAACAAGACTTAATAAAATCACAAGAAAGTCTGAGGCATCGATTTTTTTCACGAGTATGATAAATTGGGTCTGTTTTAAACGACCCTTAAACTTTGGTTTTACAAATAACGACTGTGATTTTACGTTCGTTAAATTATAGGTTTCAGTTGGTCAATAGATGAAAGGCAGAAAATAGTTTGTCCTAGAAGTATGACGATCTCTGTGGCGTAGCGGGCGAATGCTCGGCTGAGACGCAAGAGGCGAGGATTCGATTCCCGCTGCGGAAGAAATGTTTGCATGCTCTGCAAATATTTCTTCCGGGTTTGGGTGTTGTAATACTATGTGTTATAAGTATTTGTTTGCAAAAAAAAGTATATAAGTATTCTATCAGCCATCTGGTTCCCATAGTACGAGCTTTGCTTAGTTTGGGGCTAGATGGCGCTGTGTGATATGTCCTAAAAAAAGTAAGTTCGTATAAATATTTATTTATTATTATTATTATTACGCCCCTATCCCTATTGGGATGGGCAGAGCCACAAGTAGTCATAAGAAAACTTGCAGCCACTCCTGATTCAAGACTCCCAAGATGCATTATGATGAACCATGGTGACAGGTGATCAGCAGTTATTTTGGGGCTAGATGGTGCTGTGTGAAATGTCCACAAATATTTATTTATTTATTAAGTTGTTAAAGAAACTCTACCACACTCGTCATTATAACGTCCGCAATATAACGTCCACCGTCAATTTCCAAAACCGGAATCTAAACGGTTCAGTTTTTATTATAAAAAGGATTACCTACTGGGTCGTTTGGACCACGACGCGCTAGAAGTGGTGATTTTGGGATGGAATGGGGTTAACAATAAAAATTTTGTTATCACAGCATTGTTATCTCCAAGGCTGAATAGAAAGTGGGCTTTTGCGGTTTTATTGTTAGTTCTTACAACTAGGGAATTTTGGTACACTTGTCCTTTCTCTACCTACCTCTGTGGGAAAAACGTGATTGTCCTTTTCCTATCTGTTATACAAATATTCTATTCTAATTCTTTACCATCTATAGTAGATGATTTATACAACGTCAGGAGGCAACATTTACCTTCACAAACGGGACGCCGTAGTGTCTATACAAATATGACGAGTCGGTTAATGGCGTGGCGTGGTGGGTAAAAATCTTCAATTACTTCAGCGAGAGAATTGGTTGATAATCTGCAAATACTTCTGTGCTGTGTGTGTTCAAAGTATCTTGGCTAAGACCCCTTGAAAAAACCGATGGCATGGCGGGTTCGATTCCCGCTACGGGAGAAATGTTTGTATATTTACAAAATGTTTCTTTCGGGTCTAGGTATTGTAGTATTATAAGTATGTATTTACAAAAAAAGTATAGATATCAGCCATCTGGTGCCCATAGTACAAGCTTTGCTTAGTTTGGGTCTAGATGGCGCTGTGTGAAATGTCCACAAATATTTATTTATTTGGAAGACCAACAGCTTACGTTAGTAGTGGTATGGTAAACTTAACTGAGAAAAAGAGAAGCCAGTTTCAGGTCCTCACGGATAATTTATTTAAAACTAAACAAAACTTAAAACGGCCAGAGTCACAAACATTGTATAGTTAATGTAGATAAAGATCAAAGCACAAAATACTGTCCAAACAACAAAATATACAATTGTATTTTGATTATTTCGTACAAAGGCCGAAACTCGTAACAACAATACGAAAAATTTCACCCAATTTATATTCAAACGAATTGTTGAAAATGTGGAAATACCTACTTTCATAATATTAGTTTAGGCTCTTCATATCAGTGTACCTAAAGCCTTATCTAAACAGCTTCCAGTTCTGTATCGAGGCATCGTTTATGTGCGCTGTACCAGTGCTCTGGTGAAGAAAAACATCGTTCGAAAACATGGTGTCAAGTACACTTAAGGAACCTCTGAGGCGCTTTTCAAATCCTTTCACCACACTGGTTTAAAAGAACTAGTGACACAACTAGCAGTATCATCATCAACCTGTAGATGTCCTATGCTGGACGTCGGGCATTTTGTTAACTTTCTGATATGGGAATAATTATAACATTTACTTACAGTAATATTTGTTTTGCTATTTGAAAGCAAAGTCAGAATTAGTTTCCTGTTAAATGAGAAATCATCATCATCATCATGGCTTAGGCCATCCATCACGGTACTGTCCTAGTCTCGTCCATCCAAGGTTTTGACAATATACTTTATTTGAGACACTCCATTTGCTATAAATGAGCAATGGCATCTGTGAAACGGCATGCTCAAGATTTGCTCGTACAATTTTCATAAAAATCGAGGAACCCTTGGGGATTTAATCTTGGATTTGTATGATACTTTATCCCTAATTCATGGAAGGAGATTCCATGATTTCCTAAAAATACTATTTTGTAGTAAAGTTATATGAATACTTACTGAATATAACTTTTTCGAAGGTAACTATGTCTGTCTGATAACTATTCACACCGAAACCGCTGAACTAATTTGAATAAAACTTGGCAAAGAGATAAATTTACCTTAGGGTTAGACAAGTGGTCAAATTAAATGTGAACAAAGTCGCGGGAAATAGCTAGTTAATACAATAACTTGTAAATAACAAAACTATTTAATATTGGTTAATTCTGAATTAGTCGCTTGACCTACCAGGCGCTGAGAAGTCGGTAGGAAGTGTTTTAATTAACCTAGAAGAGCTATCGTTTGGAGTGGCCTATTATATCACGAGTGGCGTCTACGAGTACCAGGAGCTTAGAATCTGTTAGATGGTTTAATATAATATTGAAATTACTTAGGTACTGTGTTGCGTGGTTTCGTATTTACGCTTATGTTGTTAATATACTACTTATCTTTATCTTTATAAGGCCTTTTACCATCTATAGTAGATGATTTATACAGCGTCAGGAGGCAACTTTTACCTTCACAAACGGGACGGTGTAGTGCTCGGGACGAATTACGATGGAGTAGGCTTGCCCAGCAACTATTCCATCCTCTTAGATTAGTCGGCCTTGTCCACAGGAAAGACATGGTCAATGCGTGCGGAGCTGACTAAGCCGCGGGTTTCCTCACGATGTTTTCCTTCACCGTTTAAGAGTACTGGTAAAGCGCACATACATTTTTCGCACAGAAAAATCCATTGGTACACGACCGGATTTGAACCCATGACCTTGGGATCGGAAGGCGGGATCACTACCAACTAGACCACTAGTGCTCGCAAATAAATCTTTATAAATGGTCTATATTATGTACCGAGACCGCCAAGACGACCAAAACGCATCAGGTCAAGATCACTGAATGACTGAAAAACAACGTTACTATGAACGAACCGTTGTCCGTTAGTAGGAACATGGCATTTACCGTAAAAATATGTTTACAAAGCAAGGCGTCCAAGTAGAAAGTGACATATCACTTCGTAGTATCATATTTGCTCAACAAAATTCGTGAATATATTATTGAAAGTACCAGGCACTCAGAACAATTGAGAAGGTATAATCTACCACTTACTGTAAGTATGGAAGTCGGTGACCTGCACGGTGTTACAGTCTTCCCCGACCTGGAGGTACGTGATCTCGCAGCGGTAGACTCCCTCGTCTTCAGCCCTCGCTGAGCTGATGACCAGCTCTGCGAAGGTGGCGTTGGGCTCGTGGGATATTGATATCCTGAGGACAAAGAAAATAATTATTTTTATATATTATGTTTTATTATCCTATGATTATATCTGGAATTTCTTAGGACTGGGAGTCTCAGACCAAATAAAAAGAAAAGACGGCGCGCCTCGAACAACAAAAGTGAAGCCATACAAATCCGTGCCTCTGCAAGTAAACATACACGCTCACGCACACACCTACACCAAAACCATGCTCATCGCTCCTAGTACGTCACGAGTCTTAAAAATTGAATTATGCCTTCTTGTTTAGTGAAAACTTGTAAAAACAGCAGCAAATCACATAAAAAGTCTCACGGAATCACTTTTCACTTGTAAGTACTTCAAATAACATCGTTTCTTAATTATTATACTATGAAGTTTACGTTACTTGGAACACAAAACCTCAAAACCTTGAATCAGGTGTGGCTGCAAGGCTATGCCCATCCCATTATATAGGGAAACGAATGTGCTGTATGTATATAATATGTCATCCGAATTAGTTTTGTATTTATAAGGTTTGATTATGCGTGATCCAGGAGCTGGTTCTTATTTGGCTCAATGGATCAGCATTACAGCGAAAATATGGAAACAAAATATCGAGAGCATGTCGTAGCATCCAAAACGTTTGAAGACATAATGACAAGTCCACGAAAGAAGTCGTGGCGCGCTTAAACCCATTCACCACATTAGTTCTTTCGATGTTCTTTCGAACTAGTGTGAAGTGTTCCTTTATAATCTACAAACAGAACTATCGAACACTAAAACCAATCCGAGCCAGCTTCCATTAAATCCCACTTTAGGGTACCGCAAAATCCACAAATTCGGAAAACACTTAGCGGAACCCAATTAAACCGTTCCGTAGAGCTATCAATCTAATAGACTCGCTTTGTAGACTACGCTTTGTTTGTTGGGTTAGTGGTTTAGCTAATTGGCGTGGCTTCAAATTTTCATAAGTAGACGAGCGTTTACTGTAACTGGGGGTTAAATATTTGGTGTAACCTGTCCCTCAAATTGAAAACATTTTTATTAGAACAAAAAAAAATTCTAAACTTTAGGAAATCAGTAGATATCTAATTTAATTTATGTATTAGGGTTTTTATAGTAATCGATTACGCCAAAATGAATAAACCAATTTTGATGTTAGATACGTAGACAGAATCAGTAATGAGGAAATCCGTGGGAGAACTAATCTCTCCGACATAGAATTCGAAGAACTGATAACCGTTGGGGAGTCAATTTTCTCTAAAGACAGTTTCCGACCCGAAAAGAAGCATAAGACGGTCCTCCAATGAACCGATGACACTTACGCGTCAAAAGCCAGTGGAAGGAGCACAAAATTGTTCGTCTAGGAAGTTTAATTGGAATGCCTATGTCCAACAATAGGCTGAAGAAACTTAATATGTAAATAAAAATAATAATAAATCATTGTGGACATTTCACACAGTGCCATCTAGCCCCAAACTAAGCAAAGCTTGTTCTATGGGAACCAGATGGCTTATAGAATACTTATATACTTTTTTTGTAAATACATACTGAAAATACTACAACACCCAGACCCGGAAGAAATATTTGCAGAACATACAAACATTTCTCCTGTAGCGGGAACCGAACCCGCACACACGCCTGACACGCCACCAAGGTCGTCACCGATGTTGTAACCATGAATAACATCTAGATTACGTTTGCCCGAGTATCGTGTGGCGTCACGGGCGAAAGCTAGTACGTAATTACAAAAAGGACTATTTCTGCCCAAATCTCTAGAGCTATCAATCTATTAGACACGGCCAGTTAATTATTTTAGGGGGTTTTTCTGCAAACTCACCAACACACTATTAAGGGGTGGGATTGGAACGTGATGATTTCCTTTGTAAGTTTCGAGTAAGAAAACATAGTCATTTGATATCCCCTACTATAATATAAACGTGAAAGTTTGTGAGGATTTTTGTATGTTTGTGCCTCAATCACGGCGTAACGGCTGAACGGATTAGAATGAAACTTAGAATATAGATAGGATGTGTGCTGCAGTGACATGCAGGAACATGTAGAAAGCCGCGGGCGGCAGCTAGTAAATGAGGAAAGAGTTATATATTTGCACGTGTGTAGATGTTGTGTTATGATTGATAAGATATTAATTTGGTGCATAGCACTGCATTATTTACAAAATACAAAACTGGTCAAACTACTAAGGCCTTTTACCATCTATAGTAGATGATTTATACAGCGTCAGGAGGCAACAAACGGGACGCTGTAGTGCCCGGGACGAATTAAGATGGAGTATGCTTGCCCAGCACCTATTCCATCCTCTCAGCTTAGTCAGCCCTGTCCACAGGAAAGACATGGTCAATACGTGCGGAGCTGACTAAGCCGCGGGTTTCCTCACGATGTTCTTCTTCAACGTTTGGGAGTACTGGTATAGCGCATATAAATTTTTCGCACAGAAAAATCCATTGGTACACGACCGAATCTGAACCCACAACCTAGAATCGGAAGGTGGGGTCACTACCAACTAGACCACCAGTGCCAGGATACCCACGACACAAGGAATCCAATGTGAGGTAAGACTGTTAGATGAGAGCTATTAGTTTTTTTTACTTAAGTATACGTATTCATACACTTCATTTCATATATCGGAATTCTTTCCATATGATTTTCATTGAAAACTGTATTTTTATTGCATCTGAATTCGTCTAAATACGCAATAAAAATAAGACGCTTACGTTGCAAACGAAAAATTGCATAAATAAAATTGTGAATACATCAAAAAGATCTAAAACTTTATTTTTCAATGAAAATATTCTCTCGTGAATATTCGAAAAACTCAACATCAAAGAGATGCGTCATACAACTCTCTGAGTTAGAGCGTTACTCAAGTATTTTATCTATTTTGTTAAACAGTTAGAACCATGTTTACTTACCCGTAAACGGGCGGTTAACCAACGGTTATGTTTGACAAATAACAGGAAAATATTGTAAAGGAATTGGACCTCTATAAGAAGTTATTTATCTGTATTCTAAATGTTAGAGAGTCAATAGGTGCGGAGCTGACTAAGCCGCGGGTTCCCTCACGATGTTTTCCTTCACCGTTTGAGAGTACTGGTATAAATTTTTCACACAGAAAAATCCATTGGTACACGACCGGATTTAAACCCACGACCTTAGGATCGGAAGGCGGGGTTACTACCAACTAGACCACCATTTAATTGCTCTACAGATTCTTTGACAGATTAAACTATGTATATTTTAGTACTAGTATCGGGTCATTGACATGAGTGACCAAGAAAGAAACGAACAAACAATTAAGGGCAATATCCTCAGCAAGTAGTCCACCTGCTCAACAATAAACAACAAATAAAAAACATCTTTGGACGGTTAATTTGTTCACGACAACGCCAGCCGGCCATTTTAATTATCGGTCTCTACTTTTAGGGTTCCGTAGGGCACTAGATTTAAGAACAATATAATTTGTGGTCAAATCGCTCTTTTTAATGGATGTTTTTGTTCGATGGAACGCAAGTAGCATTCTTTTGTTTTCGTTTTGGCAGATGTCAAACACGGTAGACAGTGCATCAGAATAATGCAACGTTACGAAATTTGCACATGTGAAATGTTACGAATGTTATATAAAAGGCCTTGGTGTGTAGTAGATAATTGCAAAATAATTCATCATTTCCATGCCTTTCCACTTTATGTGGGGTCGGTAAAACATTGCATTCTTCAATTCCTCCTCCTCTGTTATAAGAATTCCAAAATATGTAATTAACGTTCATAAATACTTGTTTTACTTGTATTGTACCTATCTATTAATAGGAAGAAGAAGTATTCTGTCAGTCATTTGGTTTCAATAGGTAAAAACTTTGCTTACTTTGTAACTAGATGGCGCTGTTCTTTTCTACTTATAATTTTATTTGCGGAAGAAAGCTCGTGATAGGAATGTCAGCAGTGGGACAAAATAGGTTGCAGAAAAAAAATAAGCTACAGAACCCAGCCCTAACTAATAAATACTAACTCGGCATTTCCACGTGTCATGTCTATAGCTCTTTTTAATTCGCTCTGTGGTTTTCACGTGCTTTGGATATTGTGAAATGATTTTTGCGAAAGTTTAATTGAATTTGTTTGGAGTCAAATGGGAAGTTGTTTCAACATTGTTATGGGAATAAGCTGAATTTGTATGCATTTGATCCCGGCTTTCTTTAGGCGAACATGCATAGAATGGGAATCCAAGTTTAGCTTCATCATGAGTTTTCCCATGAGGGATCTATCGTGTCACTAGTTCTTTCGAACCAGTGTGGTGAAAGGATTTTAATGTGCCACTCAAAGCGTCCGCAGTCAGAGTAAATAAGTCTACAAGCGTTTATTAAGTCTTTATTTTATTTATGTTATGTATTTATCAAGTTTATGTATTTATGTGTCGAAGTTCGGACGGCGCTTAAAAGCCGTAATAAAAATGTTCTGTTTATGCATCGAGTTTGCAAGTTTTACCACAGCTTAGATAATTAATAGCTACGCTGTTTCGGGATGTTGAAATGACGGATGATATAAGACTGCATTCAACGGAGATGAGAATGTTGAGATTGATGTGTGAAGCGACGAGAATTTTTTTATTTGACTATGTTGCTTTAAATTTTTGCCTATTGCAATTTGAATTAATTAACTTTTTTTAATACTTACCCCCGAATACTCAAACGCATCTCAGAGTTGAGCACGTCTCAAGTGACGAGTTTTAAACAGATTTTCATCAAAAACTGCCAAAAAACCGTGACTTGAAACGTGCTCAACTCTGAGTCCCGTTTGAGTATTCGGGGGTTAGTGCCCTTATAATGTTTTATATTCAAACGCCTGTAAAAGCAGGTTTTGGCTGAACAAAGTAATTTTTAAGATCGTTATGCACCTGAAATTGTAAATAAATGATTATGATTATGAAAAAAAATGGACAAGATACGGAATGAGTAGAATTTCCTGAAGAGTATATTATGGGTGTTTTTAAATCGAGAATCAATAGGTTTCTTCTTGGTAAGCATGCTTCGTCTTAGGAAGGACACACTGTTATTTAACATCAGGTAGAGTGTCAAATGCAAAAAATATTTAAATATTTCGGTTAAAAAAAGTAGCTGCTCTGACGGAGAAGTTGAGGTTGGCATGGTAATAAGCTCCTGATTATCTCTTGTTATTGTTATTGTAGACATGTTTTTTACAGAGAGCACTGGTGGTCTAGTTGGTAGTGACCCCGCCTTCCGATCCTAAGGTCGTGGGTTCAAATCCGATCGTGTACCAATGGATTTTTCTGTGCGAAAAATTTATGTGCGCTATACCAAGTACTCTCAAACGGTGAAGAAGAACATCGTGAGGAAACCCGCGGCTTAGTCAGCTCCGCGCGTATTGACCATGTCTTTCCTGTGGACAAGGCCGACTAAGCTGAGAGGATGGAATAGGTGCTGGACAAGCCTACTCCATCTTAATTCGTCCCGGGCTACAGCGTCCCGTTTGTGAAGGTAAAAGTTGCCTTTGGCGCTGTATAAATCATCTACTATAGATGGTAAAAGGCCTTAATAGTTTCTACTCGAACTTTTTATTCTCTTTTTTGCCTCCATCATGGCTTAACGACCTAAAAGCCGGGACTGACAATTTAACGTGCCCTCCGAAACAAAGAAGCGCTCAGCTCGTAATGCCACTTGCGGTCACCCATCCAAACTGTGACCGTGCACAACGTTGCTTAACTTCAACGATCAATCAAAAACGTCTAAGCAAGCTACGCGACTAGCGTTTCAAACCAGCTATCTACTTACTAAGCTGTGTTCAGCCTAATAAAGAAGTTGTAAGTTTACGAGTATGTGTTTTATAGATCATTTTGGAGTTATTATTCCACGTGTTTTATTGCAGTTGCGAGAATATTACATAACATTATATGTTGTATATAGACATAGTTATGTGTTGGTAATTATATGTTACCGCAATTAGGGTCTCTGGCCACTATACTGTTCTTACTAAAGTACATTTGATTACTTTTCAGGCACAAAAAATAATCAATGAGGCGGTAACTATGACGACCTCGGTAGCGTGGCGGTTTAGTGGCCGGCTAGACGTGAGAAGTGCGGGTTCGATTCCCATAGCGGGATAAATGTTTGCATGTTCTCGGTCTGGGTGTTAGCTGGGATCAGGAATTCAACTAGTTTTCTTGCAATTTTTTTCTTTACTTCACCGGTGTTTTGACAGCACTGGTGGTCTAGTGGTAGCGGCCCCTCCTTCCGATCCTAAGGTCGTGGGTTCAAGTCCGGTTGTGCACCAATGGAGTCTTCTGTTCGAAAATTTATGTCCACTATACCATAACTCTCAAATGGTGAAGGGAACCTAATAAATTCGAAAGCATTTATCAAGTGCACGAAAGGAGCCTTTAAGGTGCACCTTAAAATCCTTTCACCACACTAGTTCGAAAAAACTAGTGACACGATTAGTAGTAGTAGTACCGACATTTTAAAAAATTACATGATCAGGATTAGAATGTACGACCTGCGAATCGAATGCGAAAGAGCCTCACTAGGCCATTAGGTACAGCTATTGAAAAGTTACTAAAATAACTGAACAAAGCTAAACAAAAGCATAAAATATAATTTTCCATTCTAAACAATGGCGTACAGGCGGCAACTGAAGTTGTGCTAATGCATGCTATTGTATCCCTCCGCATTAGTGCTGAACTTTAGTGGGCTAGCCTTTGTCGCTTGAGAAAAATGAATGTAGGTTATTTTGATACGTGCTCCACTTATTGTAAAGCTAAATAAATAAAGTTTAACTAGTGTGGTGAGAAGATGTAAAGTACGCCTCGAAGGCTCTTTTCGTGCATTCGATACAATATTTTTTCAAACTTTTTGATCCTGCGACATGGTCTTCACGATGTTTTCCTTCACCGTTTGAGAGTACTGATGTAGCGCACATAAATTTTTCGCACAGAAAAATCCATTGGTACACGACCAGGTTTGATCCCACGACCAAGGCGGGGTCACTACCAACTAGACCACTGACATGGCTTGACGTCAGTCATCAGTTAAGTCGGAATCGACCCTGCACTTTCCACAACCGCCACGCCACCGATTCCAAAATACTACAATCAAACAAGTTTTCCTCAATTCATCTAGTTTCAAATAAATGATACTAAATTCTTTGCCAAGATGCGAGAAGGAGACAGCTGTTATAATGATATCTCGAGACATGAGTGCGAGCGAGACAGCAAGCGGTCTCTGTCGCCGACCGCGATCATCAGTTATCCCGACAGGACAGTTTGTAACGAACCGCAGACGTCTTACCTATATATTTTGGGGTAGGGACGGATTAAGGACAATAATAAGAGGGCAGAAGGGGGTTAAAAGTTTTTCTGATAAACCATTATCTTCCTGCCCTTATCCCACTCTATGTGGCACAGCATGATCTTTGGATCATGGTGTAAGAGTTTTGGCTAAGGTGTTTTATGACCGGCCGCCTGCCTGACCTCAACCCTCATTGGGAATACTTGCTTATTGTATCTTATCATGTTGGAGGATACTATCCCTTAGTCGACTCTTACGACATGCTAGGGGAGAGAAGCAGCTGGACACATTCTGTTTTTTTTTTTACTCCCAATCCAGCAAAGAAGTAAAAAAATTTTTTCTCATAAACCATTGCCATTTACTAAGGCAACTTTGTTTTTCTGTCAAAAAAAAAATCATAAAATGCGTCTGCTGTCAGCAAGATATTGGATCCGGATTTAAATCTAATGGTAAGATCTCTTTATGACAGCGATCGCCTTTATTATCCGTTTTAGGGTTCCGTACCGGAAGGTAAACAAAACAAAGACACTACAAATGTTAAAGTTTGTGAACGACTGAGTTTGTTGCTGGTTACTTCCGTAACGGCTAACGGATTTGGCTGAAACTTGACATATACATAATGTTACGACATGCTCGGAGAGAGAAGTAGCTGGACGCAATCTATGTTTTTTCTTTACTCCCAGTCCAGCAGAGAAATATAACCCCCTTTATTAATCCTAAGTCCGTCCCTGAGCTAACACCACGATTGTGAGTCTTGAGGTACTCGTTATGTATCTAACGCTATGTAATGTTGATGTTGCATTAAATTATGTTATTCTTACTTAAATACAACTTAGATTGAATTTACTAAGATAAATTGACAACTATTGTTATTTAAAGACATGAAATTTATATTGTAAATTGCTTGTTAAAACGTTGTAGGTACTCCTATTTTGTGCTCAGGTAAAATTACGTCTAATAAATAAACGTTTAAAGGTTTTAAATGACATCAAAACTTTTAGCACAATCGGGTGAAAGACGATATTTTTGAATTCTAATGGTATATAACTTCAAATAAAAACATTATTGTAGTAAGTTCATGTTTTATTTATTTAATGAGGATCTGTATAAGAAAATAACAGGAGAGAGGCTGGCAAAATAGAAAGAATAAACAATAGGTGATACTAGTCCGAAATGATGATGATGATGAGGATTTACAGAAAGAAAAAATACACAAAAAACTAATGAATAAGGTTCGAAAATAATTCAGTTTGAACGTGAGACCGAATCGATCCGACAGTATATTTGGTGATCCTGCCAATCAAGCTTAGAGATTTTCGTAGCACGTTCTACGCCGTAGGCGTCGTAGCGCTACGCCGTAGCTTCTTCGCTCTAAAGGCCGTTACACACGATGAATGAACAATAATACAATTTTAGAAAACGATTACAACAAATCCTTCTTCGGCTGAAGTATGGTCGGACGTCATCAGCTGAACTCGGTCGATCGACACATTCGACATCGTCCAATCGATTCCATCGACGTTGATCGGCCTAGTTCGATCGACGACGTCCGATAATACTTCGGCCAATGACAGGTTTGGTCCATTTCTACCGCAACGATAATATATCGCAAGTCATAAAAATCAAGTATGGCTAAGAATTTAATGTGAGCCTCAAAGGCTGCCTTTTGTGCACTTGAAACATGTTTTTGAACTTTTAGGGTAGACATAGTATACTAATATTCGGCTGTGCTCAGGAGATACCTACCCGGATAAAAAGTAGCCTATGTATTACTCCGGGTCATAAACTATGTGTATTATAAGTTTCAGACAAATTCGTTCAGCCGTTACAGAGATGAGTGGTAACAACACACTCACACACAAACATTCACATTCATAATATTAATGTGATTTATTACAGATGATTATCATCATTAATTATGATTTCCCTGCCCTTTTTTGATATTGAGATACAATACAATCGTTCCTCGGTCGTGTGTAATGTGCTTTATACAATTTGTTGTAATCATTTTATTTCAGTTTCGTTAATAAAGAAACAGAAAACAATGCACCTTGTTTCATAATTTTATGAAATAAAGCTCTTAACCAATTCTTCGCTGAGGGAAACTGCAAAAATACTTATAGCAAGTTTTTGTACAGTCAGCACCAAAATTTGCCCATTGTTTATTAATATAATGATAAAAAAAATGATATGTAGATACAAAATACAAGTATTTTCTGCAAATTGTCTAAAGACTCCTATATAAAAATAAAAAAGCATTGATATAATTCATAATCCTGTAAATTATTAGAAATCTAAAAAATTGCCATGGTATTATGCTAGTATGTTTGTACCTTTATCTGCCAAACATCTGAACGGATTTGAGTGAAACTTGGAATATACAGAGTTCGTGACCTGAAATAACATAATAAGCTACTTTTTATCCAAATACTACGCAAGTGAAATCGCGTGCAAAAGCTAGTGAAAAGTGAATACTTACGAATATTGAAAATATTTAAAAATTTACCAAGTACGAGTAGTTAAGAGTTTTCGAGGTTTTCAAAGTTTTATTACGCTGTCTAAAATCAATACCTAAAAGTCGATCAAGAGTATCCTCCCCAACATGATGAACCATCTATATGGGCGATGAGCTGATCACCTGTCACCATGGTTCACTATATCCATCTTGGGACTTTGAATCAGGGTTGGCTGCAAGTTTTCTTATGTCTACTTGTAGCTCTGCCCACCCCATTGTAAACTTATGTCTTACTAAAACTTTGTGGGCCCTGGATGTCTAAATAAAGCGCTTTATTTATTATTTTATTATTATTATAAGGGATACGGGCATGATAATATACATCCATAAATTTATTTATTAAATTGCTTTGTAAAAGTAGTCATAATTTCCTGTTGCCGACTGTACTTGGACATATTTTAAAGGAAAGTACAAAAGCAGTCGCTGTCCACGGAAACGCAAGATGTCCGACGTCTTTTTATGTTTGAACATTTCTGAATTAAAATTCTGAAGAAACATTGTAATGCGTCATACGGAAATTCTAATTATATTCTGGTGAGCACTGGTGCTCTAGTTGGTGACCCCGCCTTCCGATCCTAAGGGTGAAAATCTATGTGCGCTTTACCAGTACTCTCAACGGTGAAGGAAAACATCGTGAGGAAACCGGCGGTTTAGTCAGCTCCGCACGTATTGACCATGTCTTTCCTGTGAACAAGGCCGACTAAACTGAGACGATGGAATAGGTGCTGGGCAAGCCTACTCCATCTTAATTCGTCCCAGGCACTACAGCGTCCCGTTTGTGAAGGTAAAAGTTGCCTCCTGACCCTGTATAAATAATCTACTATAGATGGTAAAGGACCTTATTTATACTAATTTTAAATGCAAAAGTTTGTGTGTTTGTTTCCACACAACTCCTTAACAGCTGAACAGATTTGGCTGAAACTTGGAATAAACATAGTTTAATCTGAAATAACACGTAAAGTTTAATCCGGGTAGGTATAAGCAAGATGGAATAATATTCGGATATTTCTTATAATGTTTCTTACAAACAAAAGAATATCTTAAGCGTACATAAAAGAGGTAAGACCCAAGACCATTCATCGTAGCTTTAGAAAAAGAGATTTAATAATTATCATATGCACTAATTTTAACAACTATATTTTATGCAATAATTAATTTCGAATTCTGAAATTTTCATCAATTTCTGTTTGTGACATAAAGTAAAAACATTAGGTATATGGCAAGCTGAATAATACTAGCAAATAGCATGGTATTTTCAGACAAAAAAAATCACGTTGTGAATCGGAATTTAACTCGCGAAAAGCACCGTAAAACTTATTGAAATACAGCGTTAACGAAAAATTGGTTCACACCACTTCAGTGGTCTAGCACTACTTTCTAACATTCTCGAATTACTGCCGAAACTAACGATTACACAAATATCGCAAGTATCAAAAACTAAGACTACCAAATCACCATCTAGAAGAAATATTTGCAGAACATGCAAAAATTTCTTTCGATACGAGAATCGAACTCGCATTTCAGAGATAGCAACGCCGCGAGGTCGTCACTGATAAAAATGTTCAATGATAAATGGGTCTAATCATGTCACTAGTTCTAACTAGTGTGATTAAAGGATATTCCCTAAGTTATAAGTCGAACGCGCAACATAAAAAGCCAAAGGCAGCACAAACTGAGCTGTGAGGCCAGTCAAATTCAAAATTAACTTAACTCACTTATATGTACATACATATAACACGCCCATTTCCGTAATAGGGTGGCCAGACCCACAAGTAATCATAAGAAAACTAGCAGCCACTCCTGATTCAAAGTCCGAGATGGATATGGTGAACCATGGTGACAGGTGATCAGCCCATCGTCCATGTAGATGGTCCATCATATTGGAGATGATGCTATCCCTTAGTCGACTTTTACGACATGCTCGGGGAGAGAAGCAGCTGGACGCATTCTGTTTTTTCTTTACCCAGTCCGGAAAGTCGTGCTTGGAGCTCAGTGATGTCCCGTAGGTTGTATTGTTTACGTCAGTGCTAGGGAGGGGCGTTGAACCGGGTCCGGATTGCATCCGGGAATTATATCATCCGCAAATGTTTAATTTTGTCCCGGACCGGGTAACCGGGTATGCGGCGCTCGTAGTTTCTACAAACTTAACTGGAAAATAGGTTTAAGTTACAGTAACTACTTTTTGGGGTCACTAATTCTGTCAGACTTGTGTGGTAAATGAATACATCTGGTCGTGTCACCAGTTCTTTCAAATTTTATTAACTTACTTCTCTGCTGGACTGTGAGTAAAGAAAAAACAGAATGCGTCCAGCTGTTTCTCTCCCCGAGCATGTCGTGAAAGTCAACTAAGGAATGGTATCAACATGATGGACCACCATGGACGATGGGCTGATCACCTGTCACCATGGCTCACCATATCCATCTCGGACTTTGAATCAGGAGTGGCTGCAAGTTTTCTTATGATTAATTATGGTTATGCCCACCCCATTTGGAATACGGGTGTGATAATTATGTACAGTAGTACCACAAATATTGTATCCCTTGGTTTCGTCTAGCTTCTGAAATACAAACTAATCCGATGTAACGTTAATATTTTCATTATATTTTCGGACTCATTCGGTTTTCATTGAGCTGGATCAGGTGAGCTATCTATATACCATTTGCAACGGCCTTTAGGTAGCCCGACTGTTTCCTTTGTATTTTTTAAATTATATTTGTGTTAGTTTTTACAGTATAATAACATTAAAAACTTTAAGGTAATCAGTGTAATAATAATAATAATAAGAAATAAAAATGAGCTCAGTTTTTTATCTGAGTTCGCCTACAGATAGAAAACAGAGCTCAGATCACCGACTGCAGGTAAGGTCCCCTAAAGGCTGGCGACGTTACCTCGTTGGATAGCTATACTTATCCTTTGTCCGAGGTAAGCGCCAGCCCTTTGGTCATTGGTCATATCTATTAGCTTCTTCTTCTTCTTTTGTGTTAGTTGTTTTTTCTGTTAATAAAGCTTGTTTTCACACAAAGCAAAATGTTTGCCGAGGCACACAATATTTGTGGTACTACAGTACTATATGTATGTTTTTTATTGCTTAAAATTCTTCGCTTCGTTAAATTCTATTCGAGTTGTAAAGGTCATTGCCCCCTCCCTACCCAGGACATAAAAAACATTAACAACACAATCCCATTAGAGAGAGGACGTGATTTCGGATCATTCCATTTTACCTCTTTGTTTTCTAGATATCTACCATTTAGATTTAAGTTTCCTGTAATTAAACCTACTGTTAATGTTGTTGTTGTTAGCTTGCATCATCCCACTGCTGGGAAAAGGTCTCCCCTCGAGTTTTGCAGGTTTTTCGGTCCACTGTTAATATGAAAATTTGTAAGGATGTTTGATAGTTTGTATATCGATCACGCTATCATGACTGAAGAAGACAGACACTAGCATACCTTTACATTAGAAACCTCGAGAGCACGTCGCGGGTTCAAATCCGGTCGTGCATCATATAATTTTTTTTACGAAAAAATTATCTGCATTTTGTGTAGGAAAACATCGTGAGGAAGCCGGCATTTCATAGAACCTAAAAGTTTGAAAACTTGTGTCAAGTGCGCCTTAAAGACTCCTTACGTGTAAGGAGGCGCACTTTAAATCCTTTCGTCACACTAGTTTGAAATAACTAGTGATACGCCTTGTAAACTGATAAACACAAGCGAAGCCGCAGGCAGAAGCTAGTGTATCTTAGCTTGTCATCATAGTGCGCCTCGATGAAGCTCCGTTCGTGCACTTGACGCTACATCTTTAAACTTTTCTACGACATACAAGCTTCCTCACGGAGACAAATCCATTGGCACTCGATTCGAACCCGCGACCTTAGAGTTAAAAGGGTCACGTCCACTAGACCACCAGTGCTCTCAAAGAGGAATAGAGCCAATTTAACCCTTATCCGGCGAACATGATGAAGGATGAAGAATGGATGAAGCCCGGCGTTATGTAAAAGCCCGTAAAGACGCCTAGTAATCTCGTTCTCTCTCAGTACTCAGGAATAAGGGTGTAGGAGACAAGAGTGAATCCGACCAAACTTGTTGAAACGTTTAGTTACAATTTAAACATTAAGTAAGGCCTTTAACATCTATAGTAGATGATTTATACAGCGTTTATTTATACAGGCAACTTTTACCTTCACAGACGGACGCTGTAGTGCCCGGGACGAATTAAGATGGAGTAGGCTTGCCCAGCACCTATTCCATCCTCTCAGCTTAGTCGGCCTTGTCCACAGGAAAGACATGGTGAATACGTGCGGAGCTGACTAAGCCGCGGGTTTCCTAAAGATGTTTTCCTTCACCGTTTGAGAGTAGGTACTGGTATAGCGTATATAAACTTTTCGCACAGAAAAATCCATTGGTACACGACCGGGTTTGAACCCACGACCTTAGGATCGGAAGGCGGGGTCACTACCAACTAGACCACCAGTGCTCTCATTTAAAGATTAAATAACAGGCATAAATTCTACCTGCGCGGAAAAGATCTTGTTAGATATTGCTTTTTTTTCGAAGGAAATACAGACGAAATTTTATTATATTGTTTTCTGAATGTTATCCGATTGTAAAGGGATAATTTTCCTAAAATTGCCAAGCGTGGTTTCTTACCTGTATCTTCCACACTTGGTCGCGTTACGAACAGGCGTAAATTAAACGTAGATTTAAGACGTGTCCAAATGATCCCTGTGATTCTTAGGCATACTAAAAAAATTGACTTTGACTTTGACGTTGAAAAGCAATTTTTTCCCGCAGTTACGTTTGCACCATTGATTTGCCCCATTAATGGTGCAGACGTAACTGGTTAGTTATGTTTGCACCATTTTCATTTCAGTAATGGTTTTCATAAGAAACGGAATAATCACCATGATATATAAGTAGGTACATATTAAAAAAAAACACTTTGCTCTAAAACAAAAATGAAATAGACAAACTAGTATTTTTATAGATTTGTTTAGCTTTGTTTTGGTTGTTTAAATGTTTGTTATTTTGTATAGCTAAGCGCTCGTGAGCGCTTCCGTGCGTCGGAGGGCACGTTAAATTGTCGGTCCCGGCTTTTAAGTCGTTAAGCCATGACGGCGGCCTTAGGCGGCCTAAAAACTCCGTCACAAGAGTTGGCCACTAGCTTATACGAACTTACTTATTTTAAAAAGGTAATTTTTTTTAAACTAATTTCAAAATCGAAAATACCAACTGAATCCCTATCCAACAGAATCCATACAAAGTTCACTGCAAACTGTATCTTATCGACAACATCATAAAGTCCAAAATCCACTGCTTTGAAGGATACGTGACTTCAGTGTACCTTATTAAGCTGTGAAGCACTTTGTCTTGAGAACCTGATTCTGTTTAAGGGTTAAGGGTTTTATAGAGAATTCGGGAACACCGGTGGCTAAGTGGTGGCCCTTTTCGATCTTGAGGTCGTGGGTTCGAATCACGATAAAATTTATCAGTTGTGATTATCTATGTTTAATCTTATTTGTATTATAAATGCGAAAGTTTGTGAGTTTGGATGTTTGTGCCTCAATCATGCCTAAACGGCTGAACGGATTTGAATGAAACTTGGAATATACATAGAACATGTACTAGATTAACATATAAGCTATTTTTAGGAAGCCGCGGGCGGCAGCTAGTAAATAATAAATTTTAAATATTTATGGATACATTTCACACAACGCCATCTAGCCCGAAACTAAGCAAAACTTGTACTATAGCCACCAGATGGCTGATAGAATACTTAAAGTTGCCTCATTACGCTGTATAAATCATCTACTATATATAACAAGATATTTAGTGCGCCTCAAAAATGCTTCTTTCGTGTACTATAACTGCTAATTTGTTCCTATCTCTGAGGACACGCAAAAAGAGCCAGAAGCGGATATCTGTATAAAATGTTTTGTCTTGTTTCAATAACATTACACCATGTTATGAATCCCGAAGACAACCTTTGGAGAGGAGGTAGGGAATAAGTCGTACAACCTTTTGTTTTGAAAGGAAGTATTTTGTATAAGTAAGCCGAGGTCGATCTATAAGCCGTGGGTGATCTCTTACGGGGAGTTACATAAAGATGGATCGCAAACTATTTGACTGAGATTTCCGTAGTTTTTAGGGAAAATATAAGAAACTGGATGATCCCGCTCAGCGATGTAGTGGAAATCGAGCGCACTTGCCGCCTAGTGGTAGCTGCTACGCCTTCCGATCCTGAGGTCATGGGTTTAACTGGTCGGTTCAATTTTATGCGCACTATACTAGTACTCTCAAACGGTGAAGGAAAACATCCTGAGGAAACCGGCACGTCGTAGAACCTAATAATTTAAATGTAAGTTTATTTTTCAATACGACCGGGTTCGATTCCCGAACTGAGTTTAAGTTTTTTTTTAAATCTATGTATGCAGTTTTTCTTGTCACTAAAATCGATGACATGGTTCCTAGGAACAGATCTTCGTATGTCTTATAATTTCGGACTTCCCCATACTGACTGTTCTAAATGTTACGCCCTTTATTATAGTCCTTCTTCTTCCATCCGATTTCTTGCTTAACGTTAAATTTTTATAACTTTGAGCAGAATAACAACAAATGACATTTCTCCCGCAGCGGGAACCGAACCCGCACTTCTCGCTCAGCCGAGCACTCGCCCGCCACCGGGGCCGTCAAATTGAGACTTTGACATAACAGCCTTAGCAAAATGGCGCCTTATAGCCAGAAGTCGTTCCGTTTAATTCAAAACAGCATCTAAAATATTACAGGCGCATCCGTAATCCGATGTTTATGTCAGAGGACGAAGAAAGGTTTCATGTCCTATTTCCCTGCGAGACGTTACGTCACGACCCCGTGTCACTTTGACAGAGAACGATGGAAAATCAACTTTGTTACAAATACAATTTGATTTAAAATCCTTTGTATTTAACTTTCTCCTGGATTGGAAGTAGAAAAAACAGAATGCGTCTAGCTGCTTTAAATAAATAACAACAGTCACATACATAGTTCTGACCCCACACTAGGATTCCCTGTGTCGTGGGTATCAGAAACTACGAGTACCATGGTACCACAACACCCAGACCCGGGAGAAATATTTGCAGAACATGCAAATATTTCTTCCGCAGCGGGAATCGAACCCGCGCTTCTTGCGTCTCTGCCGAGCAATCGCCCGCCACGCCATCGCTTCTCTCTTGAACATATCATAAAAGTTGACTAAGAGATAGTAATCTCTCCAACAAGATGGACTGTTTATAAGGGCGATGGGCTGATCACCTGTCACCATGGTTCACCATATCCATCTTAGGACTTTAAATCAGGAGTGGCTGCAAGTTTTCTTATGATTACTTAGAATAGAATTAGAATAGAATAAAATAGAATTTATTATTAACAAAACACGAAAAACTTGTGGCTCTGCCCACCCTATTATACCCTATTATATATATACGGGCGTGATAATATGAATGATTTCAACTCTCTTGAGATACAGCCCGCTGACAGACGGACGGACGGACGGAAAGCGGAGGCTTAGGACTAACCCCCGAATACTCAAACGCATCTCAGAGTTGAGAACGTCTCAAGTGACGAGTTTTTGACAGATTTTCATCAAAAACTGTCAAAAACCGTGACTTGAGACGTGCTCAACTCTGAGTCGCGTTTGAGTATTAGGGGGTTAGTCTAAAAATGCCATCATCAGTGATATTCCACTATATGCGCACTGTAAAGTATTCTGTGGCGTTATGCCATGTTTACACTCAATTTGAATGATCACGACACTTGGAGATATTGCGTTTTAAGGAATTTATGGATCGGCCCTAAAATGGCGGCTCGCAATAAAAGTAATGGCATGGCGTAAAATACGAAACATGGCGATTTTTATTTAAATGTATTTGGGACTAAGACGAAATTGTCAGAGATGTATATAATATATCTGTATTTATAATATTGTAATGTATCCTCCAACATGATGAGATACAATAAGCAAGTATTCCCGAGGAGGGTTGACGTCAGGCAGGCGGCCGGTCATAAAACCCCTTAGCCAAAACTCTTACAGCATGATCCAAGGAACATGCTGTGCACATAGAGTGGGATAAGGGCAGGAAGATGATGATTTACAATAATATAATGTGGAATTTTGTTTGTACGTGTGTTAGTTTGTTGATTTGTACTTCTTTCAAGCAGAAATGGAGCAACGGATTTTTGCATACAGATCGTATATTTGCCTGCAGAAGCTGCGAAGCGCTGACGTAGTTTTTAGGCCGCCTAAAGGCCTCCGTCTTGGCTTAACGACTTAAAAGGACCGACCATTTATTGTGCCCTCCGAAGCTCGTAACGCCACTTGTTATAGTTTGCTGAAATCTATATCATTTAAATCTTTCTCGCTAAAATTACGACAGCTATATCATATTCCTCTTCAATATTCACCGCAGTCGGGTAAACCAACTTAATCCGTGTTTCAGAGTGCGAAGATTTGGCAGATTAAGTAAAGCTATATTTGCTTTAAAAACCGCGTATTCTCTAGCAAAACGCGTGAATTTTCTTTAAAAATAATGTTTAAGTATCTCGTCAAGAAACGGCAACCGCTTTGTAACGAACGTAAAACGGTGAAGGAAAATATCGTGAGATTACCTGTTTCGTCGAAAGTCGAAAGGAGTCTTACCCCCGAATACTCAAACGCGACTCAGAGTTGAGTACGTCCCAAGTCACGGTTTTTTGGCAGTTTTTGATGAAATTCTGTCAAAAACTCGTCACCTGAGACGTGCTCAACTCTGAGATGCGTTTGAGTATTCGGGGGTTTGAGGCACTTTACATTCACCACACTGGTTTTAGGAAGCGCTCGTGGCGTAGCTTGCTTAGGCGTTCTTGATTGATCGTTGAAGTTAAGCAACCCTGTGCGCGGTCACAATCGGGATGGGTGACCGCAAGTGGCATTACGAGCTGAGCGCTTCCGTGCTTCGGAGGGCACGTTAAATTGTCGGTCCCGGCTTTTAAGTCGTTAAGCCATGACGGAGGCCTTTAGGCGGCCTAAAAACTCCGTCACTAGAGTTAGCCACTAGCTCATACGAACATACATACACACTGGTTTTAAAGAACTAGTTACACGATTAGATAGATAGTATGGGTTACGGAAGGAACATAGCGGTCGCCGCTATATACAGACTGCCTACAAACAAGCACACACGTAATTCTTAAAGAGATAATCCGGAGATAAAGCGTGGTATTTATATCGCGGGCGCAAGTGGGCTTGTTTAGCCGACTTACGGAATGAGGGTTATGTTTAAGGGATTAAACTTGCCAACTATTGTAAGTTGGCCTAGTAAGTGATGAGATAACATAGAATATTTAGATTTTTTTTTAAAGGAAGGACGCACATTTTATGATTAAGACTTGGATTAATTGTTAAATGTGCTTTTTCTTTTATAATAATAAGAGGAGTGGGAGGTTAAATGATTTTAAAATAATATCTTCAACTAGCTTTACTAATTATATGCCTCTTTGCTGGACTGAGAGTATAGAAAAAGCATAGAATGCGTCCAGCTGCTTCTCTCCCCGAGCATGTCGTAAAAGTCGACTAAGGGTTTATATGGGCGATGGGCTGATCACCTATCACCACGGTTCACCATATCCATCTTAGGACTTTTCGAAGTGGCTGGAAGTTCTTTGTGTTTACTTGTGACTCTGCCCATCCCAGTAGGGATACGGGCGTAATATTAAGTATGTATTATATTCAACTAGCTTCCACCCGAGACTCGGCTCACATAGTATTTATCCGGATAAAAAAGTATATTCCAAATACGGAGATAAACACAACCAAACAAACACACACACACATACACACACACGCACACAATCTTTGGCACTTAAAATATTAGATTTCATTATTTACTATGGCTAGTGGCCAACTCTTGTGTTTTTAGGCCGCCTAAAGGCGTCTGTCGTGGCTTAACGACTTAAAAGCCGGAACCGACTGTTCAACATGCCCTCCGAAGCACGGAAGCGCTCAGCTCGTAATACCACTTGCGGTCACCCATCCACAATGTGACCGCGGACAACGTTGCTTAACTTCGACGATCAATAATAAATAAAAAATAATAATAAATAAATAACACCCAACAGTCACATAGATAGTTCTGACTCCACACTAGGACTCCCTGTGTCGTGGGTATCAGAAACTACGAGTACGATGCTACCACAACACCCAGACTCGGAAGAAATATTTGCAGAACATGCAAACATTTCTTCCGCAGCGGGAATCGAACCCGCGCCTCTTGCATCTCCGCCGAGCAATCGCCCGCTACGCCACCGAGGCCGTCTTCAATCAAGAACGTGTAAGCAAGATACGCCACGAGCGCTTCAGCATTTTGTTATTTAGTAGGTACGGCATGTGAGGACTGGTGGTTGGGCCGCCGAGCACCGCTGTCACGCTGTAGGTTAATCCCCTAAGCCCACTTGATAAGTGCTCGTCTCAAAACGCGGGAATCCTTAAAAATGGCGGTCTCGTGCCGACATCGCCGGTTTTGTAAAGACAAAATGGCGGAAAATGACATTTTTGCGGTTCCAAGGATTTTGGGTTCCGTTGGCGATTTGATATACAGTAACTGATATAGAGTAACTAGTAACAATGAGATATATGATTAGACTTTGTTTATTTTATGAAATTAGAAAAAAATCTTTGCTGGACTGGGAGTAAAGAAAAAAATATAGAATGCGTGGACAAGGTCGACTAAGTTAAGAGAATGGGATAGGTGCTGGGCAAGCCTACTCCATCTTAATTCGTCTCGGGCACTAAAGCGTCCCGTTTGTGAAGGTAAAAAGCCTCCTGACGAGGTATAAATCATCTACTATAGATGGTTAAAGGCCTTAGTTTATGTTGCCAATAAATTATTTTCTTTCTTTCTTTGTTACTGGCTTATCCCCACGGAACCCAACGTCAGTGGACCCGACACGCACTGGTCCATTTCTTGCTGTTTTTGCGTGTTGAGGGGGTAAAAGGTCATTAGTCCCTTCGTCGGCTCGCTTTTGATTTATCGACCAAATTAGATTACTCACAGCTGAGTTCACAGCTATTTATGTCTGAGTTACCGCTGGTCTAAAAACTTAGGGTTCCCGCCCACTATCTGTCCCATAGCCCGTCTGTCGCCCGTAAAAAAACAACCAACGAACCAATAACATTTAATAAAGAGAAAGTACACGAAAGGAGCTTTTGAGGCGCATTTTAAATCCTTTCACCACACTGGTTCGAAAGAACTAGTGACACGACTAGATAGATAGACGATGAAATGTTCCAGTCAAACGCTACCTCAGTTTTCAGGAATAGTAAAAAAAATGATATAGTTTTAGGTGTTATGTTATAATAAGTACAACTACTTAAATAAAAAATAACAATAAAAAAGCCTTTATTCTACTACTTATAAATACTTAATACAAAAACAATTATTTTCACTTTTTTTTTTAATGGTAAACGAAGTAAAACTACTTAGGTGATCAAAAACTATCCAATTAAAATACATTCACAGTTAAAACTTTTCTAACAGTAATAAAACTTTGCACATCTTCTCACTAATTATCCGGCGCTTCCGGTTCCGGTTGGGATGATTGATGACGTCACTTCCCGCTTAATGTGCGATCCCACCTTTCATTTAATACGTTTAACACAGAATGGAAAATATTCCGGTTAAAGTGAGTATAAGTTAGACATACATATTACAGAGCCACAAGTAATCATGAGAAAACTTGCTTAAAGTACAAAGTTGGATATGGTGAACCATGGTGACAGGTGATCAGCCCATAGTCCATATAGATGGTCCATCATGTTGAAGCGCTCGTGGCATAGCTTGCTTAGGAGTTCTTGATTGATCGTTAAAGTTAAGCAACGATATGCGCGGTCACAAATTGGGATGGGTGAACGCAAATGCCATTACGAGGTTAGCGCTTCCGTGCTTGAGAGGGCACGTTAAACAGTCGATCCCGGCTTTTAAGTCGTTAAGCCATGACGGAGGCCTTTAGGCGGCCTAAAAACTCCGTCACAAGAGTTCGCATCACCGCCTTCTGTCTGATAGATCCCGTAGAGGATGCAGGTTTTCGCGAACAAATTCGCCGGAATCTCCCTCTAGTCCCTCTATCCACCAGCAAAGCTTTAAACTACAGAATTTAGGAACAAAACCTCACAAAGTAGCTTTAAACCCAACCCTCTTATGCATAGTGTTCATAAACTTACCTCTTACATTATTTATAAACATTATTTAAATAAAGAAATTCCTACTTTGTTTTAAAAATATTTAGCATATTAACGTAGCCACATTTCAGGCGTTAAAGGTACAGAAGAATTCCACTGAATTTCACGGGCTGCTCATCATCATCAGCCTATAGAGTTGTTGAGGGGACCGTGAGTCGGCAAACGTAATGTAGGACGACCTTTGGTTAGCTGGAGTGACGACCTGCTGGCTGTTGGCAGATACTGGATGCGTCAAGCCAAAGCTAGGGCGCCATAGCGGTCATAAGCGGAGGCCTATGTCTAGCAGTGGACTGCTATAAGCTACTGATGATGGTGATGATCACCCCATCAGCCGATATTTACTGGCCTAAAGGATATTGATCAAATTGACAAGTTTTAATTTCTCGATCAATATTAACTTAATAAGTAAAAGGAATTTAAGATTTCAAACACAATTTCTTACAAATAAAATTAACGTACTGAGTATACGTTTCGACCGCCCACGTGCAAAATGCTATAACTCACAATTTTACCTTTTTCTTGTGTGCTGGATTTCCGCAATACAGTTAACGTCATAATTACTTCCGTGGTTTTTAAGGGAGGAATCGAAGAGGGCGGATTCATATCCCGTAAGATCCGAGATCCGAACGAGTCTAACTGTTACTTATTGGGTATTTCCTTACAGTTAAAATAAATTTTCCCTATCATATAGATTACCAATAATAATAGAGAACAGGCTTGCAAAAACGATATGGACGGAAAATCGAAATGAATCGGTTTAAGTATCACTTTTTTTGTTTGAATCAGAATTGGGAAAATTGACATTTTTCTCTGTTGTCATGCAAAAATAGTATTATTTAGTCCGCAATAATCTGTTGCCGTTTTAGCTAAACCGAAGTTAAACCCACAATGTCGCGTTCTGAATAAATTATAACCTGATTTCTTACTTTTTCGCTTGGTTATGAGTGCTTTTATCCGATTGTGGGGAAAAAGAAAATATGACTTTCCTGATTTAGTATTTTTTTAAATAAAAAGCTTCTTTGAGGTTAAATTTACATGATGAAAAGTGGTTGTCTTGTTTTTGTATAAAGTCGAAAACGCTAAATGTTAAATAATTCCTGAGACGGGACTTGAACCTGCGACTTTGGCCTCGCCGTGGTCGTGCTCTAACCATCTGAATGATGACACAGGAACTAGTCGTCTCAGTCGAATTTCTGAGATCTATTCAGTTTATAATAAGTTCAATTCTCGTCTCAGGAAGAATATCTCTAAGTGTGTAGCTAATAATATAAAAAATACAGAATATCGGATTTAGGAAAGGAAAACCAATAGTTTAAGAATTGAAAATCTTTAAAATGATTTATCAAGTTCTTGGCAAGATAAGAAAAATCTTAAAACCAATTATTGAAAGTAACATAAATCAAGATAGGGGACAGAGGGGTAAAGTGGGTTCGGATTGAAAAAATAAAAAATATTCTTTGATTCTGCTAAAATGCCCGTCACAGTGCGGGATTGGTCTAAGCTAAAAGATTAAATATTCTCTAGTTATTTCTGATTTTTTTTTAATTATTAATCTAAGCCAAATTTGCTAGCTTTTTTTACTGATTACTAACCAGGTTAGGTAAAGCTCTAACTTTTCAGCCATATTTATTATTAGTTTTTTTTTATAACATCGTTCTTGATCTCTAATAAGTATTAATTTATTTATTAATAAAAAATACTCGTCAATTATAATCATTTTTCACATTAACAATAAATCGTAGGTATCACATCATATTAAACAACATGAAAATACGTGAAAGGTATAAAATATTGTATTAAATCTGTTAAAACTTGCAGATTTGAGAACTTTCAGAACTTACTCGATTTAATAAGAATTCTTGAAAATTACTATTTGTAAAAGTCAGAAGCATGCCCAAGATAATTTTTCTCAGCTTCAATGACATTACATCTACATAAAATCAAAGTCATCTTCAAATTGAGTTGTCATTTGCCAAGTCACGATAAAATCGCTGTCGCCTCCACTTGCGCCGCTCTCAAAGAGTAGACGGGGCATAAATCAACCTATACTTACCAAAACTCCGTATGTAAATCCAACGTGAGTTATTGTCAGTTATCTTATTGTAACGCGAAGGTGCGGGTTCAATTCGATAATTTGGAATTTGATTTATTTGAAAGCATGTTTTGGTTGGGGTTTGGGAACTATTTTTGAGAGTTTTGTTAGAAAATGTATAGACGAAAAGGTTATTTTGTGGATTTAATCAAGTTGAGGGATGATTTTGATGCCTTCGGGATAGTAGCATATAATCTAGGATAGTCACAGTTGAATATATTAGAAACCCAGGTGAATAACGAGATAGATTTATGGTAGAGTAATATTTTGGTTGACTTTTAATCAGGGCTTAAAATTAATTTAACCATAAAAATGTCTAGTTTATTATTTAGACAAACTTATGACACACAACAAATTGTTTTTTTTCCATTTCAAGAAAAATATCATGATATGAAACAAAACAATAAAGCCATGTATTTTGGTGGCTAAGCCATAATATTATATTGCCATCTTCACAACTTACATGAAAATGTTACATAAATAAGCAACATAAACGATACCACTCTGACAGGATAAGTACCTGATAAAATATGCCCATTCTCCCCATACGCATTTCCAAACTAATATAACGTGTATTGTATAAAAGTCATTTTATTATTGCCTATATCAATCTACCCCGCTTCACCCGACCATCGTACCTTGAACTGCGACATTCCATACAAATCAGAGTCTCGTATAGAAAGTTACACTAGGAAACTAGGTGGAGAGTTTAGGTAACACTGGTTTTGCAAGTTCGCTATTGTATTTAGCAAAGTTAACTTATGCGGCCATTAAGATCTTATTACAAGGAGATAAGGTGTATAATTGAGTGAGAAATTTCGGCGTAACATTGTTTTCGGAGTCACGTTCTCCTTTATGGTCACGATTAAAGTTGGTTAAATGGGGGTAGATGTAATTTTGTGACGTCATTCTTAGCATATTGATGTGAATGTGTATTTAGGATATTAAAATTACCTGCGTACGTGTGGTGTGTAGGTCATTATGTGTTGAAATCTATACGTAGAATGTACATATTGTAAAAGGTCTTACGACTGTTTATATTGTAAGCTATTGCAGTTTTAAATCAGAATCATCTAGTAACAAATTGTACAAAGTTGTTAAAAATTTGCTGCGGAAACTTTTTCAAAGTATTTTGAGGAATCATGTATTTTTTTGCAAGATTTTCATAGTGAGGATTTTGCGTCTTCACATTATTTTTTACTTACAAAATCAAATTTAAATTCATCAAGTAAGAAATAACAAATCGGAGATCCGTGGGATTTAATAAAAGTCCCGAACTTAATTAAGGTTCTTATCAGTTCCGCGATAAGAGGTGCGCAGAATTAAATTTTAAGAATTTCGCCAGAATTTTTGGAGAATTTAAATTAGGTTTTGGTGTCGCTGCTTCTGTAATTTTTTTGAAGATTGTGCGATTATTTTTGGAATAATCTTACTTTCTATTTTTAGACTCACTGAATTCTTTTTTGTTATCCAAAAACTTACCTGAAAAAAGAAACATATGCAGATTAGATACAAGTAATTAATGATAAACAAGTAAAATGGACAAAACTAACAAATAAATAAAAAACTTTCAAACATTATATTCATAGTTCTGATCCCATACTAGGATTTTGTGTCGTGGGTATCAGAAACTACTTTTACCATGGTACCACAACACCCAGACCCGGAAGAAATATTTACAGATCATGTCAACATTTCTTCCGCAGCGGGAATCGAACCCGTGCCTCTTGCGTCTCTGCCGAGCAATCGCCCGCCATGCCACCGAGGCCGTCAAATATTGATTTATGTGTCCGTTAATATCTATTAACAAAAACTCTGTAATGTTGTATTTAATTTATGTTTTTAATAATATACCTAAAGTGCTGGCTTGTCGATCAGATATTCTACTCCTTCGATGAGTTCGTCAGCTTTGGCATAGTAACTTAAATGACCTACTTTTAATATTTTTTTTCGAATGGAATTATTTTTAAATTGATTACTATCATAAATATTATTATTTTCTATGTGAATTATTTGTTATCTCTTTTTTTTAATGAAATGTACTATCATCATCATCATCTTCCTGCCCTTATCTCACTCTCTGTGGGGTAAGAGTTTTGGCTAAGGTGTTTTATGACCGGCCGCCTGCCTGACATCAACCCTGGGAATACTTGCCTATTTGTATCTCATCATGTTGGAGGATACTATCCCTTAGTCGACTTTTACGACATGCTCGGGGAGAGAAGCAGCTGGACGCATTCTATGTTATTTCTTTACTCCCAGTCCAGCAGAGAAGCTAATGAAATGTACCAATGGTATGAAATAAATTAATCTATGAATCTATCTATAATTCTTATTAAGGAAATCCTTCGATCTTTCTTCATTCGTCCAACATGTCGACGAAGAGTGCCGTAATGAAATCTGCCCGAACTAAGTGTAAGTTACAACTGGCAGTAGTGACGATACAGAACAGCACGTAATTCAATCCGTGTGTAACCTGAGTGGTCCAACTCGGCACAATGCTCGATTGAGTCGCTTTGGGACCACTACTATTGGCTCGAGGCGAGACAAGATTTAAATAACTTCCTAAGGTACACACACACACCACCCTCCTACCTCACACACGCCTCCTACAAAGTCACACACAAACACACGCCTCCTTTCCTACACAAACATGCAAGTCTGATTTGTACTAGGGATATAATCTTACTTATATTATAAATGCATTTGTGAGTTTGGATGTTTGGATGTTTGTGCCTCAATCACGCCTAAACGGCTGAACGGATTTGAATGAAACTTGGAATATACATAGTACATGTACTAGATTAACATATAGGCTATTTTTTATCCGGGTACCAAGCGAGCGAAGCCGCGGGTGGCAGCTAGTTATATATATATTTTTTGGTATGATGTTAATATTTCGTTTTTCTTTTTTTTTTGTTTGTTCTTTCTTTATTTTTAACCTAAATAAATATCATAATGCTGTATTTAAAGTCACTAAATTGTAATGTAAATATGTACTACCTGCTTTAACACTATCTATAGCTAGTTCGACGACCATCTTAGCTCGAACACTGGGCTACACTGAAAACCAGATGTATTTGTATTTGTACTTCTCTGCTGGACTGGGAGTAAGGAAATAACATAGAATGCGTCCAGTTGCTTCTATCCTCGAGCATGTCGTAAAAGTCGACTAAAGGGAAGCATTCTTACCAACTTGATGGACCATCTATGCGGGCGATGGGCTGATCACCTGTCACCATGGTTCACCATAGGACTTTGGATCAGAAGTGGCTGCAAGTTTTCCTATGATCACTTGAGTCCCACCCCATTAGATACGGGCGTGATAATAATGTATGTACAAGTATAGTAGGAAAGATAAATGTAGATAGAAGTAGAAGTAAAATAAAAAAGGGGGATGGATAATGGCGGCCTTGGTGGCGCTGCGGGCGTGTGCTCGGCTAAGACGCAAGAGGCGTGGGTTCGATTCCCGCTGCCGAAGAGAGAATACTGTTGAACCACGTGGTCACAATCGGACTTAGAATCATTTTATCTTTTAGCAATGTAATTTATTTAATTCTAATTCCATTTTTATTTTTGTTACTCGCTCAAAATTTCATTGCATGCTGTCTTCACTTATATAAATTGTAATAAAATTCAGCTCTATTACCCTTATCTCTTACCTTTTTATATTGTATTAATGTATATTATGTTAGTGATCGAATAAATAAATAAATTGCAACCAATGAGTCACATTTACAATTTTGTATGCTTAATTTTCTCACTCAGTTACAGTCATTTAAGTTTCGGATCGAGTTTCATTAGTACCTTGCATCTCTCGAAACGTGTAGAAGTTTTTGGTCACTCCGGATTATTGGGAGCTCCACACAGCAAGGAATTTGCTTAGTGTGGGAAATTCTAGTGTCAGGTCATTTTAGACTTTATTACACGGTGATAAAGTTCAATGAAATTTGGCTCACCTGCTTTTTTCCGATTTTAGTCCTTGTGTCAAAGGGATGAGGTTGAAAATGGCTTGGGATGTTTATTTATAGGGAATCGGTGAGTAAGCAGGTAAGGTTAGTCCTCACACTTTGCTTTTACAATGTTGCCAGTAAAAATAAAGGCAAAACTAAATTAAAATGTTGACATCATTTTGCCTTATTTTAGACTGCTGACTCCCCATAGCCGTATTTTTGCTCTTTCTTACCATTTTTGTAAAATTCCATTAAAATTACTTTATTCGTATTCCAGGTCATAAACTATGTATACTACAAGTTACAGACGCAACCCAGTCAAACACACACAAGCTTTCGTATTTATAATATTAGTGAAATTATCAATAAAAATATTCTCATTTATACCTAATTTTGACTCTGGATAAGCCTCAGACTAACCCCTAAACCAGGTAAAACTTCGTTTTCCCCGAGAAACATTCCATGAGCTACTTTGTCAAAGTGAGCACGTAACGTAAATCTACGTGCCGTAACACCTCACGTTCTCGCTCGACAACTGCAGAACTCCATCAAAGTCGGCTTAGCTATTGTATCAACTTTTATAAGCGTTCTGTTGATACACTGCGTAATGAGAAAACTTGAAAAAGCTTAGCGAGCTTTTAATAAGTAGTTTGGACTATTTAGTTCGGAGTTTCAAGTGCACGAAGACAAACTGATTGTGTCTTTGAAACCAGTTCTAACTGGTTCGGAAGTAAATTTATGAGTATTATGTATGTATGTTCGTATGAGCTAGTGGCCAACTCTAGTGACGGAGTTTTTAGGCCACCTAAAGGCCTCCGTCATGGCTTAACGACTTAAAAGCCGGGACCGACTGTTTAACGTGCCCTCCGAAGCACGGAAGCGCTCAGCTCGTAATGCCACTAGCGGTCACCCATCCGAATTTGTGACCGCGCATATAGTTGCTTAACTTTAACGATCAATCAAGAACGCCTAAGCAAGCTACGCCACGAGCGCATGAATAAATAAAAAAATATTTGAGGACCATCATCACACAGCACCATCTAGCCCCAAACTAAGCAAAGCTTGTACTATGGACACCAGATGACTGATAGAATATACTTTTTATGCATTTTTTTTATAAATACACACTTATAACACACATAATAATACTACAACCAGACCCGGAAGCAATATTTGCCGAGCATCCAAACATTTCTTCCGCAGCGGGAATCGAATTTGCACCTCTTGCGTCTCTGCCGAGCACTCGTCCGCCATGTCACAGAGGTCACATGAGTACATGGTTCATCACTTCCATCTTGTGACTTGAAATCAGGAGTGGCTGCAAGTTTTCTTATGATTACTTGTGACTCTGTCCACCCCATTAGGGATATGGGTGGCGTGGCAGGCGATTGCTCGGCAGAGACCCAAGAGGCGCGGGTTCGATTCTTCTGGGTCTGGGTGTTGTGGTACCATGGTACTCGTAGTTTCTGATACCCACGACACAGGGAATCCTAGTGTGGGGTCAGGACTATGTATGTGACTGTTGGGTGTTATTTATGTTATGTTATTTAATATGTATGTACATATTAATATCATTATTTCCAGCCATTTATGTCCAAATGCTGCGCAAGGGCCTCCACCATAACTTCCACAAACTTATTATTACGGGGTCATTGACCGGAGGACTATAAAAGGAGCAGTAAAAGAATTGTAGATGCATATTTAATTGAAGTACTCGGACATCACTCTGACGCCAATACGTAAATTGTCGGACCCGTGCCTGAGGCGAGTTTGAGCCTGTTTATGTGAGACGATACGATTTGTTTAATCTGCAAATATCGTATCCCAATAACATGCTATAAATAAATAAAATAAATAACACCCAACAGTCACATACATAGTTCTGACTACACACTAGGATTCCCTGTGTCGTGGGTATCAGAAACTACGAGTACCATGGTACCACAACACCCAGACCCGGAAGAAAATAAATATTTATTATTTACGGATCATGCTAACATTTCTTCCGCAGCGGGAATCGAACCCGCGCCTCTTGCGTCTCTGCCGACCAATCGCCCGCTACGCCACCGAGGCCGTCAAACGTACATACATATTATCACGCCCATATCCCTAATGGGGTAGGCAGAGATTTACTTGTGAGTAAACATAAGAAAACTTGCAGCCACTTCTGATTTAAACATATTTTCTGTTCTTAAACTTATGTGCGCTATAAAACAGTGTAGTGAAGGAAACATCGCCAGGAACCGGCATGTCACCGAAAACTCTTGTCAAGTTCACGAATGCGGCTTTTTAAGGCGCACTTTATTCCTTTGTCTACACTGGTTCGAAAGAACTATTGATACGACTAGTTGTAGTATCCTTTAACCAAACTGGTTCTGGACTAGTAGTAGTGGTATTAATATCGTACGTTGTAAAAGCCAGTGGTCAGTAAAGAAGTTTAAATTCTTTATTTTGCCTTTCAGCGCAGAGTTTACGGCTTTCGTTCTAGATATTTATGTTTTCGAATACCAAATAGATAAATACTTCTAGATGCAATACAAACTACTCGTAATACTAAGACGTTTGACATCTACTAGATTATTTATACAGAGTCAGGAAGCAACTTTTGCCTACACCACACGACCTCAGTGGCGTGGCGGATGAGTGCTCGGCTGAGACGCGGGTTCGATTCCCGCTGCGGGAGAAATGTTTGCATGTTCTGCAAATATCTCTTCCGGGTCACAGTCCCGTTGTAGTAATATGTTGTAATATTATGTTTAATGATTTTTTTTACTATGTCGTCCCACTGCTGGGCAAAGGTCTCCTCCAAACTTGGACATTCGTTATTTGTTAATCAAAGTTGATTTAAGTAAAAAATAAATAACATATTATGTTTTTTCAGGAGGCTATGTTTGCCCAACGGGACACTGAAGTAACCAGTGTGACAAAAGATTAAAAATAATTTATATGAACAAACTCTTACTTAGTTTTTCTGGGGTTTTAAAGATTCCTTGTGCTACGCCGTAGGGGATTCGTAGCAAACGAGCTACGGCGTAGCTAATTCGTAGCATAGCTTTGGTGCAACTCTCTTTGTTTCAGATGCCAGTAATTTCTTCCTAAAAAAATAACTGGATCAAATATTACAGAAAATACAAACAATCCCTCAACGGAATATAACCCATACTTTTCGCGACCTCACTGAACACTCACCTACCATTTCGAAAAGTCAGTCACTGAGGTCACCGCGGGAATCGAACCTGCACCTCACACTACCCCACCAAACACTCACGCTTAATTTCGTTCGGGCTGTTTCTCATAACACCTTCCTAAAATTTTACAACCATCTTGACCCAAAAAAATATAATAGACCTCCATTGGCCGACCAATAAAGGTAGAGTAGTGAACATAAACAGAGACATCTATATATTTACGGCTTCCAGTGCCTGACCGGAAGTACATAAAAACTGTACGTGACCGGACAATACAGCCTTTAGAACATGTACCGAAATATTGAGGTAAAAAATTCAGGAAAAAAAAAATATAAATAGCTGTTTACTGGACGGTAAATGAGGATAAAGTTTTAATCCAGTGATAATGTCCTAGCACACAAACAATGATCTTGATCAGTTCAGCTATCTACACATAGTATGAAACGGTATTCAGATAGCTATTTTGAATTTCGTACCTAATTAATATTTGTAAGTTTGTAAGAGTACTCAAAAGTAAGGCTTTACAGTCTATGTTAGAAGATTTGTACAGCGTCAGGAGGCAACTTTTGCATACATTAATACGACACTGTACTACCTGGGACGACTTATGCCCGATTCCAATATTCAACTAACGGACGACGGGTCGTTCATTGATATATACGTTATTTTTATCACAAAAACTGATTTGCAACACATAACAACGTTGCGTTGTTATTGAACGATCCGTCTTTAGTTAGTAAAATATTGGAACCAAACATTAGGTTAAGAGAAGTATTAGAAAGAAAGAAAACTTGTGTCTAGTGCACGAAATGAGCCAATGACGCGTACTTTAAATCCTTTCATCACAAATTCGAAAGAACACGTTTAAATAGATGGTATTAGAAATTGAGTTATTAAAAAAGCCTAGCTATGCTGGAATTAGGCGTAAAGATAAGATAAGATAATGTTTAGTACGTGGTTACCCCCGGGGGTGGTCTCATATCTACTGATTTATGGGGTGTAAGTCTAGCCCTTGTTTCAGCCTACCATTTTATGGTAGTGTTTAGAAATCGCTAAATTATGAGTTTTATCCCAGTTTACAACTACTTATATTTGGAAAAAAGGTACTTCTCTACTGGACTGGGAGTATAAAAAATACATAGAATGCGTCCAGCTGCTTCTCACCCCGAGCATGTCGTAAAAGTCGACTAAGTGATAGCATCCTCTCAAACATGATGGACCATCTACATGGACGATGAATTGATCAAATGACACCATGATTCACCATATTCATCTTGGGAGTTTGAATCAGGAGTGTCTGCAAGTTTTCTTATGATTACTTGTGGCTCTGCCCATCCTATTAGGGATAAGGGCGTGATAATATGTATGTATAAACAGTAAATTCAAAAACTTAAACCCGAAAAAGTATGAAACAAATAAAATATTCTCATACATATTTATAGTGATGTTAAAAGGATAGTTGGACAAACGATTGGATTTGAATCCACGACCGTGGAACCGGAATGGTTACTTCCTCTAAAGCACTAGTGCTAAATAATAAAAAAAAAAAAAATAAGGCCTTTTACCATCTATAGAAGATGATTTATACAGCGTCAGGAGGCAAATTTTACCTTCTCAAACGGGACGCTGTAGTGCCCGGGACGAATTAAGATGGATTAGGCTTGCCCAGCACCTATTCCATCCTCTCAGCTTAGTCGGCCTTGTCCACAGGAAAGACATGGTCAATACGCGCGGAGCTGACTAAGCCGCGGGTTTCCTGTGCTACTGAATTTGCAAATCCAATGGGAATCGAACCCATAACTTAATGCGGAAGGCTAAATAGCTGTAAAAGCAGTCAAAACTAGAAACCACGAAGCAAAGCACTCGAAATACACACGAGGGCAATATTTATGGTGAGTAATAACGCGATACGGCTTTGAATACTGAGACGCGCTGGAAGGGACTTTGTTCAGGGGGGGTGTGTAAGGTGTAGGCTGTAGCGGACTTCCGGTATATCAGCAGTCCACTGCTGGACAAATTAACTTGAAACTTAAAAAATTACATCCTTCTCGTATAGGAAAAAAATTTACATTCGACTTCTTGTCTATGCTTAATAATATTTCATCTACCTACTCTTTTTCATAACAATTTAAATGTACTTCTATCTAAGTCCGCTTACAGATACAAATATACTAATACTATTCGTGAAATATATTATATGTCGGCGCAAAGACGAAATATTAGTTATATATTAGATGATTTTTATTATCATTTGTATTTATGTACTGAAGTATTATGTATCTATCTAGTTGCGTCACTAGTTCTTTCGAACAAGTGTGGTGAAAGGATTTAAACTCGTTTAACCCAGCGGTTTTCGGTTTTTCCTCAGATATGGTCAGCCCACTGCCACTTCAGTTTGATAACTACCGGCACAATTACACCAAATCCGTCATCGGTCAAAGTATAATCGGGCGTCATGGGTTGAACTCGGCCGATCAAATGTCGAGTGCATGATAATGGATATCGGTAGTCGGTGAATTTCTTTTAGAATAAGTTTAATTTGATCGGCCGAGTTCAGTCGACGTCCGATTATACTTCGGCCGATGATGGATTTGGTGTTGACGCACCGATAGGATAGGGGTGCCAGGGCTACAAGGCCATCCCCACTTGTACAGACAGCTTTTACATACATACATATTATCACGTCTGTATCCCTAATGGGGTGGGCAGAGCCACCTTGCTTAGACGTTCTTGATTGATCGTTGAAGTTAAGCAACGTTGTGCGCGGTCACAATTGGGATGGGTGACCGCAAGTGGCATTACGAGCTGAGCGCTTCCGTGTTTCGGAGGGCACCTTAAATTGTCGGTCCCAGCTTATAAGTCGTTAAGCCATGACGGAGGCCTTTAGGCGGCCTAAAAAATCCATTACAAGTACTTACGACTTTAAATCAGAAGTGGCGTGATATTATGTTTTATGTTTGGTTTAACTTTTAACAAAGAGAGAGTTTGAATCCCTAGTGATCTTATGTTTGAACCCACACCACAGTTTATTTAGGCGTCCCTCAGGCGACAATACACGGGACACCCTGACCAAACGTTTGTCGACGCGCGCCGAATACCACGATACAAAGGACTATTCATTTTATTTACAAATTCTTTATTTTGACGACCTCATAGGCGTGGTGGGCAAGTGCTCAAGGCGCAAGAGGCACGGCTCCGATTCCCGCTGCGGGGGAAATGTATGCATTTTCTGCAAATATTTCTTCCGGGTGTTGTTATATTATGTGTTGTATGTATTTACAAAAAAAGTTTATAAGTATTCTATCAGCCATCTGGCTCAAATAGTACAAGCTTTACTTAGATTGGGGCTAGATGGTGGTGGGAAAAATGTCCACAAATATTTATTTATTTTGTTAAAAACAACACCCTTTTTATAATAGGTACTAGCCGATTCTTGTGTCACTCGCTTACTATTTTGCATACAGACAAATTATTTTTTCCGCTTCCGATCCTATTACAAGTGTAACTTCCAAAAACCCTTTTTAATTCTTACTAAATTCTACATGCATACATATAATTATACATGCTTGGGGAGAAGGCTAGTATAGAGAGAAGCAGCTGGATGCATTTTATGGTTTTCTTTACTCCCAGTCCATTATAGAAGTAAATTGTTCCACTCAAAAATTTTTTATGCAATTTAATATTTTTCTATAAAAATATTTTTTTGTTATTTTCATACAGGTTCTATTCACCATTAAATTACACAATCTTTTGATTAAAAAATATAGTGAACTGTTAAAATAAGCCCCACAAAAGCCACAAACACCGGTATTTATATGAATAGTCACCTAATTCGACATAAATTAATTTAACCCGACACAGCCGGTAACCAGTTAATACCGGTTTTAGTTCAAAATCACGGAGTACCGCAAAATGTTGGCGATGTAATGTCGCGACCAATTCGTTACCAAATTAAGCGAAGTTTAACCAATTCGTACTTTGAAGCTGTCAAAATGTGTGTTGTTCTTATTTCTTCAGATTAAATTGAAAAAAATGTCAGTGATTTGGATGATTATAAAGATAGTTTGAATATTGAAGCGCGTAGTATTTATGTTTGTTCTTTTTAATATTACGAGTAAATAACAACTCTAGCTTTCGTACGCGTTTTTGCTTGCGGTACTTGCATAAAAAATTATTCAAAATCCGGCGAGATTGAAGCAAACACATCCTGATATTATTCTCACAGACTTTCAGATTTTTTGAAATTCATAGGAAGTAGCATAATATACCCGAAACAGTCAAATCTGCAAGTACCTATGCTACAAACGTAATTATTAATTATAATGGTCACAAATTGTGATGGGTGACCGAAAGTGGCATTAGGAGCTGAGCGCTTCCGTGCTTCGGAGGGCACGTTAAACAGTCGGTCCCGGCTTTTATGTCGTTAAGCCACGACGGAGGCCTTTAGGCGGCCTAAAAAAAACTCCGTCACTAGAGTTGGCCACTAGCTCATACGAACATAAATCATACATTATAGATCAACAAACAAAATGTGTGAATACATGTGAATAGTCAATATAGTAAAACCTTAAAGCAAATACCGGTAGTCCGGTGCAATTAACCCTTAAATTCTAAATGTGTACCAGTTTCGTACCGGTTCTCGTGAAGTGGTCAATTAGTACCATCCGCTTCGTACCGGTATTCCGAGTTCGTAGTTGAAGTGGTGAGTGAAAAGTTGTCTATTCCGAATTCCGATTGTTTTTCCGAATTATTTGAACTAAATTTAAATGTTGTGGTTTACTGCAGTGTTTTAACAGCTGGTGAATTAACAGCAATCTATTTTGAAAATCTGTGAGCGTGATTATGTAGTGTTATGTGTACCTAAGTAATTGATATTTTTAATGCATTAAGGAGATATTTCACAAAATAATGTTTAGAAACTAGGCCTGTGTACTAACATAGCTAAACCTATGAAGCACATTTTTCCATTGTAATTTTTTTATTATTTAGCTTTAAATAATGCACGTTCTTAAAATATCTTTCTCACGGATAGCAATACAGAACATAAAACAATACGGGGCGGTATTATTATTATTATTATTAACTCATTTATTTCAGATTATATAGATCCATATTACAAAATTACAAAAATATTCAAACTTAAATTAGACACAATAAAAAATAAAATTAAATAAACATAAAATTAAAAACTTAACCTAATACCTAACTAGAATCCTTTACGAGAAGCCTAATAATGTCTGCATCCAGTTATACTGGATGGGACAGTCCGTACGCGCAGCAATCATCTGTAGGATGGTGTATGGTATTGTGTAAAATGTTTTGATATCTGTTGACTTTGTCAAATATGTAGATAAAATGGCTCCATTTCGTTCGTGTAGTGTCGAAATGTTCGTAATGAAGCTGTCAAAATCATAAAACTGTCAAAATACTTAAGTGAAAGTGCCACTACGAACTATTTCACTGCCATTGCCACCCAGGAATGTTATCATTGTAAAAAATCTTCGCATTTTAAACATTTTTCAGCTAATAATTTACAGTACAACATTAAGTAATTCTGATTATGAAGACATAATACTTTTATATTTCTTTATTGTGAAATTGATGGATACCTAGATCAGCGAAACATCACACTAAAGCCAAAATAATCCACGTGAGCTAGATTTTGAACGCATGCCAAGTAAAACCGGTTTTCTGTACTAGTTGTTTTTGTTTGAATCAGGGTTCCGTCTCGGGTCGGACATGCGGAAAGACGATGGATGTGAATGGGTTTTATTAGGATATAGATTTATTTGAACCCTCCTTTGAAAAATGTCTAACGTTAGTTTTGATGTGACACAGTATAGAACTGAAAGTGGATACGATGATAAAATATCAGTTATTATATTGAAGTGTGGTCAAGTATAAAGAATATTAATAAACTTATTATTATAAAAGGGTAAAAAGACATCTTGATTCTGATATTTTTTGCCAATTCAGTTAAGTGTACGAAGATTTAAGCAATTTCACAATAGTTTTTATCACATTTAACATTATCTTGATTTTGATCAATAAAAATATTGAAGTTTAAATTCGATTTATCGTACAATAATTAAAATAAAATACTTTATTCCTGAAGATGTCAAAGTTATACTACATACTTAAGGCAATACATAAAAAAAACAATGTCAATGTCACATTTGCCATATTTTATTTAGTATCAATAACTGTCATTTTAACGACTACTGCCAGTAGTAGTAAATAGTGATCAAAAGGTTTGTAGCATCGGCATTATATATCATAAAATCGATAACAAGAGAAGGAAAAATATTATCCACTATTTCGTGTGAGTGATATATTTCATATAAATGGCTGTAACTTAATAAAGAAAAAGAGAAAAACCCGTAACTTTTACATCTATCTTATTACTAGCTATCCACGCTTACTTTGCAGGTGCAATATACTATGTGGTGACATAACAGAGTGGAACTGAATAAACTTTATTTGGCACATACACATACAAGAAAACAAGATATAATAAACAGACAGAACTAAGTAAATAGGTAATTAAAACAGAAAAGTAGAAAAGGTAAATGAACAGAGACAATAATAACGAAAGCATGTATGTATGTTCGTATGAGCTAGTGGCCAACTCTAGTGAAGAAGTTTTTGGGCCGCCTAAAGGCCTCACGAAATAAAAGCTGGGACCGACTGTTTAACGTGCCCTCCGAAGCACGGAAGCGCTCAGCTTGTAATGCCACTTGCGGTCACCTATCCAAATTGTGACCGCGCACATCATTGCTTAATTTTAACGATCAATCAAGAACGCCCAATCAAGCTACGCCACGGAGCGCTTCCTGTGGGAAACAGGCATGATTTTATATATGAATAATATGTAACTCTTTAAATAAATTTTGTAATATTCAAAATAAGAAATAATAGCATATATTAATAGAACTAAGCGTAGGTACAAACAGACAGAAGTGGGTAGTAGCTTTCCTTTTAAAGGTTAAGATAGATAGAACTGAAACTCGACATAGAAACGAGTAACAATCTACATAGAAACAGTACAGTAACTAATCATGGTAACATGGCGTATTTCTATTAGCAGAGCGCGTCCATCCCAGCGTGAGCCGGTTTCGACCGGACATTTCTGGTTAAAACCGGTATTTTCCGGTCGGCTGGCGTGCCGCTAGGGACGACAGCTGGTTAGTATTTAGCCGGATATTCAGATGTTAGGTTGTACTTTGTATAATTGCCAATTGATTTTAGAAAGTGGTTTGGCAAATTCAATTACCAATTCGCTACGACAAGACATTATAGTAAAAGTACCTAATATAATTAGATGATTTATCCCACTATTCTTCTCTGCTGGACTGGAAGTAAATAAATAACATAGAATGCGTCCAGCTGCTTCTCTCCCCGAGCATTTCGTAAAAGGTGACTAAGGGACATCCTCCAACATGATGAGATACAATAAGCAAGCATTCCCAGAGGGTTGACGTCAGGCAGGCGGCCGGTCATAAAACACCTTAGCCAAAACTCTTACAGTATGATCCAAGGATCATGCTGTGCCGACACCACATAGAGTGGGATAAGGGCAGAAAGATGAATCATCATCTTCCGGTCCTTATCCCATATCATCAGGTGATGATGATTTATCCCACTTTGCTGTTCCAAACCTGAATGCCACCGTTCCTGGCATGAAAAAACATTATCAGGCTTCGGTGAATATATCGCGTAGAGTGACAGGAGACAACTATATGATTTGTCGCAGGTTAGATAGTACAAAGTGCGAAGCTTCGCAGTATCGCATTGTGTAGCCACAGCATTACAGACCTTAGTTTCACTCTACTGTGCCCATTTATTTATGGAACAGAGTAGTGGGTGGTAAGTGGAAACTCTTCATGAAAAGAAACTGAATTTAGAACATTTTTCTAAAAAACTTTTCAATGACAACAAAACTTAACCTTCAAAGTGTCCTGTGAACAAGTTCCATACGAATTCCGGTCTTTTAACCTTTTCAGTGGGTATTTTTGCAACAACACTACACACGCAATTGGGGTCAGGGATCTGATGTTATTTACTTACAAAAGGATGGAAATGTTTGTATTTTTACGTATTCCGACGTGTTGCTTGATGTGGGGAGCAGGAATTAAACGTGCGTTAAAATGTTGGTGTAATTGACTACTTTTGAGGATGTTTTTGAAGGGAGATAAAACTGTCACGGTTTTGTTTGACAGCTCTGTTTTCCGTTTTGCAAAGCATTATTTTCTCTTTCTGTGATTTTAAATGTAAAACCGGAGTTTTAAATATTAAGGTAATTAATATTGAGGTTGAGGTTTCCACGATTCTGCAGCGCATCGGCAATGTTTACCGAGGTGTGCACCGACACCTTTGACGCAATCTGGCGCAAAAAAACAGCCTCTCTGCTGAGCAGATTTCGCGCCAGCAACAACAGCATCCTAAAGGCGATTGCATCAAATTCCAACTGTCCTCTGGTATGGAAGCTCATCCAGAGGACAAAATCACTTATAAATATAGCATACTAATCCCTAGTTTTTAAGTATTACTAATCATAATGGACTAATTATGTTGGCTAAATAAATAAATGAATTATTATTATTATTATATTATTAAATCAATTTCATTTTGAAGTACCCACTCGAGTGGTACCAGAATATAAGTAGGTAACGTAAGTAGTCTATACGTACGTTATTCAAAATCTTGAACTATGTATATTACAGGTTTCATCGAAATCTCCTCACTGTTAAGCCATAAATATATACATTATCACGCCCATATGTCTAATGGGAGTAGGCAGAGCCACAAGTAAACTTGCAGCCACTTCTGATTTAAAATCCTAAGATGAATATGGGGAACCATGGTGACAGGTGATCAGCCCATCGCCCACATAGGTGGTCCTTCATGTTGGGGAGGTCTACTATCTTTTAGTCGACTTTTACGAAATGCTCGGGGAGAGAAGCAGCTGGACGCATTCTATGCTTTTTCTTTACTCCCAGTCCAGCAGAGAAGTGTTGTACAATATTTTGAATCATCTTTGTATTTACCTTGTGTACAATAAAGTTATATATCAAAACATCCATACAACCCGTCAAGTTTATAATATATCTGGGATTATAGAACAAGACGAGCCGAGCTTATTCGCGAAGCTTATTTGCTAAACTTTTCCATAACAATTCATAAAAAGAGAGTACATATTGACAATGACATATTGCCTTCTGCGTCAACACGAACACAATGCAATATCGTCTGGTATCGCTCACTGCAAATATAACTTGACCTGGATACCGGGAAAATTGTATTTTAGTATACTTTTATAAAAGATATGACTTCTTTTGAGTATTTGTAATTTTCGTGGAGCGCACCGCGACTATGCATCAAGTTCATTGAACCCATCATAATCCATAGCCTGTCATTGCCCACTAATGGGCATAGGCCTTCCTTGTGCCATTCAACACGATCCTGATGTGCTAGCCTAATCCTAGCCTAATCGTGTCACTAGTCCTTTCATGTTTTAGTTTAGAGAGCATTGGCGGCTTAGTAGAAGCGGTCCTACCTTCCAATCCTAAGGTCGTGGGTTTCAATCAATCCGATAGTGTACCAATGGATTTTTCTGTTCGAAAAATGTTAAAATCATTAAATCCTAAATACTGATATACCAGTACTTACACGGTGAAGGAAACCGGCATGTGTCAAGTGCACGAAATGAGCCTTTGAGGCGCACTTTAAATCCTTTCACCACACTAGTTCAAAGAAGTAGAAACATCATCATCTTCCTGCCCCTATCCCACTCTATGTAAGCGTTTTGGCTAAGGTGTTTTATGACCGGCCGCCTGCCTGACGTCAACCTTCCTTAGGAATACTTGCGTGTTGTATTTTATCATGTTGGAGAATACTATCCCTTAGTCAACTTTTACGACATGCTCGGGGAGAGAAGCAGCTGGACGTATTGTATGTTTTTTCTTTACTCCCAGTCCAGCAGAGAATTTCAAAGAACTAGACACATCATGACTAAATAGATAGACTTCAAAAGTTCCTTTCGTGCAATTGGCAATCATATTTCCATCCCTTTGAATCGAACAGACAACCACATATAAATTATTTTGAAATTATTTCGAACTGTAGACACAATAAAAAGCCTCCCTTTTATGAAGCTTTGTGCCTGCTATTATTTTACTGCATTGTTCATTGCTTTTATCAACGAATTCCTTTTTTATTTATTAAAAACAATGATAGCTTTTATAAACAAAAAACATTCCTGACACAAAGTTACGCCAGTCAGCACCGCAGTGCTTTAACAAAAAATCTATTAGATCCATCCGAATGCCGGTAAACAACACGCGTCGAAAAAAGTACCCGAAATTCCGGTATTAACCTAAAAACGGTAACTACCAATACAAATCAAAGTCGAGCCATCGCGACTGTAATGGCTCGATTCAGATACAGAGGGGATTTACCGTGAGTTATGTCCCAGATACCGGAACGCGTTCAGAACCGGTTTTCGACTAATCAACTGGAAATTGCATGAGTGATTTTGGGTTAAGATACTGTACGAACTTTGTGAACTGATAACTGTGATAACAAACTTTTGATAACTACTACTCCTCGGGTGGAGGTATTATAGTGCTCATTAATGAGGCTTATTTCGTGCACTTTACACATGTTTTTTGATTTTTTTTGACACAACTACTGACTTTTCTGTGGTTGATGAAACTACCAGTAGGCAGAAAAGTAGGTCCGGAAGGATTAAAAGTGACCCTCACCTTCAGATCGTGGGTTCAAATCTGGTCGTCCATCAATTATTTTCCTGTTCGGAACTAATAACGGCGCGTAAAAGATTTTTGAGGAAACCGTCGTAAAATTTTAGAAGTTCAAGCGCACGAAAGAAACTTCTTTTCTTTTAGGCGCACTTTAATCCACTTACCACACTGGTTCGGTAAATACTCTAAAGATTTTATCAAAATGCCTCAAGTTATTCTAGACCCATTAAATCCTTACTAAACTTGTGCACGAAAAAAGCCACTTCGGGGCGCATTTTAATCCTTTCCCCACATTGGTTTAAAATAACAAGCGACACTAGAACACTAGTGCTAGTAGTTTTGTTTTATATGCGTTAAACCAGTACTCTCAAACGGTGAAGGAAAACATCGTGAGGAAACCGGCATGTCGTAGAACCTAAAAAAGTCAAGTTCATAAAAGGAGCCATCGATCCGCACGTTAATCTTATCACCACACTGGTTCAAAAGAACTAGTGACACGATAAGTCATACAAAAGTACAAAACTTGTCGTAACTAAATTACTTTGCAATTTGTCTAATATTTCGTAACACACCTGACTTCTCGAAAAAGGCAGTTAATGTGTCAAGAATTTATAGGCCATTAAGAGAAAATATTGTCCTTCCTGGGTTCTGTACATATTTTTAAGTTTTTTTCTAGTGTTTGAGCTAATTTTAAATTTATTTATTTATAAAATTAGACAGTATAAGTTCATATTATTTAAATAAGTTCACAGCGCCATCTAGCTCCAAACTAAGCAAAGCTTGTACTATGGGAACCAGATGGCTGATATAATACTTATGTACTTTTTTTGTAAATACATACTTAAAAAATATTACAACACCCAGACCCGGAAGAAATATTGTAGAATGTACAAACAATTTTCCCGCAGCGGGAGTCGAACCCTCTTGCATCGCAGCCGAGCACTCGCCCGCCACGCCACCGAGGTCGTCAATCAATTAGCAGTATTCTATGTTACTTTACAAGAAAAAAGAAGGAAGTAAAATATTATGGATTTTTCATTCGAACATGTGAAATTAATTTTATCTACGACTTTGTGAAGGCCACGGGTCGTTATTAGAGTGGTAACGCAAAAGCCTTAATTCTGGAAGTATTTTGGAGGCCTAAGTCCAACAGTGGACTTAGTCCGATAATGATGATTGTTTTGATAGTTATTTGCTTCCAATAGTCGGTATATAAGTCACACACCCAACAGTCACATACATAGTCCTGACCCCACACTAGGATTCCCTGTGTCGTGGGTATCAGAAACTACGAGTACCATGGCACCACAACACCCAGACCCGGAAGAAATATTTGCAGAACGTGCAAACATTTCTTCCGCAGCGGGAATCGAACCCGCGCCTCTTGCATCTCCGCCGAGCAATCGCCCGCCACGCCATCGAGGCCGTATAATGTGTTATGTATGTATATTTATCGAAATATATATATTTATTTATGTTATTCTGTTCATATCGTGTAGCTTTTATTCGTACACCCCAGCCACCATTACGTTCTGTTATTTTTTTTCCCATGCATGTTTGTCTGGAAGAGATCGCTCTTAAGCGATGAGACCGCCAATTGTACTCTTATTTTAACGTATTTAGTTATATTTTTTGTTTTATTCTTACGTTATTCTAAGGTGTACAATATAGAATTTCCATTCATTTCATTCATATAATTAAATGTCCCAGATACTCGTAATTTGATTACTTATCAATAACAAATCTTAATACAGCACAATTATACATATATTAATAATCATAATTGGAACACATTGTCGCTCAATTTAATACTAATCACGTCGACTTTGTAGTATTTAGTCAAGCACATTCCAGATATAGTAGAGAGAGAGAGAGAGAAGCAATCGGCGGAAACACAGTCAAAGAAACTGTCACATTTATAATATTTTAACTTCTTATCATCATGAAAGTTTCTTATTTTTCTTACTAGATGGCGCTAATTTAATAAACTAATAAAAAGCTGTATATTAATTTGTACCACGGGTTTTAAGTAAATTGGGATAATGTTAGACACAAACAGAAATATGCATAAAACTGCATTTTCCCATAAACTTTACGGCATCATAAAATGGTTCCTATATTTACCGGGGAACCCTAACTAGACGACTATTATGCATAAAAACTGCACAAATGCCATTTTTATTTCTCAGTTTATGATCTAATAAATATTATTAAGTACCGGTAGAATAACCGTACGGAATACCGGAACGGGTATTATTAAGGCGGTATCCGTTTATTTGGATACCGATTCGTGAATGCATTTGGCGGAATTTAATGGACAGGTTGGTTTAGTGTACGGTATTGCCAGCATTAAATAATAAATATTGCGTAAATTTGAAATTAGAATCGGAGCTTTATTCAAAATGAATATTATATTTAAAGTTTGTGTGATATGGTCGATTCCAATGTTTTGCTAACGGGCGACGGATTATTGATTAGCGCCGTGCATTTCCTGTCTAAAACCAACGTTGCTATGGTTAAGAACGATCCTTTTGTTTTTTATCAATTTATTCCTATGCCTGCCTACCCCTATGGGAAACAGGCGTGATGTGATGTATGTGTGTAAGTTTAAATAAATAAACAAATAAATTACACCCAACAGTCACATACATAGTCCTAACCCCACACTAGGATGCCCTGTGTCGTGGGTATCAGAAACTACGAGTACCATGGTACCACAACACCCAGACCCGAAAGAAATATTTACAGAACGTGCAAACATATCTTCTGCAGCGGGAATCGAACCCGCGCCTTGTGCGTCTCTACCGAGCAATCGCCCGCCACGCCACCGAGGCCGTCTGTATCTAACATTATTTTCATTTACATGTATTTATGTAACATTATTTTCATTATTTAAGTCTTAAATTGTTTGTGCCCTAGATCATAGCCTACGCCCTCAGAGTGTTCTAGTGTTGCCATAAATAATTACACTCCTTTGTACCGCGACAGATATTTACTCCTCTTTGTTTATTGTCCGAGTGAAAATGAAAAATGGCGGAAGCGTAAATTCCATGTTTCGCTATTCTTTTGATAAATTTTCAATTTGTTGACCTTATTTTTCAATTTTCTAACTGGCTGACGCAGTACCATAAATCGTATGTGTGTATATTCTATACCGAATAAATATTCTACGGGTTAAACATAAATGTGTAATGTTCGGTATTTTTGTAAATTACACAGAAAAAAACATAATTAAAAATGGTTCCATATTTTTTTTGATATTTTGCTAATTTCTTATTAATCACAGTTTTCTCATGTTTACTTGTGACTCTGCCCATCCCGTTAGGGATACGGGTGTGATAATATTTACGAGTAGTATGTATGTTGAATTTAAAACCTTAATTTACTTCTTTTTTTAATCTTCATTGGAATAAATTACACATCTTATTAAACTTAATTTACGGTCATTACAAATATATTATACAAAAGTAAGAACTTTCTCTATACTAGATGATTATTTATGTCAGGAGGCAACTTTTGCCTTCACTAACGGAATTAAAAACAAACTGGGTACCCGTTTGAACATTAGTATTTTTTGTCAAATTGACAAAAAAAAATCTAATAACTGTGATATTTTTTTGTCTTTTTTGTCAAATAATGATGACCTCGGTGGCTTGGCGGGCGAGTGCTCAGCTGAGACGCAAGAGGCGCGGGTTCGATTCTCGCTACGGGGGAAATGTTTGTTCTGCAAATATTTCTTCCGGGTTTGGATGTTGTAGTAGGCATTATGTAATACAGGTATGTAATTACAAATAAAAAAGTATTTAAGTATTTTATCCGCCATCTGGTGTCTTTGCTTAGTTTGGTGCTATAGGATGGATAATATAGGAATTAGACCTGTGTCAACTATCATTACGATAAGTATTGGCCTGTCAAAGAGGTCCTTTATTACTTCTTCAAAGGTGAATTATAAATAAACAGTTTCACTAAATGTTTGATCGTACTCCATGTGTCTAGACTGTTATTTGGAAAATGGAAAAACTTTAACAACATAATTTTGTAAATTGGACCCTATAACTAAGTAATAAAGTTTAGAATTGCTTTTAAAGTTCGCGGGGTAATAGAATTAACAATGAGATTCCTTTTATTACATTATTATTTTGGTTAGTTTCATTTTGCTATTTTATTATTTTTGCTAATTGATTTAATTTGCTTGGTCAAATCGTTAACAATATTTTTTTAATATTGTTTTTAACCAATGTATGACTCGAGTACCCGGCTGAGACTTGAGAGGTGCGGGTTCGATTCCAACGCGAGAGAAATGCATGTTCTAAATAAAATTCTAAATATTTAAAATTCCAGATTTGAACCTACGACCTAAGGATCAAAAGACGCAGCCGCTACCACTAGACCACCAATGCACTCGGAAGAAAAAAGTAATTGTACCTAATAGTAAGAAACCAAATCCCAAGTTAATACCTTCCTTTGATAATTAGCCGCAGATTGATTGAGGATTAAATAAGACAAGGATAGCAATAGCCGATAGCCAATCAGAGCAATGGGAATTAATTTCTATCAGCACACGTAATCCAACCCGATCCTTTCAATCTATTCTACAGAAAATATTTATAAGTGAATATACGCAAAAGTACAATAAGGGCGATGGGCTGATCACCTGTCACCATGGTTCACCATATCCATCTTAGGAGTTAAAATCAGAAGTGGCTGCAAGTTTTCTTATGTTTACTTGTGGCTCTGCCCACCCCATTAGGGAACCAGGCGTCATAACTATGTATGTAAACGCAAAATGAGAGTTTTATGATTGGAAATATATGTTTGTTTGTCTGTTAACCCTAGTGTCGCGCTTCTAAGCTTGAAAGTACCTATGACTTGAAAGAAAGATATAAATATAAATATTTGTGACATTTCACACAGCGCCATCTAGCCCCAAACTAAGCAAAGCTTGTACTATGGGCACCAGTTGGCTGATAGAATACTTATATATTTTTGTTGTAAATACATACATATAATACTAGAACACCCAGACCCGGAAGAAATATTTGCAGAACATACAAACATTTCTTTAGGAGTCAGTAAGAACGGACTGTTACCGGTAAAAAATTAGAAACAAAAATAATAAACCCAGTCAAGCGCGAGTCGATTCCGCACACGTAGGGTTCCGTACCACCGTACATCAAAAATGTTTCATGTGGTCGGACGGACGGACAGCGGAGGCTTAGTGATTAAGTCTTGTTGGCACCCTTCGGATACGGAACCCTAAAAAGGAAACATTTGAAAGACACGACTCATTTAAGCCTTAAACCATACAAGTGTATTCGAGAACCAAGCGGGCTAGCATTAGTTTCTAATACATATAATTATATTTCGGTTACTTTTTAGAGTTCCGTACCCGAAGGGTGCCAACGGGACCCTATAACTAAGGCTCCGCTGTCCGCCTTCCGTCCGTCTGTCAGCGGGCTGTATCTCATGAACCGTAATAGGTAGAGAGTTGAAAATAAGAAAATTAGTTAAAAATTACGGTACTTCGTCGCTGGAGTAGGAGTAATGAAAAAACATAAAATGCGTCCAGCTGCTTCTCTCGCCGAGCATGTCGTAAAAGTCGACTAAGGGATAGTATCCTCCAACATGATGAGATACAATAAGCAAGTATTCCCAAGGAGGGTTGACGTCAGGCAGGCGGCCGGTCATAAAACACCTTAGCCAAAACTCTTACAGCTTGATCCTTGGAGCATGCTGTGCCGACCCCACATACAGTGGGATAAGGGCAGGAAGATGATGATGAGTTAAAAATTACGGTTTGAGATCACAAATATATTTTTGTTTACGAAGTCATTAGATTCAAATGAAATGTCCTCGCTCGAGTCATCGCCGTGACTGGTGCTACGTGCTCGATATATCACAATAAAAGAGCGAGGCTGTCTGACATTTATCCAATGTAACAAGGAGGTATATGCGTTGCTTATTAGAAGGGGAGCTCTCCTGAAAATTTAATGCGCACGAGGGAAGACTTTCGAGGAAACGTGAATAATATCGTCAAAAAATGTCGAGCGAAAATCTAGAGGAAAATTGATGATCTAGTCTGGTTAGATTTTATTTTACTAAACCTTTTTATTAGCACAGGACTGTGTTGGATGGCATGAGTGAAGGGAGGCCTCCCTATGCCCAGCAGTGGGCAAAAACATGTGTTGCTGGCTGTGGATGATGATATTGATGATTTTTTAATGATAAAACTGATTCAAAAATAAAAAGATAATAAATAAATACCAACTTAGGTGGCGGTAATATATAGACGACCTTGTTTGGAGGGTGAGTGCTCGGCTGAGACGCAAAAGGTGCGGGTTCAATTTCCGCTACTGGAGAAATTTTTGTATGTTCTGCAAATATTTCTACAAACTATTGTATGGATTTACAAAAAAAAAGTAAATAAGTATTTATCAGCCATCACTGTAGGAGAGCACTGATGGTCTAGTGGTAGTGACAATCCCAAGGACGTGGATTCAAATCCGGTCGTGCACCAATTAATTTTTCTATTCGAAAAACTTAATATGCGCTACTAGTATAACTCTCAAACGGTGAAAGAAAACATCGTATCCATGAGTTTCAAAAATACTATTCTAAGGGAATACGCATGTGTAGAACTTAAAAAAAAGTTTGAAAATATGTGTCAAGTGGCTTTGAGGCGCACTTTAAAACCCTTCATCACACTAGTTCGAAAGAACTAGTAACACAACTAGACGAGATCAAGCTATAAAAGCCGGTTTCTCCGAAATAAATTACCGGTACACGATATGAATTCGCACGATGATAATGATGATTAGCGACAGCCTGCAAACCCTCCCCCCTCGACCCCCCACCCCGTCCATTTGGAATGACGTCACGTACAACATTGCGCCGTCTGTCGATGTAATTGGCTGAAGAAACACGTTGGCACCTTTGTAACTAGCTGATGCGACCGGCTTTACTCATGTTTATGGGATTTATTCAATGGGTATTCGTTAGTTGAATGGTAATCTCTTTCCAACAGAGTAAATTGATTACTTGTTCATTTTGCCACCCTGTTTTGGTCACTGGTAATGTTAAGTAATATTGTTTCACTTTTCAACCCAAAAACTGTAGGTAACGGTACAAAAATTAAAACCGGTAAAGAACGAGTCGAATTTGTAGCCGAAGTATTCCGTACCATCGTACATTTTTGATACGACTTTCAGTCTTTGTAGTACTTATTAAAAAAATCCATGTATGGAGTTTGAAATTTCATTTCTCTACCTATTATGGTTACCTACCTAGTATGGTTCATGAGATACAACCCGCTGACAGACGGACGGACGGACAGCGGAGGCTTAGTAATAGGATCCCGTCGGCACTCTGCGGGTACGGAACCCTAAAAATGATTAAAAAAAATTAGAATAACTTGATGTTTAAATGTTTTTCTTTTGATTAATATGATGATCTCCATCAATTAACACTTAACGAGTCACTGAAACTTCTTAAACAGGTTCTTTCCTACCCTTATTAAGGATTTTTGGATTTCCTAGTATAATCACAAAAACGGTAATAAACTGTCGAAATAGTACTCATAAGTATATCACGGATTGTTTTTTGTATTCTCCTTATTTATGTATTTTTGTATGAGCTAGTGGCCAACTCTAGTGACGGGGTTTTTAGGCCGCCTAAAGGCCTCCGTCATGGCTTAACGACTTAAAAGCCGGGACCGACAATTTTGTATTCCCCTTGAATACGTAAGACAAAACTAAGGCCTTTTAACATCTATAGTAGATGATTTATACAGCGTCAGGAGGCAACTTTTACCTTCACAAACGGGACGCTGTAGTGCCCGGGACGAATTAAGATGGAGTAGGCTAGCCCAGCACCTATTCCATCCTCTCAGCTTAGTCGGCCTTGTACACAGGAAAGACATGGTCAATACGTGCGGAGCTGACTAAGCCGCGAGCGTCCTCACGATATTTTCCTTCAACGTTTGATAGTATCGGTATAAGCACATACATTGTTCGCTCAGAAAAATCCATTGGTACACGACCGGATTTGAACTTGACTTTAGGATCGGAAGGCGGGGTCACTACCAACTAGACCAGTGCTCTACTTGAGGCAAGTTGGCATTAATCACCAGTGTGACGAAAGGACAAACAGACAGGACACATTCGAAATGTGACAACAACTGCAGCAAACAGGAAGTTTACCAAATTATAACTTACCTAATTAGCTCGGATAATGAGCAGTTCAAACTCGACTGTTACCATTTTGCCAGTGGAAGTTGATCAAGGTAGATGCTTGTTTGAAAACAAGGTAGTAAAGGTGTTCGCCCAGTATCTTACTTTTATTATAAATGCGAAAGTTTGTGAGGATATTTGGATGTTTGTGCCTCAATCACGCCTAAACGACTCGGATTTGAATGAAACTTGGTATATACATAGTACCTACATGTGCCTACAAGTATTTCCAAAAAAAATAAAGCATATAAGTATTCTATCAGCCATCTGGTTCCCATAATACAAGCTTTGCTTAGTTTGGGGCTAGATGGCGCTGTGTGAAATGCCCACAAATATTTATTTAATTATTTGTACCTATACTTTACAGACCATTCTACATTGAACCACGTCTTTGCCTCATGCAGAATTTGAGTCGTAACATTTACCGCGGTTAACCGATAATTTTTACGCTAACTGCAGATTACAGTTCACAACTAAACGGAAAGTTTAGCTGCGGTTTAACTGGGGTTTAACTACCAAGTACCATTATACTCTTAGCGGGTAGAGTTAGACTGTTAAACTTTGAATCGTTTCAGACTGCATCTTTTAAAGGCGCTGTGTTAAGTCGAATGCAGATAGAAAAATCACACCTAAATAAAACGTAAGCAAGTTCGTATGAGCTAGTGGCCAACTCTAGTGACGGAGTTTTTAGGCCGCCTAAAGGCCTCCGTCGTGGCTTAACGACTTAAAAGCCGGGACCGACAATTCAACGTGCCCTCCGAAGCACGGAAGCGCTCAGCTCGTAATGCCACTTGCGGTCACCCATCCCAATTGTGACCGTTGCTTAACTTCAACGATCAATCAAGAACGTCTAAGCAAGCTACGCCACGAGCGCTTCCTACCTAAATACCTAAACCTTAAATCATTGTACTTCTCATACAGAAATTTCCAGTTCTCCAATTGGTAGAAAGCGATTTTTTTCTTAGAAACTGCAGTTTATCCTTACTGTAGGCAAAAGTTACCTCTTGCCGCCGTATAAATCATCTTTTCAATATTAGTTTATAAGCGGTAGTTCCATTATTTTTGACGACCTCGGTGGCGTGGCGGGCGAGTGCTCGGCTGAGACGCAAGAGACTCGGTTTCGATTCCCGCTGCGGAAGCAATGTTTGTATGTTCTGCAAATATTTCTTCTGGGTCTGGGTGTTGTATTATTATAGGTATGTATGACCATAGTAGGTACAAGTTTTACTTAGTTTGGAGCTAGATGGCGCTGTGCGATCCAATGTCCACATAATTATATCAAAACAATATCTCGTTTCAATACGAAACATTCATTTGCACTCTGAGTAACTTTTAGCTAAGATATCCCAATTAAAATCAACTATTACTTAGAATCAAACTATAATCAAGAATTTCAATATCTAAGTTAAGTCAATATACAGTTCTACCGGTACTATTAATTACCGATACCGGTATTTACCGGTAAAGGTGAAATTCGGATACTCTGTAAAATTTCGACGTTCAGAAGTCAAGGCAATTTGGATCGGATGATGTTGGCAGGAGTGGAGAGCTAGGTCACTTTAAATAAAAACGGGCAAGTGCGAGTCCAATTTGTATACGAAGGATTCCGTACCATCGTACTTGTACACAAATGTTTCTTGTTAAGGAGCCCCCTTTTATTTTTATTTTATTATTATTATTTATTGTTATAGCGGCAATAGAAATACACATTCTGTGCAACATTCAGTAAAAGTTCGAAAGTATCCTCTCCAACATGATGGATCTATATGGGCGATGTGCTGATCACCTGTCACCATGGTTCATCATATCCATCTTAGTACTAAATCAGAAGTGACTGCAAGTTTTCTTATATTTACTTGTGGCTCTGCCTACCTCATTAGGAATACGGGCGAGATAATATGTATGTATAAAAAAACGGTGGCACGATAACTTAAAATATATAATGTGTATTATGTAGTGTACTGATGTAGTATGTGTAGTGTACTGATGTAGTATGTGTAGTGTACTGATGTAGTATGTGTAGTGTACTGATGTAGTATGTGTAGTGTACTGATGTAGTATGTGTAGTCTACTAATGTAGTATGTATAGTCTACTGATGTAGTATGTGTAGTGCAATGCTACTTAATTCCGGGTACAACGTAGTGAGCAAGCTGTCGATAGCTGGCCGGATAGTCGATTGGCCATTGATCCCTAATTGGGCCAAAACGGATCGTACATTCAGAATGAGATGAATATTTTTGACGATTCTCGGATTCTCGAGGGAGCTACATTTGATTCGTGCTCTCGACTTTAAATCGGCTTTGATCTGAATTACTTCGCGTAGCTTTGATAATTGCATTACTGCTTACTGTAAGAAGATTAAGACATAAAAACATTCGTCATTATAACGATCATACGATTATCTACAAATTAATATAAATAGTACCTTCTGATGAACCAAATCAGATGAGCTATCTTTAGACCATTGTAAATTAGGTAAATATATTTAGAAATACTTGTACTAGTTGTTTGTTTATATCTGTTGATAAATAGTGCCTAAAATGATTAAAAGTTTAACATTTCATTGGACTTTGCACTTCATGTATTTTTTGAATGTTTTGAAAACACTGACATATTTAAATAAGTATTACTGAGTACCAACGTGTGACAGATAAATTACACTTACTTATATTATAAAAAGTGTGTGTGTGTCTTTAATCTATTCTTATCCGTCACGTTTGAATGGATTTGGCTAAATCTTGTCACACACAAAATGTGTTACATTAATGTACACAGAAACATATTCGACTAAGCTGTGTGGATGGAATAGGTACTGGGCAAGCCTACTCCATCTTAACTCGTCCCGGGCACTACAGCATCTCCTTTGTGAAGGTAAAAGTTGCTTCCTGACGCTGTAAATCATCTACTATAGATGGTAAAAGACCTTAGTTTTTTTTATGTACACAAAATAAAGTTACCACGTGAGTGATACCACGGGTGTATGCTAGTGAAAAATAAACAATAGAAAGTTAATTTGCCTTACATTAAGTGCATTTGACGTAGCTTTTACTCCGTATAAAAAATCGTTAAAAAACACTAAAAAGATCGCTATCAAAATCGCAAAGTAACTAACAAAATTTATATTACTAGAAAGCAATATATTTAAAGAGTTTTGAAAGGCGTTTTATAGAAAAAATATCTTGAATTGGGTTTTTAAAACCAGGTACCGGAAAAATAATAATAAAAGCCATTTCCTGTCGTTTCCCTCATTCTTATCAGTGCAGGTTTCAGTTTAGGACGCTTCCAGGATAAATAGCAAACCATTTTAAAGATTAGTGTCGTAAAACTAACGCTATCTCTTACACATGACTTAATCGTTGCGAGACATAGACACACGTTTACATACAGTAGCACAACTTCGCAAAGCCAGGTACTTTTGCTGTTGGATTTCCTACATATAAATAAATGAACCTCACTGATCTAGATAGTGTTTACCATGCCGACTTAAACGTGGATTTGATTCCGATTTTGTATGATCCGCGAGATTGTAAACTTCCGAACATCTGCTTAGATCTAAATTAGTAGGTTAGGTTAGTTAGTGAAAAACTACGCTTCCGTGTTTCGGAGGGCACATTAAATTGTCTGTCCCGGCTTTTATGTCGTTAAGCCATGACGGAGGCCTTTAAAAACTCCGTCACAGGAGTAGGCCACAAGCTCATACGAACTTACTTTTTACCGAATATTTTACGCATGGAATTAGAAACAAAAACTTATCCTACTGTGAAAGTATACTGTGACAGTACCGCACGGCGTGGCTATTAATCCACAGTACCGGTACAGTACCGGTATTAATCTAAACCGGTACTGTTCCGACAATTTGTACCGGTTTCCATTGTAATTGGATAGATAGTGGACTGTGTACAATTAGAATAGCTTTGATATGAATACGATGGGACTGTTCTAATGGCGGTTGAAGACTTGATACTGATCTGCTTGACAAAGGCAGTAATATATATGGGTATTTGTAATACTGTTTCGCACTGGTTTGTAACCGTTGCTTTAGTTATAAATTGACTATCTATATATAACTATATGCTATCATTGTAAAGAAGGAAAGTTTATTTGTAAGGCGTTATCTCAGAAACTGCTAGATGGATCTGAAAATTCTTGTTATCTTTGAAAATTCTCAATAAAATACATATAATTATATAATCCTTTTTTATATCCAGTATTTTATATCCAAATTCTACGCTGTCGAGTTTTTTGTTCTTTTAGATACACCTTTCTTTTGCTTTATAGCCTTATCCCCGAATACTCAAACGCGACTCAGAGTTGAGCACGTCTCAAGTCACAGTTTTTGATGAAAATCTGTCAAAAACTCGTCACTTGAGGCGTGCTCAACTCTGAGATGCGTTTGAGTATTCGGCGGTTAGAATGTTTCTATATAAAGAGTGGTACTAACCTGTCCATCATATCCCCCTCTGGTCTGTTGATGGCGTGGCTGCCGCTCCTGGGCGCGGAGTAGACGTACACCCTGGCGTCCGCCTTGTACCACTTGATGGAGTGCATCTCACCGCAGGAGGCGCCATCGATGCGGCAGCGGAGGCGCGCCGTCTTGCCCACTATGGCGGACGCGTGCTCTGGAACAGACAAGAGAGTGCTTTAGTAGTTCTGCCTATCAGACGAGTGCTATGGAACAGAGGAAGTGCTTTAGTAGATGAAGGCCTTTAAAAAGTGGCACGTGGTCTTGCCCACTATGGGGGACGCGTGCTCTGGAACACAGAGATAATGCTTTAGTAGTTCTGCTTATCAGACGAGCACTGGTGGTTTAGTTGGTAGTGACCCCGCCTTCCGATCCTAAGGTCGTGCGTTCAAACCCGGTCGTGTACCAATGGATTTTTCTGTGCGAAAATTTATGTGCGCTATACCAGTACTCTCAAACGGTAAAGGAAACCCGCGGCTTAGTCAGCTCCGCACGTATTGACCATGTCTTTCCTGTGGACCAGGCCGACTAAGCTAAGAGGATGGAATAGGTGCTGGGCAAGCCTACTTCTACAACCTACTAAGTTTGTGAAGGCAAAAGTTGCTTCCTGCGCTGTATAAATCATCTACTATAGATGGTAAAAGGCCTTAGTATTTTCTATCAGACGAGTGCTATGGAAAAGAGGAAGTGCTTTAGTAGATGAAGGCCTTTAAAAATGGCACATGGTCTTGCCTACTGCCAGCTGACGCGTGCTCTGGAAGAGAGGAGAGTAGTTTAGTGGAGGTTGGCCTTAGAATAGGTTACGTCACTTATTCTTAGTAGTTCTTCGAATAGCGGACGTGTGCTCTTCGAGAGAGAGAGAGAGAGAGAGAGAATGTTATCCTTAAAAATATAATATGCAGGAGGAGATCTGGAAGAAAGTTATAGGCAAATATTTATCGAGTGCGTGATAAAAGCCGAGGATGGAACGTTAAAAGTAAATAAATAATTACAATAAATTATATTATAACCAATAATTTCTTAGTTTTGAAGAAAAACAGTTTTATCACTGTCTCAAAAACATTATAAAACTTTCAAGTTTCAAACAGCCCTAAAACTGCAATCATAAAATGATTGAGAGTTACAATTCTATTGTGTGATAAATGCATAAAAACGTATATTTAAAAACATTTCATCCATCAAAAACTTTCGGATAATATAAAAATGCACACTGAAATACTTGAAATACCGTTTCAAATTTAAATTCTGAGTGGCCGTTTTAAAAGAAATTCAAAGTTTCAGTGGGAATGCTCAGTTTTTGCGCAAGCTGTTGTTACCATCCATTCGGAATACGACGCAGTTTTCTTGCAACAAAGTTACCAGTTGTTTAAATGTAGCCTTAAACTGTGGTCCGACTGTTTTATCCGTTCAGTCAGATTACAAAGGCCTTTTACCATCTATAGTAGATGACTTATACAGCGTCAGGAGGCAACTTTTACCTTCACTAACGGAACGCTGTAGTGCCCGGGACGAATTAAGATGGAGTAGGCTTGCCTAGCATCTATTCCATCCTTTCAGCTTAGTCAGCCTTGTCCACAGGAAAGACAAGGTCTATACAATGAATAGCGCACATACGACTGGATTTAAACCCACTACCTTAGGATCGGAACCAATTAGACCACTAGTGCTCTCAATCGGATTACGACAACTCTTTTTCCAGCTGGTTCAATCAGTCGGACTATTTTCACCATCCGGTGCAAATTAGTAGGGCTATGAGAACTTTTTATATCTGAAAGAAAAAGGGCACTTATTTTTTTGGACAGAAGAATAAATAAATTAATGCACGGCCGGATTTGAACCCGCGACTATCAATGCTCTCAGTGTACCCCTAAGCCGGGGGCACAGTGAGCGATGCAAAGTTTGAGTGTTTTGATAACATAAACGAATTGGGGGTGTAAAGTTATATTATTTTGTGCGTCAGAAAGGATTTGTGAGTTCTCGAACATATTCTCAAGTAGAATTATGGCAATTTAAACTTTTGTTAGCGAAGGATTTTTACGTTATTATGTGAAAGACTTTGATGCTTGGACTTTTTAAATACTAGCTTCTGCCCGCGTCATTGTTAAAAGTTATTAAAGTGGAAGACGGCCTCGGCAAGACGCAAGAGCCGCGGGTTCGATTCCCGCTGCGGGAGAAATGTTTGCATGATCTGTAAATATTTCTTCCGGGTCTGGGTGTTGTGGTGCCATGGTACTCGTAGTTTCTGATACCCACGACACAGGGAATCCTAGTGTGGGGTCAGGACTATGTATCTGACTGTTGGGTGTTATTTACTTATTTATTTATTTTTCACACAGCACCATCAAGCCCCGAACTAAGAAAAGCTTGTACTATGGGCACCAGATGGCTGATAGAATACTTATATACTTTGTTTTTGTAAATACATACTCATAATACATAATACAACACCCAGATCCGGAAGAAATATTTGCAGAACATACAAACATTTTTCCCGAAGCAGGAATCGAACCCGCGCCTGTTGCGTCTCAGCAGAGCATTCGCCCGCCACGCCACCAAGGTCGTCGAATTCTCTGCTTTTTCTTTACCTCCAGCCCAGCACAGAAGAAAGAAGTAAAGTAAGTATATTTAAAAAAAAAACTAATCATGATTTACTAAGTCCATAACAATTACTAATCGTCTATCATAACTGTTCTTCATCTAATAAATTTAGTAAAAAAAAGTGAATTTTCTCTCCATTTCGGCAATCATTACTCTTGAGAAAGGTTCGCTTCATTAACTAAAATAAGGTTGATCCTATTAACTAAATTAGGTATAAATATAAGCCGGGATCTTACGATGCCGTAATCAGGACGTTAAATTTTAAATTTGTACTAAATTCGAGGAAAATATAAAATTACTTACCTATATAGGTTTTTTATTTAACTTCTCTGCTGGACTGGGAGTAAAGAAAAAACAGAATGCGTCCAGCTGCTTCTCTCCCCGAGCATGTCGTACAAGTCGACTAAGGGATAGTATCCTCTCCAACATGATGAGATACAATAAGCAAGTATTCCCAAGGAGGGTTGACGTCAGGCAGGCGGCCGGTCATAAAACACCTTAGCCAAAACTCTTACACCATGATCCAAGGGTCATCAACTTTGTTTTGTCAAAAAATGTAAGGCGCTCTGCGACAGATAACATTGCGATGGCAATGAACGACCCGTTGTCCGCTAGTAGAACATTGGAACCGGGCGTAGTAGGCACAAACTTCGCAACAAAACATGGTAATTTCCCAACTTGACAAAAGACGGGTGACATCTAAACTTAGTGATGTACAACTCCAAAATAGATACATTAAAAAAACTATTTACGTTCGAAATAACTCGCATTATTCTTTCTAAACGATAATAAAAGTTACAAGTTTGGATATCAAGGGCTTGCACACAGAACGGACTGGGTAATTCATCATCATCATCACGGGAATTGAATCGCTCGTGGAGTAGCTTGCTTAGACTTTCTTGATTGATCGTTGAAGTTAAGCAACGTTGTGCGCGGTCACAAATGGGATGGGTAACTACAAGTGGCATTACGAGTTGCCCACCCCGTTAGGGATACGGGCGTGATAATATGTATGTAAGAATAGCAAAATATTAAAAAAAAATTGCCGCCATCTAGCGCCTTAACAAATTCCAAGGCAATAAAACTCGTCCCAACTTACAAGGGCCCGATCCCGCAGTAAATAACACATCCACCTTTAAACTAAAGCGATAAAAAAGAAATATTTTCTAAAAGTTGCCGAATAAAGCAAGTGTAATTGGCGCACAATTTATGTGGCCGCGGGACTCGCTAACTTCTGAGGTCATGTGTCTTACGAAAAATGCGAATCTGAGTAAAGATATTCTTTTCGAATCTTTGTTGAAGTATATTTTTAACTTCTCACGAACGAAACGAAAGAAGGCCAATTACCCGATTGACCGATGACATTAAGGTCTATTACAGCTTACGCTATTCATATTTTCACCTCATACATCTACAAGAGTCGTCCAAGAGCCGTGGCCATAGTGTCCGGGACGAATTAAGTTGGAGTAGGCTTGCCCAGCACCTATTCCATCCTCTCAGCTTAGTCGGCCTTGTCGGAAAGACATGTAAAATCAAATCGTCAAAGAATAGGTACCTAAAAGAACCGTTTTTCATACTAATATAGCCCATTAAGTAGGTATTATCATTTTCCATTACCAAAACGATACAACTTAGCTCCATCAGTGAAAATTATTTTAATTATTTCTAACCGACAAAGTTTTATCACTTTCGGCGCACCACTTCCTGTCATTTTGTGAATTTATTCAATTCGTTTCGTTGTCGTTTTGTTTTAGTTCTGAGATTATTATTTTTAAAGTGAATTATGAAAACTCAACTGAAAGAAGCACAAATTTTAATCTATTGCGTATTTATTTAGGTCAAAAAAATGTTTTTGACGTTTTATTCACCAGTAATCGACTTCGAACGGGTACAATGTACTAAATTATAAATAAACTAGCTGCCGCCCGCGGCTTCGCTCGCGTGGTACACGGATAAAAAATAGCCTATATGTAAATCCAGCACATGTACTATATATATTCCAAGTTTCATTCAAATCCCTTTAGTAGTTTTTGCGTAAAAGAGTAACAAACATCCATAGACACAAACTTTTGCGTTTATAATATTAGTAAGGATTAATAACACCCAACAGTCACAGTCATACAATAGTCCTAACCCCAGGCTAGGATTCCCTGTGTCGTGGGTATCAGAATTATGTTCTATGGATGTCCATATAAATCCATCCACCTTTTCTTTGGCGTACCTCTACCTCTAAATATGGTAAGTTCGTATGAGCTTAAGCAGTGGCCAACTCTAGTGACGGAGTTTTTAGGCCGCCTAAAAAGGCCTCCGTCATGGCTTAGCGACGTAAAAGCCGGGACCGATATTTTAACGTGCCCTCCGAAGCACAGAAGCGCTCAGCTCGTAATGCCGCTTGCGGTCACCCATCCAAATTGTGACCGCGCACAACATTGCTTGAATTCAACGATCAATCAAGAACGTCTGAGCAAGCTACCCCAAGAGTGCTACAAAATATGGTTATTACAATGTTATGTACGAATAGCTACTATTTGAATGCTTGGGCAAAATCCTTAGGGATAAATTCTCATAATAATTATGTATACATATCGTCACTGGAAAGGCAAATTTACGTAAGGGCCAAAATGGCGCTAAATGGGCATATTGAAATATTATCCCAAAATAGCAGTCCATATACAATAATATGAATTGCTGGACATAGAAAATGAAAAAAGAATGAAATCTTACGTTGACGTCATCAAAAATTCGATAATTATGTAAAAAGTTATGATTAAAAAACGAAAAAAATGAACTTTAAACGTCTTTTTCTCGATTGGCACTTACGTAAATTTGCCTTTCCAGTGACGATATTATCACGCCCGTATCCCTAACGGGGTGGGCAGAGCCACAAGCAACACAAAAAAACATACAGCCACTTCTGATTGTAAAGTCCTAAGGTGGATGGTGAACCATGGTGACAGGTGATCAGCACATCGCCTATATAGATGGTTCATCATTATGGAGAGGATACTATCCCTTAGTCAACTCTTACAATATGCCCGGGGAGAGAAGCAGCTGGACGCATTCTATGTTTTTCTTTACTCCCAGTCCAGAAGAGACGTATAATTATGTTATCGTATGAAAATTCGTTGCGTATCTTAAAATAACAGACAGACCCTGATAACCCTTCATAGTAATGTCAAAAGTTAAATAATTATTTAAAGTAGAGCCCTCTTTGTGACAGCGAATCCATCCTAATATAAATGCGAAAGTAACTCTGTCTGTCTGTTACCTTTTCACGCCTAAACTGTAGAACAAATTTTAATGAAATTTGGCAAGGAGAATCCATCCCGGGGCCTTCCCGGGATGGATTCTCCTTGCCTTGCCTCCTTGATGGATTTGTGGATTTTTTGAAGGATAAAAAGTAGCCTATGTCCATGGCATACATAGGCTGCTTTTTATCCTTTAAAATGATTACAAAATGGAAACAGAATGAAAAAAGATAACCAGGATAACGCATAAATACTATTTAGACATTAATTTATGACAAGACAGTAAATTTTACATTAATAAAATGTTTATAATTGGCAATGTCATTCATATCAATCGGGTCGTCAGCAGCTCTCTTTTTCTTGCAGGGCTGTGGGTAAGGGCCTCTAGCTGGAGCGATTTCATCATTTTTGATTTGTTGGATTTGTCTCCGCCCCGAATAGCAGAATAACTAGTTAATGAAGCATTCTAAAATTTGTAGTATTTTAATTCTAAATGGGTACGAAGTTTTATATAAATTTCAAATTGTAAGTAAAACCGTGATGGATGGCTTAAACAAAGGGAGCCTATGCCCAGCCCATTGACCGGTGGATGATGGTGATGATGGTCGAGTAAAACAATAATATAAATCTAGCTAAAATGTTAGATTTCTGCCGACTGTGTGTTCTAGCCTTGAGGAAACAGGTTTTATTCAAAGCCCCTTTCATATTTAAAATCTTATTTCATTTCATCTCGCTGTAATATTTACTGACGATAGCCGCGGTGCAGGTTTTCACAGAAATACTGTAGAAGTGGGTTAATATTTTCCGGAATGCCGAGAAAATATCGAGGGAAAATTGTTTACTTTTCATTGAATTTTCTTCATGAAAATAAATTTTACTGATAAATATGAAATGTTCTTTTTTCTATTAATAAGGATTAACTCAAGGCTTTACTCGATACGGCTTAAAGATTGGTAGTGTGTGGGCTATATTCATCATCATCTAGATGTTCACTGCTGGATTAAGCCTTTTTTTCAGAACGACTTCAATTATCATTACAATGTCAACGATCCATGGGATCTGATTTAACATTTCGTTTTTCTGTGGCCGCCATTCGGTCGGTGGTATCTGTGACGAGAATATTTTACGTAGTTTCCTGAACGCTTTGTTGTTGATCCGAGTTGTATTAATCAGCTGACCCCCTTGTTAAAGATATCTTACACACTTTACACACAATACAACCGAACCGCACGGTTTTGAGAAAGACAGCGTGAGGCACGCGGAGATACGAGCGAGACAAACTACAGTTATCGCGATTCGCGTTGATTTACACACACGATTAAGTTCATTTTAGCAATGCGCCACTTCACACACATCCAACATACGGCCGGAAAACCTGGCAGCCTTTGCTTCCAGTAATTTTAAGCCCTGTTAAGTCCACTTAGCGCCTCAGGCGTCAAAAGATCGTGATCTGGAAATCGACGCTTTCAGAGAACTAACTAAGGCCTTTTACCATCTATAGTAGATGATTTTTACAGCGTCAGGAGGCAACTTTTACCTTCACAAACCGGACGCTGTTGTGCCCGGGACGAATTAAGATGGAGTAGGCTTGCCCAGCACCTATTCCATCCTCTCAGCTTAGTCGGCCTTGTCCACAAGAAAGACATGGTCAATACGTGAGGAGCTGACCAAGCCGCGGGTTTCCTCACGATGTTTTCCTTCACCGTTTGAGAGTACTGGTATAGCGCACATACATTTTTCGCACAGAAAAATTCATTGGTACACGACTGGATTTTAACCCCCGACCTTTGGATCGGAAGGCGGGGTCACTACCAACTAGACCACCAGTGCTCTCAAAAGAAAAAAAGAGCTGCAGATAACCCGATTGATTGACAGTAAAAGGCGGAACCCCAATAGAAACAGACGGGTATAAACCGCGCAGGGTTTCGCTTGTGTGTTCCTTTAATATGTACTGTGGGTTTATTTTGGTGTTATCAATAAGTAAAAGCTACTTCATAACGGACTTATTGCCCGAGCATTTGGCAGGAACTCTGAGAATTGCCCGAAAGTTTATGTAGCGGTAAAAGTGTAATGTTGCGGGTAATACCTTTCGGCGGTTCTTGGGTCGTGCTTCATTAGATCGAGTTTCTTTTGTTTCGAGGAACTCCTTATTATTTTGTGATTTTTAGACGATTTTGTGCATGTTCGAAATTCGAATACGCGAAGCATTCTTTCTTCGAAATTATCCCAGCGGTTCCTGAATGTAAGGAGTAGGCAGATAGAAGCACTTTCGAGTTTAAAGTATTATGATGATAAGGGCCTCGTTCCATAGCCGAGCGATTTATTAAGAGTGTGAAATAGCGAATTTTGCTCACCAAAATAAATGTAGAACTCTGTTTGTTAGTTGTAAAATGTGTTTACTCAAAGAGAAAACGAAATTTTAACATTTTTGCTGCGGTTCCTCAAAGTGAAAAACTTGAAAAAAATCATGTTTTGCGTACGTTTTGATCTAGATCTAGTGAACACTACCATATTATTAAACGATTTTTACTTTTAAAGGTAATATTTTTTATTCATTTTGTAGTTTTCTTGTAATTAACAACAAATATATATAATTTCACGATTTCAATATTTTGCGTGGTCTCAGTTTGTCTTTCTTTTCATCCGATATCCACAGTGCTATCTCTTTCAATTCGAATCGAATTGAAAGAGATAGCAATAACGATTCGAATTAAATCTGTCTAGACGCGATCGTATGGGTCGGCATACCGCATCGTGTGCCGTGCTTTGACGGATTTTTTACTCAGATCTTTTGTCCCCGTACTACGAGAATAAGGGTCCATTTATCGAATGAGAAATTAAAATTACCCTTATCACTTTTTCAAAGATCATCATCATCATTTCAGCCCGTCTCCGCCCACTGGCATAGGCTTCCTCCTTATTACGCCATTCTCTCCGATCCTTCGCGAATCTCATCCACTGATTTCCGATTTTTTCAAGAATAAATAAAATGTAGTTTTTATTTTGTTATTATAAAGTATTATTTGGATTTTTTTATGGACGAAGGCGATCATTGAATGGTGACGACCACCCGCCCGATGGTCGAATGACATCGTGAACATAGCTGGGAATCTGTGGATGAGATTTGCGAGGGATCGGAGAGAATGACGTTATAAAGGCCTAGGCAGTGGGCGGAGATGATAATGATGATTACAAGTGTGAGTATTCTAACATGATCAAGTTTAAATTACGTCTCAACAGTTTAATATGCATGAAAAATCGAGCAAAATCGTCGTAAAAAATAACAAAATCGTATGCATACAAACCCCAAAGTTTTATATTAGAAAAGTTCCACGTGTCTCGACTGTTCATTACAAGTTGTGTTTACTCGAGTTTGTAACGAGTTCATTTATAAACGGGTTCGTTTATAAACGGGACTTTAGAGTAAGCTAATAAACAAGCATCGGGGCGTGTAGATTACAAGCTCATTTTGAGTGTTATTTAATTTCAATTAAATGAACGAAACTTACAACTAATACAAAATATTCACAAAATACTAAAGACCGTTGCAAACGGCGGGCAATGCGATGATTGCGGTTATGAAGGTCTCAGCCCACTACTCTGTTCTTTAACAAGACCCGCACCTCACGTCGCGTGCTGTGCTTTGACAGACTTTTGACATTTACATTTTGTAATGGCGGCTCAATCTCATTACGTAACATGGTGAGCGGGAAACCTTAAAACCAAATATTTAAGAACATGTCAATAAACAAATATAAATTTCGTTTTATTATGTTTAAAATGGAATAACATTCATTTCTGTTTTAACATTTTCCGTCTTATAAATACAGAGCCCAAATATATCTTCCGCACAGTTACGTTTTTGTCTGTTTGTTTATTTGCCTCGAGGCCTAATTGATGAGCAAACAAACGCAGGTGAGTATACTTCTAATCATTTTAGAGATGGGACATGTAACATGGATAGACCTTTTATCGATACAACCCAACAAGGATTTTATCGATAAAAAAAGTCAGTGTGATGTATTTTTTTGTTGTAAATACCGAAAATCGTTATCATTTAATTTAAAAAAATACTAATGTTATAAAAATAGCAGTGAGTGAATGTATGATTGTTTTTAATTATCTCTGTAACGACTTAACGGATTTGGCTGAAACTTGAAATATAGATAAGTAGTTTGCAATCTGAAATAATAAAATACCTTTTATCCATGTAGGTAAATTACCACGAGAGCTGGAACGAGTATACTGTTTAACTAACAAAGTAATAATTATAAATTGATTTAATTAATAATAAGTGTCAACCCAGCCACCTTAAAATAAAATCAGTACAATAAAAGTCATGCATCAACGCCAAACAATAACAACCGATGAAAATAAACTACCTCCTGAAATGAAATCACTGATTCCGTTAATAAATTAAATACAAATTAAGAATGGCGGACTCGGATTAAACATTAATTTATTACCCAACAATGTTAAAGCGTAAATGTTAAAATTTTTGATGACAATTAAAGTAATTAATAATAAAGCCACGGAAAAAGAAAACTATTTTAATAAATAAATAACTTCTTTATTTCAGGAACCTTAGAACGATTTACAAAATACATAATAATGATGATACTGCCATATTATGTTTTGTTTATTATAATTAAGTAAAACCAATGTAATTAAATAAGCACAAATTTTTAGATCTGTAGAAAGAGATAGATGGGATGAGTGGGAACGAGTGAGGCTATACACATCTGAGGCTAAAAGATGCATTTATGATGCGTTCACATTAAATTTACAACACGTTATGTTAAAAGATTTAAAAGTATCGATAAAAGCAAACAGAAATATTGAACATCCCTAGGGACTCTAGGGACTTCTAAACAGAAAGCTAATGCAAACCCTTATAAAAATGCCAACATAAATAGAAGCGCAACTTTAGATAAACTTTTTTTCAATTTGTTTTTTAGATTATCTTTCCGCCTACGGCTTAACAAGTTTCATTCAAATCCATTCAGCCGTGATTAAGGCACATACTTTTTACCTATTAGTAGGGTAGTGTGGTACCATGGTACTCGTAGTTTCTGATGCCCACGACACAGGGAATCCTAGTGTGGGATCAGGACTATGTAGTGAATGTTGGGTCTTATTTATTATTATTTATTCATACTATCTTAGTTAAATCGTTTATTGGTCTTGTACTATGAGAAATTAAAATATCCAGACATATTTCTGCAAACCATAGTAAATGGAGATCCGTCTCTGCCTACCTCTATAGGAAACAAGCGTAAACAAAATAAACCCTTCCTTTCTAAAAGGTCGTAGCTGATTGTCTTTTAAATATTTGGGTCCATTTATTGGATCCTATTCAGGTCAGCAATTCCCAGGAGACGAAATAACAGCCAAATGTATCACTGTATATATTATACTATGTACACGCAAATGTGTCCATATTTCAGTTGAATATCGAATTAATCATGGCGCGTTCTATTTACAAAATATTCGCTAGTGATGTGCTCGATTTATCGACATATCGATGTATCGTGACTTTGTTCACATCTTTAATATATCAAAAGGGAATTTTCACATATATTATTTTATGAAAGGCAACGAGTTAGACGAGACTTAATTAGTAAAATATCGACAGCAACTATCAGTCGACAGTTAGTTAAACATAGAAACTAGGCGTATGTGAAAGTCAGGCAATTACCTTACTTTTCTTAGAATCTTATGTTATACATTTATGATTCCTTCTGAGTAGTATAGGATTTATAGGATTTTTATAATAATCTACACTAATATTATAAAGAGGAAAACTTTGTTTGTTTGTTTGTTTGTTTGTACTGAATAGGCTCAAAAACTACTGGACCGATTTTAAAAATTCTTTCACCATTCGAAAGCTACATTATCCACGAGTAACATAGGCTATATTTTATTTTGGAAAAAAATAGGGTTCCGTAAGATATTTGGGTTTTTCGGACACAAGGTGTAAAAAATCAACCAGAAAAGTTACTTATTTTGCGTACGCTGCCTAAACTATAAAAGATAGAACCATAAAATGTTCTAATTAATTGTAGATCTTATAAATATCTACAAAAAAGTCCGCGACACACTATACCCATCTATGTCGAGTGAGGCACAGCAACCATTTTTTTATTTAAAAATCTTGAATTTTTTTTGGACTACATTTAAACGCGTTTATTTTACTCATGCTATTAATCCTTATCAAAATAAATGATTTCATCACTAAGAACAGTTTATGGAGATAATATTTGGTATTTGAATGATTAAAATTGGACGTTTGGTTTTGAAGTTATGGCGAAATTAAAATATTACGATTTCTGCTGCACGACCGCTGCGTAGGGAGCCGACCTCGCGACTGACCGTGTCTTTCCTGGGTAGGCTTTTTGCAGCGGTAACCGACATCCACGCGGGCGGAGCCGCGGGCGACCGCTAGTACGATAATAAAGGAATAGTACTTATAATAACAACGAGAAATTGATCTGAAAACAAAATGAATTTTGTCTCAATTCCCTTATGGGACAAAATTCACGAACTAAATGTTTAGTTATTCCCAAGTGTGTGTGACAGTCAGACAGTAGACATGACAGTTTTATGTATAGCTAATGTAGTGCAGAGGCATAAATTACGATGAAGTATCGCGTGGGCTCACTTGGTGCATCGTAAAATGATTATACGCCATCTATTGGCTGTAAATTGGAAACTTTTAGTTATATTATTTACTACTTTAGTTAGTAGAGTTTATTGTGTTTTCGCGTAGTTTAGTGTTCCAATGATAAGATCGCAGGTTCGACTCTCGGTCATAATGGATTTTTGTTTAAAACGGGGAAGGAAAACATCAGAAACCCACGGCTTAATCAACTCTGCACGTATTGACCATATTTTTGTGGATAAACCTGACTAAGCTGAGAAAATGGACAAACCTATACAATCTAAATTCGTACTACTCGTACAGTGTCAAGCTTGTCGTATAACTGGTTCTTCCGAACCAGTGTGGTGAAAGGATTTTAAAGTACGCCTTAAAGGCTCCTTTCGTGCAATCGACACATTTTTTTCGAACTTTTTAGGTTTTACGACATGCCGATCCTCACGATGTTTTCCTTCACCATTTGAGAGTACTGGTATAGCCTAAATTTTTCGAACTGAAAAATCCATTATTGCACGACCGGATTTGAACCTACGACATAAGGATCGGAAGGCCACTAGACCACCAGTTCTCAAACTACTGTAGATGGAGTGTTAAAACGACTTCTGACAGAGGAAAATAGAAGAAAACAATGTTCTGCCGACTCCACATAAAGTGGGAAAAGGGCAGGAAGATAATGATGTGGTGGGAAATTTTCCACACAACGGGTAGAAAAAGTTATACATTTGCCAAACCGTGCATTATTTACCAACATCAAGGAAATACATCTCACTATGTCACCCCTTATATTAATATGAGAAAAAGTCAAAATGGCGGTGTGACGTCAGCTGTGACGTAACGATGATGACGTCAGAATTATAATAAAAGTGATAATGTTTTGTCGTAAAAGATTTACGACTTTAATATCCTCATGGGGGAATACGACAACCACAGATTAAAAACATGGAACTTTGTTTCATTACTTTTGATTTTTAAGTATTAATGCTTGTGTTTTTTTTTCTCTATCTTACACCCTGCGGCTACATTGTACAAGTGTAGAAATATAAATATAAAAAAAAGTTTGCAATCACTTTGAAAGGCTTAAATTTTTTAATATCTTTCTAATAAGAATTAAAATTCTGAGTCGAACAAAAAATACATACAAAACTATCAAGTTAAAATGTATTATCTATACTATCACGCCCGTATCCCTAATGGGGTGGGCAGAGCCACAAGCCAAGAAAACTTTCAGCCGCTCCTGATTCAAAGTCCCATGTAAATTTGGTTAAAATGAGTTTTGACGAAACTCTTTTATTTTGTGCAGAAATGGTTTTTGGTGATAGAAGTTTATGAAGAATCTTAAACTTGAACTGTGTAATTATTTCCATGTGTTTAAGGATGTCAGCGACATATTGGTCGGGTACAAACGACCTCGACGATTGTCGCTTCCTAATTAAAGAGACAGCAAAGTCAAAGAGACCATGAACCCACCACAAGCTGAGGCGTGTCATAACATGTAGCCGACCCAAAACAATGCCACTTTACCCAAAACACAAAGTTTATCACTCCGAAACGAGTTGGCAACTTTTAATTCACGCTAATCTACAAACATAAATCTGGAGTTAGCATCTTTTGCGTGGACTGCCCCCCCACCCCCCCTCCTTGGGAACGAATAAGGGAAAACTAGAGGGGTACCTACTTATAAAAAAAACTTAAATCAAGACCTTTTACCATCTATGGTAGATGATTTATACAGCGTCAGTACTGTAGTGCCCGGGACGAATTAGGATGGAGTAGGCTTGCCCAGCACCTATTCCATCCTCTCAGCTTAGTCGGCCTTGTCCACAGGAAAGACATGGTCAATACGTGCGGAGCTGACTAATGTGATGTTTTCCTTCACCGTTTGAGAGTACTGGTATAGCGCACATTATTTTTTTGTACAAAAAATTCCATTGGTACACGACCGGCTCTGAACCCATGACCATAGGATCGGAAGGCGGGGTCACTACCAACTAGACCACCAGTGCTCGACACTGTACGTTTCACCATATCCAACTTGGGACTTTAAATTATTGGCTGCAAGCTTTTCTTATGATTACTTGTGGCTCTGCCCACCCCATTAGGGATGTAGGTGTGTATGTATATCCTTATTGTCCATGTCGTGGGTATCGGAAGCCACATTTATACCGAGAATTGAACCTGCACGTCTGGAATTTCACCCCCTGGCCAATTTTACCACCATGTATCCTGACTGCGCCCCAATTCCTTAATAAATAGAAAGAGACAGGCGTATTTTTGATTAATTCGAGTTGTTGGCAACTTCGCGGAAGACGTAAGTGAAAATTTTAAAATTCCCCGAAACGCTTCCCGCCTCTGATTGATGTTTTACTTTAAAAGCCATTTAGATAAATTAAAAAGATAAAAAGATGGGAATTAATAAAAATGGAATAAATGCTGGTAAGCCATTGAGGGACTGTAAAGAAAAAAAACATAGAATGCGTCCAGCTGCTTCTCTCCCCGAGCATGTCGTAAAAGTCGACTAAGGGATAGTATCCTCCAACATGATGAGATACAATAAGCAAGTATTCCCAAGGAGGGTTGACGTCAGGCAGGCGGCCGGTCATAAAACACCTTAGCCAAAACTCTTACAGCGTGATCTTTGGATCATCCTTGTGTCAATTGCACGAAAATTGCCTTTGAGGCGCACTTTAAATGCTTGATTATTGCGATTTTTTAGTTTTCACATGCCGATTTCCTCACGATGTTACGCTACCACTAGACCAGTGATCTCATGATGTCACGTTAACCGCTGATTAAGCGTTGGTGAACATCATCCCAGAATTTCATCCAATCTATCACTTTCACCACACTTCCTCATATCTATCAAGTTTCAGATAAAAAACTGTTATCCTTCCTCCGAACATTAGGGTTCCCTAAAAAGGAGTATTATTTATTGTACGCTGATGTGCTATCATGTACGGGTCCTCTGATTTATTGAACGTACAGTCACCATCAAAAGTAGTCAACAAAAGTTACTATATTTGCCCCTATATTTGTAGGTGTGTGCGTGAGCGTGTATGTTTACTTGCAGGGGCACGGTTTTGTGTGGCTTCATTTTTATTGTTCACGGCGCGCCGTCTTTTCTTTTTATTTCGTACCACCGAAGTTTATTTTGCCAAGCAACGTGGATACATAGATTTTCTGTCACTAAGATTGACACTTAGATTAGATATGGCTATCTGCCTCCAGACTTTTAGTAGATGAAAATTTTAATCTTTTATTTTTCAATATCAATAAAGAATAAAGAAAGTTTATTGTCGAAAAGAAAGCAGAAGAATACAATAAAAAATAGACTACTTAGTAAAATCTACAGAGTGATGATGATAATGATGGCCATGGGATAAGGATAAGCTATTAGCACAAATTTTAACTCTAAATTATATTATATTTGCATCGAAATTATATAAAATCTATTTTTGTTGCTGACTGTACCTACTTTCGGCAATTGCGGCTGGATTTCTTTTGTAAGTACTTTTCCCTTTGATTTGTTGATGTCAAATTGTGAAGAAAAACATCGTTACTACTTGCTGCCTACCCTTTTACGGCCCCACACAAGCAACACCGCGGGCGAAAGCTAGTGATAGTCTTACTTAGTCAATAGTCACGTTGGCAGTCCAGTTATAGAACGTATTAGAAGACTAGATTTACTAAAATATTATGTTTTTGAACTTTTAAGGTTCTATGATACGATATTACGGATCTATGACGGCCTCGGTGGCGTGGCGGGCGATTGCTCTGCAGAGACGCAAGAGGCGCGGGTTCGATTCCCGCTGCGGAAGAAATGTTTGCATGATCTGTAAATATATCTTCCGGGTCTGGGTGTTGTGGTACCATGGTACTCGTAGTTTCTGATACCCACGACACAGGGAATCCTAGTGTGGGGTCAGGACTATGTATGTGACTGTTGGGTGTTATTATTATTATTAGTGTACGTCCGTATTTGAACCCACGACGATCGAAAGGTGGGGTCGCCTTCACTAGTCCAGCAGTGCTATATGCAGAGTCTATATTACACTAGAATATAGACTCGTAAGAAATAACAATAAAGTAAGTAAGTTCGTATTAGTTAATGACTAAGTCTTGTGATTGAGTTTATGGCTTTACGACTTAAAAACCGTGACCGACAATTCAACGTGCCCTCCGAAGCATGGAAGCGCTCAGCTCGTAATGCCACTTGCGGTCACCCATCCTAATTATGACCGCGCAAATCGTTGCTTAACTTCAACGATCAAGAACGTCTAAGCAAGCTACGCCACGAGCGCTTAAGAAATAACAATGATTCGTTCTCACGGAAGGTGATTCTGTCTCGCGACAATGATAGAGGTATACATAACGTATCCTTTACATTCTCAACGGTTGTCCCGACCCGATCACATGCACTCACGAACTATGGAGAAGGCATCTTGTGTCAAGTTAGTTTCTAATATTTCAATGTGTACTAGAACTCATGTGCAATAAACTAAGCCCACGTAAGTATGCAATAAGTAACACATTTTCAATAACCTGCCGAAACTCCTACAGATTGCACAGGTAGTTATTGAAACCAAATGTTTTTAAGTATTAGTGTTTATCTTTTTCTTATTATTTTTTTAATTATTTTTTTTTTATATTAATTATTATTATTTTGTCTAATTTTATATACAGAATACTTACTACATATAGCATCGCCTTAGGGATAAAAAAACCTGTAATGATGATATATTGTCTTTTAAATAAATAAATAAAATAAAATAAAAAAAATTGACATTATGACCTATCTACTTCTCATGCAACGCATCATAATGTATTATATTAGGTATAAATAAATAAATATTTGTGGGCATTTCACACAGCGCCATCTAGCCTTAAACTAAGCAAAGTTTGTGCTATGGGTACCAGATGGCTTAAATAAGTACTTTTTTGTAAATACATACTTTTAATACATACTACAACACTCAGACCCGGAAGAAATATTTCAGGTACATACAAACATTTTTCTCGTAGCGGGAATCGAACCCGCGGCTCTTGCGTCTCAGCCGAGCACTCGCCCGCCACGCCACCGAGGTCGTCACGTGGTATGTTTCACGTTCAATGGAACGCATGTTGCGCTCTTATGTTTTTGTTTTGGCGAGAAAAATGGTATACTATAGCGTAAATTATGTATATCTAGGATAACTATTTAGAAATTTGAAAAGTCATGACTAAAAGCTTGACAGTTCCACACAAGTCCAGACACTGTGGTCAAAAAATGCAAATATTGTGAGACAAGGTTTATTTTTAGTTTTGAAATGAATGAGAAGTTAACAAGCAAAGATTAATGACTTATTTGATATACTCGTACTTATGTACTTAGGTTTGATATACTCGTATTCTCTCTAAGGCAAAAATTCGGACAAATTAAAAGGTAACGGATAAAGTCCGGAGAAAATCTAAAAACACGGACATGTCCGGACAAACCCGGATGGATGGGTGACCTTGTTAATTATTGTTAACTATTATGTAACTTTGCTTCTCTCCCCGAGCATGTCGTAAAAGTCGACTAAGGGATAGTATCCTCCAACATGATGAGATACAATAAGCAAGTATTCCCAAGGAGGGTTGACGTCAGGCAGGCGGCCGGTCATAAAACACCTTAGCCTAAACTCTCACAGCATGATCCAAGGATCATGCTGTGCCGACCCCACATAGAGTGGGATAAGGGCAGGACGATGATGATTATGTAACTTTGTTTTATATTCAGAAATACCCATTCGGTATTACAAATAATACTTTCAAATACCACATCCAGAGATTTATCGGCGGTTCTCGTGTTCCCGTGAGTGATGGCGCTAGTGGCGCCCTCTAGTTCTGTAATAGACTATTTTCTCGGCGATTTGTCATGCGACGGCCATCTTGAAATGATTCCAACGATATTTTTCTGAAATACATATGTACACATTGTCTGTTTATTATTTACAAGTTTTACTTGTAGTTCGCCTCGAACTCGACAACCTGGTTGGCGTGGCGGGTTCGATTCCCGCTGCGGGATAAATGTTTACATGCTATGCAAATATAATCTTCCGGGTGTTGTAATATTATGTTTTAAGTATGTATTCTCAAAAAAAGTATATAAGTATTCTATCAGCCATCTGGTTTCCATAGTACAAGCTTTGCTTAGTTTGGGGCTAGATGGCGCTATGTGAAATTTCCACATATATTTATTTATTTAACTGAGATCTCTAACTGAAATCGTCTACTTTAAAGATGGTAAAAGGCCTTAGTAATTGGTCTGAATGCACCATTTAAGTTTTTTAATGTATTAGTCTTATTTATTACCCAGTATCGATCTAACTTAATTCAGAGTGGCCAACAAGAAGCCAGTGATGAAAATTGCGGGCGAAAACAGGACTGAAGAGATAGTCAAAAGTGGTCACCCATTGGGTGGTAGGTACGAAGCTGAAATGATGATGATTATACAATAATAAAGTAACTAAATCGTTATTAATTGCTTTTTGCAGGGGTTTTAAGATCCCATAAAGCGAGTGCATATTCACTATCATTTCAAATCCATATCCTAGATCTAATCTGACACAGTCTAAATAAATACCGGCTAGTACTCTCATATACAACCGTTACCCAGCTTTATAACTTTTTTATTTGTAAAATAAATGCTGGGCAAAGGTAACTCCCATAAACCAGACATAATTCATCATCATCATCATTTCCCTGCTCTTATCCCATTTTATGTGGGCTCGACACAACATAAACCAGACAACATTGATACCCAAAATAATCCCTCCTAACAATATGAGCTCTGAAAGTTGTTAAGATGTTCGTAGTTCAAACCATATCAGCTGAATCGATTTAGATGATGGAATAAGTAGAGATCAATACAGTTTATGGCCCGGAAAACCATAAAACGCAATAACCAACCAACAATGTATATACAATACACATTTTTCGTTTGTTAACAATCTGAGTGACTTAGCTGTTCTTATTAGAACTGTCTTATGCTTATAGTACTAATTTCTGAGAAACTGTGACAGCTATATAACAGCCGTCATAAATTAAATCATCAGGAAAAAAGAAATGTTTGCATGTTCTGCAAATATTTCTTCCGGGTCTGGGTGTTGTGGTAGCATGGTACTCGTAGTTTCTGATATCCACGACACAGGGAATCCTAGTGTGGGGTCAGGACTATGTATGTGACTGTTTTAAAATAATAATAATAATGCCACAACACCCAGACCCGGAAAAAATATTTGCAGAACATACAAACATTTCTCCCGTAGCGGGAATCGAAGTCGCGCCTCTTGCGTCTCAGCCGAACTCTCGCCCGCCACGCCACCGAGGTCGTAAAAGTGCCACGGAGCGAGATAAAGGCAAAAAGATGATAATCTAATAGTCGAGCAGCTTTACCGTCGGTCGTTTCTTAAAATGCATTAGTTTTAAATGAGATTAATAACTGAATCTATCGCAAGCGGCCATAACTCACGGAAGAGCATTTCAGTGGGAAAATTAATTTCATACTTGTAGTTATAATCTTGTACACTGGTTGTTTTTGATGGGGTAGTATAGGGATAAATCCCCCAGTATTTTATTTTTTCAGATACATAATTTGAAATTCGGCATATTTTCTTATAAGAGTTTAAGGTTATCACATTCAAATAATAGGTTTTGGTAGGTAGACTTTATTATAATGTTATTAATGTCAACTAAATGCAAGTATGATTTTTTTGATAAATTTTAGTTGTCCCTAACCCCCGAATACTCAAACGCATCTCAAAATTGAGCATGTGTCAAATGACGATTTTTTGACAGATTTTCATCAGAAACTGTTAAAAAACCGTGAGTTGAGACGTGCTCAACTCTGAGTCGCGTTTGAGTATTCGGGGGTTAGACTGACATCCGTTGGCTAATATAGAAATAATTAGTATGTATGTATATTATCACGCTCGTACCCCTAATGGGGTGGGCAGAGCCACAAGTAGTCATAAGAAAACTTGCAGCCACTCCTGATTTAAAATCCCAAGATGGATATGGTGAACCATGGTGACGTGATCAGCCCATCGCCTATATAGACGGCCCATCATGTTACTATCGTACCATGAGTATACTAATCCCTTAGTCGACTTTTACGACATGCTCGGGGAGAGAAGCAGCTGGACGCATTCTATATTTTTTACTTCCAGTCCAGCAGAGAAGTATAATAAATGAATCAGTTGTTAAGCATATTATGCTTAGCTTTCTTTGGTTGCTATGTTCTTGAAATATTCTTAGAGCATACATAAGTACATAGTGAAATTGGATTTCACTTTGGTAAGTTCATCCAATTTTCAATTATATAAGAAATAAATTATATAAGCTAGAATAAGACAAAAAGATTTTCTTCTTTTCCGGCTACAACAGGAGCGAAGCCGCAGGCGAAAAGTAATGCCTGGTCTGTAGGTATTTAGGACGGCAATTTAGTACAATGTCCAAAAACAACTTCCCAAACTTTGCTGTCAATTTCCATTGTAGTCGGTTGTTCAGTTTATTTTGGCGTATAGCAGTTTTGCAACTTTATATTGGGAAGGTAACTTTTGTGTAGTTTTGACAACCCACTAACGGTTTAAATGGAAAAGTTTCTTGTTGGAGATACTCAATCATGTTGTATTTACTTTGATGGCTTTCGTGGCATGGGGGACCAGTGGCCGACTGAGATGCGAGGGGTTCAATACCGGCGACGGGAGAAATATTAAATAAGTATGTATCTATATGCATGCTCTGAAAATATTTCTTCTCTGGGAGTTGTGGTATGATATGGGTATTAGAAACCATGAGTGGTTTCTAATACCCATAGGAAATCCAGGTGGGGTCAGAACTTTGTATGTAACTTTTAGGTGTTATTTATTTATAATTAAAATTGTCATATGACTATAGCATGAGGTCTACATTTAGATGGCACAAGCAAAGGGAGGTCTTCGCCCAACAGTGGGCAAAGATGGGCTGTGGATGATGATAGTACAGAAGATTTAAGGTTTTTAAATAAAACACAAGAGAAGCCTTAGACAGAAGCTAGTTTGGAGGCTATTATGACAAGGCTGAGCGCGCTAATATTCTTAGGCGATGTGCTATTAAACATATGTAAATCTCACAAGTATCGCAAATTATATTTTGCCAAGCATCATCCCTGACAGGAGGTAATGCATGTAGGCATATAGATAGGCAACTGCTTAGGAGATGCACGGACTACTACTGGGTAAAATTTCGCACTCTTCTCTGTTTTATAACCGGACGCCAATATCTCGACAAAAAAAGGAAAATATAGGAAAAATTATAAATAAATAAAAAAAGTAATATTTTAAAACAAGGTGCGCTAGTTATCGGTCTTATAACGATCCAGTTATTAAGAGTAGACTATTTGGAGTAGTGACAAAGAGGGGTACCTATTTAAAAATCGCTGGCTGTACAAAGTACATAGAAAATTTTGTCTATGTTTCAAGATCTTAACATACTTTTGACAATATAATAACTTCAAAATGTCAAATTCCTTAGATGTGTTAGCAATGTTACAAGTAAAATGAAGTAGGTACGATGCGTGAAATCTAAGATGAGTTTCGCATCTACCCGCTGCAATTATTACTTAATTTATGCCACGGGGCACTTACACATTATGCAAATCCAAGAGGTTTAAGTCCAAGTATGTTTTAAGTTCGCCGTTTGAACTAAGTTGTGCTTATGTTAGCCAAACTTATGGGTAGCGGGGCGGGCGCAAGTTTGTTTTAGTGACATCTAGCGGATTACGGCGGAACTAGCTCGTATAATGAGTTAGCAAGTGAATAATGTGGGTTGAGTCTGTGTTATGTCTTTATTTAGATTTTGTTGGAAGATAGATGAGTAGATGGTTTAAGAAGTCGTTTTAAATTATGAGGGTGTTTGAAGAATAACATTATAAAGAATACATTTCATTCAAAATGAAGTCTTCTTTCAGTAAAATTCTCTATCTACGGTATTTAAGGTACTTTTCCTCCACGTGGTATCGCCGTGGGACACCCTTTATATACCTAATCACTCAGTCAGGCATATACATCATACCATAATAGGATTTTTTATGCACTAGAGCAAGTCCAAACTGAAACACCCCTTTAAGACCATCATACCTAATACCTAGCCATTATCATAACGCCACGATTTCAGAAAGAACCACTTCAGATCTCAATAATCTCGCAGATAAGAACAAGAAATTTATTTTACAGTCGCCTAAAAATAAAAAGTAAGTGCCACAAATCAGTTGTACACCTCAAGACATTACTATTGCCGTGGTTCACGGCAGTTCTGTGCGATTTATAGCCTCCCCCCACCCCGTGGGCTATCCCCCTCCCGCGGGCTACGGGAATGCGACGAAAAAATCGACAAATCACCACTCAGACACAGACTGATGCTAATCAGCTAGATCAATCTTGATAAGCACCGACGAAGCGACGGTTTGTTTATGGCAATGTATACTATCATTAGTCTACGTATAAAAAGTAGCGTATATTTTATTCTAGCACATAAATGTTTGAATTCTAATTTCAGACAACTCCGTTTTACTGTTACAAAAATTGGATTGAACAAAAATACTAAGGCCATTTACCATCTATTCAGTTACCATCAGGAGGCAACTTTTACCTTCACTAACGGGACGCTGTTGTGCCCGGGACGAATTAAGATGGAGTAGGCTTGCCCAGCACCTATTCCATCCTCTCAGCTTAGTCGGCCTCCACAGGAAAGACACGGTCAATACGTGCGGAGCTGACTAAGCCGCGGGTTTCCTCACACAATTTTTTCGCATAGAAAAACCCATTGGTACACGATCGGATTTGAACTCACGACCCCTAGAATCGGAAGACGGGGTCACTACCAACTAATGATTGAACAAACACACACACACAAAGTTCAGCATTTAGGTATATTAGTGTGGTTTCATTATGCGACATAAAGAGTATGCGTTGGTACTTTAAAATTTTCAAGCATCTACATACACTTAGGTACAGTCACCTGCATCACTGTATAACTTCACAACTAGACCACATCTCTACATGACTGTACGCCAAAAACACGAGTTCCAATTTCGAAAGCAAACCTTCCACTTCAGAAGGCTTGTCTCCTTTTGCATGGACTTGCCCAGCCGTCTCGACGTCCCTGCGACCAGAACCCCTTAGATCCTCGAGAGGTCCATTTCTCAGAAAGATTGCAGACTCCAAGTGGTGATGTATGTACCACAGCTTACGTAGCAGTCACTATGTGTTATCGTGACGAATGGACACTTTATGGGGCTCGTATGGGATATGGTATTCTCGGGTTTGTGCCAGGTTCCACTATTAAAACAGGGTAATGAACGCTCCGTTTTCCATCAGTAGAATCAAAGTTGTTAAGTCTATGCTGCTCGGATGAACGAACCGTTAGTGGAATATTGGAACCGGGTATTGATGAGCGGCTGCCATTCCAGAACCTTTGTGGTTATGGACAGGGAAACGAAGTGAACTGCCCTCCCGATGGACCAATGATCTTGCAAAAGTCGCGAGATGGATTTCTTGATGATTTCTATATAACTTTTGGTCAAAACGGTGAGAGAAAACACGAGGAAACTCGCGGCTTTGCTCGGCTTCGGCGAATGTTCCTTGTCTATTACAAGTATGCCGAATAACGTGGCCGCTTAAACAATTCAACCTGCACTTAACTCCAGCTTTTTCCGTCGAAGCCTACCGAGGTCGGAAATAAAACGTGTCGTTTGTAGCGTAGCGAGCTGTCAATTAGAGAAGAGGTGTCGAGTCGAGGTCCGACGGCACCGCCGCCATCAGTTTTAATTGTATGTGTTCAGTTTGAGTGTTCAAAAACTAAAGTGGCAAAATGTGGGTAGCCCCCATTAGTGCACAACCCGATTTCATCACCTAATTGTACAGAGTGTGATATGGTAGAACATTGAGAACGCTGGTGGTCTAGTTGGTAGTAACCCCGCCTTTCTATCCTAAGGGCGTGAGTTCAAACCCGGTCGTGTACCAGTGGATTTTTCCGTGCGAAAAATTTATGTGCGCTATCCCAGTACTCTCAAACGGTGAAGGAAAACATCGTGAGTAAACCCGCGGCTTAGTCAGCTCCGCACGTATTGACCACGTCTTTCCTGTGGACAAGGCCGACTAAGCTGATGGAATAGGTGCTGGGCAAGCCTACTTCATCTTAATTCGTCCCGGGCACTACAGCGTCCCGTTTGTGAAGGTAGAAGTTGCCTTCTGACGCTGTTAAAATTACAGCAAGGGGTTCTTTTAAAAGGGTGTGAAGAGGATTTTTGCGAGGTCGGCGAGTGACTGACACCCCTGGTGATGAAAACGTCAATAGGCTGCGATAACCGCTTTCCATCAGGCGGACCAGGACATCTCCAGTAGTAGATAGCCTCCAGAATGCCTCCAGGAGGCTACAAGCACGAGGTCTCATAACCTACACCTACGTTATATCATTTCGCAAACAAACGTGAAGTTCATAATTAGTTTATTGAAGTTAGCGCGTGTTAACTAGCGGCAGGGGAAGTTAAATAAATAAATATTGAATATATTCATGTAGGTTACAAGTGTTAAAGATTATCTAATGGCGTAGCGGGTGAGTAGACCGTTCGAAGTGGAGTAGTGGTTACGATTCCTCGACGGGGCTCTCAACCAGAACTTACTTCGTATATGATGAAGCGCTCGTGGCGTAGCTTGCTTAGGCGTTCTTGATTGATCGTAAAAGTTAAGCAACGATATGCGCGGTCACAAATTGGGATGGGTGACCGCAAGTGGCATTACGAGCTGAGCGCTTCCGTGCTTCGGAGGGCACGTTAAACAGTCGGTCCCGGCTTTTAAGTCGTTCAGCCATGACGGAGGCCTTTAGGCGGCCTAAAAACTCCGTCACTAGAGTTGGCCACTAGCTCATACATACTTCGTAGATTAAAGACGATTACAAATGATACTTGTATTTAAAACTCTTGAACTTGAATTTGATGGTATCATAGGAAGTAGTCAGTGGCATGTCCAACCGTAGTTTTTTATACATATTCACGTGAAGCTGGCTATAATAAAAAAAAACAAATCAGTGATTTCGAAGATTTTAAAGGAAAAGTACCAGGCAAGCAGAAATTAATAGAAGATGCTATTTATTCTGGATTATCTGCCTAGTTAGGTACCTACGGGCAAAAACAAATGTGAAGTACAAAATATATTTTGTACTTCACATTTGTTTTTGACCGACTGCTGCAGGGTGTTGGGTGAAGTGATAGTGTAGGTACCTAACTAGGCAGATAGGGTCCAGAATAAATAGCATCTTCTATTAGTTTCTGCTTGCCTGGTACTTTTCCTTTAAAATCTTCAAAATCACTGATTTGTTTTTTTTATACATTATGTACATACATACTATCACGCATATATCCGCAATGGGGTGGACAGAGCCACAAGTTAACATAAGAAAACTTGCAGCCATTTCTGGATTTAAAGTCCTAAGATGGATATGGTGAACCATGGTGACCGGTGATCAACCCATCGCCCATATAAATGGTCGATCATGTCGGAGAGGATACCATCCTTTAGTCGATTTTAACGACATGCTCGGGGAGAGAAGCAGCTGGACGCATTCTATGCTTTTTCTTTACATCCAGTCCAGCAGCAATTTTTTTTTGTTATATACTTACCCAACAGTCCAATACAAATTCCTGACCCCACACTAACACCCAGACCCGGAAGAAATACATTATTTGTAGAAAATGTAAACATTTCTCCCGCAGTGGGAACCGAACCCGCACTTCTCGCTTCTCACCCGTCTTGCCCGCCACGCCACCAAGTTAAATTATGTAAAGGAGTAATAAGAGCATGCTCTAATTAGTACAGTAGGTATTTAATATGCGCCTTTTAAGTGGAGTGTTGAATTTAATAAAGCCATACTTGCAGTTAGTAGGAAATTGCGAAGTAATTCAATGTGTTTTGGGTTGTTTGGACGTTCGAGAAACGCAACTAGCGGTATATTACGACCGTCACGAACTATGATAAATCATTAATAATAATAAAAACTAATCTTTATTTATTCTCTCTCACAAAGGTGTTTTTTTACAATAGTAAGATTTTGGATGTTACAGAATTTATTCAAAAATCATTGATATAATTGAAGCGCTCGTGGCGTAGCTTGCTTAGACGTTCTTGATCGTTGAAGTTAAGCAATGTTATGCGCGGTCACAATTAGGATGGGTGACCGCAAGTGGCATTACGAGCTGAGCGCTTTCCGTGCTACGGAAGGCACGTTAAATTGTCGGTCCCGAATTTTAAGTCATTAAGCCATGACGGAATATGTCATAAAAGTTTACTGAGGGATAGTATCCTCCCCAACATGATGGACCAACTAAATGGGCGACGGGCTGATCACCTGTCTAACTGCAAGTTTTCTTATGACTACTTGTGGCTATGCCCACTCCATTAGGGATACAAACGTGATAATATACGTTCATAAATGATCTATCTATCTATCTATTATATTATAAATGCGAAAGTTTGTGAGTTTGGATGTTTGGATGTTTGTCCCTCAATCACGCCTAAACGGCTGAACGGATTTGAATGAAACTTGGAATATCATAGTACGTGTACTGGATTCACATATAGGCTATATTTTATCCGGATACCACGCGAACGAAGCCGCGTGCGGCAGCTAGTCTATCATAAATATTGCATGATGTTCATGACACGTCTATTTCGTTTAATTTCGTACCCTACGTAAATTTATTGAATTTACGTAGTAAAATAAAACTACGTACTACTTTTAACGGTTGTAGAATTATAAAATACCAGTATTACCGTTCGTAATCGGTATTTATTGGTTGTCGAGGATTTCGGTAGGTTTAATGTAGCTTTGCGTTCTGGTAGATAATGGATTTAATATACATAGTTTTAATGTCGAGTACGGACTAACCGAACAAGAGCGAGCGAAGGTGAGCGAGAATTGGCGTAGGGTATGAAATTATGTTGGAAACTATCCCTTAGTCGACTTTTACGACATGCTCGGAGAGAGAAGCTGGCAGGACTATGCAGGACGCATTCTATAATAATAATAAATTCTTTATTTCAGGCATCTTACAAACTATACACTTAAGACATATAAAGTTTGGTGGCCCATGCATAAAAGCATAGAAAAAATGCTTTTTTTTACTTCCAGTCCAGCAAAGAATTAAAGTAACTTATGAATATTTGTATTTAAACAAATATTCATTATGTAATTTGTAGCTTTGTTTAGCAAAAATAAAGGTTAAAAACTAAAACGTGAATTTTTATTCTTAACTACTTATGACATCAATATGAAACATTATTTTTTAAAGTAGAGTTTCGAAGCAACGCTTGCTTGCAAGCGCTGCGTTATTGACGCCGCGACAGAGCGGAACGGAACGTCATTAGTCACTCGAATGACGTCCTATACATTTGCGTAGCTCTGTCGCGGCGACACTACCGCGGCGCTTCTGACGCTCGCTTCAAAAAGCTACTTTTATACCTATAAATGACTAATCGATCAAAAACCGGAAATACAGTTCAAAAATGTCACTTTGTGTCAGTTCGACAAAGCATGTTACCCGTGAAAGCCTCACAGGTCCCTTCGAATCAGTGTATCTGTGTGTCTGCGGCATCGTAGCTCTCAAACGAATGGACCTATTTTTCTGTTTGAAAGCTAATGTGTTTGAAATGGTAAGATCTGTTGAGGCATTTGAATATATCAGCTCATTTCCTAAGACAAAAGGATCTTTTCAACTTTCACAGCTTCGATTGATTTGGGATGTTCTTTTTGGGTATCGGGAGTTATTTCAATTTTTAATTTAATAGCTAGCTTATTACAACGGCTTTTCAAAGAACCAGTTTAAAATTTTACCTTACATTTATCTGTCTGTACAAAAATGATGCATCTAAATGTTACAGTTGTCCAAGTTTTCATAATCTTGTCTCTTTTGTTCTAAATACAAGTAAATACAATTTGGATTGAAGCATCCTGTATCAAGCAATAAGGCCTTTTTCCGAGTATCTGACAGTGACAGCTGCCCTCATGGTCCCGAGACAAAGAGTACTTTAACCGCTGTAAAGTGAAGTAGCGCAACTTTGAGCTGTCAGTTTTGACAGAAATGTCAAGTGGTGTTTTGACAGTTGGTAGCGTGATTGGTGGACCCATTCGAGTATTTTCAATTTTCAAGTTTAAATGTCATTTAGAATAATGCAGACAATGTGAACAATGGTTGAATTTATACGTCCACTTCATAACAATACTAGTGAACCTTGCGACGTTGTCCTCGTAAATTTTTTTCAAACATTCCGCTGCGTTCTCTTGGAGTTGAATTTTCAGAATTCCTTTCTTATTTCACTCCTACGACGTAAAATTAATATACCTTCTACATGCACCAAGGTTTATGGTTTAGGCTGTGCGTTAATTGTCAATCAATCAGATAACTACTGTGCGATTCGATAGCTTTAATTTGACATTTTTAAAGAAAATTGAACAGCTTGATATGACAGAAAGCTCACCGTAGATCCCAAAGCCTTCAAAGCGCGTCCCAGGACGATAATAACACTTGTACACTTTCGCGGGCAGTGCATGAAGTTTCAATCGCTTTCACGGCTTTTGAGTACAGATTTTTAATATTTTTGAATATTTTTTCTTGAGTTGCATACGCGATCACTCTTGAATTCAAAGACATTGGCGCCGTCCTCAGATTGACGGCTGTGCGCGGTACTTTTCCGCAAGTTCGATTAGGTGGGAAGATATAAACCTATTATTTCCCCCCACTGAAATCTAATAGGATTTCCCAGATAAAGTACAAGTGGAACTCGTTTTGTATTTTATTTTAGATAAGTACACAATATTTTATCCACTCTATTGACACACAAAGTTATACCATTAGAAGCCTAGCCACAGTCCTACAAAGCTTGGCATATATTAAATGTCAGTAATAAAAAGTTGTAATACTGCAATTGTTTGTACTATGTCATTTTAAGTGGCTCTACGTTGAGAGTAGACGTGACAAAATTCAGTTAATTAATCTCTGGGGTTATTTTAAGCTAGTGTTTAATTATCTGTACGAAGATTAAGCAGAGTTTAAAGACCTGTTTAAGATTAGTTTAGGGCCTGGAATGTTATTTGTCTTTCTCGAGTTTTAATAAAATAATATTTTAGAAGAACTCTTTAGGAAATTTTGAATTTTTGGAGATTTTAGTTTTTTTTTTCTTTTTAATTAAGTTAATTTAAATGTTGGTCTCTACAAAATTTGCATAGATATATTTATTTCGTACTTCGTACTTCTTCGCTGGACTGGGAGTAAAGAAAAAACATAAAATACGTCCAACTGCCTTCCTGCCCGAGCATGTCGTAAAAGTCGACTAAGGGATAGTATCCTCCAACACGATGAGATACAATAAGCAAGTATTCCCAAGGAGGGTTGACGTCAGGCAGGCGGCCGGTCATAAAACACTTTAGCCAAAACTAAACCCCACATAGAGTGGGATAAGGGCAGGAAGATGATGATAATTTTTATTTCGTCAAACTCCCTACTTATAATAAATGAATACTTTTAAAATTGTTTGTCGGTAGGCAAAGTTTATATAAAAACTGGTTTTATAATCCTTTTTTGTGCCCGGATAGCAATGACGATCCGGCTATAGCTAGTGGGCGGGGACTTTAAAATAGCAAAATATATTTTCCCACTTCAACACAAAACTCTAAACTAAGTAACTTACATTCTTTCCACTTATCATAACTTAAAGTAAACTAGTGCAACACAATCTTAAAATACGTCTATAAAGTTTCTACGATGCAAATTTCACTCGAGTGCTGGTACATTATGCAACAGCGGCCATATTGAAATAAAAAAAAAACAACTGGCCAAGCGTGAGAGGGACTTATACGCGAGTGTTCTGTATAATATTTTATGTTGCGTTAGAGGGACTTGTACGCGAGTGTTCCGTATAATATTTTATGTTAAGGATTTATTTTTTAAAATAATAAAAATGTATTGTGATCTTAACAAAACGGAGAGTGAGTAGATCTAAATATTTTAAGTATTCCGTATAAAAGTATATATATCAAAAGTAGAAGAACAGATAGTAACGACGGACCAAGAAACTACTTATAACATCTCTGCATATTCAAGAAAATAAATAAATTATGATATTTTAAACGAAGTGTACGGCCCCCTACCCGATGGACCGATGATACATATTATAAAAGATGGTGAATGGCAGAAAGAAATTGTTCGTCCTGGACGTATATTTGGGGTGACTGCGAATATACTAGGTACTGCTTCTAGTCATGCCACTCTTTAAAACCGATGTGATGAAAGGATTAAAGTGCGTCTTATAGACACCTTCCGTACACAGGACCATTTTTTTAATATGTCTTATGACATGCTGGTTTCCTCACGATGTTTTCCTTTACCATGTGTATAAACCTATGTACCTAAAAAAGTATTAAGAGACGTTCGAATTTCAAAAACTTGTTAGAACATGTTCATGATTGTGAAATGTCATTGACCGCTAACCAACAAAGTTAACCAAGACCAAGTCTTGTGTTGATAGAACTTGCTAAGTGCTAAGATAGACTAATTGCAAACTAAGTTATATTACAATCTGTTCACACTGGTTCTTTCAAGTTGTAGGTTAACGACTGGAAGATCGATATTACTGAGATAAGTAACTAACATTTATTAAAGAGAAACTTATAACTAATGCAAATATAAATTAAAATTACAAGATAAGTGAGGCCTTTTACCATCAAAAGTAGATGATTTGTACAGCGTCAGGAGGAAACTTTACCTTCACAAACGGGACGGTGTAGTGCCCGGGACGGATTAAGATGGAGTAGGCTTGCCCAGCATCTATTCCATCCTCTCAGCTTAGTCGGCCTTGTCTACATGGTTAATACGTGCGGAGCTAACTAAGCTGCAGGTTTCCTCGCGATGTTTTCCTTCACCGTTTGAGATAATAATAATAATTGTGGACATTACACACAGCGCCATCTAGCCCCAAACTAAGCAAAGCTTGTACTATGGACACCAGATGGCTGAAGAATAAGTAAAATACTAAGAAAAGTCGAACTTTGAATAATATTACTTCTGTGGCGCGGAACCCCAAAAACTAAACCTAGAGGAAAAAGGATATAACCACTTTAAGCGTAGGCTTTTAAGGTCTTTGAGTACTCGCAGCGTAAAGTTATGTGGATTTTCTTAGACCTTGCGCGTTTTGTTTTGAGCACATGCTTTTACCTGGAACAAAGGAAAAAAGAAATCAGTCTTAGAATTTTCTACAGGTACTTTCAAGTGAAGGTGAGGAAAACGTCGTGAGGAAACCGGCATGTCATAGAACCTAGGAGCGCCTCAGATACTTTCACCACACTGGTTCAAAAGAAATGGTGACACGTATTAGAATATACATGGGTTTAATGATAATCTCTTTGATGTCACTTCGGTGGGTCCGGCAGAACGTTTTCTTCTTCCACTACTTCTATCATCTAATATACTTACGTATTATCACGGCTATATCCCTAATGGGGTGGGCAGAGCCATAGATAAACATAAGAAGACTTGTAGCCACTTCTGATTCAGTCCTAAGTAGGATATGGTGAACCATGGTGACAGGTGATCAGCCCATCGCCCATATAGGTCGTCAATCATGTTGGAGGATACTATCCCTTAGTCGACTTTTACGACATGCTCGGAGAGAGAAGCAGCTGGACGCATTCTATGCTTTTTCTTTACTTCGAGTACAGCAGGGAAGTAACTAACAGTAACAATAGTAACAATAGTAAAGTTCTTACTCATTATCAACATTGCAATACATTATACAAGTCTTTAACTGGTATAACATATAGACTACTTTTTAACCGGATACCGTGCGAGCGAAGTCGCTGGCAGAAGCTAGATTAAAAATATTATAACCATGTTTATCCGCCTATTACTGTATAAACATTTTTGATCGGATTGGGTTCAAAATGATTGAAAACATTTTCCTCCTTCACAGTCGGGCAAAAAAACCGGGGCGCTATAAATCTTCTGGATGGTAAATTTAAACTTAATTTCTATAAATTTTGCAGTAAAAGTGATAATTTCACTTTTTAACAATAAAGTTCAAGGGCCCTACGATAAAACTTTAATATTCACTGAAATTGCCAATTATGATGCTAAAGCACCCAAAAATCTAATAATAAGACGTAAAAGAAAGCATTAGCTTTATTTTCGGACCTAATTTTTGCAAAACTGCTTTCATTTATGATTTTTAATACAGAATTAATTTTACACAAAAGGATTTGTATAAACGTCAGAAGCAAATCTTAATTTAGTTAAATGTTACTGACTAGCTGACTGACCATCGCCACACAGCCTAAAGCATAAGTCCTAGAACCATGAAAAGAGGGTACTTAAATAATTTATTTTATGGTGTAGTGGTGCACTAAGAAAGGAATTTGCGAAATTAAACTCTTAGAATAGTTGGATCCTCCCCAACATGATGGACCATCTTTAAGGGCGATGGGCTGATCACCTGTCACCATATCCATCTTGGGACTTTGAATCAGGAGTGGCTGCAAATTTTCTTATGACTACTTGTAGCTCTGCCCACCCCATTGGGATACAGGCGTGATAATATACATACATACATACTCCTAGAACGCAAAGGGAAGATGAAGTTCGTATGCAAAAAATCCTTGGACGAAAAAATCTCAACACAGACAAAGTCGCGCGGCGCTCCACTAGCTTATTTCATACAAAAGGATTTGTAAAAAGAACGTCAGAAGCATTACTATGAACGTTGAATAAAAATCTATGAAGCTTTTAGCAAATTAAACATTTTCCAATGCTTCATAAAAATTCAATTTGGCACCATCTGGTTCAACCGAATTTTGGCTAAAATTGGTAATGTTTTTTAATCTTTTCTAGGTGTCAAAAATGTGAACCTTACAGGCTATAACAAGCTTTGATATCAAAATTGATTTTTATAGGTTTACGTACCCTAAGGGTGCCAACGGGATACTAAGCCCTATTACTAAGTCTCCGCTGTCCGTCAGTATGTCAGCGGGCGGACAGGGGCGGACTCTTGAACCATAATAGGTATATAGTTGAAATTTTCACAGAGTGTGTTATTTCTATTGCCGCTATAACAACAAAATAAAAGGGCGCCCCATACGAAAAACATTTTTAATGTACGGAACCTTTCGTCCTTCGTGTAAAACTCTACTCACACTTGACCAGTTTTTAAAATAACACTCAACAGTCATAGTTTTGAACCCACACTTAGATTGCCTGTGTCGTGTCAGAAACTACGAGTACCAATACAAGATCACTCAACTTGAAATAAATATTGACAGAACATGCTAATAATAGCGTGGCGGGCGAGTTCTCGGCTGATACGCAAGAGGCGCGGGTTCGATTCCCGCTACGGTAGATATGTTTGTATGTTCTGCAAATATTTCTTCCGGGTCTGGCTGTTGTAGTATTATAAGTATGCATTTACAAAAATAAAGTTAAAAGTAGATAAGTATTGTATCAGCCATCTGGTGCCCATAGTACAAGCTTTGCTTAGTTTGGGGCTAGATGGCGCTGTGTGAAATGACCACAAATATTTAGTATTATTATTATTTAAGTACAATACTATTAAACGACGACGGATAGTAGGAGATTGGAACTAGGCATCAGTCGGTAAGTACCTACCATAAGAGTTCTATATATATTTAAATACCTATTGGTCTTGAATATTGGTTAGTAAATTATTTTCGTATTAAAAATTATCCTACAAAATAATATATATATATTTCAGAGATGTAATTTTTGACTCTAAAGCATTCATCTGTAAAATACAAAGGATTTAGTATCTTTCAGGATCAGAGAGCTTCAGATAATTATTCACAAAGGTACGCAAGTGTAATTAGAGGTATTATAATTAACTACAGATTAAATGCCTGAGTACTACTACTACCAGTCTTGTCACTAGTTCTTTCGAACCAGTGTGGTGAAAGGATTTAAAGTGCGCTGGTTTCCTCACGGTGTTTTCCTTCACCGTTGAGGTACTGGTATGGTGCATACATTTTTCGTACAGAAAAATTCATTAATGCACGACCGGATTAAAATCCACGAATTTAGGATCGGAAGGTCGCTACCACTAGGCCACCAATGCTCTCAACGTTTGAATAAAAGTATGAGGTACTTAGTAGAATTCCAAGTTTCATTCAAGAATATAAGTTTAGGCTGTGCGTTGATATTCAGTCGATCAGTAAAGTAAGAGTTTTATATATTTAGATACACAATCGGCCTCTTCAGTTTTGTTAAAATAATATGAATTTACTAGCTGTTGCCTGCGACTTCGTATGCGTTAAATTACTTTGATAGGTACCCCATTTCACCTCTTTTAATGGGTTGTTTTGTTAAATCCTGAAACACGTGTCCATTTATTTATTTATTATTTATTTATTTTGCATTTATAGTATCCAAACCGAGTTTCAAGCAAATCGAACCGCACGTTAAAAAGTTCTCATACAAACTTTGACACCCCATTTTACCCCTTTAGGGATTGAATTTCGCAAAATGCCGTCTTAGTGGGTGGTTTTGCTGCAAAAAGAAGCTACTTTCCAAATTTTAGCTTTCTAGTTCTAGCTTCAGCGGTTTCGGCTCGGCGATGATGAATCAGTCAGACAGTCAAGTTAAGCTCTTTTATAGGTATAGATAAACTACTAGTTCGAGCGAGTCAAACCAATATTTTTTTATATAAACTTTACTTCTCTGTACAAACCCCTCAGGGTATAATTTTCCAAAATTATATCAGTCCGTAATGTTATTTTAGAACCTAAACTAATAAAAATCTAATTCGGCAAATGTCCCTGATATGCTGACAAAATGTACGAAGTTGGGTTTTTATTGTTTTAAATAAATACATGTTAAAATATCGGTTCACCGTATCCATCTTAGGACTAATTCAGAAGTGGCTGCAAGTTTTCTTATGTTTACTTGTGGCTCTGCCCACCCCATTAGGGATACGTGCGTGATAATAATGTATGTATGTATGATAAATAATTTGTTTAATTTATTTTTACCTTTCAATACGTTCTTCAAGATATCTTAGTTTAAATAATTGTTTAAACGAATATATACTTTGGTGTAAAGGGATAAGGATTATATTCGTTTGTATTTTGTTATCGAATTTGTAACAGTAATGGTGGAGGGTTGCTATAATTCTTCAATTAACCAAGCCCTTAGTGGGTAAGGGCGGGGTTGTGTCATGAGCGGAAGCAATCTAATTAGTAGAAATATAGCGATTAATTCGGAAATTTCTGAAATACAAACATAAAATCACGCCTATTTCCTATAGAGATCACGGATCTCCACTTGCTACGATCCTGACATACTTCTTTCGCTATTCGTATTAGTTGTGGTTTAGGGTATCGTTGGAAGCGGATGAGCTCGTCGTACGTACCTGGATTAAATCGGCGACGTTTTGGAAAAAAGCTATGTCAAGCGCACTCAAAACCGACGAGCATGCAAGAATGTAATGAGAGTGAATGAAGCGAAAGAACATGTCCGAATAGTAGCAAATGAAGAACCGTGATCACTGCCTACCCCTATGGAAAACAGAAATGAATGTATGTATGTAGATTCTTTTTTATTAGGGTACCATGCGAGCGAAGCCGCGGGCAGACGCTTGTAAGGCTATAAAAAGGAACTTTTAAAGTGACTGACCAGAATAATTAAGGATAATTTAAGGAGGGACTAGTTTGCATGAAATTCTACTAGTTGACACCCATTTAACTGCTATTAACTTTGCATGTTTTTTTTAGAAAACATTGTTGGACCAAATCTGAACCATTTGAAATCGCTACCGCTCATCACCATGCCCACAGCTCATGAGCGGAAACTCGCAAATCAGTCCCGAGGTACAATTTATGTCTCCATCCGAACTGAGTCGTGTTTAGACATCACTCGTAAACAAGTGCCAGTGCTCATATGCGCCTTAAATGGTGATGGAAAACATCATGGGGGATCCTGGGATGGTTAACAAATAGACGTGATATAGACCTATAGACATATTATCGCGCCCGTATCCCTAATGGGGTGGGCAGAACCACAAGTAAACAAGAAAAATTGAAGCCACTTCTGATTTAGTCCTAAGATGGATATGGTGAACCATGGTGACAGGTGATCAGCCCATCGTCCATGTAGGTGGTCCATCATTTTGGAAAGGATACTATCCTTTAGTCGACTTTTCGACATGCTCGGGGAGAGAAGCAGCTGGACGCATTCGTGACATAGACGTCAAAAGTAAAACGCAATATTCTAAGTAATCCTACATCAACAAAAAACCTACAACTAATACAAATATAATTTACAAAATACAAAAGAAACGTTCGGGATATCTAAAGACCGTTAAAAACGGTCTATAGATAGCTCGACTAATGCAGCTCATCAGACGGTGGAAGCGTGCCCAAGTCGCTGGTCGCATTGCCACGCTGAATGGCAATACTGATCACAAAAAAACAAAGGCAGAAACAAGAAAACTTGTCAGAAGTTGTACGGTGTAGTGGGCGAAGACCCTTAGAGTCAACTATGTTTATGACATCTTCGCAGAAAGCACAATCATTTCCTCCCGGCACAACTTCTGAGCGACTCAGCAACTTCCACACTCAAATGACTCGCTTCGACTCAAGTTGTGAAGTACGATTTGCCTGTTTTTGTTTTGCATTTTGTTGAATTATGTTTTCATTTTATGACCTTTCACTATTGATGTGTTTGAAAGCACTGGTGGTCTAGTTGGTAGTGACCCCGCCTTCCGATCCTAAGGACGTGGGTCAGCTCCGCACGGATTGACCATGTCTTTCCTGTGGACAAGGCCGACTAAGCTGAGAGAATGGAATAGGTGCTGGGCAAGCCTACTCCATCTTAATTCGTCCCGGGTCCCATATTATAGCGCCCCGTTTGTAAAAGTAAAAGTTGCCTCCTGACACTGTATAAATCATCTTACTTATATTATAAATGCGAAAGTTTGTGAGTTTGGATGTTTGGATGTTTGTGCCTCAATCACGCCTAAACGGCTGAACGGATTTTAATTAAACTTGGAATATACATAGTACATGTACTGGATTAACATATAGGCTATTTTTTATCCGGGTAACACGCGAGCGAAGCCGCGGGCGGCAGCTAGTCTACTATAGATGGTAAAAAGCCTTAGTTAGTTTATGAGCTTTTGGATGAGCACTCAACCTTTTACTTGAGTGCTTTATTGGTTTTATTCGTGTTTATTTTTAGCCAAATGGGAAAACCTAATATGAAGTACTGTAATTTACATTTCTTCGAACCCGCGCCTCTTGCGTCTTAGCCAAGCATTCGCCCGCCACGCCACCGAGGTCGTCAAAGGTAAGCAATTGTAATAATTTTTATTTGTGTCTTTATTTTTTACTACTATAATGGTATATTTCACCCAATTTTCTTTTCCTAATCTGGTTAAATAAATGCTTAAAACCATTGCAATAAAACTCATTTTATACTGAAACTGAACATTTAGTTATGATAAGTAAAAATGGTGGCCTTAAGCAACGAATCTGTACTTACAAACAGACAGATCAAAGTAACTCCAACACAGATAGTCAAATATTAAATCTGTATGTAATTTTAGGCTGTAAATTGTAATTATTTGGGTGGAAATGTTTTGATTATGTTTGTTGACTCAGTTCGTGAGCGGCCATCTTGGGTAGAATTGTACAGTAACTTTGAACCTTATATAGCCCTTACAAGATAGTACACTTGAGTAATTTTGGTTATTTGGTTTAAATAATCGTGTTAAATTGATTACATAGAAACAAACATGCGTCCAGCTGCTTCTCCCCGAGCATGCCGTAAAAGGCGACTAGGGATAGTATCCTCAGCATGATGGACCATCTATATGGGCGATGGGCTGATCACCTGTCACCATGGTTCATCATATTCATCTTGGAACTCTTGAGTGTCTGCAAGTTTTCAAATATAAACGCTTAGTATGTGTGTATGTTCGTATGAGCTAGTGGCCAACTCTTGTGACGGAGTTTTTAGGCCGCCTGAAGGCCTCCGTCGTGGCTTAACGACCTTAAAAGCCGGGACCGACAACTTAACGTACCCTCCACGGAAGCGCTCAGCTCGTAATGCCACTTGCGGTCACCCATCCCAAATTTGACTGCGCACAACTTCAACGATCAATCAAAATGTCTAAACAAGCTACGCCACGAGCGCTTCGGTTTTATTCTAGCCGTGTCACTGGTTTCGAACTCACACTTCTTACGTCTTAGACACCACTAGACCAGTCATCTAACACTAAAATAGATGTTCCAAATCTCACGACCACATTCAAAGCTTAAACAACATCAGTAGTCAATAAAGAGCAACATTGTACGGTGCGCCATAAAAGTGCTGCAGTAAAGTTTACGATAGTGGAACAGTGACTGCTCTGCTTTTGTTGTGGGGTGTATTTGTTGCAAGTACATGCAAAACTACTTTATATCTTTTACCTATACTGAGAGCACTGGTGGTCTAGTGGTTCCCCGCCTTCCGATCCTAAGGTCGTGGGTTCAATGGTTCAATCAAAGGATTTTTCTGTTCGATTTTCTTTTGTGACCTACGTATACCAGTAGGTACTGAAGGAAAACATCGTGAGGAACCCGGCATGTCGTAAAAGGCCTTATTTGTGTATTTCAAAATGGTTTTAGTTTTATTCTAGGATTAAAAATTAAATTTAAAAAACCGTTTAAAAAACCGTTGTAGCTTGAGCTCCCTTTTGTAAGAGTTTCGACCTCTTCGTAGTCCAGGTAAGACTGGTCATAAGACAGATAGCGGTATCGTTTGTGATATACAGGACCTAGTTGTGTTTGCTACCCCTCCTACAACAAGTTATAATGTTTTGATTTTAAACTGTGATGTTAAAAATAAAGTGCATAAATAAAATCACGCCTGTTTCCCATAGGGGTAGGCAGAGATCACGGATCTTCATTTGCTACGATCCTGACATACTTCTTTCGCTTCATTCACTCTCATTCCTCATGCATGCTCATCGGTTTAGGGTACTCTTGACCTGGCCCTTTTCCAAAACGTGGCTGATTGAAACTCAGGGCGAACTACTATTTATATAATAGGTATGTGCATGGGAGGTAACTTTTGCCTATATACCGGGACGCTGCACTGCCGGGACGGTTTCAAATTGGCTTGGACCTATACTATCTTCTCTATTAAATCGGCTTTACGATGACATCAAACCACAAATCATTCCAAAACGCAATAAAAATGTTTTTAGTAGAAGTAGGAACGTCTGTCTCGCAGCATATTTCTAGGAAGTTTACGATCACGTAAATAAACACAAACTCTACTAAATGAGCTTCTAAAATACTCTTGAACTCGGTGCTACGTTCACATTGTACTAGCTAGTAGACAGTTACTCGCCTCCAGTCCACGTGACTTATTGATATTCACTGACATCATTGGCAAGGACCCAATGACCCGTTCAATAACTAAACATGACTTTATTGTGTAAAAAAGTCTTGTCGGAAATTTAGTTGTCAAAATTAATGTGGAATGGTGACGGTCCGGATAAGGAGTGTTGGGCGAAGACCTTTATGAGGTTTGAGATTGAGAAATTTTCGAGAAATTTTCACAGAATATGTATTAATATAAAATAAAAGGGGTCTCCCATACAAGAAACATCTTTTTTTTGCGTTCGTAATCGATCATCGAAGCTATCTATTTAAAAAAGTACATACGAGTAAATAGCATATTAAAAAGTACATGTGTGGTGGTACGGAACCCGGCGTGTGCGAATTCTTTGAACTTGCTTTTTACACATCAAAAATATAATAAAAATGAACGTAATACATTTTGTTCATCAGAAATTATACTGTTCAAGTCGTTTGTGTTTGGTTGGGCTGACGAAACATTAAACAGTATAAAAGCCCATTACTGTGCGAGTAGCTGTCCCTTCCTACTCGCACATGATAAACGCGCCAAATAATGTCTAGGAGTTCTCTAGTGCTAGGTCATAATACTAGTTCTTGAATAAATCTTAGGCCAAGACCAGGATTTTAAAAATTCTAGCATTTTCGGTGTCGTAGGTATGAAAAAATACGAGTAGCATACCACAACACTCAGAGGATAAAATATTTGCAGAACATACAAACATTTCCCTTCCAGCGGGTAACTAACCCGCAACTTTTGCGTCTCAGCCAGGCACTCACCATGCCATCGAAGTTGTCAAGACATATAGACAAATATGGAGAAAACTTCCCAGGCGCGCCGAACATTTCTTTAAGACCTAATTATGTACGTTAGTGTAGGAGGCAAAAGTAGCCTCCTGACGCTATGTAAATAATCTAGTAGGTATAGATGGTAACTGTCTTGCTTTTTCCTTTACTTACTGACTATTTAGGTACCAAGTTAGGTAGATTATGCATTTCTTTGAGCCCATATCCAAAGTTTTATCCGTTGATTCGATCCAGGATAACTTATTGGCTCTCAATCCTAGATCGATTAAAACTTAGCAACTTCCTAAAGTTAGCTAGTAGGTACCTTTCGCAGAGATGTTACCACAGCTTATAATATACAGCTGAATCATACATCATTAACGGCCGTGAAAAATAAACAAAGAAACAGTCACTTACAAAGAATCTTTATAATAGTTGGCACTATGAATTTTCAAAATTATTTATGAGATTTTATAAAAATAAACTTTTATGAAGACAAACAGTTGATACACACGGGTTATTCGACTAGTTGACAAAATATGAAATGAACCAGCTTTGTTCCTTTTTATCTGTGTTCTTCATCTTTGATAGAAACTCCTAGGAATGGAATCTTTAATTTTAGCATCACTATCGTTAAGGTCTCCGCCTACTACCCCGGTCCAAATGGGCGGAAACTAGTTAAAAGTGGGACCGGTAATGGTAGGTACTAGGTACTTTTAGTAGTCGTGTTGACCTGGTGGAAGGTATCCCGACTCTTAATTTGAATGTCGTGGTTTCGAATTCCTGCTGGACTGGGAGTAATGAAAAAACATAGAATGCGTCCAGCTGCTTCTCTCCCCGAGCATGTCGAAGAAGTCGACTAAGGGATAGTATCCTCTCCAACATGATGAGATACAATAAGCAAGTATTCCCAAGGAGGGTTGACGTCAGGCAGGCGGCCGGTCATAAAACACCTTAGCTAAAACTCTTACAGCATGGTCCAAGGATCATGCTGCGCCGATCCCAAATAGAGTGAGATAAGGGCAAGAAGATGATGATGGTTTCGAATTCCCGCCGTGCATAAATGGATAAAATGCACGTACTCAAAGCGGTAAAGGAAATGAGGAAGCTTAGTCAGCTCCGTGCGTATTGACCAAGTCTTTCCTGGATAAGGCCGACTAAGCTGAGAGGATGGTATAGCTGGGCAAGCCTACTCCATCAAAGATCGTCCTATTAACATCCAGTTACCTCCATTCAAAATCTTCCGAGCACTATAGCGTCCCGTTGTAGGCAAAAGTTGCCTCCTGACGCTGCATAAATCATCCAGTATAGTACAGGTAGTCTGTATAAATAGTGAAAAACTTCACAAATAATAGATTCTCCTCCGCAAACTCGACTTTTCAATATAAACTTGGATTAAATCTCAAACTTATAAATGGAATGGAATTCTGCATTTCTAGGAAGATTATTTCACCTAGGACTTACTTTTACAGGATTTCATATAATCTAGAATTTGTGGTTGATACTCCACAAATTGCGGAATGTAAAAATGGCCGCGAATTCGATTCCCGAGATGAGGTAATGCTCTTATATATCTCAGAATGCAAACGTATTTTCACCGAGCTTGATTACTTAGATGGCGTGGCGGGCGCGAGAGGTGAGGGTTCGATTCTCGAGGTGAGAGAAATATTTGAATGTATTGAAATTACTGATTCCGGTAGAAAAAGCTGGCTATCTTCAATCTGACATCGATTTCTATACCATGTATAAGGTCATCATCTCATCATCATCCACAGCCGAGGCCTAAGATACTCAAATTTCCTAAAAACCTCCCTCTGTTTGTACCATCATCCATCAGTTTGTACTATTATAGAATTATTCTATCTATGCCGAGGATTGAGAATCGAACCAACTACTCAAAATCGACTTACATGATTTACACGTATGATTTTCTTAGAGAAAAGATATTTGAACGTATGATCATGTTTTTGTGTTTACAATATTCATAGTCGTAATATCGATGAACTTAATGACGTGGTGATTGAGTATCTGACTGAGACGCAGAAAGTGTAGGTTCAATTTCCAAATGGGAAAATTTTGCATGTTCAAAACCTTCCAAGACTTATTTCCTAAACTCTTAAAATTATTTCCATTGACTCCAAAGATAACCCGTTACAATGAAAACAAAAATTGCCGGGTCACTATAACAGTCCGGTTATGGAATGAAATAATGGCAAAGATTTTTATATCTAAAGTTAACTACCAAAACATACTATTATTAATATGACTATGGCCACGTGGTCCGACAGCAATGTCCAACTAATCGGACTACGTCAACTTATTGCAGCTGGTGCGATCAGTTAACAGGATATATTTTCCATTATTGGAACCGACTTATTCAAGAAACATTGTTCGAGAAAAAGGCTAATAGCTCGTATGAAAACATAATGTCCCCAAAACAAGAAATAGTGCTCATAAACAAACCATTTTCAGGTTTTAAGGCGACACGAATGGTTTCCAAATAGAGAAAAACATTTACAACACATTTTGAGATAATAATTCCAGTGTGTCACATAAGATACATTTCGACAAAATGGCTGTCTCATATATGATACATTTCAGAACACATTACTGAGCACTGGTGGTCTAGTGGTAGCGGTATCGTCTTCCGATCCTAAAGTCGCGGGTTCAAATCCGGTCGTGCACCAATAAATTTTTCTGTACAAAATATCTGTGCACTATACTAGTTATTCCGAACTAGTGTGGTGAAAGGATTTAAAGTGCTCCTCAAAGGCTTTATTCATGCATTTGACACATGTTTTCCTACTTTTTAGGTTTGAAAGCACTGGTACTCATAAATTCTTCGAACATTGGTGCACGACTAGATTCGAACCCACGACCTGAGGATCGGTAGGCCCCGCCTTATTCATTCCCTACCACTAGAGCACTACAGTCGCTAACGAGTATATTCTACGTAAAAGTGATGGTACTCGTGTGCCATATATGATACATTTAAAAACACATTTCAAATTTTGTTTTAGTATATCTTGGGTAAGTGATACAGTTTTTCAGAAAGCTTTCAATGCAATAATTCATACATATGTAAAAGGGTCGGAGTATAGCCATCTCTTTCTAACACATCAGTTTCTGAATAAAGCTATCTCGCTCTCACATCAGTACAAAATTTAATTTGGCTAAAAGCAACAATTTATAATGCCGAACTGACGTTATAACTACGAAATAAGTAGAACAAGAGACGTTAATAGGATTTTTACATCATTCTGCTTAAAGGTGATTACAGACATAGCTGTAATATATAATATTAATACTAGCTTCCGCGCGGGGCTTTGTTCGCGTGGTACTAGGATAAAAAGTAGCCTACATGTTATTCCAACACACATACTATGTATGTTCTAAGTTTCATTCAAATTCGTTTAGCCGTTACGGCGTGATTGAGGCACAAACATCGTCACATCCTCACAAACTTTCGCATTTATAATATTAGTAGGATACTGTGCTTTTGTATGGGTCTTCGTCTGAGGTCACTCGAAGATTACAATAAAAAATATACCGTAATATATTGTAATATGACGGCCACGGTGGTGTGGCGGGCGATTGCTCGGCAGAGGCGCAAGAGGCGTGGGTTCGATTCCCGCTGCGGAAGAAATGTTTGCATGATCTGTAAATATTTCTTCCGGGTCTGGGTGTTGTGGTACCATGGTACTCGTAGTTTCTGATACCCACGACACAGGGAATCCTAGTGTGGGGTGACTGTTGGGTGTTATTATAAACACCCAACTTTATAAAAAAATAAATGCCTCGCTATAATATAATATTATAGCTACGTATGTGACAGCCTACCTATGAAGTGAGGAAAAATATAAGAGTCTCCGCTCACTACCTTTTTTTTAGCAGCTAGAATTAGCTATCGCCAGCGGTATTTCCAGACTAATACGACTTACAGACCTTCAAGAAACGAACCTACTCCTACCTCAAAGTACGGCAACGCACTTGCAGCTCATCTGGTGTCTTTCACATCCATAAAAAAAACCTGTCCAACTCACAAGTGCTTGACGTAAGGATGTTACCGCTGGCTCCTGGACTAGTTGGAACATGTTGAAAAAACTGTTTTATTTTTCAATTGTTTATTCTTTAGGTATCATCATCATCATCACCTTGTCTCACTTTAAGGTGGGATGGGTGTTTTTCAATATTTCCCTCTGTTATAAGTTCAATAGTTTCACACAGTCAATTCATCTTTTATTTTGTCTACCTCTTCTCAATCAGACTTAAATATTTTCTCATTCTGAAATTTAAGAAGAAGCCTTTGAGGCGCACTTTAAACCCTTTCACCACACTGTTTCGAAAAAACTAGAAACACGATTAATAATAAGAAGTATATAAGTAGTAGCTATAGAAAACAAAGAAAAGTTTAATTGTCATTTTGCTTCGCTTTTTTGTGGCGCTTTTTTGTGGTCCGTTTATGCAAAAGAGTAGTGGGCGGACACCATAAGAAAAACTAATACCTATAGCCAAGCTAATTTTTACTATTTCTTAGTTATTTTATGAAATATTAAATATATTTTTAACTATCAATTTGCACCGCCTTTTATAAAACGTCTGGTTATTTATGACATAACGTTATTCCAACAAGAACCTTATCTCAATAGCTATAAAGATAATATTCGCGTAACGCTACTTTAGGGTTCCTTACCAAAGTTTAACGCGTCATTACGCAAGCTATAACTTGCAGGGAAGTCGTAAAAATAATGTTTTCATAAATATGCTTAGATGTGAAACACAACCGACCCAGAACCAAACGTCATGTCTGATCTTAAAGTTTTTCAACTTTTAACTACGATTTCCAAATTACCTATCTTAATAGTTATAATTTCGAAATCACGTTTCAAACCAAAAGTTATTGTAAAAAGAAATTTTCAAAAACAAATGAGATAAAGATTAACTCATAATTTCTTTCTTTTCTTTTTTGAAGATTATCATCATCATCATCATCATTTTCCTGCCCTTATCCCACTAGGTGGGGTCGGCACAACATGTTTTCCTTAACTTTTTCCTTTTCTTTGTTTTCCTTTTTTTTTCTTTTTTGAAGATCATCGTAAACTAACGTATTTTATGTCAAGACGTTTTTTTATTGAAAATAACAGAGTTTCACATCTATAGCAGGTCTCCGTAAAAAAGTAATAAAGTAGTTTAATATAGAAAGGAGGTGTGAAATCAAGCGTGGGTTCTGCAGTTTTATTGTTTGTTGGTTTCGGCCCCAGGACTTTATACAAGGAGTTTCTATAAAATAAAATATAAATAAAAGCTCACCAAGTAAAATGGGTTATATTTATGGTAACAGTTCCTACAATATGTTGGTAGATATAAAATGTTGAGAACTTTTATTCCCAACCAGTCACGCTGTTACGCATTGCAACTTTTAATAAAATTGTTTTCCTTCGAGAACACTGATGGTCTAGTGGTAGTGGCCTCGCCTTCCAATCCTAAAGACGTGGGTTCAAACCCGACCGCGCACCAATGGATTTTTCTGTGCGAAAAATTTATGTGCGCTATACCAGTACTCTCAAACGGTAAAGGAAAACATCGTGAGGAAACCCGCGGCTTAGTCAGCTCCGCACGTATTGACCATGTCTTTCCTGTGGACAAGGCCGACTAAGCTGAGAAGATGAAATAGGTGCTGGGCAAGCCTACTCCATCTTAATTCGTCCCGGGCACTACAGCGTCCCGTTTGTGAAAGTAAAAGTTGCCTCCTGAGGCTGTATAAATCATCTACTATAGATGATAAGGCCTTAGTTCGAGGGTGTCATAACCATAATTTGATTAAACCCCTTTTGATATATAAAGTTTAAAAAAAAAAAACAATATCTCCTATTAAATAAAATAAAAGTACGAGTAGACTAATAAAATTCTGATCTGTCAAACTCAGTTCTGGCTGACTGAATGCTCCATTGAAATGAAAAATAAGCAATGATCGCCGTTTTAGGGTCGTGGGTTCAATCAATCTAAATCTTACTTATATCTTACTTATATTATAAATGCGAAAGTTTGTGAGTTTGGATGTTTGGATGTTTGGATGTTTGTGCCTCAATCACGCCTAAACGGCTGAATGGATTTGAATGAAACTTGGAATATACATAGTACATGTACTGGATTAACATATAGGCTATTTTTTATCCTGGTACCACGCGAGCGAAGTCGCAGGCGGCAGCTAGTACTTACATATAATCTTATGTTACTGACTGACATCCAAAAAACAGCCAAAACCTAAGTAAAGTATTCCTGAAATTCAGCTTATAGAGGACACAGCGGGAAGATTTAATTTTATTTATTCATAACTAGCTTTCGCCCGCAGCTTCACTCGCGTGAAATCCGGTCAAAACATAGCGTATATGTTATTCTAGCACACATACCATGTATATTCTAAGTTTCATTAAAATCCGTTCAGCCATTACGGCGTGGATTGAGGCACCAACATACATCGTCACATCCACACATCCTTACATCCTCACAAACTTTCTCATTTATAATATTAGTAGGATTAATACGATTTTAAACCAATAACACTAATTAAAATTACTTACACAAGAATTATTCGTAGACAAATAAGATTATCGCTTAATAACAAATTCATTAAAAATATCATAGTAAACAAAATTAAAATAATCAGAATACGAATTGGATTAAATAAAAATAAAAGTAAAGATGAAGTCTGTATGAGAAAAACTAAAGGCGAACAAAGTCGCGGGGCGTTCTACTAGTTCACTCACAAACCAGACGAACTTAAAGGTCACGGTTCAAAGGTGGTACTCGATCATTAGCAGTGACAAAAATATCATCATTTGAAAGCTTATTGTTTGTATTATTTCTCAGATTAATTTCAATTTTTAATTTTCCTCAGTTTTTTTTTTTATTTCACAAAAATAGTAGTTAAAAGTCAGTTACAATTTGAAAATAAATGAAGAATAAACAATGGAAATACGGATATGTTATTAAAACACTGTTAAAAATGCTTCATCTATTCATAATATGATGGAATTGTGAGGTGAATTAATCAAATTATTATAATTTTAATATAATAATTATATTGCCATTTTTTCTTTTCTGGCCACCCCATCGTAGTCTTGTGAGATGTGACACATCCGCTAATGTCAAATTGAAATATCATAACAAAGTCAATGTCAGTTATACAACAGCAAATTCATGTTTTACAAATCAGCTGTTACACACACAATGACTTGTGTGTATTTAGGGATACCAACTAGCTTAAAAGTAACCCCACTTTTTACTATACCTACCTACCTTTACGCAGGTATACATAAAAAGTAAAATAAAAATATTACTATTAGAAATATTATTATAAATACATTCATTTACAGAAATAAACTTACGACCAAATACAAGCACACATTTACAAAATACAAATGAAAATGTAAAATACAAAAAACCTATGTGTTATTCCAGGTCATAAACTGTATTTATTCGAAGTTTCATTAAAATCCGTTCAGCTGTTCTGGCATGATTGAGTAACAAACATCCAAACTTAGTGTAGTAACATTAGTAGAATATTAGTGTGAAGTGTAATTTTAATACCTACTATTACGTAAGTTTCCCATAATTTTGGGGAATTACCCCACTTTTTATCCGGCAACACAGTTCAATTCTACAAGCTGTCAAAATATCAAAATTATTAATCGTTTTTTCTCTATAATACACCAGGTAATTATAAAACTAACCGATAGAATGTGATTCCCTTTTTATTATCACGATTTCCTGCCTGGTTCCGACAAAGTTGGACAGCACAAACCAACATAATATTTATTTTTTCAAGACACGCTTACATGACAGTATCAAAAATTCAACCTCGGAACATTTTCTTCCAAGAGTTCAACATAACATTAACAATGGTCATTTTTGTATTATACCTGTATCACTTGTATATAGCATAAATCATAAACAAATCACACACAATCAGCTTTCAAGAATTTAAAATAATATAATAAAGGTACATCAGGTCATGTTCATGACATCAATAAACGTCATTCACACTCATCTGATAGTGCGGTCAATTATGCTGCGAGTGGAATCAATAGCAAAAATGTTATTAGGTATAGAATCGATAAGTAGTTAGGATTTTTGCCATTAACGAAAATATAATTTATTCTAATATATTATGAATTGAGAATTCTTAAATAAAACAGATTAATGTAGCTTCATGAAACGGGCACCAGATTACACATACCTATCTATTTCATCATTTTAAGAATTTATTTTGATATTTAAGTACACAGCCAGGTTAGGTAAATAATAGCACCAAGAAACGCAACGATTATCACGAACAACACAAAGGAAGTCTGAAAGCCGTCTGACTGGTAGGAAGGAACTAGGAACTAGACATGTGTATTTTTTTCCTGGCCTGATTTTGAAACCCTGACTGAACCGATTTAAAAAATCTTTTATCAGTAGATTATTACGGAATAACATAGGCTATATTTTAACTTCTCTGCTGGACTGGGAGTAAAGAATAAACATAGAATGCGTCCAGCTGCTTCTCTCCCCGAGCATGTCGTAAAAGTCGACTAAGGGATAGTATCTTCCAACATGATGAGATACAATAAGCAATTAGTTATATTGTCAGGCAGGACCGGATATTTTTTCTTGAGCAGGATTCTAGGTATTATCATTCTAGGTATTATATTATCTTTATAGGTAATCGATACTTTCTGCAATGTTGTAACAAGTATCGATTATTAATCGTGAAATCATCAATTTAAGCTACTACATCTCTATCATATTTGTTGCTGTAGCCGGCGCCGCGGTCATTATTGCCATTGCAATACTTTTAATTATTTAATTTAAACAAAACAGAGTTAAAATAAAATCTAGTTTTTTGTCAAATGATTTACTTTAATATACTCTATAAGCTGTAGAAATTTCATATCTGCCAATTGTCCAGTACCACCGACTAAGGACATTTGAACCGTGAGCTTTCCAACAAAGTCATTGAACTCAAAAAGCTACATATTCATTTGTTTATTTTCCTTTTTACAAAAACAACCGGAAAACATCAAACATACAAAAACATTTGTAGTCACAGAACGCTTTGAAAACCTTGATGATATAAATAGTATTGAAATTCCAACCTTATTTTAAGGGATTATGATACAAATTGATTTGCACATTTCTTAATGGCCAATGGATCGCAATTTTATGGCCTCGAATTCAGGGTTCTTTTGAATCGATGCCATCTTGGATTGGGAATAAGCCGAGTTCACATAAGCAACTATTGCTTGAGCAACTAAATTGCAGTAGATACTGATTTTTTTTACATAAATAAATAACACCCAACAGTCACATACATAGTCCTAGCCCATACTAGGATTCCCTGTGTCGTGGGTATCAGAAACTACGAGTACCATGGTACCACAACACCCAGACCCGGAAGAAATATTCGCAGAGCATGCAAACATTTCTTCCGCAGTGGAATCGAACCCGCGCCTATTGCGTCTCCGCCGAGCAATCGCCCATGTGGAAAACTTGCTCTGTGATTGCTTTAGTTAGATACTATGTAGTTTTGTGACAATCGCTCAATCGTGTTTAGCAATTAATAATCATATTTTTACCAAACAGGTTTTCTAAGCAACATTAACTAGTCCTTTTTTGAAGTCGTAATATATCGTAATGCCCAGTTCCTATATTCTACTAACTGATGTCCGTCGATAAATCACCAAAGTAACATAACCATACCATCTTTTTGTCAGATAAAAATTGCGGAAAAATAATATTTGTAGGTACTTTCGGCATAAGCAGACCCACTAGTTGTAAAAGATTATTCTAAGATTGATTTATACTTGTCTCTGACAGCGTGGTCAGAGGAAAGACAAACATCGTCAAAAATCTCGAACCTAAAACAAAGGTTTGAGAGAATGTCTCCTAGATTTTTTCGGCAACTGATAAGTTGCGCGATTATCGCGAAGTCTGCGGCTAGCCTTACAGTTTTTGATGTATTCATTTAATACGATATCCTAAGTGGTGTTTAGTTAGGATATCGGGCCTCTCAGATAAATGAGGGAAGCGTGTTGGGGCATTATGTAAACAACTTTAGGGATATTTTTGATGCGTCCGTGTTTATGAAGTGGCCATGCCCTGAATTATTATCAGATATTTACTTTTATTTTATTCTGTATTTTTATCTTTTATCTGGGTATTCGTGGAAATTTATTGTGAGCTGAATTTGATTTAGTTTGTACCAGCTTTAGCCCGGGGCTTTGCTTGTTGTATATCCGAATAAAAAGTCTTTTTCTACTGTCTACGTTACAGCACAACACGAACATCCTTACAAACTGTCGGATATTTAGGTATTAGTAGGATTACTGATTCTCCCAGTAACTCTGATACTTGATGCCATGAATAAAAAAAGGTTTTAGGTTCTCAGAGCTGATACTAAATCTTGCCTCATCTGAAAAAACATGCCTGAATTTAAAAAGTTTCAATCAAAACTACACCTTATGAATCTCTAGATATTGTTCCAATACTGCTGTCCTTATCTTTCAATGTTATGTCCTGTATCATCCAAAAGTTGCCTGGAAGAGATCGCTCTTAGCGATAAGGCCGCCCATTGTAATACGCATGAATATGTTGAGTGCCTAACAGGCACTGCCTAGTTTCGTTTTAATTTTATTTGATGTTTCTCTTGTGTTTTTACAATAAAAGTTATATTGTATTCAAAATGTCCAGAACCAACTAGATCGCAAAAATTTAAAACCTTGTAAAAATGCTTTATTATTTTTAGGTACACCTTCATACAAAAATACGAGATACTTTCGATATTCAGCGCTTTTTGTTAAAAATAACAAAACGGACCATTTTGAAGCATTTTCCATTCAATGTCCAAACGATCAAATGTTTTACCGTTTTTTGGAGTTCCGTAACAAGTTTGCTAAAGTTGAACGCTTATTTGTATTTTGTGCCAAACAGGCTTTACTTATGTACATTTTCTGTGGGCGAACTTGGATAAAAAAGATAAGTATTAGATTTTGTTTTCTTGTGACATATAATTTAAAATGTGAAAAAAAAATGGGATTATGTTAAAAAATTATATCAAACCTAAAACAAAATCAACATCTACTATTACATTTTTTTTTGACAATTTTGACAAACAGACAGACTTTGAGAACACTGGTATTACTTATGCACAAGATTGATCTATCTCGGTAGATGTACAGCCGTGGATCTAAATACTCAATTTCATAATGGTGATTAATTAATTGATTAAATTGATCGTTACATTATATTTTGTTTTATATTACAAAGAGTATTTAACTCCACTGTAGTGAAATCTATCATAAAAATGTTAATGACCCAAATACAGGTTTAAGTTGGCAAGGTCCGATCGTCAACACAATAAATTGGTAGTCTGGGGCACGACCACACCATACTCTAAGATTACCTCGGTGGAGAAACGGGCGAGTAGCCGACTAAGATGTGCGCGTTCGATTCCTACCGCGGAAGAGATAGACTGACATTTCATGTCAAGTAACCATATTTTTTTTCGATCATTAATTTCAGGAATAAATTTTCTTCACTGAGAGCACTGTTGGTCTAGTTTGTAGTAACCACACCTTCCGATCCTAAGGTCGTGGGTTCAAACCCGGTCGTGTACCAATGGATTTTTCTGTGCGAAAAATTTATGTGCGCTTTACCAGTACTCCCAAACGGTGAAGGAAACATCGTGAGGAAACCCGCGGCTTAGTCAGCTCCGCACGTATTGACAATGTCTTTCCTGTGGACAAGGCCGACTAAGCTGAGAGGATGGAATAGGTGCTGGGCAAGCCTACTCCACCTTAATTCGTCCCGGGCTACAGCGTCCCGTTTGTGAAGGTAAAAGTTGCTTCCTGACGCTGTATAAATCTACTATAGATGGTAAAAAGGCCTTAGTTCAAATTTTCTTCAGGAATCGAACCCGTAGATCGCGTCTCTGCCATCACACCCCTGAATATGTCATAACCCGTTTAAGGTGGGGTCACTTGAACCCCCATTTCGTGCCATGTAATCATATTTTATCCGTATGGTCGTTCTAACCATTCTGACTGTCACGTGATCGCCAGCCATGTGTTAATGGCACTTTACAATTAAATGCTGTGTTTTAAATGCCTTGTTTTATGGTGAGGGGTTATTGCCTGCGTGTTTTCTAGGTACTGGTTCTTTTATGGTTGGTTTAGTGGTCATTGGTCACTATGGGGGCCCACGACTCCGGATCGTAATAAGTCCAGTACGTTGCTCTTCGTGTCAGTTATGGAACAGGGCGAAGACCTTAACTGATAAAGATAATCCAACTTTGGTTTGATTTTCCCAAGAAGGGATGACTTCAGGCAGGCGGCCGGTCATAAAACACCTTAGCCAAAACTCTATACCGATCCCACATAGAGTGGGATAAGGGCCGGAAGATGATGATGGTTTAATTTTCAATAGTTTTAGAAACTTCAATGAACATGATAGATAGAATAATTTCAAATATCAAAAAGATCTTTACGGGTGACACAGAATCCGAGCGCATGGCGGAAGCAAAGGGAAACTCACACCCAACAGTGGGATACTATGAGCTATGGATGATGATGATGATAACAAGAAAAGCTACTATCGATGATAGGTACCATCCAGCAACTCGCGATCGAGTCACGCTGTAACTCATTGGGAATGTTTCCCAGCCAGTCACGCTGTTATTCAAAAATAGACTTAAATTATTCAAACTACGCGAACAGTCAGTAAGCGGCGGAAACGGAAAATGACAATTTTGTTAGCATTCTAAACTGGACGAGCTAAATTCATTTCTATATACAGATCAGCTGGCGTATTCCGATGATCACCGTGTGGATGATACACGCGTTACGTTTCATAAGATGCTTACCACAGTCTCTATGTATCTAGTCGTGTCACTAGTTCTTTCGAACCAGTGTGGTGAAAGGATTTAAAGTATGCTTCAAAGGCTCCTTTTGTGCACTCCTCAAAGGCTTCTCTCATGCACTTACCACAGTAAACTTACTACATATTTTATACTAATTCCCTTATATTTGATACGTATAAATATTCTAAATTCATGTCATAAATTATATCTCTACGCGAACTATATCTACTCAAAATTCAACTTCATTCAAGTAAACTTAAAATCTAGAAACTAAATGTGACGCTGTCATTGAAATATTTAAGTGCAAAATAGGCAAATGCAACTCGTAACTCCACCACGTGTTATAACAGACCAGAATACCAGCACTAGTTAGATTCCGAAACGAGGAGTCAATACCGAGTATTCTAAAACTGCTGAGAGTTCCGTAGGGAATTAGTTTGGTCGGTTCGCAACTCGTTTACAAAGTTGTAGCGTGACATGTAAATGCACGAATTGTAATAATATATTTGTAAATGCACAAATGTAATGCTTCATTTATTATGAAAACTTGTTATTGCTCGGACACAGAAGTGGGTCAACGAATATTTGCTATTTGCCGACTGACATTCAACAACTCAATTTTTCATATTTTTAAAGTTATTTGTAAACTAGACTGCGTGTGATCCAACCAGAATCAGTGTTGCTCATTGGGAAAAAAAATCCAATCTCTTTTTTTGACTATGAGTGACTATCGCTAAAAGCTACTGAAAAAATGTGTGGACATGATTTTGATCCCTGTCACCTACATTTTTGCACGTGTTTAATGAGTTCGAAAGCACACATCCTTTCACCACACTGGTTCAAAAGAAATGGTGACAATATAGAAAATATAATGTAACTCATTGCTAGACAACTATACCTATTTATTTTAGTTTTTATTCATCATCATTATCATCATCTTCCTGCCCTTATCCCACTCTATGTGGGGTCGGCACAGCATTATTTTAGTTTTTATTATCCTACTAATATTTAAATGCGAAAGTTTGTGTGTAAATGTTTGTTACCGCGTATCTCCGTAATTACTAAACTCATTTTGATAAATTTTATAATAAATCTTATATTATAAGAATCTTTGTCCTGACTGACTGACTGACTGACTGACTGACTGACTGACAGACAACGCACAGCCTAAACCGCTGGACGTAGAGACTTGAAATTTTCAGTGTAGGTAAACCTTGGTACGTAGGGGTGTACTAAGAAGGGATTATTCAAAATTCAACCTCTAAAGGGGTGAAAAGGGATGAAAACCTGGAATCAATTTTTGGTCTCAAACTGCACATAACCTATATCAAATTAAAGAGCCGATTTTTCTCATTTAGTTGATGTCATAATTACCTGTAAACTCTTTATTTTTGGTATGTTTTTCATGAAAAATAGAATACTTTTATTTTGACATATGACAGCGAGGATACACGCAGATTAGTAATAGATGATACAAAACATATGGAAAAGGAACTGTCAATGTCAAATTACCTGTGAAAGGAAGCATAAATTATTACTGGTGTAATAAGTTTCCAATCTTGATTATTCATGGAGTTCTGACGTAATTCTACGTCTGATAACTAGATGTCGCTGCTAATTCTGATCAAATCAAATCCTAGAACGCGCTGTCGTTGCGTTTTGATAAGTTTACCATAACTCTCAAAATTTTTCCTAAATTCACCGAAATTTCTTATTTTTAGATTTAGGTATGTTTGTTACTCTTTCACGCAAAAACTACAGAATATACTTAATACCCTATTATTCATATTCGTTCGCTAAAGTCAGCCATTGCTTAAAGTTAGCCCTGTCACTGTTTGTCATTATGAAATGGTAAGAGATGGCAATACTTGAGTCATCGTTTAGCGTACACTATATTATAATGAATAATGAGGATAGTAGGTACCTACGTGTGCTGGAATGGGACATAAGGTACTTTTTATCTGGGTACCGCGTGAGCGAAGCCGCGGGCGGCTGCTAGTATAGGTATAAGTTTAGTATAAACTAAAAAATATCGCAACGGCAGTCCATGAACTTATCTTATATTATAAGAATCTTTGTCCTGACTGACTGACTGACTGACTGACTGACTGACTGACAGACAACGCACAGCCTAAACCGCTGGACGTAGAGACTTGAAATTTTCAGTGTAGGTAAACCTTGGTACGTAGGGGTGTACTAAGAAGGGATTATTCAAAATTCAACCTCTAAAGGGGTGAAAAGGGATGAAAACCTGGAATCAATTTTTGGTCTCAAACTGCACATAACCTATATCAAATTAAAGAGCCGATTTTTCTCATTTAGTTGATGTCATAATTACCTGTAAACTCTTTATTTTTGGTATGTTTTTCATGAAAAATAGAATACTTTTATTTTGACATATGACAGCGAGGATACACGCAGATTAGTAATAGATGATACAAAACATATGGAAAAGGAACTGTCAATGTCAAATTACCTGTGAAAGGAAGCATAAATTATTACTGGTGTAATAAGTTTCCAATCTTGATTATTCATGGAGTTCTGACGTAATTCTACGTCTGATAACTAGATGTCGCTGCTAATTCTGATCAAATCAAATCCTAGAACGCGCTGTCGTTGCGTTTTGATAAGTTTACCATAACTCTCAAAATTTTTCCTAAATTCACCGAAATTTCTTATTTTTAGATTTAGGTATGTTTGTTACTCTTTCACGCAAAAACTACAGAATATACTTAATACCCTATTATTCATATTCGTTCGCTAAAGTCAGCCATTGCTTAAAGTTAGCCCTGTCACTGTTTGTCATTATGAAATGGTAAGAGATGGCAATACTTGAGTCATCGTTTAGCGTACACTATATTATAATGAATAATGAGGATAGTAGGTACCTACGTGTGCTGGAATGGGACATAAGGTACTTTTTATCTGGGTACCGCGTGAGCGAAGCCGCGGGCGGCTGCTAGTATAGGTATAAGTTTAGTATAAACTAAAAAATATCGCAACGGCAGTCCATGAACTTAGCTCTTACAAGTCACAAGTACTTTGCAGGAGGGTTTAGCTAATTCATGTAACTCAAAGTTAACTCCAAATAAAGGACGCCTATGCCCAGCTGTGGATAAAGTCGGATGATGACTGTTGCGGCCTCCACGACGATACCTCGGGCGGACCCAAAAGAAAAATAAACAGGAATAACTCAAACGTCACAAGTCAACCAATGATGAAAGTGACTTGTCCGGGCTTAGGGTTCCAAGGAACCCACGGAACCCAAATCCAGGGGAACAATACCGGCATCCTAAAACAATGGACAAACAAAGGCTCCAATGGGTTTCAGCGCGGCCGAGTGATCCCCGTTTATTTGGCGAACATTGTGCGCCGAATGTCTGATGAAGGCTTATGGACGTTCAGTTTCTAGTTTCAATAGAGACAGTTTGTAATTTTTTGTTTGCAAATGTTGGACGTGCCTTTAACTAACTCCAAGGTTTTCTGTCCACTGCTTATAGACTTTCAGTTTTCAGTTTAAATATAGTTTTGAAATTTAGGACGTGTCCCTGATTACGACTAAAGTTCTCAACCCACTACCACAGTGCACCAAGTATTTTTACGCGCGTTGGATTTGACTCTGACTACGACTAAGGGTTTCCGCCCACTTACCCAGCTTAGACATTCAGCTTCCAGTAGTAGAACACAAACAATTTTAAATCCCTCGCAAACTTTTAAGTCAAATCAAGTCAAGTCAAAGTATATGTTTTATATACCTACCTATTGTACACAATATTAACCTGTAACTTGATGTTATTCATAAATTAATTATTGTATTGTATTGTTATGCCCAAAAAAGTAGTGGTGTCAACGTGATCTACAAGTTAATTTTTTATTTTAATACTTGAATTTTCTTTTTGATAGTATGAATCTTAAACACTTGGTTTTCTTTGATTATTTACTTCAAATCATTCTACAACTTATTCAAAATTAGCCGAGCATCGTTTTATCTATACTATATAATATTATAAAGCTGCAGAGTTTGTTTGTTTGTTTGTTTGTTTGTTTGAACGCGCTAATCTCTGGAACTACTGGTCCGATTTGAATGATTCTTTCAGTGTTGGGTAGTCCATTTATCGAGAAAGGCTATAGGCTATGTTTTTTTTCTTTCAAAATTAGGGATCCGTAATAAAATTGCTATTTTGTAACACGAGGTGTAAAATCGAAAACCTATTTTTGCGTGCGCTGCAAAAACTATTGACAATAGAACAAAATGATGTACTACGGGTTTGTAGATCCCATCAAGACCTACAAAAAAGTCCGCGAGAACATATATCTAGCTATCATGGTTTAATCACAATAACCGATTTTGTGTTCCAAATAATTATGAAATCGTCTGAAGAAAAAAAAACTACGTTAAATATGTATCGTAATATTAATCTTTATCGAAATTAAGCATTATGTTATCAAGAGTATTTATGTAGAAGTAAAATACTTTTTGTTTCATCTCAATCGGATATTTCGTTTAAAAGTTATCACGTGTGTAAGATGTTAAGAGTTAGTACCTATTAATGAGTTATGGGCCATAGTCCATTTATTGAGGGAGGCTATAATATAGGCAATATTTTATCTCGGTATTTCCACAGAAACGAGAAAAACGCGGGTGAAACCGCGGAGCACAGCTAGTTTTAAATAAAAATGATGTGTCATCTCATCAACAGTACAATCGCATAATCCTCCCTAACTAGTTTATGTAAATCATTAATATCAACTAGAAAATAGAAATGGCCCTAATATTGATCCCTGTGGTACACCCATTGTTACTACTGACCCTGGAGAACGTTTTCCATTAACGTCAACTCTTTATATTCTGTTGCCTAAATAAGAACTGAGAAGGTCAAAAGCAACCGCGTTTTCCACATTTATTATATTAATTGTATTATTTTCAAGGATATTATAACGAGTACATTTTGTTACCTTGTTTATCAGTAATTATTCCTCCATTGTAATTCATACCTGAAACAAAATAAAAGAAATAAAAATGCTGAAAAAGAGAGAAATTAGAAAAAAATATCGACAATTGTTACAATAATAATTCAAAGCGCTCTGCAAGTACAGTTCACGGAGTCGCTGTGGCACACCAATACACCTACAACTACTTTATAAAAAGACTAGCTGCCCCCTTCGGCTTCGCTCGCGTGGTACCCGGATAAAAGATATGAAAGCCTATATGTCAATCCAGCAAATGTACTATGTATATTCCAAGTTTCATTCAAATCCGTTCAGCCGTTTAGGCGTGATTGAGGCACAAACATCCATTAATTCTATAATTTAACAGAATAAATATAACATGCATGTGTTTAAACCCCCTTAAATCCTCTAGGATATTTTTTTCTAAAAAATAGTGAAAACAGTATAAAGATTTACGTTATTTAGAAGAACTATGCGCACAAACCCAGACGCGGTTAGTGACTAAACAAGTAACTGCAAGACAACTAACTGTATTTTGATATCATCATCATCATCATCTTCCTGCCCTTATCCCACTCTATGTGGGGTCGGCACAGCATGATCCTTGGATCATGCTGTAAGAGTTTTGGCTAAGATGTTATACTATGTTATGTTAGATTTTGATATATTATACATTAAACATTATGGTTTTATGTCTTTTTTGTCATAAAAGAATGACATAAAAATATGTCATATGCCGCGGCCAAGATGTGCAAGTGTAACGGCCGTTAGCTGCACAGTACGTTTTGCACGTATCTGAATTTAAATGTCCCGTTTTGCATACAAATTAGAACATGAGCTCAGAATATTTCATTCGTTTTGTTCAAAATGGCTCCGATTTGATTATAATATTCATTAATGTATTGACTTTTCATTTAGCATAATGGTATATTCATATTTAAGGACATCTTTGTCCTTTGTACGACGAATCGTTCTTTACGCAACGCGTTGTTACCTTTTGAAAAGCGCCAAACATTTTGTTTCAAAATAGTTGATGATAATAATTAATGATAGTTTTAGTAAACATCTGAAAACTACACGTTAAAAAACTTTACAGTTTTCATATCTGCCAAAATAAAGCTAAACCAAAACAAAGTAAGTTTTAACGTAAGTAAGAACAAAAAAACCGACTGCGTAGAATCTGCCATTATGAGGTTTTCTTTGTACCATTTTAGTCTGTCTCAGTTCATTGAGAACAACTTCTTAAAGCCGCTATATTGCATTTTCCTATGACACTCTCTCTAGACAAACTCAACGACACCTCATTTGTCAAAATCCGTTCAGCCGTTTCATTCATTAAAAAAAATTAAGGCCTTTTACCATCTATAGAAGATGATTTATACAGCGTCAGGAGGCAACTTTTACGACGACTAGAACACCAGTGCTCTCACGACACATACATTATTAAAATTTCATTATTTATCATCAAACGGTAAAGGATAACATCGTACGGTAAGTGCACAAAAGGAGCCTTTGAGGCGCACTTTAATCATTTCACCACACTGGTTCGAAAGAACTAGTGACACAATAGACTTGTTGAACTACAAAATAAAATTAACAAAAAATGAAAGAATTATAAAATTGCGCGACATTTCTTGAAAGGCGCAAGGGCTCTCTGTGTGTGTGTGCAGCGATGCACACACGCGCAAGTGTGCGTGTGTGAGTACGCTTCACGTTTGTGAGCTTTTGAAATGTGCTTTTTGAGATGGACGTCAGGACTACGGGTGTACCTCACTAACACCCGGTTCAAATATTCAACTAAAGGGTTATGGATGGCCGGTTACCATGGCAACTTTGTTTATGTCAAAATGTATGGCGCTTTTTGACAGATAACATTGCTATGGTTATATAACAACCGTCGTCCGTTAGTTGGATATGAAACTGAGCATAAGTGTGTTCAACGAACGTTTACAAACCAATGAACTTAAATCTTTTGTTTTCCCATCATTTTTATGAGGACTTTATTCATGATAATGCTATATCATCGAAGGAACTTACAGTCAATGATGGCATTATACAAAGGCTACAGAATGTACAAACACCATAAAACCTATTATGGTAAAAATAGTCATATTTCTGATTAGAACGTACCTCTCAACCTTTTCACTTCAAAACAAACATGATTATAGTAACTCTTTCATAAATAATAGTTTTGGCAAACCCGCATTTATTTACCGACATACTAAACGGTGAATGAAGTCATGTCTGACGACCTCGTTGACGTGGCGGGCGTGTACTCAGCTGAGACGCAAGAGGCGCGGGTTCGATTCCCGCTATTGGAGAAATGTTTGTATCTTCTGCAAATATTTCTGGGTATTGTTTATAAGTATGTATTTACAAAAAAAAAGCTTTGCTTAGTTTGGGGCTAGATGGCGCTGTGTGAACTGTCCACAAATATTTATTTACTTTATTTTAAGTAGCCTACGAGTATGTCACCCAGACTGCCAAGATGCATCATTTCATATCCCATTTGTCAAAATCTAATCAGTAGTTTTAAAGCTATAATATAATATACATACATATTATTACGCCCGTATCCTTAATGGGGTGGGTAGAACAGGTAACCAAAGCTATAAGGGATTGGATAATCATCAAAACACACATCCTCACTTTGCTTCGCGTGGTCAGGTAAAAAAATACCAAATCCTCGAATAGTTATTTAGGGTTCCGTACCCGAAGGGTGCTCTGCTGTCCGTCCGTCTGTCCGTCCGTCCGTCTGTATTAAATTAACCGTAATAGGTAGAGAGTTGAAATCACAGAATGTGTATTTCTAAAATAAAAAGGGCGCCCATAAAAGAACATGCACATGTACTATGGTAAACTTGACAGTTTTTCTGTATTTGTCAGAGTGCACCCTTGGTTCTGATACACATTTCCCATCTGCATGCTAGTTTGAAGAGTGTCTCTTATGCATTACTACTCCATGTATTTTTTTTTGTAAATGCTATCATTTAAATTTCTGTACTTCTCTGCTGGACTGGAAGTAAAGAAAAATCATAGAATGCTTCCAGCTGCTTCTCTCCCCGAACACTAAGGGATAGACCTCTCCAAAATGATGGACCATCTATGGGCGATGGGCTGATCACCTGTCACCATGGTTCACCATATGCATCTTAGGATTTTAAATCAGAAATGGATGCAAGTTTTCTTATGTTTACTTGTGGCTCTGCCCACCCCATTAGGGATACGGGCGTGATAATATGTGTGTATGTAAATTTCTGTAAATCTACTTGTTTATTTCAACAAGATAATTGTTTAGTTTCTATTTAAATTCGCGACATAGTTTTACCCGATTCTCTAGAAAAATCAAATGCGCTTTGCTTGGTAATTTATTATGCAGTAGAATTAGCTATACTAGCTTGCGTCCGCGGTTTCGCTCGCGTTTTGCCCAGGTAAAAGTAACCTATGTTATAACATATAAATAAATATATTTAATATATATGAAGTTTCATTTAAATCAGTTCAGCCGTTACTTCGTGACTCTGACAAATCCCCGCGCCCTCTCACAAACTTTCAGATCTCAAATAATAATAATGGAATTTTACCCAAAAACACATTACCATCTTCAGATTAAAAATAAAACTACTTTGATAACCCATCTAAAACCATCTGAAAACTCAACAAAGAATACCATTAAATATGTAGATAGAATATAATGTAGGTGAAACTCTGCTCCCATTTATCAGAAAGAATAATGACGTTTCAGTGTTCAGCGCCATCTATCGAATGCAACTGAAGATATCCGCAGAGAAATATTTAACCGAACCCATCTATCACAAATTAGGGATGTCATTCAACAAGAACCCGAATTTTCGGCCTCGTTTTCGGCTTTGAAAATCGAGTACGTAAAACACTGTGGAAGATAATCATGATAATGTTAATAGTTTTATGCATCTTTAAACCTGATACTTTTATTACACTTGTTCACTATCATACGTAACTTTTTTTTAAACTATTATTTATTTTTCAACTACGGATTGGACTTGAACCATAACTGTAAAAATAACTTGAATATGCGTAAATTAATCTAGTTTACTTTGTAAATATCCAATGTTCAAAGTGGCCTTTTCTGATTTTACAAAAGGGCCTAGATTTTTTTATTATGACATTGCGGCTAAGCATTACTGAAACCGAATATCCAAATTATCCCAGCTCTATTCTGAAGTAAAGGAATATTCCTAGGTCTTCAATAGAAGATTGATTATACAAAGTAGGTATTTGGGTAGATTTATAGCTCGTAGACATATTTCTTTTATAAAAGGCCTGGAGGTTTCCGTAAGGTTTTAGGCTGTAATTTATTAGCACCCACTGTAATATTTTACAGCTTTTTACCACACTAGTTTTTTTCATTGTACTAGTGGAAATCTCTGTGACGTTGTCCTTGTTAAGTAATTTTTTTATACAAACTTCCATCTTTCCCTTGCGTTCTCTAGGAGTTGAATTTCGGGAATTCCTTTTAGTGCACCCCACAATCATAAGAAAAATATACCCTTCAAGTTTCACGCTTCTAAAATGGAGTAAACGTAATAACAAAACCATGAAAACTTAAAAATCCTTGAAATACTAAAAGAGTGAAATATTTACACATTTCCATAAAAATACCCCTTGGATTGAATATGAAATATTACACCCCACAATAACCCTTACGCTACGGGTACTTCCAACAAAGAAACAGACGGACCCCATACCCCATAGAATGAGGCACAACTGACCGTAACGAGCCTATCGAGTATTTATAGGAGACTATTCAAGCCAGTGGTCATACGGAACCGGCGGTGAAAGGGTTGAGTCACTTCATAAGGGAAAAAATGGTAGATAGCTAAAAGTGTTTTTAAGGTTTATAACGAGTTAAGGTTCCGATATTACAAATAAAATGTACATTGAAAAGTTTCACATGTGACATTAAGATAAGAATTTTGTTCAATAATAATTTTTACATTACAATTAATTATATAATTCACATTTTTCTGAATTCAAAGCCGTAAACTGCATAGAAGCTAATCCGTAATTTCATAATAATATTATAAAAGCGAATATAACTCTGTCTGTTTGTTTGTCTGTTACTTTAGTACGTCGAAATTGCTAAACGGATTTCAATAGCATTTGGAATATACTAACTTCGTAACCTGGAATTTATAGAAAGTCTGTATGATAATAGTTTTTTTTATATTAGACTACCTCGGTGGCGTGGCGGGCGAGGGCTCGGCTGAGACGCAAGAGGCGCGGGTTCGATTCCCGCTACGGAAGAAATGTTTGTATGTTCTGCAAATATTTCTTCCGGCTCTGGGTGTTGTAGTATATCATCTTACTTATATTATAAATGCGAAAGTTTGTGAGTTTGGATGTTTGGATGTTTGGATGTTTAGATGTTTGGATGTTTGGATGTTTGGATGTTTGTGCCTCAATCACGCCTAAACGGCTGAACGGATTTGAATGAAACTTGGAATATACATAGTACATGTACTGGATTAACATATAGGCTATTTTTTATCCGGATACCACGCGAGCGAAGCTGCGGGCGGCAGCTAGTATATTATAAGTATGTATTTACAAAAAAAAGGTATATATAAGTATTGTATCAGCCATCTGGTGCCCATAGTACAAGCTTTGCTTAGTTTGGGGCTAGATGGCGCTGTGTGAAATGTCCACAAATATTTATTTATATTTATATTACTCAAAATCTTGTTCCATATAACGTGATGCAAGTATAAGTGACATAACCATTTCAAAACTTAGCTACGTATTCAATCGTCCCTGTGGCAGGGAAGGGTTATCGCGTGGTTATAATGACCACTCCACAATATTCGGCGTTTATTTGTTTTGGATTAGTGTCTGCTACTAATGATTACGCCCGACTTGACCTGTCAACGAATCTGTTCTTACTATTAGTATATTTTACCTACGTGCTCCTCTTATTATATTCATTACTAGCTGCCGCCCGCGGGTTTCCTCAAGATGTTTTCCTTCACCGTTTGAGACTACTGATATAAGCGCACATAAATTTTTCGCACAGAAAAATCCATTGGTACACGTCCAGATTTGAACCCACAGCCTTAGGATCGGAAGGCGGGGTCACTACCAACTAGACCACCAGTGCTCTCAAAGAGTACCTTAAGTCTCTTTAATTTCCACATTGGTAGTGGCCCGAGTAGTAGGTAAGATCTTTAGAGCTGAACGTACCAAAAGTCTATTATATCACGAACTTACGCCACCATCTTTTGATAACGTTGAATGCAGCGCTCGTGTTAAAGTTGGAAACTTCACCTCACTACAAGCTTGTGAAAACATGTTATCTTTGTAACAGCGTGCACTCATTTTGCAGTAGAAATATTCTAAGCAGGGTGATGTTTCTTGCAAGTCTCAATCAAAGTAGAAAATCACCATTTCATTGGAAAATATGTTAAAAACAATATCATCTTCCTGCCCTTATCCCACTCTATGTGGGGTAGGCACAGCATGATCCTTGGATCATGCTGTGCCGACCCCACGTAATCCTTGGATCATGCTGTAAGAGTTGTGGCTGAGGTATTTATGACCGGCCGCCTGCCTAAAATATGTTAAAAACAACACAAATTGATTTTTTTTCCCGCTACGATATCAAATTATCCTCAATAAGTGCCTACTTTTTATACCAAGTTCGTCTGGAACTTTGTAGCCGTAAGTTAATTAAAAAAATTAAAACAGAATTTCTAATATCAGGAGGTTTTGTGTTATTTTAGACATAATCAACAAGGTGGGTACAAACAAACATCTCCTTAGCGACAAATAAATATACTTTAAGAAACGTCAACTTGGTAAATCATCATCATCTTCCTGTCCTTATCCCACTCTATGAGGGGTAAGAGTTTTGGCTAAGGTGTTTTATGACCGGCCGCCTGCCTGACGTCAACTCTCCTTAGGAATACTTGCTTATTGTATCTCATCATGTTGGAGGATACTATCCCTTAGTCGACTTTAATAACATGAGTAATTTTCATCCAAAAAATTGAAGTCAATTTTTCTATAGTATAAAAAAACTCATTAATTTTAGAAGATATCTTTATCACCAGCTCTTCATCACTACACATACACACACTGAACTCAAACTTTTTGAACTTTTAACCTCTCAAAGGAATATACCAATCTTAGCATTACGAGGCCCAACAGACCCTAGCAATAAAAAAAGCCTCAATCCATCGGATCGAAATCCAAAACAAATAAAATATTTACCCTCGGGGGTGCAAATAATCATACCTACAATAGAAGAAGGTTGGCAAGGAGGGACTACGGCTGGAGTAGCCTTTTTATCAAGTAGCAGCCATTCTTTTATTGAGAGCAGTATTAAACTTGAAATTGTAAAAGTACTTTTTAGCACTACTTAAAAAAATATTATGTACACATACATTTATACATTTGTTTCCCATAGGGGTAGGCATTAATGTTTTTTTATTGAAATTAAAAGCAAATCCGAAATTTTTTTAAAAAGAGATCTGTCTTAGGAAGTAAGATTTTTGGTGTTGTAAATTTACACATTGTATTTTTTATTTTGACAAGGATAAGTAAAAGTACTCGATGATTTTATTCAAAATTGCGCAAGCTGTAACGCCACGATTGAGGTACAAACATACTAACTTCAACATATTTATAACAAACTACGCATATACAATGTTAGTAGGATTTTCATAAAATAAATAAATAAACCACTTGTACTGTATCAAATTGTCATAAAATGTAGCTCCTCCAACCACCGCCCCGACACTAGGCGAGGGGCCAAAGTGGCTATACCTGAATGGCTAACTTGCACCCTTCTCCTCTCGCGCTATTCAGAACAACCTTTTCAGCTAAAAATTAAACCCATTTTTTAACCACACTTATAGTTCGTGTAATTTTTAATTGCGTGTTGGGATGGGTATTTGTTAAGTTGAGGTTTTAAGACGATGCTGAAAAACTTTGAAAGTCATTGCTGTTTCGTTGTACATGGCTCTGACAATCTCTCTCTTTCTCTCTCTCTGGGATTTTAACTCTTCTTCTGATTTAAGAGTTTGATGGAATTGTCGGTACAACTGATTCATCTTTATCCACGTAGTTCTTCCTAGAGTAGTCTTTTGATAGAAAACTTAGCATTTTAATTACCTCTTCTTGAATTTGATTTCAGAAATGATTTGTAGGGGTCCTTATAAAGGGCTGTGTTTATAGTTATTTAGTGATGGAACATTTTAATATAATAAATCAGCGAAAGCTCTTTATGGTCCGGTGAAAGTGACCCAGGCTGACCGTTAATTCGTCGTTAATCCAGTCTAATAGATTTATCTTCGAAAGTTCGAAAAATACGCTATATTACTTTACTTAGGCAGTGACGAAAACCGGCAAACTGCAGAATAAAAAATAATTGAAAATATGTATTGTTGAAAAAGTACTCTTTTGAAGCGTACTCTAATCCACACCACACTGATTCCAAAACCGCAGCAGTAAAAACAACAAAAAAAATAACGTTAACAAAACATATTTTAAGAACAATACAATAAGACAATACGAAAAATATTGAACTCCCGGCAATCGGTTCTCCAATTAACTTGACAATTCGAAATTCAAAAAAAAATATTCTCCCATTTTAACCCTTAATATCCATGCGGGGTCGAAAGAGCCCTTCGGCATTCAGTGGGGCTCGACTAAAGGGTACTTATGACCCGGCCTCTATTATGACAGGAGTGGGGGTTTACAATTCAAGACTTAAGAAAAAAACTAGACGCCATTTTTATATTTCAGGTTTTTTAATTGCGAATTTTGTGAGTACCTACTGGTTGTGACGTTTTAAAGTTAGATGGAGTCTGTGAGAATGTTTGCATTTTTTGTATTAAAATTTTAAAAAATAACATACATACATTTTCACTCCCGTACCTCTAATGGAGTGGGCAGAGCCACAAGAAATCTTGCAGCCACTTCTGATTTAAAGTCCTAAGATGGATATGTTGAACCATGGTGACAGGTGATCAGCCCATCGCCCATAAAAGTGGCCCATCATGTTGGAGATGATACTATCCCTTAGTTGACTTTTACGACATGCTCGGGGAGAGAAGCAGCTAGGCGCATTAAAAATTAAATTATTTAGTATTTCCATAACACAATTTTCTGAAAGTGTTTGATCTATCTATTAATACTGATACTGTGATACTATTTTGAAAATAAAAACCATTCAAATCGAGTTCGCACCCGAAGGGTTCCGTACTATCGTACATTAAAAATATTTCTTACACATTCGTCTCGTTAATCTTCTTTCATTCGTCCTCGCTACATGAACGAACCATCTTAATATACCTTTCTCAATCCCCAAGTAGTGGCCCAATACAACAAATAGTAAAACAAGAATCCTTCACAGCAAATATTTAGTTTAATTTGGAATTTGGAATTCATAAGATCTAAGCACACAGTGTAAACACACACAGCACGTAATCTCATGAGATAGATGTTAATAGACTTCATAAACGATTGTAGCAATTCAATTTCACAGTCAAAAGAGACACAGTGGAGGCATAACAGTAGAACAACTTTCTCATTACATTACAAATTGTTGGAAGTTGACGTGTCAGGTTATCATTTCATTTTAATTTAATTTGTGTCATGGTATGTGATAATTTCATTTCAAATAATTTGAAATGAAATTATCGTATAATTATTATAGCGTCATTTTGAGAGCAGACTTGCAAGTATTCTGATGTTCATTATGGTATTTTAATTAATATTATTTTCTATACATATAGAAGCTCGGAAAACACTCTCTACTAATATTATAAAAGCAAGTTTGTGTGGATGTGACGATTTGAATGAAACTTGGAATACACATAGTATGTGTGCTGGAATAAGATATAGGCTACTTTTTGTTTGGATACCACGCGAGCTAAGCCGCGGGCGAAAGCTAGTTTTCATTATATTTTTTACTATAAGTATCTAACATGGACATTGTGCAGAGATATCTAAAAATATGATTACCGCGTTTTTCTCGAAACCGCCATTTTGCAAGTACCTACTGCATTTGCTATTACGAGGGCAAATATACATACTACGTAACCTAGAATAATCAATAGACTATTTTTACACAGTTACAAAGCGAGCGAAGCCGTAGGAGGAAGTGAGTAAGTGTATGTTGTCCTTCTGTCGTACACCGCTCTGTGTTAGTTTCGGAGCTCTGCATATTCCGTTTGGAAGCCGCTCACGCGTGAAAACATTACCATCGACTTCTTAGAGCCAAGTTAATCTGCTTATAATGCTCATACGGGCAACTTTTACAGCGATTATTTGATTATAGATAGATCATTAGATGGCGCTGAGTGAAATGACCATAATTATTTATTTATTTACTAGCTGCCGCTCGCTGCTTCGCTCGCGTGGTACACGGATGAAAAGTAGCCTATATGTTAATCCAGCACACGTACTATGTATATTCCAAGTTCCATTGAAATCCGTTTATCCGTTTAGGCGTGATTGAGGTACAAACATCCAAGCTCACAAACTTTCGCATTTATAATATAAGTAAGATTATTGTTGATGGCACTGATAAGCGCTCGGCTGAGACGCAAGAGGCGTGGGTTCGATTCTCGCTGCGGGAAAAATGTTTGTTCTAGTAGTGTTGTTTTTTTGTGTTCCAGTGTTCTAGTTTGTTGGAACCAGCTCCAGTATCATAACATAACACCATAATACCAGTCCCGAAGAAATATTTGCAGAACATGCAAACATTTCTTCCGTCGGGAATCAAACTAACACCTTTAACCTCTAAACCAGGCTTTTGTTTCAATTTAAAAGAAACGCGAGGATAAAATTGCCTTAAATTGCCCGTGTGTTGTCTTAACAGCATCTTCAGTTTGTTTATTCTGAGAAGCAATTTTACATGATACAGGAAAATCTTATGAATTCTTAAGATTTCCTCTAAGCATGGCGCGTCTTTAAATCTTTGACAAGATAGAACAAAGCCGTGGGATTAAAAATCACAATATGAACAAATCAATAAGTAAATAAATATTTTTGGACATTTCACACAGCGCCATCTAGCCCCAAACTAAGCAAAGCTTGTACTATGGGCACCAGATGGCTGATAGAATACTTTTATACTTTTTTTTGTAAACACATCGATCGACGACCTCTGTGGCGTGGCGGGCGAGTGCTCAGCTGAGACGCAAGAGGCGCGGGTTCGATTCCCGCTGCGGGAGAAATGTTTACATGCTCTGCAAATATTTCTTCCGGGTCTGGGTGTTGTAATATGTATTATAAGTATGTATTTAAAAAAAAAAAAAAAGTATAAGTATTATGTATTCTATCAGCCATCTGGTTCCCATAGTACAAGCTTTGCTTAGTTTGGGGCTAGATGGCGCTGTGTGATAAGTCCTCAAATATTTATTTATTTATTTATTATTATTTACATACGCATGATACATAATACTACAACACCCAGACCCGGAAGAGATATTTGCAAAACATACAAACTTTCTCCCGTAGCGGGAATCAAACCCGCGCCTCTTGCGTCTCAACCGAGCACTCGCCCGCCACGCCACCGAGGTCAAATGGTATTACTTGAATGCCTTTTCAAGATTTAAACTTAAAATAGAATAGAACTTCGTTTAATGGAATTAAAACACCAAAATAATAAAGAAAATATTACTACTCATGTCACTAGTTATTTAAAACAGTGTGGTGAAAGCACTACAGTGCGCTTCAAAGAGGCTCTTTTTGTGCACTCGACGCATGTTTAACCACAAAACCATAACCATAAAAGTCTCCGCCCACTTCCCTGTTTCATAGCAGAATCGTCAGCGTCACAATAAAGCAAAGAAAACTTTTTACAGGACTTTGCTTTGCTTTTTAGGATTCCGTAACCGAAAGGTGTCAACGGGGTCTTGTTATTAAGCCGCCACTGTCCGTCCGTCCGTCTGTCAGCGGGCTGTATCTCATAAACCGTAATAGGTAGAGAGTGGAAATTTTCAGTGCGTATTTCTATTGCCGCTAACAAATAATAAAAATAAAATAACATTTATGTAACGACGGTACGGATAACTTCGTGTGCGAAATCGTCTGTACGATGTCTTGATAATAAGAAAACAAAATATCAAGAGTCATTTGCAAATGGCTTCTTTTACTAAATTAAGTTAAAATTCTGAAATACTAGGTACATCTGTTTGAACGATACTCCGAACCACACCGAATTCTCTGCAGACACAAAACAGAGGCAGCTTCCAAGCCTCCAAGCCTTTGTTTAAACACCTACCGTCTTTAGACGACCGTGATATACTCATCATCATCTTCCTGCCCTTATCCCACTCTATGTGGGGTCGGCACAGCATGATCCTGCGATCATGCTGTAAAAGTTTTGGCTAAGGTGTTTTATGACCGGCCGCCTGCCTGACGTCAACCCTCCTTGGGAATACTTGCTTATTGTATCTCATCATGTTGGAGGATACTATCCCTTAGTCGACTTGTACGACATGCTCGAGGAGAGAAGCAGCTGGACGCATTCTGTTTTTTCCTTACTCCCAGTCCAGCAGAGAAGTACCGTGATATACTGGTAATGGAAATAAAACCGGTCAAGTGTGAGTCGAATTCGCACACGAATGGTTCCGTACCACCGTACATGTAAATAAATGATTCTAAGATGAGAAAGAACTGTATAATATCGTGGGTATCAGAAACTACGAGTATCATGGTATCATTTTGTAATTTACGTCGCACATATAACGGTCACAGTGTTATAAGAAATCCAATCTTCAGGGACACCTACCTTATAACGAAGCAGACACCTGCTTATCATTCAGCATTACGAAGTAAAGCTGTTTCCCAACCGACGCGACGCCACTACTTGGAAACAGTCAAACACAAATAATATTCAATAGTATTCATTAGGTTTTGTTTTGCAATTCGATTAATATGTAGCTCAGAATAGTTTTTATTGTAAGTACTTATCTCTTTTTTATACGGTTGGTCTGGTTCGCGAAAGGAGCCTGTTTGAAACGCACTTTAATCATTTCAAAACAGAGGTTTGGAAGGACTAGTGCCATTGAGCATACTAAAATGTTTGTAAAAGGAACCTAGGACGATTCTCTGACTACTCTTAGTTAAAGTATCTTGAGTTGTTTGAGAGGCTGTGCTCTGCCATTGCTTGACACAATCGTGAGCATGATTCCAGTCAGTTCGTGTCAGTGTCAGTCTATCCGCGTCGGTTCACACGCAGCTTTACTCACAAGAATTGGAAACACTCAACTTTCCTTTTACAGAATTGAAAACAAGTTGAAGTTACAACTTTACAATGTTTACGAGTTTACAACTGCTTTACAATTTACAAGTTCCGCGATAAATCTATTGAATTCTGAATTATGGCATTAAATGGACGATTTAATTGTTTTATTGAAACTTTTGGGAATGCTCAAAATGGAAACGTTGTTTTGTATCTATTTTTGATTGACTAAGAATATTTTAACGATATCTAAATATAGTAAACTCCGGAAAAACTTGGAAAGTCTTGCTAAATATACCTCATCTTCCGCTTACTTGACAAGCCTTTCTATTGAAGCGCTCGTAGCGTAGCTTGCTTAGACGTTCTTTATTAGTTAAGCAACGTTGTGCGTGTTCACATTTTGATGGGTGACCGCAAGTGGCATTACGAGCTGGGCGCTTCCATGTTTCATAGGGCACGTTAAATTGCCGGTCCCGGCTTTTAAGTCGTTAAGCCATGACGGAGGCCTTACGGCGGCCTAAAAACTCCATCACAAGAGTTGGCCACTAGCTCATACGAACATACTTTACCATGATTCGATCAAATCATCGAAAATACCCCGTTATAAGTGCTATTAATAATAACCATGAAAGCTTAAAAACCTTCTCATACTAGAAAGAAACCATTAAATAATAATTTAGGTCACCGTCATCAAAAAACCCTAATTGTTGTTAGTCAAACGATTAGTCCTCAGGAACACAACGGTGAATCGGAATTGAACCCACGACCCGCCATTAGGCCTCAAAAATAAACCGTCGATTGTCTTCCGATCGACAAAGAGGCAATATTAACCGTTGGCCTTGAAGCAGGACGGACTCACGCTTCGCTGCGCACTCCTTGTGAGCCCTTGCTAGCTCACGACACGATTGTTGTAAAACCGTTAAGATGACTGTGTAGCTTACGATACGACTTCTTTAAAAGAATGTAAGGTGTAGCTTACGACATTTGTAAAATCGTTAGGTTAAGTAAATATACGAGTTTTGTAAAAGCGTTGAGTTGAAATATCTTGTAGCTTACAAAGCGATTTCTGTAAACTTGTTGCAATATAATGACTTTTGTAAAATCGTTGTGATATCGAGCAGATTACGAATATGAATATTACAAATGCGAAGGTTTGTGAGGATGTGACGATGTTTGTGCCTCAATCACGCCGTAGCGGCTGAACGGATTTGAATGAACCTTGGAACATACATAGTATATGCTGGAATAACATATAGGCTACTTTTTATACTGGCATCACGCGAGCGAAGCCACGGGCTGAAGCTAGTAAATAAATAAATGTTAATAAGGCTTTGGCGTGTGCAGGTATTAGTCTGGGGCTTGTCTGAAGTCGGTCCAGATGTCGTATCGTGTAAAGGTCTGCGAGTGAGGCGTCGTGCGACGTCGGCTAACCGCGCGGGAAGCGCGCCTCACTGCGCACACATCCCGCGACACTTCACTTTACTTATGCTTTCACAGTTTCTACGCATTTGCCTCAAACAAAACAATATAGCTTATAAAGCTTTTTGAATGTACATACCTACATAAATATTATCACACCCGTATCCCTAAGGGTGGGTAGAGAAGGAATTTTATGAAAACTTGCAGCCACTCCTGATTTAAAGTCCCAAGATGGATATGGTGAACCATGATGACAGGTAATCAGCCCATCGCCCACATAGGTCCATCATGTTGGAGAAGATACTATCCCTTAGTCGACTACGATTATTTGTGATATTTGTGTACACGTATTGACAATGTCTTTCCTGTGGACAAGGCTGACTAAGCTGAAAAGATGGGATAGGTGCTGGGCAAGCCTACTCCATCTTAATTCGTCCCGTTTGTGAAGGTAAAAGTTGCCTCCTGTATAAATCATCTACTATAGATAGTAAAAGGCCTTTATTTGTGGTATAGATCATCATCATCAGCTTATAAGCAATCCACTGCTGGACATAGGCCTCCCCTAATGAGCACTATGGCGCCTTATCTTCGCATCCAGCCTCTGCCAGCAGCTAGCAGCAGATCGTCACTCCACCTAACCTATGCCTAGACTCCGGCTATGACGGTGTAGCTTGTTTTGACGTTCTTCATTGATCGATGAAGTTAAGCAACGGTTGTGCGCGTTTACAATTGGGATGGGTGACCGCAAGTGGCATTACGAGCCGAGCGCTTCCGTGCTTCCGAGGGTACGTTAAATTGTCGTAAAATTTTAAGTCGTTAAGCCATGACGGAGGCCTTCAGGCGTCCTAAAAACTCCGTCACAAGAGCTACTAGCTCATACGAACTTACTTTAGAAAACTAAGGAGAACTAGACCGACATAACTCTTAGAATAAGCAGATTAAAGTGGCAATGTGCAGGTAATAGCTAGAAGAATAAATAACCGTTGGGGAGTACCTACTTGCAGCACCGATTCTCACGGTTTATCCGCCTCGCTTCACTGGCGATGTGCTTCTAGCTACTCACTAGCTGCTGGCGTAACCTTTAGCTCACCCCATTAGGTACACGTTAGGTACATAATCACGCCCGTGTTTCTAATGGGGTGGGCAGAGCCACAAGTTATCTTGCAGCCACTCTTGATTCAAATTCCTAAGATGGGTTTATGATGGATATACTTTACTCTTATAGTATGAAAGTTTTTTTTATTTTTTTGTTTGTTTGTAACGAATAGGCTCCGAAACTACTGGACCGATTTCAAAAATTCTTTCACCAATAGAAAGCTACATTATCAGGAACCAGTATAGGCTATAATATATTTTCAAAATATTAGGGATCCGTAAGAAAATTGCAATATTGTAACCAAAGGTAGAAAACCCAAAATAGTTTTTGGCATGCGCTGTGAAAACTATTGATTATAGAACAAAATAATTTACTACACGCGTACAAAGTCGCGGGCAACAGCTACTTATAAATAAAAGAGTGTGTGAGCGACTGTGTGTTTGTCTTTAGTCATATCCGTAATGACTCAACTGGGATAGAATATTTTTAATCTATTTTAATTAGAAGCCTTTACTCAGCAGTGTGTGTCATTGGCTGTATAAATCAATAGCAATAGATAGATTTTAATTAATATCCTTACTGATATTATAAACGCGAAAGTTTGTATGTATGGATGTTTGTTACTCTTTCACGCAAAAACTACTGAACGGATTTAAATGAAACTTGGAATACGCATAGTACAATGACTGGAATAACTTATAGGATATTTTTTAATCGGGAAACACGCGAGCGAAGCCGCGGGCGGCGGTTAATATTAAATGTTCTCACAAGTAACTCGAGTCACTTCAGTTCTTTGTAACCAGCGTGGTGAAAGGTCTACTTTCGTGAATTACTTTTGTAATTGACTGTGCTGAGGTCACTAGAGGTCATAGCGGGTGCTAAGGATACCAAGCGAAGCGGAACTTCTGCGTGAGAACAGTTCGTCTTAAGCGCCATTTACATGGAGAGTTTTTCTGGCGTCTTAGAGTAAGTTCTATAATAACTTTTTACTATTTAACGTCTATTCTTCAAATGTAACTTTTATGATCTCTTTAATTTTAAGGTTTTTAATTGTAAGATATTTTTGTATTCATAAGAGGTTTAGTTTGGACAATTCAAGAACTCGTAGGCAAATAACTCATTTCAACTTGTGTCGTCGTGAAACGCTTGATTATAATCACCTTCTGAATAGTCGGTCTCGGCTTTTAAGTCGTTAAGCCATGACGGAAGCCTTTAGGCGGCTTAAAAACTCCGTCACAAGAGTTGGCCACTAGCTCATACGAACTTACTTTACCTTACGAATATCGTTTGACATACAATGCAAGATTTTTGTTTTTTTTTTGTTGAATGTAAATTGTGAATGCGATTATCGTCTGAAGATTATCGCATACGAGACTTTAATACGATTTCTCGCCCTAAAACGTAAGATAAACTGTAAATGTAAATCCGACCCGCAACCGTAAGATCGGAAGGCGGGGTCACTATCATTAGACAGTCTATTTTAATTTAAACAATCTAGTTAGTTTTAAATAATAAAACACACGTTACTGACTGCCTACACCATAAGTCTTAGAAGCATGAAACTTGAAGCGTATATTCCTCTTCTGGTGCAGAGATACAGGAAAGTATTCCCGAATTACCTGACGAGCCTTTTAATCTTTTCACCACACTGGTTCGAAAGAACTAGTGAATGAATGAATGATTGTAAATGAACGACTCGTATACGTTTGTTACATAATAATTATTATGTTGTAATTACAATATTGGTTTATCCCATAATACTGTTTACGTGGTTTTTATAGTTGTACTCAAAGTTATTAATGAAATAGCTTAATTTCAGTTTTTGAGTAGTTTCGAAATCGGATGGAAAGTCAAAAGTGTTTCAAACCACATTCAGTAGGGTTGCCGATTTTGACAAAAAAATTCATTTATTTATTTCTTTTTTTAAATTAGTTTTTTGCACAAGTCATACACTTTTCACCTCGGACGACCTCGGTGGCGTGTCGGGCGAGTGCTCGGCTGAGACGCAAGAGGCGCGGTTTCGATTCTCGCTGCGGGAGCAATGTTTGCATGTTCTGGGCGTGAATAATTTAAGTAAAACGCACAATTGACACAAAGAAGAAGATGAACAAATAAATAGTAAACGGATTGGAATATACATTTGGATTAAAATGTGAGGTACTTTTAAAAAAAGCAAAGATGTGGGCAGTTTAAATAGACGCTCAAAATAGCCAACCCTACCCATAAAGGTATTTATTACAAAATATAATATTTGAACTCATTAACATGATGGCCTCAGTTTCATGTTCAATAATTTGGCTCATTTTCAATACTTACTAAAATTTATTTATTAACACACTTCAATGGAAGGTTGGAATTATTTTAGAGCAATGTTTTATGCTAATGGTACCCGCGTTTTTGCTTATAATACCAATACTATTATTAAAATTTATTTTGAAAAAAAAACATCAGTTACCTCATTATAGTATTAAATCCCACCCAAAGGTAAAATAACAGTACCAGTACAAATAAATGCACTACTTTTGTTATTTCATATCACCACACTATATTGTTATAAAAATAGTTTGGTTACTCTGTCAATAAAGTACCGGGAAATGAAATGTTACTTATTATTAGAAACTAATTATATCGCTCAAATTAATAATACACTAACGCCACTGAATGATCCTATCATTAAATTTTTAAATTTAATGACACTGAACGGATTTGAATGAAACTTGGAATATACATAGTACATTGTGCTGGATTAACATAATAGTCTATTTTTATCCGGGTAGCGAGTGAAGCCGCGGGCGGCATCTAGTATAAAATACAGTTGTGCCTACTTAGCGAGATAAAAGAGTTTTGCAAATTCTTAAGACGAATTTTTAAACTTTCCCGGCCTCAAAAAACAGAATGTATTATTTGCTTCGAAATTTAAAGAAGTCGGATCAGCGATGCTGAAAGAATTACACCATTAGAGGCACCTTTCTTGCCATAAACCCATAAATAATTAAAGTGCGCTTCAAAGAAGCTCATTTCGTGCACTAAAAACTCTAAAAATGATTTAAAAATCACCAACTTCAGTAAGCATTAGACTAAGTAGTAGGTACCTACCAAAAAGCGAGTAAATCCGCGCGATAGCACTAACACAACAACAGACTGCATTAATATCCTATCTGTCCCAGGGGATCGTTTTACAAAATTCAAAATGACGTCATAAAAGCGCTACACAGAATTCGAACTCGAAATACTAACAAAACGTTTACAAATTTACGCTGCAAACGATATTACGTTTAAACACCTACGTAATAGAATTCAAATTCCGAGACTATTACGTTTGGAGCTAATGGAACAGCCCCCGACATCGCTTGCGTTGACTTTTTCCATCTTTCCGCTGCGTTCTCTAGGAGTCGAATTCGGGAATTCCTTCCTTAATGCACCACTATGCCATAACAGGAATTTACCCTGCAAGTTTCATGCTTCTAGGACTTATGGATTAGGCTGCACGGTCAGTCAGTCAGACAGTAACGTATCGTTTTATATATTTAGATTGTTTGGAGTGCAGCGAGAATCCAATCGTCGAAATGAGGGGTAAAGTATGATTTTCTTTAGCGGAAACAACACAACCTATTCCAAACCTTATCTCTATAGACACAAGGTTCAAATCCCCTTGCATTTGTTTCTAGAAAATCGTAAGCAATTTTGAGCTGTAGTGTTTAAGGAATAAAGTTGGGATTTGTTTGAGCGGAGTTGTTCAAGTGATGACATTACTTTGCATCTTCTGCAGTTTGTAATATTGTTATAGTGGATTTTCCCGCGGATTTTCTGGAGAGTCAGAAGACCCCCGAGGGCACTCAATGTCTTTGAATGCCGCTATTTTTGTCGTTTTCTGGTTCTGTCAAAGTCAGTGACTTAGATCAAGTGTTTTTAAACACAAACAAAGAATTAAAAAAAAATACTTTGCCTTCCGCGCTAGTTGTGGGTTCGATTCCCCATAGGAAAAATTGTGTGAAAATAGATGCTTGACGACCTCGATATGCATCTGAACATAGATAGGTACTATTTTACTCGACAAATAAAACTTTTTTAACTTATCAATATCCGTTTACCCAAGATGTTAAAAAGGCTTTTTATAAGTGACAGAATGTTTTTTATTCATAAAACACAATCTCAAACCTTATTTCAACTTAAAATGCTCTCAAAATACAACATTATTCCCAAAACCTCTCTTGAGGTAACCAATACCACCTGTCATGTCAACTATTGAAATCCTCAACATTAACCACGAAACCAGCCGCCTTGACCCCTCATACAAGCTAAAGCCAACCTTAACCCAAAGGAATAGAGTTCACAATAACTTAACTCAAAGTTCAGGAAAACTGGTCAAGTGGTAAATCAGCCACCTTGAACTCTAAACCCAGCAAAAATCAACCTTATCCCAAAGATATAAGGTTCACAAATTCTTATCATAAGGCTCAGAGTAAACTGGTCATGTGGCGAATTATACACACTTTTACAGGGCTAAGCCAAGCGGATATAAACCTTATTGTGAAGGTAATAAGGAGGCGGATAATCTGAAATGCGATAGGAAGCCGTAGGTTGAACTCGGGAGGATGCGACCCGATTGTTTTTTGACCCTATTTATATCCGACATCGTCATCAAAGTTGGTTTAGCAAATTAATCTGGAAATACCAATGAAACTAGCTGTCATGTGATGGATTTCCAATGTATTTATCCATCCAGTCCACATTGACCGGGAAGAAGGAAATAAATATGCCAATAATAGGTACTATTTGGAGGAAAAATTATGCCTACTTTTTTTGAAAAGAAAAGAGATTAAATTCAGGTCATATAGTATGTTTCTACCCTCAGGTAGGTTTTTATGGCAAGAAATAATTTAGGCTGATGATGATGAAGGTATAGAGTATTTTTTACATAGTTCGAAATAAAATAAAATTAAAATATATGATTTTTTTATCACTATTTTCTGGTAGTCAATTAGTTCTTCGTGTTTGCTGTGTTGACTTAAAATCATTTAACTAATTTTAAACTTTATAATTTAGTTCAGACCATTAAGTTAGCTATAAAAAGCTTAACATGTCCACAATCGCGTACAAAAAGGTTTCATTTTAAAAGCAGTACATTCGTGCACAAAACATCCGCAGCGCAACGGAAGCCAGTCGCGATAACGCTGTGTACTCGGCTGTACGCGAAAAGGTTTAATGTGTCGTGGCCTGTAAAAAGAATCAACAATTGAATCATTTTACAGGGTTTTTTTGGGGCTTTATTTTTTACGGCGACCTCCGTTGTGTATGACGGAGAGACGAGAGGTATGGGTTCGATTGTCAGTACAAAAGATAAGTCTGGGTGTTGTACTTGAAGCGCTGGTGGTCTAGTTGGTAGTGACCCCGCCTTCCGATCGTCGTGGGTTCAAATCCGGTCGTGTACCAATGGATTTTTCTGTGCGAAAAAATTATGTGCGCTATACCAGTACTCTCAAACGGGGAAGAAACCCGCGGCTAAGTCTGCTCCGCACGTATTGACCATGTCTTTCCTGTGGACAAGGCCGACTAAGCTGAGAGGATGGAATAGGTGCTGGGCAAGCCTACTCCATCTTAATTCGTCCCGGACACAACAGCCTCCCGTTTGTGAAGGTAAAAGTTGCCTCCTGACGCTGTATAAATCATCTACTATAGATGGTAAAAGGCCTCAGTTTACTAGAAGTTATTGATACCCACGACACACAATTCTGTTACTTTGGTGCTATTTTTACCCGACTGCGAAGAGAGTAATGTTTTGAGGTGAACCATGTATTTTGTTTTGCTGTCGTTATAGCCTTAAGGGTTGGACTGATTTTGACAAATGACGTGTCGTCGGATTGGTCTGGGACACTTGACATAGGATAATATGAAGTGTCAAAGTGTCAAAAAATCCAATAAAAATAAGTTCCATGCATTCAAGATTTTTTGAGAGTGCTGGTGGTCTAGTGGTAGCCGCCCCGACTTCCGAACCTAAGACCATTGGTTCAAATCCGGTCCAATCCGGAACCACTGGTTCGAAATAACTAGCGACACAGCTGTTTATTTTTTCTATAAATATTGGTTTATATATTTTCTATAGTAGTAAAAAAATTACTATATAAAAAACCGGTCAAGTGCGAGTCGAAATAGCACACGAAGGGTTCCGTACCAACCTACATGTATAAATGTACATGTTTCTTGTATGTGGTCCTCTTATTTTTTTCTATTTCATTTTACGGCAATAGAAATACACACTGAAAATTTCAATTCTTTACCTATTTCGGTTCATAAGACAGCCCGCTGACAGACAGACGGACGGACGGACGGTCGGACAGACGGACGAACGAGGAGGCTTAGTAATAGGGTCCTTTTGGCACCCTTCGGTTATTACGTCCTTAGACTTCTTGAAGTCCTTAGATTGAAGTAAAAGCTATTGACTCCTGACTTCGCTTATACCGATCTCCCGACGAGAAAGTAGGTACTATTGGTTCTCGATTTACTATTCAGATAGAGTCGTATTAGCATCGTGCAAGGTACCCTGACTTTCAATCCTAACGTCATTGGTCATTGCTGGGTATAGAATAGAACAGTACAGAGTATGTTTGTATTTAGTACATACACACAAGAAAATGACTAAGTAAATCAGAATAAACAAACAGAGGTAAAACAAAACAAATGTGTAAATAAACAAAGAAATCACGGAAACAATAAAAACAAATTATATTTTTTGTGTGGGCCACCGTTTTTTTTATTTTTAGCGGTATTTATTTAAGTTCGTATGAGCTAGTGGCCAACTCTAGTGACGGAGTTTTTAGGCCACCTGAAGGCCTCCATCATGGCTTAACGACTAAGGCGGAACCGACTGTTTAACGTGCCTTCCGAAGCACGGAAGCGCTCAGCTCGTAATGTCACTTGCGGTCACCCATCCCAATTGTGACTGCGCACAACGTTGCTAAACTTTAACGATCAATTAAATAGCAGTAATAGAAATACACACTGTGAAAATTTCAACTCCCTAACTATTACGGTTTATGAGATACAGCCCGCTGACAGACAGACGTACGGACGAACGGATAGCGAAGGCTTACTAATAGGGTCCCGCTGGCCTCCTTCGGGCACGGAACCCTAAAAGAGTTCTTCGTTCAAATAAAAAACATTATTTCCTCTCTGTAACATCTAAAAAGGTAACATCAGACACAGTGAGAAATAGGCTGTCAAGAACTTTGGTAGGGGGCAGGTGGGTCACGCTTCGAAACTTTGATCTACCTTCTCTGGGGGAGGGGGGGGGGGGAGGGCCACAAATCACAGCACGCTGTATAGCGCCGTAAATTATGGACACCCTGTATACGCATGGACGAAATTGGAGAGTTTTGCATGAAGCAAAGGTTTAATTTGGCCCGGCTATTGGATACCTGGATTTTTTGGGAAAGGATTTTATTGAGATGTAGGGCGCTGACTTTGTCCGGGATGAGTTTTTTGTTTTGCAGAACATGCTAATATTTACGCTGTGGGAATCGAAGCCCCTCTTAAGCTATGGTCCTTGTCACCATACCACCGAGGTCGTCCTGCCTTACAGTTGAGTCCTCTAAGAGTTAAACATTTTTCATTTATTTATTTAAAAAAATGTTCCTTCCTATTAGCAGGTTCATAAAACCCTTTCACCACACCGGTTCGAAAGAACTAGTGACACGACTAGAAGAAATAGCAAATACGAATAAAAAAATGTTGAACATTAAGGTGAAATGTGTGTTTGTTGTTTTATTGAAAGAATACATTAAAACCGCTATTGAACCTCAAGCAAAGCCGGGTGAATTCTAATCCAATCTAAGTGGCTTAGTAATCTTTGCTCAGGATCTGTACCACAGAATATACAAGGTGTAATATTGTAGCTCACGAACACTGTGCAATGAGAACAAAAAAAACGGTGACTAGCGGAATGTGATTTAATTAGTAAAGATACAAATAAACGCTTTCTATTCACTTTTTTAACGTCTTTATTGCCATGCATTTAAAATGTACTTTTCGTTAGTAGTTTTCAGAGCTTCGCACTTCGCACTTCGCAAAGAATGTGGCATAGCGGATTTTCTCAATAAAATCGATGTAGAACTCTGTCAATAAATGTGTTTATTCAAAAAGAACATGAAATTTTAGCATTTTTTATATGGTTCCTCAGAGTGAAAACACGTTATGACAAAAAGTAAGCTTAAAAATTGAAGTATGCTTTGATCTAGATTTCGGAAACCCTACTATATTTTCAGATGATTTTTACTTTAATAGGTAAAAATAATATTTATTTAGTTGTTGAAACCAGTTTTTTGTTTTGTAGTTTTCTTACAATTAGCAATTTTTTGATTTAGCGGGTTATTTGATTTCACTCTCGTGGTCTCACTCTGTGTCTTTCTTTTATACACCCAAAATACATAGTACTATCTCTTTCGAAATCGGTTTAGACAGGTTTAGGCGCGATGGGATAGTAGCTGATAGTAGCCTCGTAAGCAACGTTGAAATATTGTCTTGTCGTCCTGTCAGGTAGTGACTAACATTATACCAAGGCGGGTTTTCAACATCGACGCCCGATTATACTTTTCACCTTATATACTTTTTAGACCACCAGTGCTATCAAGAGGTTGGTGCTCGCTTTTTAAGCAATGATACATCAGCCGAAATGACGTCGCAAACTTTAGCCGAACTTTCGACGCCGTACTTTCAGCAGATGTGTCGAGACACATAAACAGAAAAGTTTACAAGTTTTCATTGTGCACCTTGTACTACCGTAGGTACGTCTGTAATCTCGATCACGTGTTCATCAATCTAATGAATTTGCCTTAATTTCCCGCGCCGGTGCCTCCGTGCGGTTGGCTCCACTCTAAGATAAGATAAGATAAAGCGGATGAGGGCAATGTATCGCCGGGGGTCAACAGTTCTAATTATCTTATATCTTCAACGTCCTTCTAATACCAAGCTATCCTTCCTTACTAATTCTACTAATATTATAAGTAGTATAGTTTGGGGAGAGCACTGGTGTAGTTGGTAGTGACCCCGCCTTCCGATTCGTCGTGGGTTCAAACCCGCTCGTGTATTAATGGATTTTTCTATGCGAAAAAATTATGTGCGCTATACCAGTACTCTCAAATGGTGAAGGAAAACATCGTGAGGAAACCCGCGGCTTAGTTAGCTTGTTGAATAAATGACTTAGGAAATTGAAATATTGGTCGTATGGACTTAGAGTCAAACTTCGGAACCACCCATAATAAAGCTGTCAAAAGCCCCATAGCTGTCAAACGGCGCCTCAGCTCACATTTATGGTCGGTAATCACTCAGGCACGGTTTGCATAAAAACCCATCGGCCGGTGACAAATGGGGGTAGTTTCTGAGCCCCCGGGGGCATAAATCAGGGGTACAGTCAGCAGATTGGACCTAGCGTCATGAAAAAATATATTTATGTGGATAAAACTGACTATTCCTACTACTACTTGACTCATTTGTATCGAATCAGTGTGGTGAAAGGATATAAATAGGCCTCACTGAAAGAGACTAAAACTATTGCTCAAACTTTTTAAAAATCAAGGCTACTATGACGACTCAAATATAATATTTTAAATCAGCATGAAGCGCTCGTGGCGTAGACGTTCTTGATTTATCGATGAAGTTAAGCAACGTTGTGCGCGGTCACAATTGGGATGGGTGACCGCAAGTGGCATTACGAGTTGAGAGCTTCCGTGCTTCGGAAGGCACGTTAAATCGTCGTTCCCGGATTTTAAGTCGTTAAGCCATGACGGAGGCCTTTAGGCGGCCTAAAAACTCCGTCACAAGAGTTGGCCACTAGCTCATACGAACTTTCTTAAAGCATCTTAAAACTGATGCTGTATTAATGTGGTATAAAATACATACATAAACGATGATCACGCCCATATCCCCAATAAATGAATGAATGAATGACCTTTTACGACATGCTCGTGGAGAGAAGCAGCTGGACGCATTCTATGCTTTTTCTTTACTCCCAGTCCAGCAGAGAAGTAGAAAACAATACCAAAGAAATTAGTGAAGGAAGAGAATAATATTAATTTTAATGTTTAAGTCAATTTCAAAAGACAGCTTGGAGTAGCTAGAGCAACCAGGTCAGAAACAACGGTTATTTCAAGTCACATCAAAATTGGTAAAGCCATTGCAAACTACTGCATCTGATGGTACTGCACGTCGGTTTGTGTGTAGCTTTAACTTCTTGTTGTCTTAGTTAGTTCACCAACGTTACGTTTAAGGCACAACACATTGGTGGGAGTAAAGCATTCGTTTCCAAGAAGTATGGGCTAATGAAACACGACATTGTTCAATTGACGACCTCGATGGCGGGCGAGTGCTCGGCCGAGACGCAAGAGGCGTGGGTTCGATTCCCGCTTCGGCAGAACTTTTTGCATTTCCTGCAAATATTTCTTCCAGATCTAGGTATTGTGATACAATGTATTATAAATATGTCATCATCATCTTCCTGCCCTTATCCCACTCTATGTGGGGTCGGCACAGCATGATCCTTGGATCATGCTGTAAGAGTTTTGTCTAAGGTGTTTTATGACCGGCCGCCTGCCTGACGTCAACCCTCCTTGGGAATACTTGCTTATTGTATCTCATCATGTTGGAGGATACTATCCCTTAGTCGACTTTTACGACATGCTCGGGGGGAAAAGAAGCTGGACACATTCTAAGTTTTTTCTTTACTCCTAGTCCAGCAGAGAAGTATGTTTTCCTTCACCGTTTGAGAGTACTGGTATAGCGCATATAAATTTTTCGCAAAGAAAAAATTATACACGACCGGATTTGATCCCACGACCTTAGGATCGGAAGGCGGGGTCACTACTAACTAGACCACCAGTGCTCTCAAAAAGAACTAGAGACAAAACTATTAGGTGTAATATGACGGATAACGTCCCTCGGAAACCTCGTCTTAATACCCAACACATCGTAATATACGGCGCAAGTTACAAACACTTCTGTTGGTAATCTGTACCAGGTGTTAGCCGTTACGTAACCGCTACGATATTAATATTGTTATTTGATGAGCTCCTAGCCTTTCACCGCACTGGTTGTGTTTAAACTAGTCGAGCAACACGCGACTTTGTCCGCTTTGTTTTTTTACACAAACCTCAGACCAAATAAAAAGAGATGACAAAAGAACAAAAGTGAAGCCACACAAAACCGTGCTCCTGCAAACATACGCGCTCACGTACACACCTACACTAAAACCATGCTCATCGCTCTTAGTAGGTACGTCACGAGTCTTAAAAATGGAATTATGCCTTCCTGTGTGGTGAAAACTTGTAAAAACAGCAGCAAATCACATAAAAAGTCTCAAGGAATCACTTTTCACCTGTAAGTAGGTACTTCAAATAGCATCGTTTCTTAATTATTATACTATGAATTTAGGTTACTTGGAACACACAACCTTAAAACCTTTGACACACACATAGATAAAAAGGTGGCTTCACTTTTGTTGTTCGCGGCGCGGGGTCTTTTCTTTTTACTTGGTCTGAGACACAAACTTAATTTTCCTGCTGAGTCCTCTAGGAGTCGAATTTAGTGAATAACCACTACACCTGGTTAAAACATTACAAAGGTTGTCTGGAAGAGATCGCTTATTAGCGATAAGACCGCCCGTTGTACATTACCTTCATTTTGTTAATTCTAGTTATCTGATTTGTAAGATGTGCAATAAAGTGTTTTCATTCATTCATTCATTAACACCCTAAGAGGAATATACTATCCAAGTACATTTTTTTAAATACATACTAATGGTACATACTTTAATGACTTCGGTGGCGTGGCGGGCGAGTGCTCGGCTGAGATGCAAGAGGTGCGGGTTCGATTCCCGCTACGGGAGAAATGTTTGTATGTTTTGCAAATGTTTCCTCCGGATCTGGGTGTTGTAGTATATATTTACAAAAAAAAAGTATAAAATAATTCTATCAGCCATCTGGTGCCCATAGTACATTTATTATTTATTTATTTACTGTTACAACACAGAAAGGAAGAAATATTTGCAGAACATACAAACATTCGCGGGAATCAAACCCGCACCTCGAACGAGGTTGCCAAATATTTATTATTGTTAGCGTGGGGTCATAAACTACGTATGACTGTTGGCTGTTTTTTTTTCAAAATAAACAGTATTCGTTAATAATATTAGGTAACAAAATAACATTATCTAATTCAGCAACTAATTTAATTTCCTTTTCCTTATCAGGCCAATTTCTACTACGGACATTCGAATAAGACCTACTACTTTTACTCGATTCATTCATCCTTCGACCCAGTGTGGTGAAAGGACATAAAAAGCGCCTTAAAGGCTCCTTTCGTGCGCTTGACACCATGTTTTTTGAACTTTCTAGGTCTTACGACATGCCGATTTCCTCACGATGTTATCATTTTTTGAGAGTACTGGTATAGCGCATTATAAAATTGAACTGAAAAATCAATAGGTGCGCGACCAGACTTGAACCCGCAACCTTTGGATCGGCAGATCGACTACCACTAGACCAGCATTGCATTCAACTCTCTTATAAAGCAAAGCAACTAAGGCCTTTTACCATTGATGATTTATACAGCGTCAGGAGGCAACTTTTACCTTCACAAACGGGACGCTGTAGTGCCCGGAACGAAATAAGATGGAGTAGGCTTGCCCAGCACCTATTCCATCCTCTCAGCTTAGTCGGCCTTGTCCACAGGACAGACATGGTCAATACGTGCGGAGCTGACTAAGCCGCGGGTTTCCTCACGATGTTTTCCTTCACATAATTTTTTTGCACAGAAAAATCCACTGGTACATAACCGGATTTGATCCCACGACCTTAGGATCTGAAGGCGGGGGTCACTACTAACTACACCACCAGAGTACTCTCAAAGAAAAATGATATGGAAAAACATTTATTTATTTTACTAGCTACCGCCCGCGTCTCAGCAAGAATTGAACCCGCACCTCTAGCGTATCACTCGCAGGTCCGACAAGTGAGTAACTAACGTCGCGTCACTGTAGTAACGCGAACAGGATAAAAGCCTCACGAACTAGTAACAATGTTACTCGGACTCTCCGCGACACTGATTAGCGCCTGACTGATTATCTAATTAACTGGGTTTTGTATCGGCTACTTTCACCACACTTGTTCTTAGTGGCCTTCATTGACGTATTTTTCAACACTACACTGTGCCGGGACGTTGACGGTCCGGTTATGGAACGGGGAGAGCTCTAGTGGTCTAGGGTTCAATTCCGGTCGTGCACCAATGGATTATTCTCTTCGAAAAATGTATGAGCGCATGTTAGAGAATCTAAACAGTTCGAAAGTATGTGTCAAGTGCACGAAAGAAGCCTTTGAGGCGTTAAATCCTTTCACAAATCGGTTCAAATAAAAAAATCGGTCAAGTGTGATTATAATTCGGACTCTAAGGGTTCTGTATCATCGTACATGTACATAAATATTTCTTGAATGGGGCACCCTCTTATTTTATTTATATTTTTCTTGTTATAGTGACAACATTGATATAATTTTATTATAATTAACTACTTAGGTACTCTTTGAAAATTTCAACTCTCTATTTATATACAGCCCGCTGACAGACGGACGGACGGAAAGCACAGGCCTAGTAATAGGGTATCCTTTGTGTACGGAACCCTAAGTGACACCGGAGTATGGACCGGGATAGTGGGTAAAGACCCTTATACAAATCGCATGTTCTCAATTAGCATTTTATTTATAAATAGAAGTAGTTTAATGTAATGTGAATGTGACAATGTAAAACGTAAAACAACATTGTCATATCATTAAATCTTCTGACTGCCTACCAATCAGTGATCACTCGAAATACACTGAAAGCCAAAATAACGGTACCGAATTAAATTCAGACAATACGCATTACACGCACAAAAGGATCGCAATTAAAAAACGCCGCGCACGACTTTCAATTATTCACGGTTTAATCCCGAGTGTGTACATTTTCCGTGGCTCGAAGTGTAAATCGTGATTATTGACGTGTTTTAAGTGAATGTACGTGAAATTGGTTGGTAATTAACTGAATTGTCAGACTGTCTTAATTATGTTCCGAATTAATGGACGAATCGGATTACATAGGTAAGGCATTATACTTACGAGTAGTTGAGTGGAAATCATTCCGCTGCGGATAGGCCGCCATTTTGATTTGGTTTCTACTGATAATTAAATATATTTATATATTTAATTGTTAATTTGGTCTGTCTTTATGCCATTACTTTTATTTACCATAGAACATATTTTATTCATAAATAGCTGCCGCCTACGGCTTTTCTCGCGTGTTACATAATTTTAAACTAATTTTCATCCGGGTCTCGAAGCTTCATTAAAATCTGCTCAGCAGTTACGTCGTGATTAAGGCACAAATATACAAACATCTTCTAAATCTTTCGTTTATATCAAATTTTTAGTATTATAAATATATTTTACTTAATAATACTCTATAATTTCAGCAAATATTTGTACTAGTTTTTTTAATAACTTGAATAAACACATTTATTTACAGAAAAGTACTATAAACTTTCACAAGTTTATACAAACATAAGTCGAAAGTTTATTTCTATAAATAAAGGATTAATTTATTGGAGTTGAATGATATACCTAAAGTTACTAACTTTTGCCTGTGGCTTTTGTTGAGATATGTATATAAAAACAATTCATAATTCATAGTGCCTTGACCTTTCCGAATACATAGTTTATTTATTTTCTACCCACTTCTTATCCACAATCTGTCTTGAGAAAAATAAGTCTCGAGATTTTTCAGAAAATAAATGAGAAAATTTAAATTTTCATGAATACCTGATTTGATTCTGAATATTCACATTTCGTGGGTTATATGTAGACTCATTTAATATTTAAGAAACCAAAGTGGGCTTTGGATGCAGTTCGCGTTGTGAATATTTGAACGGTTTATTAAAGTTCTTAATTATATACCAGTAAGTGTATTTTGGATTATTTTACTTTATCTTTCTGGCTAAACTAGTATTCCGCCTGCTACTTCTGATTAAAATGTAGCCTATATCGACGGCCTCGGTGGGTGAGACGCAAGAAGCGCGGGTTCGATTCCCGCTACGGGAAAAATGTTCTCATGTTCTGCAAATATCTTCCGGGTTTAAGTTCTGGTAGTACCATGGTACTCGTAGTTTCTGATACCCACGACACAGGGAATCCTAGTGTGGGGTCAGGACTATGTATGTGACTGTTGGTGTTATAACCATTGTATGTTTTTCCTGGCCACGGACAAAATATCTTCTAAATTTCATTTAAATCCGTTCAGCCGACACGTAGACACAAACAAATTCCTCACACGGATTTAAAATATTAGTAGGATTACGAGTATGTTTGTCTGTAGAAATGTTCGGATGATGTGGATATTCGTAATGGCTGAAGTTATTTGAAATTACGAGGCTTAAAACTTTGGAATGTAGATAATATTTTAATCAAGATGCTTTTATACAGCTTCAGGAGGTAACTTTATGGGGCCGTGATCTGGTCCACGAGGTGATAGGCGGTAGATGTGGTATCTATGTCGATGGGTGAAAAATTAGTGTTGTTGATAATTTTACCAACGCATTGTTTAAAACAAATGATATATTATTTTATTATTATATATGTCATGTCTAAGTTTGTGTAAATGGGTTAAATCCCGTTGGTAAAATGAGTTTGTCACAATCGCCTTTAAAAAAAAAGAAAAGAAAATAAACTGAACAGAGCAAGTAACTGTCACTGACAGTTGCTGATGTTAATCAAAATGTTCTACCGGCCAGTGTGCTTTTGTCTTTGGTTGGAATCGAATGATAAAAGAAATTATTATTATCTGTGGTATAAGAAAAATATGGCGGCAGAAAGATTTTGGGAACATCCCGCGTCGTAGTGTTCAAAATGTTTGCAAATTGAAACAAATGTAGAAATCAGTTCAAAATTACGTTTCAAGTTTACATATTTATAAAATTATATTCGTTTTATACAAGTAGACAAGTGCCTATCCCTACTCACTCCCTCCCCTCACACACCTCCTCACCCCCCACCCACCCACACACACAAACACACATAAACAATCGTTTAAATATTTCATAATTTTCTTGAGAGTCTCTTCTTGCTTATAGTGTCATAATTTATTGTACTACGCATTGTTTGTCCTTGTATTATATCCTTGTTGTTTCGTGGTAATAAGCATTTTTGTAAAACGGCCACCAGTAAATTGTATCTTTTAAATCTAAGTTTGGCAAATAAATGTATTTTTTATTTTGTTCTTTCTGATTTAATTCAAGGATAACGAAATGTGAATTTACCTTATGTATGTATGTTCGTATGAGCTAGTGGCCAACTCTAGTTAATTAAGTTGAATTTATCTTGAAGAATAGACAGTTTAATAAATATAAAATATATTATTCACTCGGAAATACGAAAACTCGACAAATACGGTCCAAAGTAAATAAACAAAACTTTTTTACTTAATAATAATATCTTGCAGAGGCCATAATAACCCCGCAACATCCCACACAAGCTTCGGCAGAAATCAGCAAAACATAAAATATTTATATGCAATATTCTGCGTATTGACAGTTTGCCTGACAAGGGTTAAGGCGCGAAGTTTGACGGAACCCGCGATCATACACACGGGCGATTTAAATTGCTCTAAATTGCCGACATCGACATTGATGGCGTGGCTGGCGAATGCCTGACTGAGACGTTACGATTTAGGTTCTATTCCTTTTCCTTTTCTATTTAAATAAATATAAATAAATAAATAACACCCAACAGTCACATACATAGTCCTGACCCCACACTAGGATTCCCTGTGTCGTGGAGAAACTACGAGTACCATGGCACCACACCACCCAGACCCAGAAGAAATATTTACAGATCATGCAAACATTTCTTGCGCAGCGGGAATCGAACCCGCGCCTTTGCATCTCTGCCGAGCAATCACCCGCCACGCCACCGAGGCCGTCTTTTGGCCGATTTCTTTAAGGTCGGTTGGGTTGACAATTCAGATTGATTTATTTGTCAAACAAAACAGTGATTGCGAATCGTCTGACTGGTTCTACTTTTTCATGCTATGGTCGTGACTCGTGAGTCTTTAGGGCTAAAATACACGATGTTTCAAAACAATTGAGTGGCTGACCTTCTTACTCGTAGCTCAACAGCTGCTACTGTAAATTGCTAGTTGATTTCCATCTAGGACGATTATTTTAGCGATGTATTTATAAAAAGTTTATAAGTAATGACGGCCTCGGTGGCGTGGCGAGCGATTGCTCGGCAGAGGCGCAAGAGGCGCGGGTTCAATTCCCGCTGCGGAAGAAATGTTTGCATGATCTGTAAATATTTCTTCCTGGTCTGGGTGTTGTGGTACCATGGTACTCGTAGTTTCTGATACCCACGACACAGGGAATCCTAATGTGGGGTCAGGACAATGTATGTGACTGTTGGGTGTTATTTATTTATTATTTATTAAGTATTCTATCGACGAAGCGCTCGTGGCGTAGCTTGCTTAGACGTTCTTGATTGATCGTTGAAGTCAAGCAACGTTGTGCGCGGTCACAATGTCGATGGGTAACCGGAAGTGGCATTACGAGAAATTGTCGGTCCCGGCTTTTAAGTCGCTAAGTCATGACGAAGGCCTTTAGGTGGCCTACAAACTCCGTCACAAGAGTTGGCCACTAGCTCATACGAACTTACTTAGTATTATATCAGTCATCTTGCTCTCATGATACATTTTCTTAGTCTAGGGCTGGAAGACGCGCTTTGAATTGTCCAACAATATTTATGTTCTTTTGTTGTTTGGTAAATTGCCCGTATACTAGGTACCACTTTCGGTGTTAGTGCGGAAAATAGGTACCTCCAGGGTCGTGATTGAGTGTATATTTCTACATAATTACTAGGTTCTAAGTAAACTACACAAGTAAATATATTACACTGACTTGAATAAACTCAGACTCACTGAACTGCTGTTTGTATTCATTCCGTAAATAGTCCACTCAGAGGTTGGTGTAGTGGAACGAAGTGGTAGTGACTTCTTCTTTCGATTTGTGGGTTCGAATCCAATAGCGCAAAAACAGGGTTTTCTGTTCGAAAACCACCTCACTATACCAAAATTACCTATAATCATAAACGATTGAGGCGAAAATTAAGCGAAAACATAGTCTTCTTCATCATCATCATCATCACTCGGTGTGGTAAGTCTTCTATAACAATAAAATAATAATCTTCATCAAACTCGTACAAAGTGAACCAAAAGCCATATTTATCTCAACCCCGCGTCGGACCAGTTACTCCGAAACTTTAACCAATGATTTGAAAGTTTGTAACTTCTTGACCGGCAAAGCGCTGCTACATCAATAACCTAACTTTGGCGCACGTTTTGAAAATGGCGACCGTTCTTTAATTTTAATATTTTGGAAGAAGATTGCTGACAGAAGGGAGTAGAAGAAGAAAATTATGCGGTGCTGTTCCCATGTAGACTAGGATAAGGGTAGGAAGCTGATGATGATGGAGCCAAAAACTGACTTACTATTTACCCACACTGTCCCATTGTTGGGCAAAAGCCTCCTCCTATTTTTGCCAGTCCCGAGAAACGAACCCGCACCTCTTGCGTATAATTATTTTCTATTTTTATTCAATAGAGTAACCCCCGAATACTCAAACGCATCTCAAAGTTGAGCACGTCTCAAATGAGGATTTTTTATTGACAGATTTTCATCAGAAACTGTCAAAAAACCGTGAGATGAGACGTGCTCAACTTTGAGTCGCGTTTGAGTATTCAAGCGTAAGTCATTTTTGTTATAAACGACACACATCAACAAAAAAAGCTTAAAGCCGAAGCCCACACAACTCAGTAGGTAAAGGAATAGTTAAAAGTTGGACGTAACATGACGGTAATCGTTTCCTAAAACCCCAGCAACCTCCACAAATCAAACACAAAGAAAACATCTCGAACAATAGAATAACTGTGAATAAATCATAAAAGTACATAGCCCTCCATAGCCCTCTGCCAGTCGGTCAGCCGCTCGCTTCAATCCTTTTGTGATCTGACAATGTATGATAAATAGCTCCAATATACAACAAATATTGTTATTTTCGACTGGCCTCATAGCTTAGTAGCTCTGGCCTTTCCTTAAGCTGTTCGTTCGATTTTGACGGCCTCAATAGCGTGGTAGACGAGTGCTCGGCTGGGACGCAAGAGGCGCAAGTTGAATTCCTGGTACGGGAGAAATGTTTGCGTGTTCGTTATTTTCTGCAAATATTTCTTCCGTTTGTTTGAGGCACCAGGCTACTCGAAGTTTTTGATACCCACGAGACAGGGTACGGGTACGTATATGACAAAATAAAAAACGTTTTAAATGTATTGTATTAGTCATTTGGTTTCCAAAGTAAAAGCTTTGCTTAGCTTGGGACTAGATGGCTTTGTGTGAAATATCCACAAATATTTATTTAATTACTGACTTGTCTCGTTGAAGAAACTGTAAAATTTGCGCTACATCAGTACTCTCAAACGGTGACGAAAACATCGTGACATGAAGTCTTGAGTGTGAGAACTTGAGTCGAGGCACACTTCCTTTCACCACACTGGTTCGAAAGAACTAATGACACGACTAGAAGTATTAATCAGTAACTGTCTCAATGTATTCTTGGCTTTAAATTACGACGACAGTAATTGGCCAGGCTATTTGAATTTAAAACGAATTATGCAAACAAACAATAAATTATCACTTTTTTGGCGCATTGTCAGACTCCACGCCAAGAATGTAGTTCATTGTGTACTTAACCGACTTAGAAACCGGTACTTATTTAAAAAAAAACAACTGAGTAGAATTTAAGTAGCATGGTAAGTTAGGTTTAGTAAATAGGTAGTTAAGTTTTGTTATAAGTATAGTTTAAGTTTTTCTTGGTTTTTTATACATTTTTATCTTTATATGGGTGATGTGGTCGCAAAGCGACAAAGCCCATAAATAAATTAAAAAAAAGTAGCATGGTACAGCTGTCACCATTGCTGTCACATTTTGACAATGATTAGTCTATTCTATTTTACTTTAGTGACAAAAAAATGTCAAATCCAATGTCACGTCTACGTCGACCCGTTAAGCCAAGTTATTTAGTAGGTATATTCTATTTTTAGATTCATTGTTTAAGAATATTAAAAATATAATTTACAATATACAAAAGAAACAGTCGCGCTATCTAAAGGCCGTTGCAAACGGTCTATAGATAGCTCACCTGATCCAGCTCATCAGACGGTGGAAGCGTGCCCAAGACGCTGGCCGCATTGCCACGCTGAATGGCAATACTGATCCGTTGACATATTCATTTTAATGTAATAACCTACAAAATCATATTGCTAAAATATTTTTCAATGGTAATCGAACTGACACCTCTCAAATACTCAGTCAGCCCATTCACCCGAACATTTGAAAATGTTTTTTGATTCACTATCAGATTTTTACACCACAAAGTACCAGGAGCTCAGACTAAGCAGAAGATGTCGCATTCTTCTATAGTAACTATTTAAGAGTTTTTACCTGAAACAAAAAAAAATATTTGTTACAAATTCTTCACCACACTGGTTGTAAAGCCATTACCCTCCTTCTTCACAGTTGGGTACATGTTTTTATTACCATTACTAAGTGGTGTAATGATAACTACACTTTTCTTTCTACCCGACTGTGAAAGAGGGTAATTTAATCACAACATTCAGTCATACGATTTGACTACACAATACAACTCTATGTTCGAAAGCATAAGGTTTAAAATTATTAAAATCACAAGCCCTTAAATCATTTAAAGGCGCTCACAATAGTAGGAAACTAATGATTGCTAACACGCTAAAAATCAATTAATAAAGTGTGTAAACTTGCCAAAGAAGATTTGACTTTATTACAAGGGGGAAAAGTTCAAAGTTCAAGGTATTTTTGTAAAGAAATTCGCGTGACTTTGCTAATGGAATATGTGATTAAACACCTCAATATTTGAGTTCAAATTCAATTTGTAACTATTTCTACGAAGTATACTTACTCTCGTTGGACTTGCCACTGGATTATTGCCTTTATTACAAAAAAAGTAAGGCTTAAATTACTTTGGCGAAAACTCCAAGGAAAACTTTAAGGTTATTTTTGTGGACCGACTATTAATACTAATTTTCGGGGGCTGTGTCAAAAACAATGAAACTTTGTGACTTTAATAGATGAGAAATGGTTGTTTTTACACGTTGTGACACGGTAAAGGTTACAGTTAAACTAATTATTTGCTATCTTTTTTTGACAATTTCTACTTACTTTGGTTTTTAGAACTAATGTGATGAAAGGACTTAGTGAGCCTCAAAGGTTCTTTTCGTGCAAATGACAAATTTTTTCGAAGCTTTTAGGTACCTACCTGCCTAAATGGATTGAATTATTAAACAAGTATGGACAATTACATAAACTTTTGTTCTAATGATTAACGTAGGCAACATTCAGCGTCGACTTATTGACCGCCTTATTTGATGGTTGACCGCTAAAGGTTATAAAGTATCTAAGGAATTTTTGTTTGAGCAGATTTTAATGAAAGTGAAATATGCATAGTAACATATACTGAAATAACATAGGCTACTGGTATTTAGCAGGCGAGCAAAGCCGTTTGTGAAAGCTGGTCTAAAATCCTAGCTCGTAGGCGTTCGTAGGCTTTGCTACGCGCGTAGCATTTCGTAGCATTGCCTTTACGAAACAACACAACAAAAGGATAACATCACAGACGTAGGTATATATTATAGAAGCGCTCGTGGCGCAGCTTACTTAGGCCTTCTTGATTGATCGTTGGAGATAAGCAATGGTATGCGCGGTCACAAATTGGGATGGGTGACCGCAAGTGGCATTACGAGCTGATCGCTCCCATGCTTCGGAAGTCACGTTAAACAGTCGGACCCGGCTTTTAAGTCGTTAAGCCATGACGGAGGCCTTTAGGCGGCCTAAAAACTCCGTCACAAGAGTTGGCCACTAGCTCAGGAGATAATGAAAGCAATTTAAGTTTGAGTATTGTAAAAATAACGACATTTTTATAGAAAACATTCTAGATAACGTACAGTCAGCTAGAAAAGTCCATGAATATTTTAAGTTTTTCATACCGCTTTTTCTTTTTATTATGTGTGAAAATGGTTTTTTTTACAAATTGTACTGCATTTCATTGTAAGTTCTTTCAAAATGTTCATTTTTATTGTCCATGTCAACGAATACAAAGATCTTTAATATTTATAAGCATCAAATGTTGATGTACTTTTGTAGCTAAGTGTGCACGTATTTTTTTACCCGTTTAAGGAGCTCATAAGCTTTATATATTTAGGGGTTTCGTTAAAAATACCTTATGTTTATAATATAATCGTGCAAAAACCTTTCTGCCTGTCATACGGTATTTCAAGGTATGAAGTTGAAATATACAATGTTTTATTAAAATATTACTTGTATAATAATACCACTGTCAGTCTGATTGTCTTTACTGTTTGTTTGTCTGTTGTTTGCGTTTCTGCGGATTTGGTTGTGGGTTCTAGCATAATATTAAATTATCAACAAAAATATTGAAATTTCTCCGTAAACAGTGATGTTGTGTAACGGTATTATTCTAATCATGTTACGGCCTCGGTGGCGTGGTGAGTGCTCGGCTGTGACGCAAGAGGTGCGGCTTCGATTCCCATCGTCACCATCAGCTACTGCTGCAATGAGTGCCATCGTATCCCTATCTTCAGCTTTTTCCATGTGGTTTGATTTTCGCCTCGAATATCACGCCTGTTTCCCATAGGGGTAGGCAGAGATAGTCATTTATAATTTACTGTCGCAGGGCAATGCCCAGTAAAATATATCGTAGGATTCTAACCCCCGAATATTCAAACGTGACTCAGAGTTGAGCACGTCTCAACTCACGGTTTTTTGACAGTTTCTGATGAAAATCTGTCAAAAAATCGTCATTTGATACGTGCTCAACTTTGAAATGCATTTGAGTATTCGGGGGTAAGAGTACTGGTGGTTTACCTTGGTCTTGGGTTCAAATCCGGTCCTGACATACGAAACATTTATGTGCGCTATACCTACTCCAAAACGGTGAAGGAAAACATCTTGAGGAAACCGGTATGTCATAGAAACTAATAAGTTAGAAAAAAATTGTGTCAAGTGCACTTGAGGCGTCCTTTCACCACACTGGTTTGAAAGAACCTGTGACCTGTGGTAGTGACAGGTTTGACGTATGTACTTTCTGCAAAATATGAAGGGATGCAAGATCGCCGCCGCCACCCGTCACAATGGCCGGCATTATCCTTCACGAGCAATTAATTATTCCACATCTCGAGACTTGGAAGAAAATACCTCGACAAAGCAAATGATACCTTGGGATATGTCGGGTCTATCCCGTGATAAATGACTGAGGCAGCCTTCAAGCTAAATAAGTCCTTATTTTCCACACACTAAAACTGAAAATCGCGAATCAATCGATGAGAATCATTTGAGGTTGAGAAATAGCCATACTGTGAAGCTCCAAGCTTTTGACTGACTGACAATCAACGCGCAGACCACACCATAAGTCCTAGAGCCATGATACAGCGTCAGGAGGCAACTTTTACCTCCACAAACGGGACGCTGTAGTGCCCGGGACGAATTAAGATGGAGTAGGCTTGCCCAGCACCTATTCCATCCTCTCAGCTTAGTCGGCCTTGTCCATGTCCAAAGACATGGTCAATACGTGCGGAGCTGACTAAGCCGCGGGTTTCTTCACGATGTTTTCCTTCGCCGTTAGAGCGTACTGGTATAGCGTACGTAAATTTTTCGCTCAGAAAAATCTATTGGTACACGACCTGGTTTGAACTCACAACCTTAGGATCGGAAGGCGGGGTCACTACTAACTAGACCACCAGTGCTCTCAACTCAATTCAACTCCTGAAGAACACAGGGGGAAAATGATATTTGTATAAAAAATATTTAAAGCGAACAAAGCCGCGGGGTGTTCCACTAGTCGTTATTTCTTCCTCCGTACAACCCTGTCTTTGTTTTCCAAATGATTTTGATCTTTAAAGTTGTGACAGTAAGGATGATTTTTGTTTGCGGATGTTTTTGTTAAACAGCGCAAGCGAAATTGAATTCTAACTCGGTAAGAATAGAGAAGAAATCAGTTTGAATTATGCTAAGTAGAGAAGGGATCGAAGACGTGACATCGGATAATTTATTAAAGTTTTTTCGTTTTGTTAGGCATAAGATTAGGTCGATTCGGCTGGGAATACCTTTTTCAGCTTTTTCTTATTGAAGTGAGGGGGATAATTGTGTTAGGCTGATTAGACATTTTACGGACTTTTTCCGTAATTTCCAGACATTCTTCTTGTTTACGGAAATTAGATTTTGTTTGCCGTCTATCATCCTTTCAATATTTAAGGAACATACCTACTTCAGAGCCGAGTTCAGACAACGTGGAGCCCTAGGAGATTAATTGTACTAGGTAGGTACATAATATATATCCGAAAGTTTGTCCGGATGTGAGTATATAATAATGTGTCTCAAGTACCACCAAATGGATGAACAAAAGTCTTGAAATATACATAGTATTATTTAAAATATCATTCAGACTGTGTTTTGTTTTAGAACTACGTGAGCAAAGTCGCAGACGGAAGATAGTAAAAAGTAAGTCCGTATAAGCTAGTGGCCAACTCTTGTGATGGAGTTTTTAGGCAGCTCGAAGGCCTCCGTCATGGCTTAACGGCTTAAAAGCTGGGACCGACAATTTAACGTGCCCTCCGAAGCACAGAAGCGCTCAGCTCGTAATACCACTTGCGGTCACCCATCCCGATTGTAATAATGAAGATAGTAGTACTAGTAAACTAATAATCAAAGAAGTATGAATAAAACGGTTGTAACGTATTAGCATCGGCCTGTGGCTCTGCTTGCGTAATACCTACCCAGACAACAAGTAGGTACCTACCCTATGTAATATTCCAAATCAAAAACTATGAGTATTTTAAGTTTAAGTCAAATCCGTGCAATTGCTATGGAGATGACAAACACACAATCACACAATCTTTCGCATTTATATCGCTCTTTGGCGCGTTGGGGCTCATTGGTCTATGTATGTACAGTAGTGAACTGATAGAGGCTGATGATGATAGTGATGATGATCGACAATAAACTAACATTCAAAGCAAACAAGTGGATTTATTTACTACAACTGATCTGCTAAAACAAATGCAAAAATAGTGTTGTGCAAACAGAGCTACAATGAACCGTACACGCCATTAATTACGGTCGGACAATCAGTGCGACCGCGAAGTATCGCGCGTCACAATATTTGCGAGCTGTCATCGCCGCCACAGATATATCACGACAGCTGGTTTAATTTGTAACTACTAAAACTAAGGCCTTACCATCGTAGGTGATTTATACAGCGTCAGAAGGCAACTTTTACATTCACAAATAGTACGGGTCGTATTAAGATGAAGTAGGCTTGCCCAGCACCTATTCCATCCTCTCAGTTTAGTTGGCCTTGTCCACAGGAAAGACATGGTCAATACTTGCGGAGCTGACTAAGCCGCGGGTTTCCTCACGATGTTTTCTTTCACCGTTTGAGAGTACTGGTATAGCGCAAATATATTTTATTGCACAGAAAAATCCATTGGTACACAGCCAGATTTGAACTTACGACCTTAAAAGCCGGGACCGACAATTTAAGCACGGAAAATAAGAACATGTGCCGGCCTCACCTAACCCTAAAAAAAGGCAAATAACTAAGGCGTTGTAATAAACCAGCTATTTATCAAGTACTGTGCAAATTATCGCGGATTTGGGTAACACAATGAATTTATTCAAAGTTCAAATACACGCACAATTAGCACAACCGCTAAACCACGCCAATCAACGGACAACAATCCGTAGATTTATGTTATTTACGGATTATTTGAGCTGTTTACGGATTATTATAAGTTATGAGTAGGAATGTAAGCGGTGGTAGTTATTGATTTATGATTTACATTAATAACTGTTTTGATGGAAATCTGTTTGTTTGGTTTTAATGATTATTATTATGAAACCATAAAGTAAGTTTAAATGCAGTAGCTCTACAATGAGTTTACTCGGATTATTTTTTGCTAATCTAGACTTACTTTCGCCTGCTTTTTGCTCGCGTACAGGATAAGTATTCTATATGTTATTAAATGACATGTACTATTTATATTCCAAGCTTCTTTCAAATACAGCCGATATAAAGATTGAGGTACAAACATAGATATATTCTCACAAACTTTCAGATTTATTATATTAGTATGATTGACGGATATATTGGATAGTATCCTCCAACATGATGAGATACAATAAGCAAGTATTCCCAAGGAGGGTTGACGTCAGGCAGGCGGCCGGTCATAAAACACCTTAGCCAAAACTCTCACAGCATGATCCAAGGAACATGCTGTGCCGACCCCACATAGTAGGATAAGGGCAGGAAGATGATGATGATGATGACGGATATATTGTGAAGATACAAAAATAGAGTAAAAATACTCCTTGTTTTTTTTAATTCGGTTAAATGAAGTCGACCTCAGTGACGTGGCTATCTAATACTCAGATGAAGCGCAGAGGTGTGGGTTCGATTCCTGCGGTAGAAAGGATTGCATGTTTCTAAAATATCTCTCTCTCATGATACAGGGAATTCTAGTGCGAGGTCAGAACTGTGTCAGTGAATGTTTTAAAAAACCGGTTTGCAGAAAAAAAAGGTGAAATCTACTTCAAAAATATCTTTGGTAATCTTACTAAAAACACTCTTAGTAAGTAAACAAACCGAAATGGCGTAACTGGTGATTAAGTAATTCAGTAGAAACAACTTCAGTAGCTTAATTCCAATAATGTTTGTAATCTTATTTTTGCCTTTAATGTCTCCATTTGGCAACATTTTTGGAACAATTAACCCTTTTAAGTGCAATTCAAGGAAATTAGGTCAGCCGTTTTAGGTTGAATTTTACAACTGACGTTTCAAACGAAAATCGACCTTGGGCGGTCCGGATTGAGTTCAAATTGGCTCGGGCTTTGGTTTATTTTATGAAGAGTTGAAGAAACATGATATGAATTCTAATGAACGGAGTATTGGACGAGTACACTCAGTGGCATGGAAACTGGACCAGTGGATCTACCATGAGTTCATATACTCTCTCTAGCATCTGTAGACCAGTGGCTCTACCATGAGTTCACAGACTCTCTCTAGCATCTGTAGACCAGTGGATCTACCATGAGTTCACAGACTCCCTCTAGCATCTGTAGACCAGTAGATCTACCATGAGTTCACAGACTCTCCCTAGGATCTGTAGACCAGTGGCTCTACCATGAGTTCACAGACTCTCTCTAGCATCTGTAGACCAGTGGCTCTACCATGAGTTCACAGACTCTCTCTAGCATCTGTAGACCAGTGGCTCTACCATGAGTTCACAGACTCTCTCTAGCATCTGTAGACCAGTGGATCTACCATGAGTTCACAGACTCACTAGCGTTTTTATTCACACTAATACCTAATATAAATTGTGTGTGTGCGTGTGCATTAAACCTGGTCCACGCGTAGTTTTTATGTCACTATCTAAATAAATAAAAATTGTGGACATTTCACACAGCGCCATCTAGCGCTAAACTAAGCAAAGCTTTTACTATGGAAACCAGATAGCTGATAAAATACTTATTACTTTTTAATACATACTTATAATACTACAACACCCAGACCCGGCAGAAATATTTGCAGAACATACAAACATTTCTCCCGCAGCGGGAATCGAACCCGCAACTCTTTGCGTCTCAGCTGAGCCCTCGCCCGCCACGCCACCGAGGTCGTCAATAACAAGGATATGGTTCAAAGAGTTATGTTTCAACAAACTGCGAAGAAAAACATCGTTACAAAACCGGCATGTCACAGAACTTAGAAGTTCTAAAACAAGGTGTCTAGTGCACAGAAGTAGCATCTTTAAGGCGCACTTTAATCCCTCTACCACATTTGTTCGAAAGAACTAGTGATACCTACGAAAGTAAGTAGTAAGTGATCGCTAACGAGTACATAGTGAAGGACACCCAGAGATAGCAGGTTTAAGTACTAACAGTAGTACCACAAATATTGTGCGCTTCGGCAATTTTCGTTTAGCTTCTGAAATACAAACTAACGCGATACTGATATGTAATAAAGAGATGTTACAACAATTATGTAGATAGTTATTTTTTATGTTACTTCAGTTATGATTTGTTGTTATCATTAGGACAAATTCGGTTTTCATACAAAGCACGAAGTTTGCCGAAGCGCACAATACTTGTGGTAGGTACTACTGGCATGTATGTACAGTTTTGTACTCAATTCCTCTAGAAATGTTAAAAAAATTTCCCGACTGGTTATCCTCTCAGCATTCTAGATACTTATGATACGTGGCCTGAGGGAGACGGAGGCACGTCTTTTTGACAAATGCCCACATTTTCGTAGTTACGGTCTCCGACCACTACCCCCGTTACGAAACGGAATTCTTGAAACAGGAGAAAAGCTTTTAATCAAAAGTAAACACATTAACAAGTAATACATTATTAACACGCCCGCATCCTGTATTATCCGTAATAGGGTGGGCAGAGTCACAAATGAACATAAGATAACTTGCAGCCACTCCTGATTCAAAGTCCTAAGATGGATATGGTGAACCATGGTGACAGGTGATCAGCCCATCGCCCATATGTTGTTGGATGATCCATCATGTTGGATAGTCGACTTTTACGACATGCTCGGGGAGTGAAGCAGTGGTCACATTTGTGACAAGTGCACTAATATTATTTTCTTTTCAAATCTATTGCTACACAATCTTTTTACCACACTCGTTAAAAAAATATACCGACTTTTGTTAGTATTCCACAAAAATTATGACTATTCCGAATAGAAGGGTTTTAACTATTAGAAGTTTCAAAGAATCCTACTAAAATAATAAATGCGAAAGTATGTGAGGATATGATGATGTTTGTGCCTCAATCACGCCGTAACGGCTGAACGGTTTTGAATGAAACTTGGAATATACACAGTATGTGTGCCGATATAACATATACCTAGTTAAGATAGATAATAGAACTCAAAGATCAATTAGAGAATTACCAATTAGACGATTAAAAAGTAAACTTTACCTAGGCTCAAAGACAAATCCTTTTATAATAAGTGATATTTTGAAATAATTTATTATTTTTATGCATTTTTGTAAATAAAAATATGTGTTATTGTGATGCCGCATGTCGGTCTGTGTCATCTTATTTATAATTCATGTATTATCTAATTGATGTAAGTACTATACTTCAAGCAGAAATAATCGATTATCTAGGTACTTGATGAAGTTTGTAAGAAAAGTCAACACGGACAAATTCACATAGCAGTTATACAATAGGATAAGTTATTGATTTTACATTTTAATGATATATTTCTTCACTGTTTCAATAAAACTAATTACCTAAATAAATTCAAAGTCAAAGTGGCTGTAAGTACAGATTACAATTTGAATAAGTAGCTATAAAATCAAGCCATCATTTCCACCAACCCCTAAAATATTATTCTAAAAATTATCCACCCCGTCAATTTCAATTAACTTGGCTTATTAAGGGCGGCTCACCCCTTGTCCCTCTTCAGCACAGTATAGAGGAATACAGAAGGTAAGGTGTACTCAAGTCGCAAGAAAACTACTTAATACTAATATTATGAATGTGAAAGTTTGTAAGATGTAATGATGTGAGGGTTCGAGGATGTGAAAATGTGATGATTTGACAGAGTGATGATGTGATGGCGGCTAAGTAATGGCTAAACGTACTTGAATGAAACTTGCAAGTATCATAGTTCGTTATCAGGAATAACACATACGAGTAGGCTACTTTACCTGGAACCCGTGGGTAGCAGCAAGAATTGTACTCTATTGACAACCAATCTTTCTAAGGAAGAAAATATTTACAGAACATGAAATGATTCCCCTACAGGAATCAAACGTGCACTCCTCCTCAGACGGACAATGCTAGTGATATCTCCGAGTTTGACGCCTTGCTTATAAATCATCCCAGGTCATCAAATCAAAACAAATAAATCAAAACTCTGTAGTTTAATTCGTAAGGTATAACTACTGTTATTTTGTATACTGTGATGTCCCTTCTTAAGTGTCTATAGTTACGGTAACAAAGGCTTGATTTAATATTAAAAGTTTTATAGAACATTCAACGACAGAAACATGTCGTTATATATTCGTAACATCTTCGAATGTACAAGTATTATTCATGAGGCACTTAATGATTTAAGCGCTATGGCGTAGCTTGCTTAGACGTTCTAAACTGATCGTTGAAGTTAAGCAACGTTGTGCACGGTCACAATTGTGATGGGACACCGCAAGTGGCATTACGAGCTGAGCGCTTCCGTTCTTCGGAGGGTACGTCAAATTGTCGGTCCCGGCTTTTAAGTCGTTAAGCCATGACGGAGGCCTTTAGACGGCCTTAAAACTCCGTCACAAGAGTTGGCCACTAGCTCATACCAACTTACTTACTTACTATATTACTAATCACATTTTTGAGAGCACAATTTTCGACTAAGGGAAAGTATCCTCTCCAACATGATGAGATACAATAAGCAAATACTTCCAAGGGTTGACGTCAGGCAGGCGGCCGGTCATAAAACACCTTAGCCAAAACTCTTACAGCATGATCCAAGGATCTTACTTTTAAAATATTCAGCCATTAAACCGTCATAAGGCACCAATATACTCACAAACTTTCGACTTATGATATTAGTAGGAAAGTTTGTTTTAACTCCCTTTCTCATAAAAAGCCTACATGTCATTGAGAGCTTACGACAAAAAGTGTTAGTCTCACCGCGTCGATATAATTCAATCATTCACTCATCCACCGACAGGTGGCCATTTTAACATTCGAACTGCATAGATGTGACACTCGCTTTGCGTATATAATACCTACTGCTACCAATCGTGTCACTTGTATCGTTGTGTTCTTTCAAACCAGTGTGGTAAAATATTTTTTTAAAGTGCGCCTCAAAGTCTCCTTTTGTGCACTTATAATAATTGAAAATCAAATGAACTTCAGGTGAAGTTCGATGTCAATTATGTGAGCAGCTTAATTCGATGCGATTTACGCATAATAAATATTTGCGGACTATTCACACAGCACCATCTAGCCTCAAACTAAGCAAAGCTTGTACTATGGGCACCAGATGGCTGATAGAATACTTATTTAATTTTTTTTAATACATACTTATAATACAACACCCAGACCCGGAAGAAATATTTGCAAAACATACAAACATTTCTCCCGTAGCGGGAATCTAACCCGCGCTTCTTGCGTCTCAGCCGAGCACTCGCCCGCCTCGCCACCGAGGTCGTCCGGTTACTTGACAATGCGCTGTGTTAAAAACCATTGTCCACAAAAAAATATTACTTCGAGTGACATATCCAGTTGCGTTTCTATCACCTACTTACTATACCATTGACTTTAGAGTGGTATATTCATTGTGACAGGTGTCCACTAGGGATTTCGTCCATTACGTTTTAGGGCATTGTTTAATACGGGGATCCCTTGCTACGCGTTTCTGATTACGGGGGTCGTGAAAATTAATTATAGGGTTTTTCTTTGTTTTTCTGATAAATTAGGTATGTATGTATGCAGGTTTTAGGTAGTATGGGATTTTAGAGGTTGTTTCAATTGATGTTTGTATTATTAACAGTTTTATAAATACTTTTAATAAAGCAGGATTATCCAGAACTTATCTAAAACTGTTCCGTGTACTACAGAGTCCCATTAATGTAGGTAAAAGTGGCGTTGTATGAATCATCCATACTTATTATAAATGCGAAAGTAAGTCTGTCTGTCTGTCCTTTCACGCCTAATTTGATGAAACTTGGCAAGGAGATAGATTCCATCCCGGGAAAGGACATAGGCTACTTTTTTTTCAAAAATAATCTTGAAAGGTGCTGAAATAAGGGATGACAGTTTGTATGGCAAACCTATCCTTATAATTACTAGCGAGATCAAGCAATGTTGTACGCAGCCACAACTTGGATGGGTGGCCGCTTGATAATGCCGCGTGATGTTGACTTTTTGTGGTCCCAGATAGTATAATTCTAAAAAAATCTTCTAACACTTAGACAACGTCGTGGGTTACAGCTAGTATATGAATAAAAGTTGTTTTAATAAATAAAAATAATAAATAAATAAAAATAGCCTTTATTCTATTACATGTTTAAATTCAGTATTAAAATTAATATAATCATGCCTAAATCTAGATAATAATTAGAAATAATTTTATAAAGTAATAAATGTCATGAATTATATACTTAATAAAATGTTATAAATGTTAGTGGCTCATGTAAAAGTCGCCTCTCGGGCGAAGGCCTCCCCCATGTCTCTCCAAAGCTCTCTGTCTCTAGCCAGTCTCATCCAGTCTGTTCCAATCATTTTGTAAAATTTGTCTTCCCATCGTGCTGTATAAGAAAATGAAAAAATATATAATTTGCATTTCAAACTGACTGTAGGTACGTCAAAGATCGTTAAAACCGAATGAGATAACTAACTGAAGCGAGAGATGTTCTCAACACACAAATAAATAACCCTTTGACATTTCATTTTAATTGGAAAAAACTTTTATTACTCCGAGAACCGAAATGAAACCGAAAAATATTAGGAATGCGTACCGCTTTTATAAAAACTTGGACGCAAACTTTCACACTAAATAAGAGTTGAAAATAAAGATCGGTATCTACTAAAGCGGGTCTTGTCTTTTAAACAACAAGAACACACCACACACTACATTTTTTTAGTGCACGTAAGAGCCCAGTTTCAGCTCACTTTAATCCCTTCACCATACTGATTCGAAATAACTAGTGACTCGAGATGTAGTAGCTGAATATGTCATAATCATTTTTCATGAGATTTCAGTTCAAAAGTTTTATATGATCAAGCGCACGTCGACTAGCAAGGAAAAAGTTTCGAAGAAACCTATTAAGATATCTGAATATAGTAAAAAACTAACCAAAGATCCGCGCAATGGGATAGTAGATAAGAAATAAAAAATTATTATGAAATTATGATGAATTATCGGTACTTATCCTCAATACTTAAGCCATATAATGTGGATATTTGTTGTTCCATAATTAAAAAATGGATTAATTTTTCTGAAATAAAAACATTTATTATTATTATTATTATTATAATAAATAAATATCGGTACGGTATTTGAGGATTTAAATGTCCGGTAAACTGCTAGTAAAGTTTGTTCATACGTGCTTCAGTGGACTAGACACTCAAAGAGTCCACAAGTACCAACCGGCCAAACTTTTAATTAGTTTAGTTGAAAACTAGCTAAAATAATGCCGGAACTAAAAATAGCGGAATAATTCCGGAATTTCTAGAATTACGACTTCAAGAGAAAAGATTTTACTGAGGAAAAAAGAAAACGGGTAAAAAAATTAGCCGTGGTCTTAGTGATAGTACAGCTGGTACAGCGCGGGCAATAAACGAACCTAACCTGATCTAATAAGTCTCCAAAACTGTAACAAATGGAAGATTTCGTTACAATGGCCGTCCCCATTTTACTTATTATGTTGATCTCAAAAACTGTTCAAGACGGCGACCGCTAGGAAGCTCAATTATTAGTCTGGCCACGGGTAACGAGTTCAGGTCCCATCCAGGTACAATAGTGGGAATTATTAAAAAGTATTTTATTTAAATTTCATGTTACTCAAGGGCCAGGTCAAGAGTACCCTAAACCGACGAGCATGCATGAGGAATGAAACAGAATGAAGCGAAAGAAGTATGTCAGGATCGTAGCAAAGATCTTTGCCTACCCCTATGGGAGACAGGCGTGATTTGATGTACCTATGTATGTATGTTACTCGAATTTTACTGAATACCAATTTTGAATTCCAAGCAAAGCCGCGGGCGGAAGCTACCGACTAAATAAATATGGCGTTTTCTCAAAAACGTCAAGTGGTCGTAAAAAGCGGGATCGAACTAATAACTTGCGTTCGGGAGCGCGGCCCTTAATTTTGGACCTTTTTACGACGCCCAGTTACGACGTCACAGGCCGGGGTAGGCGGCTGGGTCACTTCACTCTCTCGTGCCTCGCCCGAGGCAAATAAGCGACAGTTTGCCTCGCGTGGCAGCCTCGCGAGTCTGCTCTCTATCAATAAGCAGCTAATGAGCTAGATTCCTGTTTATGTAAGAGAACTATTAAACAAAGTTTTGTTTCTGCTGTGGTTACGAAACGGGAAAAGTTTTGCTTCTATTTCATTACCCGTTTTATGGAACAAGTCAAGTAAAGTCAAGTCAAAGATAGTTTAATTCTGTAGAATCTGAAAGGAATCACTTCAAAACAAGAAAAGATAAGCAAAGTTTTATTCGTGTTTGAAGATGCGGTTATGTAAAGGGGTGAAAAGTTAAACATACTGGTTACAAAAGTCAGTTGCGTACGAGTACTAAAGAAATTACAGTTGGTTTTGGTAGTAAAAATGTGATCAGAGTTATTTTACAAAGAAAATATTTTGAGTCAACTTTTACAATGTTTTTGAAGCGAGTTTATAGAAGCGGAAGTGTCACAGGTAAAGAGACATCAAGCCCGATTACAATATTCTACCAACGAACGGCAGATCGGTTTATGTGTCAAAAAAATACATTTTTTGACAGAAAATAACGATGCTATGATAACGAACGATCTGTCCCTCGTTAGTAGAATAATTAAGCAAGGTAATAATAGCGGTAATTAAAAAATGGTTTTCTAAATTATGAGCGGTATTAAATTGACTATGGTCCAAGGAAGAGGCTTGTCTTGTAAATTTAAATTAAGACTTTGTGCAAATTGTTAAGCTGGATTACTCTTTGTTTATCTTCACGGCTCGTGATCTTAACATCCAAAGAGGTGGAAACGAGAAGATATAAGGTCGAATTGAGGTCTTGGTTCAAGTCCTGTCTGGGTATTTCCCGGAGCAATTTGTATGATGATAATGATAGGTTAAAGTTATAAAAATATTCTATAAAACATACATAAAATCACGCCTGTTTCCCGTAGGGGTAGGCAGAAATCACGGATCGCCATTTGCTACGATCTCGACATACCTCTTTCGCTTCATTCACTCATTACATTCCTCATGCTCGCTCGTCGGTAAAAATATTAAAAAAAAATCAACAATATATACTTTCACCACACTAGTATTGTCATTTAGACTTGTTTAATCTAACAATTTACTTAATAATGGTATTCCAGTAAGCAAAACAGTAGAAGGAATCGAAGCTAATATTCCCAATCATAAGTGGGAATTCATATTCAAACAAGAACTTATAATCACAGTAAACAGAAACGTAAGCAAATGAAATGTAACCAACATTACAACTTACACCTTTGTCGGTGTTTAAAAAACTATCAACGTCAAATCACAGCCGTAATATAACCTCTAAGAAGAAAAAAAACTCGTTCAAAATACTAATCTAAGTTTCGTGACACATGTACTAAAAGTACGGCGTAAAATTCGGCTACATACCTCGCAATGTTTTTTTAAATAACCTATGACACATGACCCAAAATGACGTAACACGTAAAAAACATTGCGACCGATAAGAGTCTCAGCCCACTGCCCCCACTGCCTTATAATATCACAACCAGGTCACGATCCCAGCAAAGCAAAGCGAAAATACAGGAATTTGCTGACGACCATAATCGGATCACGATCCTGGTATAAAAAATCAAATGCAAGATTTTCTGCTGTTGGAGTTGTTGGCGAATTTCCTATTATCACGCCTGTATCCCTAATGGGGTGGGCAAAGCCACCAGTGCCTAAACATAAGAAAACTTGCAGCCACTTCTGATTTAGTCCTAAGATGGATATGGTGAACCATGGTGACAGGTGATCAGCCCATCGCCCATATAGGTCCATCCTGTTAGAAACGATACAATTATCTTAGTCGACTTTTACGACATGCTCGGGGAGAGAAGCAGCTGGACGCATTCTATAATACCAAGATATAATACTAAGGTACATGTAGCTCCATCTAGTAAACTCCACGGAACTAAAAATTATTACTCATTATTATTATTACTTTTTATGTTTGCCGGCCCGCCATTTTTACAGCAGTCATTTAAGTCACTAAAACTTCATAAAGTAATTCCTTTTATTCACACGTTAATCGACAGTGGCTATATGGCGGGCTTCGTTTCATGAAAAACAATCCCACCCTTTCATCTCTCACATCAAATATTTTCGCCGACGCAGCAAAAAGATCAATCCCAGCAATTACCAAAATGGAGACGCGGCAAAACTCACCACAGATTAAATATTTGTACACAGAAGGTTCACTAGAAAACTTACTAGTCGTGTCACTAGTGTGCGAACCAGTGTGGTGAAAAGACTAGTACTTCCTTGACACATGGTTTTCGAACTTTTTTGGCTCTACATGCCGGTTTCCTCACGATATTTTCGTTCACTGTTTGAAACGAAAATGCGAAAATTAGTGAAAATCCATTGATGTGCCACCTAATTCGAACCTAAAACTTTAGGTAACTACCACTAGACCCCCAATGCTCTTTTACTTCAAACAGTAAAATCCATTGAGGACCGAAATCGAACTCACCAAAGGCAGCGGTCAGTACCACTAGGCCACCAGTGCTTTTAGTAAAGTCCTAAATAACATAAAAAGCGATATCCTGATAAGACGATTTAAAACTAAAAACCGCTTCATAAGGCCCATTTCACGAGGCAGTCGACTACGAGTGACGTAGACGAAACGTAACAGTATTAGAACGCCCTAGCCTTTTATGTAGTCGTTAACTGGGGGCTAGAAAATAGTTGCTTTGATTTTGAAAGGGAACGGTCAATTTGGCTTCACATCTAAAGAATCAAACGTGCTGTGTAGTCGGGTTTTATTTGCGAATGTTGCTGGCAGCTTGACAAATGTTTTGAAATGTTATTAATCGTTCAAATGAAGGTTCAAATAGTTACAGAGTAAGTAGTTTAAATTGACGTCATCATCATCATCATTTCAGCCCGTCTCCGCTATTCTCTTCGGTCCCTCGCGAATCTTATCAACTGATAAATTAAATTTAAATTACATGAACGAATAAATGAGAGGTGAACGAATAAATAGATAATTAAAAAGCTTTCAAAACTACAGGATAAACTAGCTTTTGTCAGCGGTTTCAGCCATAGTTAGAGAGTAAGCTAGAGCGGGTGCCCAGAACAAAAAAATGCCTGAAATATAAGTAGAAATGTGGATTATCACTTTAGTAAAAATAAGATAAATTAAAAACACATACTTCTCAAAGGTCAAATGTAGGTTAAAGATCAAGGAATTAAAATGTGCATCAAACTAAGCTTTTTAAATGCTCGTATTTTCTATTTAAAAAAATAACCTTAAAATATGTAATAAATGTGAAACCCACTTTAAAAAACAAAAAACGTTGAAATTATGACTTTTTTTAATAGGAAGGAATTCGATGTTTTTTTCAACTTTTTCTCGGTTTCTCGGTTGAAACGCAAGAGGTGCGGATTCGATTCCCGCTGAGAAGAAATGTTTGCATGTTCTGCAAGTATTTCTTCAAGGTCTGGATGCCATAATACTCGTAGTTTCAGGGGACCCTAGTGTGGGTTCAAGACTATGCATGTGACAGTTGGGTATTAAAATAAAAACATACACACAACCATTTCTTCGCGTTTTTCAACCGCTCTTTTTCCGCGTCGCCGCGTAAAAATATGCTACTAAGTGCAGTAACTTAAAGCTATAGAAGTAATCCCGCCAGGAGTCGCGAGATCGCACAACTCAACCATTTCAAAGGTGTTGAAAACTTAAAGTGCCTCACTCAAAAGTGATTCTAATTCTTTTGATACGGTGTGAATGAGCGTAGACTTTTAAACATTTTGGTGTATTTGGTGGCTTAGTTCGTTCGTTAGTTGATTATACGTACCGGGCTATGGACTGTGAAGGTTTTTACAAGTTTATTAAATGTTTATTTTACAACAGACAAACAACATCAATCTAAAACTAAACTAAGGCCTTTTACCATCTATAGTAGATAATTTATACAGCGTCAGGAGGCAACTTTTACCTTCACAAACGGGGCGCTGTAGTGCCCGGGACGAATTAAAATGGAGTAGGCTTGCCCAGCACCTATTCCATCCTCTCAGCTTAGTCTTACTTGTCCACAGGAAAGACCATGGTCAATACGTGCGGAGCTGACTAAGCCGCGGGTAATAAATATTAGTAACATTATTTTATACATTTATTTGAAAAGAAACTTAAATGACTCAACTAATATTCTACGTAAAAACGATACACCTTCTGAATACTTTTTCGTTGCATTATTGGGACATCCGGTAGCTTTAATTCTGTTTTCACTTAAAAATGTGAAAATTCGCGGAAGAATTTAATTGAATTCTAAGTCACAATGATTTGTGATGAAGGAATGAATGTCGCTGTTAGGCTTCCAATTTAAAACGCCTTTTAGAAGAATTTGAAACCTCTTTTCAAGTTGATTTTCACTCCTTCAAAATGTACCTCATAAATTATTTATCCACTTCTTTCTTGTATCTACTTTATTGAAATCCAAATTATTTTAATGAACCCACTCCCTATTTCTTAGAAGGCGGGTACAGAAGTTAAAATAACAATACGTATAAAAACTTCTTAAAATATTTTTGATATAACTTAAGTACGAGTACTTATGATTCAATATACAGACAACTTCAAGAAGATCTTGAAGTAAAGTATACTAAAACTTCAGCTCATAAAAAATCATGAGAATTTCAACGTCGTGGGTTCAATACATACATATTATCACGCCCGTATCCCTAATGGGGTGGGCAGAGCCACAAATAATGATAAGAAAACTTGCAGCCAGTCCTGATCTAAGAGTCCCAAGATGGATATGGTGAACCATGGTGACAGGAGATCATCCCATCGCCCAAATAGGTCCATCATGATGAAGGGTAACCCCTTAGTCGACTTTTACGACATGCTCGGGGGGAAAAGCAGCTGGACGCATTCTATGTTTTTTCTTTACTCCCTGTCCAGCAGAGAAGTAAATACAGTCGTGCAAAAGTTGATTTTTTTACTTATTCTCTCATACGGTGAGGAAAAATATCGTGATTCGTAGAACCTAAAAAAGTCTAAAAACAATGTTCAACACGAAAGAAGCCTTTGATGTGCACTTTAAATCTTTGCGCCACACTGATTCGGAATAACTAGAGACAACTGGTTGAAGCCGTCAAAAACTATTGAAACCTACTTAGAAAAGGGTGGTTTCAATGACACATGTCAGTTCCCAACTATGGCTAATTGACGTTTGTGACAGCGAATGAAAGGGTCTGTCATTAGTTGCTGTGCTATTTTTGATGCGGTTTTAATATTCAACCGTTGCGAACTCTGTGATTATGTGGAGTAGGGCGGGTAATTTGCTATTTTATTGTGAATTCTTGAACTGTGGTTATTTTGTAGTCACATTTTTAACCATTTAGTTACTAGGAATAACTGGAAGAACTTGGAGGAGGTTTTTACCGCATAGGACGGTTTTATACATCACAGAAACGAAAATAGTTATTTTGTATAGTTTTAGTTTAAAATTAAATTTGTGTTTTATCTTGTTAGCATTTTTTTTGTTAATAGTTTGTAGGAAAAAAAACCTTATTTTATTATATTAAGAATGAATTGCATATTATTATCTAAATCATATTATTATATTAATTCCAAAAGTTTGTGAGAATGTCTATTAAATATTTGTGCTAAGGCGAACTGATTTTTATGAAACTTTTGATTGAACTTTCCTTTTTTCGTGCCGGGACAGGTAATGGGCGGAGACTCTAAATATCAAGTAACAAAAGAAAACCAGTCGACGAAGAAAACAAACGTGAAAAGTCCGAAGAATAACAAAGTAAATTCCTTTTGAAACTGGAGCAACTTAAAACAGCGGTTCTCAAAACAAACGTATCTTCATACAGTTTCCATTCTAAACAAAAATAAAATCCTCTAAAACATTTTCAAAGAGCAGCCACAGAGGTCCTTTGGGTGCAATTTTGTGACGCAAACCATTGTCCTACATCATCCATTTTATCGTGACCCCTCTGAGTATTCGTGTCCGACATGAACACACTGACTTACGGAGGGGAGGACGTTGCTTGCGTGTCAATTTAAACTGGACGTGTCTCGCCTGCCCGATTTTGCTGGAGCCCTGACGGCATGCATTTTTAAGGGGAGTCGAGTTCTGTTGTCGTTGGTCGAGCCAGGACTCAGATTTCTACGTGGCAAAGGTCGACCTTAAAGCATGTTATGGCAGTTATATTTCTTTGTAAGTGTGTCGTTTGTGTGATTTTTTTTGTTTTATATTGTGGGGTGTAAATCTGCTTAATTTCGTCATCTGAGCCAAGTTTTGTGAAGTTTTTATTATCTGTGGTTTCGGTAAAGTTACGTCGTCAAGTGTTACGGCGCGGTTAAGGAAGTATGTTTGTTTTAAAAGAAGATGAAGGAGGTTTCCAAGTATGTATGTACAGTCGAATTCAAAGGTGTTTAGAGTTAATTCTTTAAGGGTTGGTCGTGGAACTTTAAAAACGTAAAACGGCTCAGCGATTCTCGTGATATTTAATGCGAACAAAACCGTGAATGGATGCTAAATAATATTATTATGGCGAATGTTTGCGTATATGTGAATGTTTTTGTTCCCACTTAACTCCGTAACAGCTGAAGGAATTTGATTGAAACTTGGAATATATATAGTTCGTGACCTGGAACATTGGCTACTTTTTATATGGGTAACACGCGAACAAAGCCTCGGGCGGAGGCTACATGATAAATATAATTTAAATCATTTTGCCAACATTCCACAACACCGAAACCTGCTGAACCGTAAATGATAATTCTTTATTTAAACATAGCAACCGTAAAAGGACGATTATAGCTATGGCTACAGGGTTATGGCTTCATAATAAAAGTGTGGGTTATCGAGACCCTTGGGGGATCCTTCGACGGGGCGTTTCCGGTTCGGTGATAACCTAGACACTAGGATAAAATAACCATTTATGTACCTTATAAGAGCTACTAACGGATGTCCGTAGTTAAATTGTATTAATATAGCAATCTATTTAGTTTTTATCAAAAAGATCCTTTTTATGAATTTCTTGAAATATTTTAATTATACTTTTATTTAATTAGATATTTTTCTTAAACTTCTCTGCTGGACTGGGAGTAAAGAAAAGACATGGAATGCGTCCAGCTGCTTCTCTCCCCGAGCATGTCGTAAAAGTCGACTAAGGGATAGTATCCTCCAACATGATGAGATACAATAAGCAAGTATTCCCAAGGAGGGTTGACGTCAGGCAGGCGGCCGGTCATAAAACACCTTAGCCAAAACTGTACTGTGTGCCGACCCCATATAGAGTGGGATATGTGCAGGAAGATGATGATGATGATCATTATTTTTTTCTTAAACAAAATTTCTTTATTACTATTGATATTTACCTACGGATATCAGTTAGTTGAATAAAAAAGAGCATGGTAGAGCTACCATGACTTTTTTCAGACTACACCATAGTCAGACTATTCCCATTGGCCCCAGAGATCCAATGGGAATAAAGTTCCCAACGAACTCGGTTATTTGTTCACAGGGACTAATGTCACTTTTTTTCTGGGTATTCGGTAACATCCTAACAAAACACACTGGTATTTTTATTGAAGCTATGTACAAGGACGTGGGTTCAAATCCGGTCGTGTACCAATGGATTTTTCTGTGCGAAAAATTTATGTGCGCTATACCAGTACTCTCAAACGGCGAAGGAAAACATCGTGAGAAAACATCGGCTATTTTACTACACGTGTACAGTAGAACCACAAATATTATGCACCTCGGCAAACTTCGTGATGAACACCGAATTTGTCCGAATATGCAACTAATAGTCAAATAATAATAACAGAACCAATCCTTTGAAAAAAAAAGTATGTAGATAATTATTGTAACGCACAATATTTATGGTACCACTGTACTTTTGATCTCGACAGTACCCAATATTTTAAAAACACTGATCCCCTATTATTACAAAGTTCCAAAACACCTGTATCTAATACAATATAAGCGTACTATAATTACTCGTACGCAAGTAATGCCTATAGAGCGTACAGCATCGCATTATAATAAAGATATTACACATTACACTGTAAGGGGGCTTCACACGAGGCGGGAGAAACGGTGACGCTAAACATTCAGCCGCTGTGATTAATACCCAAATATAACAAACATGAACACTTTCGGATTTAATAATTAGAGAAAAAAAGTCAGACTGCAGAACTGAGAAGAAATACTTGGGCCGTTTTCATCATCCGGACAAACAATCGCGCTATTTTCAACATATCAGTTGTTTGCCAAATATCAAGATCTCAATCTTACACTTTAAAAAGTTTCTGGAGTTTTACCCCCGAATACTCAAACGTATCTCAAAGTTAAGCACATCTCATATGACGATTTTTTTGACAGATTTTCATCAGAAACTGTCTAAAAACCGTGAGTTGAAACGTGCTCAACTCTGAGTCGCGTTTAAGTATTCCGGGGTTTGATAGATACTTTACTTAGTTAGCGCTAATTGCCTGGTCATGGGTTACAACATCCTGCAAAATTACTATTTCAATCTCTCAAAGCGTACTCACAACGTAGTTGACGACCTAGATGGCGCAGCGGGCGATTGCTCGGCTGAGACGCAAGAGGCGCGGCTTCGATTCCCGCTACGGGAGAAATGTTTGTATGCTCTGCAAATATTTCTTCCGGGTCTGGGTGTTGTAGTTTACAAAAAAAAGTATATAAGTATTAAATCAGCCATCTGGTTTCCATAGTTCAAGCTTTGTGGCTAGATGGCGCTGTGTGAAATGTCCACAAATATTTATTTATTTATTTATTCGATGACGTTTTTCCCGCTTGTGTGCTTTAGCCTAATGAATAAATAAAGTAGGCCGTGCCTGGCTAGTCAGCCGCCTGTAACACCAGTTACTTAATTTTAGACCTCGTAAAAATTTACCCTCGAGCCTCGGATTAGTTACATAAGTATCACCCAACAAGTACATAGACGCCGTTGGTGGCGTGCGAGACGCAATAGGCGCGGGTTCTATTCCATCTGCGAGATAAATTATCTACACTAATATTACAAAGAGGATTTTTTTTTATTTGTAACGAATAGGCTCCGAAACTACTGAACCGATTTAAAAAATCTTTTACCAGTAGATAGCTACATTATTACGGAATAACATAGGCTATAATTTATTTTCAAAAAAATAAGGAACCTTATTAAAACTCCAATAATGTAACCCGAAGTGAAAAAAACATTATCTAAAAAATCCTAGTTTGTTAAATACCCGTTCGAAGCCGGGGCAGGCTGCTAGCGTATAATAATTAGAGTCGTGGGTGTTGTGTTTAACAAGATATGAGAAAAAAAAGGAAAAGAATCTTGAAAAATATTTTAATGTAGATCTTGGAAACCCTACCATATTTTCAGATGATTTTTACGTTGATAGGTAGGTAATAACTATTTATTTAATTGTTGAAACCAGTTTTTTTATTTATTTTGTAGTTTATTTATACTTGTTTGATTTGACTCTGCCTTTTTTTATACACCCAAAATCGGTCTAGACGCAACGGTATGTTAGACTCTTAATAGGGTGGCCATTTAATTATCTCATCAGTAAGTAACAAATTAAAATAAATCTGATGTTTTTCAACACAGTTCCAAAATTAATGCCACAAAAGGTCTTATCGCTAAGCACAGGACTCACGGGAGGTAATAACTTCATCTTGGCACATAAAGGTTTATCTACACTAACCAGGCGACGTTACACTGCCTTTTTGTAGCGCATCCTATGTTCGCTTTATGTTCGAATTAAGTAACCCAGGGGTACTAAAAGCGTACTAAAATCACTTTCTTTACTTTTTTACTCGTGACTAGAGTTCGAGCTAATGTATTGGAAGGATTATTGTGCGCAAAAAGGCTCCTTTCGTGCACTTTACATGTTTTTGAACTTTTTTAGTTCTATGAGATGTTCTTCTCCGTTTGAGAGAACTGGTACGGCGTAGGTAAGATTTTTAAATAAAAAAATCCATTTCCTTGAAAGTGGGTTCGAATCCTGTGGCTTATAAATGTTCTCTATAATAATAAAAATAAGGCCTTTTACCATCTCTCTAACAGATGATTTATACAGCGTCAAGAGGCAACTTTTACCTTCACAAACGGGACGCTGTAGTGCCCGGGACGAATTAAGATGGAGTAGGCTTGCCCAGCACCTATTCCATCCTCTCAGCTTAGTCGGCCTTGTCCACAGGAAAGACATGGTCAATACGTGCGGAGCTGACTAAGCCGCGGTTTTCCTCACGATGTTTTCCTTCACCGTTTGAGAGTACTGGTATAGTGCACATAAATTTTTCGCACAGAAAAATCCATCGGTACACGACCGGATTTGAACCTACCACCTTAGGATCTGAAGGCGGGGTCTTTAGTACCTACACCTATAGTCCAAGAAGAATATACTCTCCAAGTTTGATGCTTCTAAGACTTATGGTTCAGGCTGTGCTTTGATTGACAGTCAGTCAGGAACGTAAATTTTATATTTAAACAAATAATTTTTTTAATCAAATATTTGTGGATATTTCACACAGCGCCATCTAGCCCCAAACTAAGCAAAGCTTGTACTATGGCCCCCAGATGGCTGATAGAATACTTATATACTTTTTTTTCATAAATACATACCTAAAATGCATAATACTACAACACCTAGACCCGGAAGAAATATTTGCAGAACATACAAACATTTCTCCCGTAGCGGGGATCGAACCCGCGCCTCTTGCGTCTCAGCCGAGCTCTCGCCCGCCACGCCACAGAGGTCGTCAAAAAGTTTAGATTGTCCTAGGTTAATATTAGCTTATAATTTCATTCGATTTAAAAAAAACACAGACTTTTAAATAATTATGAATACATTAACAAAACAAATCAAATGCTATACATCGAGTCGGTATTGGAATCCACACAGATTGGATTTTAATTGAAATAAATGTGACTCTTTCAATCGGAGTTCGATATCCAGCGGTCGTTAACCCAACTGACCCGAAGGTCGCGGGTTCGAATCTTAGTAACAGTTGAATAATTTCCCATTGTATTTTTTTATTACACTCATTCTTATTTTTTTCGTCTGCTTTTTGGAGCTAGAAATAATAATGTTGTCAGAAAAACCGTTATTGCCAAAAAATCATAAAATTGGTGAAAAAATGATTTAAGGTTACTTTTACTGGTTTTTAAAACGAATCAAAATTATAATATAAGTATCACCTCGTCTGGATGTTGATCGAATAATTACCTGAAAATAAAAATAAAAATTATTCACAATAAGAAAGTTTGAAAAAATACCAAGAGTACCCTAAACTAACGAGCATTTGTAAGGAAAGAAGAGAATAAAGCGAAATAAATATGCCAGGAACGTTGCAAATAGAAATCCATGTGCTTTGCCTTCTCCTTTGGGAAACAGGTATGATCCTGTGGACCTACGTAGGTATGGTTCAATTAAAAATGAATACCTTTTTCATACTAAATGGATGATTTTAAAGCAGTCAAGCCCCTTATTCTCTATGACCTATCTATCTATAATCTATGAATTTGTTATAATAGAATACGATAACACGGTGATTCCACAAACGTGCCCGCGTTTGCACGCGTTAAGTTTTGTTTGGTCATAGTAAATAAGGCCCCAGGAGGCAATTTTTTCCTGTTTGTTTGGACGCTGTGTTGCCCAGGATAAGTCCTAATGTTGAAATGAACTTTTGTAGAACAGGTTGGCCCAGAACCCGTACTATCCTTACTCAGCTTAGTTGTGTTATCTACCAGGACAGACCATGGTTATAGATTAAATTGTGGGTTTCACGAAGCTTTCCTTCATCTTTTGAGAGTAGATTTTTTTCTACCAGAAAAAAGTGATTATATCAAACAATATTGGTCTAGTTATAGAAAAAAAACAAAACCAAGGTTGGAAGTTATTTCACACAATTAAATCGTCGTAACTCAAAGGCGTTCCCGACACCACAGCCTACCAACAGTTAGTACCAAGTCATTAAAATCATAATTAGCCTCTTTAAAGGAACTTTGAACAGCTTTTATTAACTTATTGACACTTTAATGAGGGTTTTGTACACTATCACCATCACTAACAGTGCTCGAACGATCAAATCTTGCCTGCGTTGTGGTACCATGGTACTCGTAGTTTCGGATACCCATCGATACATAGAATCCAGGGGTCCATGGGTCATCAATTGATCGAGTGATAAAAAAAGCAAATTGTAGTCACCAAATGACTTTCAAGACTGCGTAATTGAAAAAATCAATAGAAATTGAACATTTTGGTGACTTTTTATCACTCCGTCATTCTCAAGAATAAACAATGTAGGTTACCGTTGGGTGATTTTTGTATATTTATCTAGGTAGGTGCCGAGTGGTGGCCGAGTACCCGGCTGAGACGCAAGAAGTGCGGGTTATATTCTCACGATGGTAGAAATTAATGTTTTACATAGATATAAATATTTGATCCGCGTCTGGTTGTTGTGGCATCGTACTTGTAGTTTCTGATAGCCATGACACGGAGGATCTTAGTGTGGGGTCAAGACTAACTTTTATGGGATCCTAAATACTTAAAATAAACGAAATAACAGCCAAAAATAACATACATAGTTCTCCACACTAGGATTTTCTGTAGTAAGTGGATACCACAATATCCTACACCCGGAACAAATATTTGCAGAAAATGCACATTTCTGCCGCGTAATTCGAAGCCGCACCTCTCGGACACCTGCCCACCACAACGCCGAGGTCGCCTAAGTTATAAACCCCACTATTTCACAGAAGGGTAAAAAACATTTTCGTATTACACTATTAAGCAAATTGCATTCTCCCCGAGAGAAGGGAGGTAACTAAAAATTATCCACTTTCCTTATAAGTAAAAGGATTTTAAAATGCTCTTCTCTACGTAATCATCCTTGTCTTTTATGTTACACTAGCTGACCCCGCGAACTTCGTATCGCCTTAAAATTAATAATGCAAGTGCTTGTAATTTAATATGAACTTTATACCATAGCAATAAAGCTCAAATTGACTACGTTTTAGTTACAAATCATTTGTATGGGAAAAAGAAAAGGGCTATTTTTAGGGTTTTTCCAGCAATAATTCTAATTTTTCTCGCCGTAAAAACCATCCTTGAACTTCAACGAACATTTTAAAAAAAGATTTGGCCAAATTGGTCCAGGCGTTGTTGAGTTATGCGCTTACCAACACATTTTGCGATTCATTTTTATATTATAGACTAGCTGACCCGACAGACTTCGTCCTGTTCATTCGTCATTTGTATGGGAAAAAGAAAAGGGCTATTTTTAGGGTTTTTCCAGCAATAATTCTAATTTTTCTCGCCGTAAAAACCATCCTTGAACTTCAACGAACATTTTAAAAAAAGATTTGGCCAAATTGGTCCAGGCGTTGTTGAGTTATGCGCTTACCAACACATTTTGCGATTCATTTTTATATTATAGATTATGTTGCATATTATGTTATGTTATCATGCACATTTTTCGTAAAACTTTTGAGATTTTTAGAAAAGATTTTAGTCTTCCAGACGAAACCTCTGTGAAGGTGTAAAAACGATTTTAAGTATTTTTTTATTCTCTATCCAAAAAACAAAACAATAGCATAGCAATAACATTTTAGAAACGTTTGACAGGACCATGACAGTCCAGGTATGGAACGGAGTATTTTTTTTTTATAGAAGGAGTAGTGGATGGAAACCTGAAACCCATGTTATGTACATGGTGTAGTCATGACATCAACATTGTCATTTCCCTGCTATATTTCGACTATATGTGGGTTTGACTCAACTCTAACAGAAGTTATAGGAATAAAGAATACATGTTGACATCAAACAAAATGTAATTGAATTGTCATGAATTTATTTAGAAAAGCCTTTATGTCTCATTCACAGGAAAGACATGGTCAATACGTGCGAGGCTGACTAAGCAGCGGGTTTCCTCACGATGTTTTCCTTAACCATTCTTCGAAAAGATTTTTAACAGTTGCAGCTTTTAGCTCGTTGCTTTTCATTACCTACTTTCATAACACACTTCGAAAGATCACGGTTTAGTTAGTTATACCAAGTCGCCTTGAATTGAAGGTTAAAATTTTGAAATTATTTTTGAAAACATACATTAAAATGTCATTTTGTGCAATAATTTTACTTCTTTCTTAAGCGAAGTGTATTTTTTACAATTAGGTGACAGTCTAAGTATTAAACAGCTAGGTAACTTCAATCATAGCTATATTCTAGGTCACTATTGAAAGGGCAAAGGCACTATTTTGCGAGCAATACAAGTTTACGAAACCTTTGGGCCCACCGTGAGTTTTTTTATCTATACCAAACACTCTAGTAAAAAAGGTGTACTAGGTATTACTTGTACAGCTACGATGTAATAGAAGGTACTAAATTAAGGCAGGATTCTACTATTTTTATATGTTTTACCTCACGCTTTTAACATTTAAATCCTTTAGGCTTTCAAGGGGCTACTTACAAAATTTGAGCAATGCCAAAATTTAAGGTGTGGACGTAGCCTTTACTATGCTTTTAGAGATCATGATAGCCGGCAATTTGAGGCTGTCTGCCTTTCTTAGACATTATTAACGTGAACCAGTTATTAAATTAATCCTACTATATTGTAAATGTGAAAGTTTGTGAGGATATTTTTATGTTTGTGCCTTAATCACGCCTAAACGGCTGAACGGAATTGAATGAAACTTGGAATAAACATAGTACATGTGCTGGATTAACATATAGGCTACTTTTTATCCGGGTACCACGCGAGCGAAGCCGCGGGCGGCAGCTAGTAAAGTCATATAAATCGAACCAAATGGAAAAAAACTCTTAGTTCAATCGTACATTATTGTCGGACCACGGAGTCTCAGTCATTGAACTTAATGGATATGTATGAGTAAGCTATCACGCATACAACGCCGCGGGTCACAGCTAGTATGTCATAAACATTAGCAATGTCACTAAGTTCTATATAATAGCTGCATCAACTGACCCAGCTGTCCTATATGAGCTGCATCCGTGTCAGTATCATGTAATTAACTGAACAATAGGATTCCCACGAGTCATTCAACATTATCTACCAACATACACCTTACTCCATTGTAATAAGGACGTGTATTGTATGACAAATCGAATTATATATATAAAACCGACGTTACTGACTGACTGACAATCAATGCAGGGACTAAACCATAAGTCTTAACATGAGACTTTGAGGATATACTCCCTATGGTATAGTTGAAAAGAATTCTCGAAATTCAACAGGACGCAGTGGAAGATAAAGTTTGTATTAAAAAAACTCGGCCAAAGTCGCGGCATTTTCCAATAGCTGACAATATTTTGTCAAGAAAATAACTATGCATGCCAAAATAGACCTTTTCTTCCTGTGATAAGATTCATTTTTATTGAGTATGGAAATTATGTCGTAAAGGTAAGGATACGTTTTGGAAAATGGACCTTATGAGCTTGTGATTAGTTGTATTTTTGAGTGGAGAGCATATTTTAGGTCAGGAGACTAGTTACATCCGTGAGTGTGTGAGAACCGTACCTACTTCTTATTATAGTTTTAATTAAAGGTTAGAAAAGAAACATGTCTGATGACGAAGATAGTGGTGCCATCTCTTGTCAAGAAGTATGAATCAGCAAATGGCTGAATGAATAACGAGAAAGCTTGTTAGAATTATTAAACAATATTTTTATATTTGTTGATTGTGAATAAATAAATAAACTAATATATGTGGACATTTGACACAGCGCCATCTAGCTCTAAACTAAGCAAAGCTTGTACTATGGTATTGGTCAGCCAGATGACTTATATACTTTTTTTTTAATTACATACTTATAATATTGCAACTTCTTTACTTCTTTGCTGGACTGGGAGTTGTAACCCCGAGCATGTCGTAAAAGTCGACTAAGGGATAGTATCCTCTCCAACATGAGATACAATAAGCAAGTATTCCCTAAGAGGGTTGACGTCAGGCAGGCGGCCGGTCATAAAACACCTTAGCCAAAACTCTTACAGCATGATCCAAAGATCATGCTGTGCCGACCGGCGACCCCACATAGAGTGGGATAAGGGCAGGAAGATGATGATGATGATGTATAGCTGAATCGATTTGATCTATCTGTCTCTTGTTTTAGATTTTTTTAGATTCTACGACATGCCCGTTCCCTCACGATGTTTTCCTTCACGGTTTGAAAACACTTCCAGTACTCTTAAACGGAATGGAATAATCTGTTGATGCATGACCGGATTGCAACCCACGACCTTGGAATCAGAAGGCGGGGCCGAGCAGGTTAGAATTTTATTAAAAATCAAAATTTACGTAGTACATTGTCTTGCATAATATTATAGGCTACTTTTTATCCAGGAACCACGCGAGCGAAACCACAAACGAAAGCTACAAATAATATTTCTTATCTAAACCCACACTAGGATTCCCTGTGTCGTGGGTATCAGTAACTACGAGTACAGACCCGAACGAGAAATAACAGTTCTTCCGAAGCGGGAATCGAACCCGCAATCGCCCATCAATTTGAGCAATATCGTGTAATTTATTTAAATATATGTATATATTTAAATTACACGCTGGAATATTCCTTTAATTTCATTAAGAATTTTTTCCTTTCTGTTTACTTACCATTGTCTGACAAAAGTTATTAAGTACTAAGAATCTACCCGGAACACAATGTGAAATTAACATAAGTAACAGACTATTTAAACTATCTGTTCATTTTACTATTTAATAAAGTAAAACGAAAGTATTTAAAAAATACAGGGTGTAATAATACTACTGCCGATAACTGAGACAGTAGAGTACATTCAGACCAGGATCCCGAGTGCAAAAAGGTGAGAAAATATAAATATATACCATAAAAATTACTTGTATTACTAATACTATAATATTATAAATGCGAAAGTTTGTGAGGATGTGAGGATGTAACGATGTTTGTGCTTCAATAACGCCGTAACGGCTGAACAGATTTTAATGAAAATTGGAACATTATGTAGTATATGTGCTGTAAGTTTATGTGCTGGGGTAACATTTATAGGCTACTTTTCTTCCGGATACCATGCGAGCAAAGCCGCAGGCGACAGCTAGTATTATGCATAGTATATGATTTATTTTATTTATTTATACCTCCATTATTCGTGAGTTGTCTTGTTACACCCTGTACATGTGTATTTTTGAAGTGGAAAAAGAATATTTGCAGACTATTTACTGAAGGTTATTAATAGATCTCAATTTTATGAATTAATTAATAATCCTAATAGTTTAGATCTGAAAGTTTGTACGTTTGTGTTTGAATCACAAATACCCATGTGACGTCATGTAGAATATACTTTATCCAGGGTTCACGCGAGTGAGACTCGGTCGGAAAGTGGATAGATTATTTTAGCTAGTAAAAAAAAAAGTAAGTTCGTGTGAGCTAGTGGCCAACTCTAGTGACGGAGTTTTTAAGCCGCCTAAAGGCCCCCGCCATGTTTTACCGAATTAAAAAGCCGGGACCGACTGTTTGACGTGCCCTCCGAAGCACAAAAGCGCTCAGCTCGTAATGCCACTTGCGGTCACCCATCCCAATTTGTGACCGCGCATATCGTTGCTTAACTTTAGCGATCAATCAAGAACGCCTAAACAAACTACCGCTATAAACCGCTGTGTGAATATTAAGTAAGTTCATATGAGCTAGTAGTCAACTCTAGTGACGAAGGAGGACCTACTTGGAAATATTTACATTCTTACCCCCGAATACTCAAACGCATCTCAGAGTTGAACTGAACACGTCTCAAGTGACGAGTTTTTGACAGATTCCACACAGCGCTATCTAGCCCCAAACTAAGCAAAGCTTGTACTATGGGCACCAGATGGCTGATAGAATACTTATATACTTTTTTTTTGTAAATAGGTACATACATAATACATAAATACAACACCCAGACCCGGAAGAAATATTTGCAGAACATACAAACATTTCCCCCGTAGTGGGAATCGAACCCGCGCATCTTGCGTCTCAGCCGAGCACTCGCCCGCCACGCCAGCGAGGTCGTCAGTTTATTATATTGAAATTCGTTTATCCGTTACGGCATGATTGAGACACACATGACCCGTACTAACATTTGGGCTATTTTTATAGCGAGCGAAGCCGCAAACGGATACTAGTGTATTAATAAACGAGGTTTAAAGCTGAATTATTCCATTGCTGACGTAATAGGTATACAAGATCGCGCCGGTGGTTTCGCTCATGAAAAAGAAATTGTAATAAAATAGCAGTTGTGTTAATCCTGACACGGACTATGTATATGTTATATTTACCAAGTTTCATAAAAATCTGTTGAGCCGTTACGGAGTTAGTGAGAACAAACAATATCTACCTATAATACACAAACGTTCACATTTTTTTAGCTGGTAGTAGTAGGTGTAGGATGATATCATAACTTGATACATAATCAGACTGTATCAATAGTTTTAATTTTTACTTTACACGTAATTATTTGAGATTTCACGCTAATTATGCTAATTAGCATATTTTTAATAATACCATTTTTGTATATAAGCAGAGGGACTCTACCATAGGCAACCATCGCTCAGACTTGGAGATATTTAACAGCGGTAAGTAATTTTTTTTTGTTTCGTACCCGAAGTGTGCCAACGGGACCCTATTACTAAGCCTCCGCTGTCCGTTTGTCCGTCTGTCTGTCAGAGGGCTTTATCTCATGAACCGTAATAGGTAGAGAATTGAATTTTTTACAGAATACCTATGTATTTCTATTATTGCTATAAAAATACAAAAAAAAATGTTTAACGTTCGTAATCGATATCGAAGTTAAGCAACGCGGTCAGTAATTGAGATGGGTCGAGTGTCTTTTTGCATATTTTTTTTTGGGAACCTTTTAGTTATAACATGTTATAATAGCGTAATCTACAACATAACAGCCCAACGTTTTGTATTGGCGCCACTAGATAGCAAAGCCTTTTTTTAGAAGTTTTCATAAGATTACTTTTGGCTCTGTCAACCCCATTAGGGATATTGGCGTGATAATATGTATGTATGTACTTTTTTTAACGTTTGTTTCTTTTTCTCTTTACTATTGATGTGTATGAGTGCTTATGCAGTAAATAAATAAATGTCTATATCCCCCGAATACTCAAACGCATCTCAGAGTTAATCACGTAAGTGACGAGTTTTTGACAGATTTTCATCAAAAACTTAATCGAATTTAATAGGAGGAATAAAGGCCCACTTGTGAATAAGAAAGTGGATTAAATATCTAAAACTTAATGGATAAAAGCTGTACATTAATGAGCTTCAATTGTAAGTCGGTCACTCGTTCTGTTGAGTGTATCCGAGCGCTGTGCGGGGAGGCTGATATCATCGCGCTTCAGGAAACATTTCTTCTGCCTGATGATGTGGCGTTCCTGGGAACCATTCATCACGGTTTCAGCTATACGGGGAAGTCAGCTGTGGATCTGTCTGCAGGGCCACTGCGTGGAAGGCCTTACGGTGGTGTGGCCATTCTTTGGAGAAATAGTGTGTTCCAGGAGGTCACAGTAATAAACTGTAGTAGTGTGCGTCTCACAGCGGTTAGAATCTCACTGCCCGGCCAAAGGTCATTTCTTGTTTTCTCAGTGTACATGCCATGTGACTGTCCAGTGAATTTAGTGGAATTTACAGAGTGCTTAGGAGAAATTAGTGCGATAATCGAAAGTGTTGATGCTCAATATGTGTATGTACTTGGTGACTTTAACGCGCACCCAAATGCTGCCTTTGGTAAGCAACTATTTGACTTTTGTAGTGATCAGAATTGGACATGTGCAGATTATGAAATACTAGGTCCCTTATCAAACACTTATACTTTTTCTTGTGATGTCTCTGGTAGTTTGCGTTGGTTGGACCATTGTATTGTAACCCAGGCAGCTCTAAGCACCATAAATAAGATTTATGTTTATAATGATGTATACTGGTCGGACCACTTCCCACTTATAGTTAAATGTAATATTGGAATACTACAACCCAAATTAGTAATTAATAACAATGTATGTAACAAGGTTATTTGGGGAAATCGTGAAACCTCTCAAGTAGATAAATATACTAAAATTTGTCATTCATTATTAAAAGATATTGACTTTCCTAGTGACCTTAGGCAATGTTGTGGTAAAATGTGCAATGACATTGATCATAAATTAATATTAAACAATATGTATCAGAATGTTATTGATATATTGAGGCAGGCGGCAATTTTAAGTTATGGTGACTGTAAATCTGCAAATCGTGCCCGCGTTGTTGGGTGGAACAGACATGTCAGTCATGCTCATAGGGAGGCCCGTCTTGCTTTTCTGATGTGGGCGGCTCAGGGGAAGCCTACTTGTGGATATTATCATCAGATTATGTCTGAGAAACGTAGGATTTTCAAAAATAAATTAAAGTGGTGTCAAAATAACCAACAACAAATTAGAATGGACATCTTGGCCTCACATCATAATTCAAAAAATTTTAACAGCTTCTGGAAGTACACTAAAAAACTCAGTCCGACAACTGGTCTACCTGTGAGTGTGAATGGAGTGTGTGCTTCAGTCGATATTGCCAACATGTTTAAAGAGCAGTTCCAGGTTCAACCTGTGCTTGGTAATCAGCGGCAGGTGCCTTGTGCTAAATTCCATCATGCCGACCAACATGAAGTAATTTCAGCGAAATGTGTTTCCAATATTATTAAGAATATGAAGAGAGGTAAGTCACCTGGGCATGATGGACTTAGTATAGAGCATCTTCTGTATGCTGGGGTACATCTCCCCAGAGTGCTGGCAATGTTCTTTAGTTTTTGTATAGGACACTCATACTTACCGGAGAAAATGATGAAAACCGTTGTAGTTCCCATTATTAAAAATAAAACGGGTGATGCTTCTGACGGGTCCAATTACAGACCAATTTCCTTAGCTACTGTTGTTGCAAAGGTGTTGGACAGCATTCTTGAAAATCAACTAAGTAATCATCTTGATATTCACGAGGCCCAGTTTGGGTTTCAGCCGAAACTGTCTACCGAAGCGGCAATCATATGTTTCAAGCATGCTGTACAATACTACACATGTAGGAAAACGCCTGTCTATGCCTGCTTTTTGGACCTGTCAAAGGCGTTTGACTTAGTGTCGTATGAGGTTCTGTGGCAGAAGCTATTAACAGAAACAAGTGTACCAAAGGAGTTCATACATGTTCTTGAATATTGGTATGAAAATCAGAAAAACACTGTGAGATGGGCAGGTTCGTACTCGGATGAGTACAGGTTGAAGTGTGGTGTGAGGCAAGGAGGGTTGTCCTCGCCGAGGTTGTTCAACCTGTACATAAATAGGTTAATTGTTGAACTCAGTAAAGCTAAATTCGGATGCTCAATTCATGGCCTCAGTGTTAATAACATAAGCTATGCAGATGATATGGTTTTGCTGAGTCCATCAATTAATGCTCTGAGACGAATGCTAAACATTTGTGAGACATATGCAGTGACTCATGGGCTCAGGTACAACGTCAAAAAGAGTGAGTTAATGCTTTTTAGAGCTGGTAACAAGAGCTACTCTGTTCCCGCAGTACAACTAGGAGGAACTTCTCTTAACTGGGTAACGAAATTCAAGTACCTGGGCCACTGGGTCACTGAGGATTTGTCAGACGATTTGGATATGGAGAGGGAGCGTAGGGCTTTGTCAGTGAGGTGTAACATGCTGGCTCGCAGATTTGCACGTTGCACAGCACTAGTTAAAATTACACTTTTTAAAACATTTTGTACTTCTCTTTACACGTGCAGCCTGTGGGCTAAGTATACACAGAAATCCTACAACGCCCTACGAATCCAATACAACAACGGTTTCAGGATGCTGTTGAGGCTGCCGCGATTCTGTAGCGCATCGGGGATGTTCGCAGACGCACGCACTGATGACTTTTTTGCGATCATGCGAAAGAGAACGGCGTCCCTGATGCGCCGGTTGCGTGGTAGTACCAACGGCCTTCTAACCGTTGTTGTTGAGGACCTGTGCTCGGCCTACATGAGACACTGGCTGGCAGTACTTCGGCCTATCACACGCCTAGTGTCTCAATAGGTAGGTCTTAATGTTATTATTTTTTTTTTTAGTTTTATTTTAAGTAGCTTTTAGGTTTACTAATTTAGCTTGTAAGTTACTACTAACACAATATGGATCAATGGTCTGAAATAAATACATTTTATTTTATTTTATTTTTTATTTTATTTAAAAAACCGTGAGTTGAGACGTGCTCAACTCTGAGTCGCGTTTGAGTATTCGGGTGTATGTCTGTGTGTATGAATTCACTTGACCGGTTTTTTTTATTACTGGAAAATTTGGGGGAGACATTTTGCCGGGCTTTAAGAAGCAACAGATAAGATGTAAGGAGTATTGTTTGTTGTCAGAAATGGCAGGTTACGCGGCGGCTACCGCGCAGGCGCTGCAAGCATTGCAGTTGATGATGGTCTCTCTGCAGACCCAGCTCGGCTTGGGGGGCTACCTTTGCCCCACCAGCTCGACAATAGACACCATCAGTAAGTATTCTACAATTGTTCTGCTACTACCTACTACTTTTGACAGTTAATACAATAAAATACAACTTCCTTGTAAAACAAATCAGATAAAATTAAAATAAAACAAAATAGGCACAACAGAACAATGAGAATTACAATGGGTGGCCTTATCGCTAAGAGCGACCTCTTCCAGGCAACCTTTGGACAGGACATAGCTTTGAAAGATAAGGACGGCAATAAAGTTAAATGATTTATTATTTACTTTTCATGTCACAAGTTCTAGAACGTGGTAAAAGGGTTAGAGTGCACTTCAATGAGGCATTTTTCGTGCACTTGAAACATGCTTTCGAACTTTTTACGTTTTACGCCATACCGGTTCCTCATGATGTTTTCCTTCGCCGTTTGAGAGAACTGTTACAGCGCACTAGGATTTTCGAAATTGGAATTAAGTGCGCTAGTTTAGAGCACGGCCGGATGCGACCCGACCCAAGACCGAGTTTATTTCATATAGGTTCATCATCATCATCATCATCATCTTCTTGCCCTTATCCTACTCTACGTGGGGTCGGCACAGCATGATCCTTGGATCGTGCTATAAGAGTTTTGGCTAAGGTGTTTTATGACCGGCCGCCTGCCTGACGTCAACCCTCCTTGAGAATACTTGCTTATTGTATCTCATCATGTTGGAGGATACTATCCCTTAGTCGACTTTTACGACATGTTTGGGGAGAGAAGCAGCTGGACATATTCTATATAGGTTCACATTATAAAAATGGTGTATGATAGACCACTTATATGAGCGATGGGCTGATCACCTGTCACCATGGTTCACACTATCCATCTTACGACTAAATCAGATGTAGCTACAAGTTTTCTTATGTTTACTTATGGCTCTGTCCACCCCATGAAAGATACGGGCGTGATAATATGTGTGTATGTATAAAATGGTTCCTTAAATTAGTTTTTATTAATCGAATGGTGTTATTCCAGCTTCCATTAGCTCGTTTGACTACATCATCGTCGGCGCTGGTGAAGCTGGCTCCATCGTGACCTACAGACTCGCAGAGACCAATGCATCCATCCTGGTCCTCGAGGAGGGGGGCTGCCCCCCACTTGAGTCAGTTGTAAGTAGTCCACTGCTGTTCAAGAGCTTGAGATTTACATCTTCTCTTTACAACTTTGGTTTTTTCTCTTGAACACGAACGAAGATCTGAGAGCAATATTATACTTTTAACAAACTTCATCAACATTACTATCCCTGCTTTGTTTCACTTGTTGTCATGTTTTCTTCGTTTCATCATCATCATCTTCCCGCCCTTATCCCACTCTATGCGGGGTCGGCACAGCATGATCCTTGGATCATGCTGTAAGAGTTTTGGCTAAGGTGTTTTATGACCGGCCGCCTGCCTGACGTCAACCCTCCTTGGGAATACTTGCTTATACTCATGTTTTCTTCGTTTATTTTTTTCTATAACTCGTCATCTTAGTATTTTATGTAATACCCTTTCTCAAAATCCATCTATAATTTTTTAGCTTTTTTTCTGCTAACGTTGATCTTCCTATGTTAAAGAGTGCGAAAACTAAAGTAAATTAATTAATATTCCAGTTACCTGGCCTCTTCACCACATTGCCCCTCTCTGAGACCGACCGTGCCATGAACATATTCAACGATGGCTACGCCAGCCAGAACATCAAGCCCGATGGAGGCGCCACCGCAGGCAAAATGCTCGGAGGAACTAGCGGCATTCAGCACATGATCTACGTACCAGGCGTTGCAAAGGACTACGAGGCTTGGGGGACTGCTGCCGGCGACGACTCCTGGGCCTTCCCGGACTTAGAATACTACTTTGTGAAAGGGGAGAACGTACTAGATCAACAGGTCCTAGAACAGAACTCGAATAAACACGGAACCTGCGGCCCCACCCTGCTCAAAAGGCAAGAGAACCCCTTGGTTGAACCGTTGATCAAAGCTAACGAGGAAATGGGCTTCCCATATTTGAATGACTCATACGGTCAATGCACCAACCAACCGTTGCTGATGATCGGAGATTGTGGTGTCAGACAGTCCGGCACTGCATCTTACCTTAGCAAGCTCAAAGAAAACAAAAACGTTCGTTTCCTCACTGGCGCTGTCGCTACTAAGATCCTCTTCAGCGGCACGACAGCGACTGGAGTAGAATTCACTCACAGTGGTTCTACCTACAAAGCATCCGCCTCTTCTAAAGTCATTGTTTCAGCTGGAGCATTCAAATCACCTCAACTGCTTATGCTTTCCGGAATCGGAGACTCTGAAGCCTTGAAACAGAAAGGCATCGAAACAATCGTTGACAACAAGGAGGTTGGACAGAACCTTATGGATCATGTCGCGGCTGTGTACGGCGTCGCTTTGGATAAAGGTACTCCGCTTACTGATGCAGCAGACCCCCACAATTTTCCGGTGCCGATGCTAACCAAATACGCTGCTCAAACTACCGACAAGGATATAATCAACGGGCAAGACATTGTTTTGTACTTCCCCCCTGCATCGAACGGTCTTCTCCAGCTTTGCAGCTATGGCTTCAAGTACCGAGATCCCATCTGTGATGCATGGTACAAATACAATCTCGATAGGAACATGGTGTTGGTTATACCGAATTTAATGCACCCTGTATCGAGGGGATCCGTTACGCTCAACACAACCAACATCTTGGATCAGCCGATTATAAAGTTGAATCTGCTCAGCAACAAAGATGACTTGGAAAACTTAGCAGCGTACGTCAAAGCTTCCGCGGAGATCATCAACACCGAGACCCTGAAAAGTCTGGGAGCTGAGTTTGTTGACCCTGGCGTCTGCTCCGACGTGGCTGACAAAACCAGTTTGGAATATTTTGAGTGCTATGCATTAGAGATGTCTTCCACCATGTGGCATTACAGTGGAACCTGCATGCTGGGGAAGGTGGTAGATGCAAGCCTGAGCGTCAAAGGTACAAATAATCTTAAGGTTGTCGATGCCAGTATCATGCCATACCTTCCTTCTGGTAACATCGCATCTGCTGTACACGCGTTGGCTGAAAAAGCCAGTGATATCATCAAAATAGAAGACGGACATGAGATTTAAATGTTTTCATAGCCTTGGGTAATTCGCTGATCTGAATATAACTTACGAAAAACAACTGCAGATGGTAAGCTAAAAGAAAAAAGTTTGCATGTTCTGCAAATATATCTTCCGAGTCTAAGAGTTGAGACTTGCTGTGGTCTAAGAGCTGTTATCCAGGTGTTAATGTATGTTATTAAAAGGGTTGTTCGGGTTGTGGAAGCCCTTGGAGTAGTGTTGATCTGTTTCAGTCTTATTGAGCTGGGTTCAGATTCGGTTCGGGATGAGCTGTAAACTAAACTGCAGATCAAGATTTTACAAGTTACCCATGGCTAGTTTCTCGTTGATTATTTCGTAAACAATTGTTATTTCTTTTTAACTTGTTATGTTGTTAATTATTGTCAATTTTTAATTATCCGTTTTGTTATCATGATAAATTTTGTTATTATGTTGTTAATAAAAGCAATTAAAAAATAGTATTTTTTGTTGGCGAAAAAAATATTTACTTACATATACATATATTTACGCTTGTTTCCAATGGGGGTAGTCAGAGTGCACGGATTTTCCTTTGCAGTTCTGGTATACTACTTTCGCTTCATTCAATCTCATCAGATACTTGTCTGAATATTGGGCATGATATTATACTAAATGATTTAAAGAGAAGGCAACTTTTGCCTATACTCTGTAGTGTTAGAGACGATTTTAGATGGAGTAGGTTTGCTCAGCACCTACACTATCTTCTCAGCTTGGTCAGCCACAGGAAAGACAAGGTCAAAATACGTGCGAAGATGAGGAAGACACCAGTTACGCAGGATTTGATCGCATGTTTGAATTAAATCTATTATTGTTCAAAATCAAAGTTAAAGTCAATTTTTATAATTCCTTAAAATCACTGGGATCACTTGGACACGTCTTAAATCTACGTTGCATTTCCAAGCGTGGAAGACGTCACCCATTCCAATTGTGACCGCGCACAAGAAGTCAATCAAGAACATCTAAGCAAGCTACGCCACGAGCGCTTCAAGTAAGTTGCCACTGAGATCTCGCTTCGCTCGCTCAATCAATAAAACTTCGTAAGTCTATCACATAAGGAAACTCCAAGCGTTTCTTCATTATCATTAGGAATGTCATATGTTTCTTGTCAGTGCATTGAAACGGTAAATCTGAAGTCAGAAAAAGTCTACGATGAGAATTACATAATTATAGACATAAAACCTCGAATTCCCACATAATACCAATAATTTCACACCGCGTCGAGCTTCCCATGACATACGTCACGCACTGTTGGCCGTGCATAAGTAGGTGCAATCAGAAGTACCTACACAACACACATCTAGTTTGTTGTTTGATAAAAGAGTCACAAGCATCTTAACAATATGTTAGGAATGGTCTACGATTCATGTTGCAATTAAAACTTTTATTTATTGAATCAACTTATTTATTTACAAAGACAAACTACAATAACATTAAAACTTATTAAGTTAATAACATTAATAAGTTAATCGGTATAATGAAAAAAAAAACATCTTTTTATTAAATTGTCATACATAAAAATTATCACGTCAATGATCAAAATTTTATAAATGTCAAATTAACTGTCTTGTCATAAATTAATATCTAAGAAGGATTTATGCGTTATCTTGTGTATTCTTTTTAATCTTTTTTAAATTTTGGGAATGTTTTACAGGATAAAAAGTAGTCTATGTTCTTCCCCGGGATGGAATCTATCTCCTTGCCAAATTTCATCAAAATCTGTTCAGCACTTTAGGCGTGAAAAGGTAACAGACACACAGACATTACTATCGCATTTTTATAATATTAGTATGGATTGTGTTATCAACTCATTAAAAACGCGTAAAGATAATTTTATTTGAGCAAGTGCCAAAATTATAAAAGACATTTATATTTATCTATACAGTACTTATGTAAATGTACTTCTGCTCACCTGAGTCGCTAAGCTATTTCTGAACATCACTACACTCATGCAAAAACTTAAGAATCATTGGTTCAACGAACTGAAACTAACCTAAGGTTCTAGAGAGTATGAAAAACAATAGCTATTTTCCCACGAATTGTGTAACTATTATACAACTAACCCAATCAATTCTCAACTCTATTATCTAACACTTTAGACCTACATCCGCTTATCATTCATATCCGATAAACGTACAATGGATTATGAGCTTTATTACAAGTGCATAAGATAGGTGTTAGTTTGAGGATGGTTTCGTGATTAGTTGAAATAAACCATGTTAGGGTGGTCTCGTAAAGAAAAGCGTCCAACGTTCAAACTTCGCTTCAGCAAGACCGTTTGCGTAAACTAGTGTGATGCACAGGCATCACACTAGTTTACGCAAACGGTAAAAAAGTTTAGTTTAGGAAATAAATAGCGACTGCAGCCACAGGGCTGCAGTCGCTATTTATTTCCTAAACTAAACTTTTGCTCCGGTTTCTTTCTGAATATTTTTTAAGGGTCTTGCCCACTATCCAAGCCAAACGTGGTTTCTTGCCTGTATCTTCCCCGCTTGGTCGCGTTACGAACAGGTGTAAATGCAACGTAGATTTAAGACGTGCTCAAGTGATCCCCGTGATTTTATGGAATAAAAAATGTCTGACTTTAACTTTGACTTTGACTATCTTATTACGTCACTAAAGCATAGTCCTGTCAATAGTTTGCTTGACAAATTTAAGCTATCTAGCATTAAACGGTGAAGGAAAACATTCTGAGGAAACCGCCATGTCTTGGAAAGTTCGATAACATGGTGTCAAGTGCACGAAGGACATAATTGAGACCTTTCACCACACTAGTTCCTAATAACTAGTGTTATAAGTTGTAGTTCCGTGCACAAAAACAAAGCAAAGTAAAAAGTTTGCTTGTAAATTTTTATTCTTGGTCTGATTATGGAACGTAGTGGGCGGAGAGCTTAGGCAGCAAGTCATTGGTGGCCAAAAAGGTGGTCTACCACCCAAGGTTATAAATAAAGGTCATTTGCACGTCATAATACAACAAGGTTGATTTTCCCTTACAATCATTATTATACTAAAGTAAGTTCGTATGAGCTGTCGTCTAGTGGTAGCCGCCCCGCCTTCCGATCCTAAGGTCGTAGGTTCAGATCCGGTCGTGCATCAATGGTTTTTTCTCTACGAAAAATTTATGTGCACTATACCAGTAGTATTGACCATGACTTTCCTATAGACAAGGTCGACTAAGCTGAGAGGATGGAATAGGTGCTGGGCAAGCCTACTCCATCTTAATTCGTCCCGGGCACTACAGCGTCCCGTCTGTGAAGTTAAAAGTTGCCTCCTGACGCTGTATAAATCATCTACTACAGATGGTAGAAGGCTTTAGTTTTTTTTTATGTACTAGTCGACTTTGTGCCCGTAGTTTTTTTTTTATTTATCTGCCCGCCGCATCCTTCGGGAGTTGAATTTCGGGAATTATTTTCTCAATGCACCACTACACCATGAGAGTAGTATCATGCTTCTAAGACTTATGGTGTAGTCAGTGCGGTTTCAGTCAGTAACGTAAGAGTTTTGTATATGTACTTAAAAAATGTTAAAACTTCTCTGCTGGACTGGGAGTAAAGAAAAAACATAGAATGCGTCCAGCAGCTTCTCTCCCCGAGCATTTCGTAAAAGTCGACTAAGGGATAGTATCCTCCAACATGATGAGATACAATAAGCAAGTATTCCCAAGGAGGGTTGACGTCAGGCAGGCGGCCGGTCATAAAACACCTTAGCCAAAACTCTTACAGCGTTATCCAAGGATCATGCTGTGCCGACCCCACATAGAGTAGGATGAGGGTAGGATGATGATGACTTAAAAAATGTAAGTTTGGTGAAAAACCATCCATTCAAATAGACATGTCAAAATATTTTAGTTGTAAAAGGGCTATAAATGTAAAGGAGATCACGTGCGGGCCGTTCTTCAGTTATTGGATAAAACGTACAATGTATACGTAATATCTACGTAGTACGTGACTACGTATTGGCTATTACTAAACGGACAGGCGCCCACTTGGTGGACCGATGATGCGTAGTGGTTACAAAGTCAAAGCACCCAGTCACTTAGTTCTGACTCCACACTCCAGGATATCAGAAACTACCAGTACCAACCACGACATTTCTCCCGCAGCGGGATTCAAATACGCGCCTCTTGAGTCTCAGACGAGCACTCGTCCGCCACGCCATCGAGGCCGTCAAAAAGACGATCATGCGTTGAATAAGGAAAATAAAATTTCATTATCATTTCATTGGAATCCAAAATTATCCCGCATTATACGTTCGAGAACGAGTGATAAGAGAGATCTCTTATCACTCAACATCTCTTTTAACAGTAGTCACCCTCCATCAACAAAATCCTGGGAAAAATGAGCAGGTATACAAATTAGTTAAATTGAGGTTCAATCCCCATATAAACCCAGAATAGGGGTAAAACAATCAATTCGGAAATAAGAAATTCTAGAGAAACACTTTGAAAGATATACCTTTATTTTCCCCAATCCAAACAAAATAAATCTAGATAGGACATCCTACATGGAGTTTTATACGCAATGATTGAAAACGGCTGATCGAATCTTCCATCACTCCTATCCCGCTCACATAAGGTCTACTTTCGCATGATCGATAATCCATCCAAAAAAGGGTAGACTCAAATTTGTGTCTTAAAACGAAAAGGCGAAGGTTACTTTTTGAACGTAGGCAATATCGTATCGGTCATGTCTTTACGCTGACAACTTTATGCTGCGATTGTTTTCAACCCTATTTTGGAGGTGGTAAGATTGGTTTTGGAATGGAAAGGTGTGCGGTAAGTTGGGGCAGTAAATCGCTTTGTTTCTCGTAAATTAGGTCACGTCTTGGCGAAGGAAAGCCGCTGCATACAGCCAGTACAATATCGACGAGCTTTCAAGTTGCTTTTGACAGCTCTGTTTCCAGGCGGCATTTGGCCGTCAGAGAAAGTGATTCTTTGGTTATTGTCAAAGTACGAACGGCAGTCACGGACCGGAAAACGAAGTGTAGAATATTATAGCCGATGGACCGATGATATTGATAGGTAATGTGTGGGCAGTGAATGGAAGCAGCACAAAATCGTTCGTCATAGGAGTATATTGGGGGGTGGAGGGCTGTCCAGCAGTGGACATATAATGTTACAGTTGTAGTGGTATAAGACATTAAGAGTAACAAATGATTTCCATTGTGTGTTGAGAATTTCAACCTACTGTGTAACTCCCAACCCTAACGACAAATTCCCAAAGGGAAACCCAAACCCATGGATATTCTTTTACTCGTTACGTTATATCGGTTTGCCTTACCGGTAAGAAAGTTGCAGAAATTTGTAAGTGGGATTGAAAAGAATGATAGATAAAGTTGACTACCCCATTTCAAAGTAGAAATGGGTAGTCAACCAAAAGAAAGACCAAAAAATGCTTTTTTTTATCTCTTACTTTGTTCTCGGATGATAACGGTCTGAAAAGTTAGTTCGTATGAGCTAGTGGCCAACTCTAGTGACGGAGTTTTTAGGCCGCCTAAAGGCCTCCGTCATGGCTTAACGACTTAAAGGCCGGGACCGATAATTTAACGTGCCTTCCGAAGCACGGAAGCGCTCGGCTCGTAGTGCCACTTGCGGTCACCCATCCACACCTAAGCAAGCTACGCCACGAGCGCTTCATGAATATAGGTCAATAGAAGCCAAAAAATAAAAAGGCCAAGCAAACTTTGAACGTTGCATTTCATCTGACGTCTAGCTGTCATCATAAATCAAGTGCGCCTGTCAAAAGGCCCGGCATACAACGCCATAAACCTTAATTTATTTACCTACTAGTCCCACGTTCATCTGTTTTGTGGAAAATTACATTTATTTATTATCTAATATTTATTTAGCTTTTCGGGTTAACCGCGTATTTTCCTTGAATGTTTCTTGTCTTTTTCCCTTTTCCCGCCAATTTCGGTGAGTGTTTCTGAGATGTGGCATGCGATGTTTGCTTATTGTGTCGCTTTACTCAGTTATAGCCGGGAGCATTGCGTTTAACGAAGTCGCTAAACGGTACGTGCAAGAATGATGAGATTCACGTGACTAAGCGATCGCTTATGTCAATCGCATGCATTTTTCTGTAGCGTTAAGCGACTTCTTCACACACTAAGTGGCATGGCTAGCAGCTTTCGTTTTGTGACGTAATAAACAAAACCATCACACTAATAATTATAAATGCATAAGTTTGAGTAAGTGACTGAATGGATTAGACTGAAAACTTCTATAACACGTAACCTTTTGGTGGTTTAGTGGTAGCGGCTAAGGTCGTGGGTTCAAATACAGTCATGCACCAATGGATTTTTCATGTTATCCTGTGTTTTCGATGTTGTGAAGGAAAACATCGTGAGGAAACCGACATGAATGTAGTTCGAAAACATGTATCAAGTGCACGAAAGGAGCTTTTGAGGAGCACCTTAAATCCTTTCACCACATTGGTTCGAAATAACTTTCCTTTGGAACTTTGATCTTTTCCTGTTCGAGCCTGAAGTTTTTAATTTCGTAGTTTCTTTCTAAGTAATTGGAATGGTTAACGTACCATACATAGGTAGGTACATTATTAGTTTTTTTCGTAGTAACTTCTATAATATAAATAAAAAAATATTTGAAGGCATATCACACAGCACCATCTAGCCCCAAACTAAGCAAGGCTTGTACTATGGGAACTAGATGGCTGATAGAATACATAAATACTTGTTTTTGTAAATAAATACTTATGATAAATTTTACAACACCCAGAACCGGAAGAAATATTTGCAGAGCATGCAAACGGAATCGAACCCGCGCCGCTTGCGACTCAGTCGAGCACTCGCCCGCAACCCCACAGAGGTCGTCAAAATATAGTATTACGTTTTGATAAAATAGATTTCAGGCGACATTTCCGCAGTAATAATGAGAGTGTCGTCCATCTCCGCTGCGATCCATCAATCGATTATGGTCAGCGCATTCTATAACGAAGTCACCCGACAGCGCCGCTTGAAGGAAGACATTTACACCATGCGACACCATTTTTACCATCTATAGTAGATCACCACAGCCTGGACACCGGAGGGACTAAGGCGTCGGGGTCGGCCGAGGAAGCGTTGGATGGTGAGAGACCACCTTCCAAAGAGGATGGTGGGAGAAGACTCGGGATAGGGATGTCTGGAAGTGTTTGGGGGAGACCTTTGCCCAGCAGTGGGATGAAATAGGTTGAAAAAAAAAAAGTTGATGATTTATACATCGTCAGGACTTTTACCTTCACAAACGGGACTCTGCAGCGCCCGGGACGAATTAAGATGGAGTAGGCTTGCCCAGCACCTGTTCCATCCTCTTAGCTTAGTCGGGCTTGTCCACAGGAAAGACATGGTCAATACGTGCGGAGCTGACTAAGCCGCGGGTTTCTTCACGATGTTTTCCTTCACACGTTTGAGAGTACTGGTATAGCGCACATAAATTTTTCACGCAGAAAAATCCATTGGTACACGACTGGATTTGAACCCACGATCTTAGGATCGGAAGGTGGGGTCATTACCAACTAGGCCACCAGTGCTCTCAACACTATCCAGTCATAGAAAAAAACATGATTTCTACATATTTTATCAATCAATTATGATCACATTCGTACCCCTGACAATGTCACGCCCCGCTAGGGGAGCCTGAAAGGGGGTTATTTTACTACATACGACTTGTAATCCTACTTACGAATATATTATAAATGCGAAAGTTTGTGAGGATGTTTAGGTGTTTGGTGAACGGATTTGAATAAAATTTAGAATATAATAATACGTGTGCTGAAATAGTAACAATATTAATGAAAATAAAATATTTATTGTTACTACGACGGCCTCGGTGGCGTGGCGGGCGATTGGTCGGTAGAGACGCAAGAGGCGCGGGTTAGATTCCCGCTGCGGAAGAAATGTTTGCATGTTCTGTAAATATTTCTCCCGGGTCTGGGTGTTGTGGTACCATGGTACTCGTAGTTTCTGATACCCACGACACAGGGGACCCTAGTGTGGGGTCAGGACTATGTATGGTGACTGTTGAGTGTTATTTGTTTATTTTCTCTCAAAACAAAATTTAGATTAACATGGTATTATTTAAAAATTTATATGAACAGTAAAATATGGAAAAAAATAACATACAGGTTACTTTTTACAACGAGTAAAGCCGGCATCTAGTTGCCTAATAAAATACACAATTACTACCTACCTATACTTTCAATTGATTATGAATTGGGAATAACCGAAAGTGGCATTACAAGCTGAGCACTTCCGTACTTCGGAGGGCACGTTAAATTGTCGGTCCCGGCTTTTAAGTCGTTAAGCCATGACGGAGGCCTTTAGACGGCCTGAAAACTCCGTCACAAGAGTTGGCCACTAGCTCATACGAACTTACTTAATTGATTATAATCAGCGCATTCTTATAACGAAGTTAATCCCGACCAGGGGCGTCTACCAGGAGGAACATTTACACCTTACGACAAATTCTAAGGCCATTACCATCTATAGTAGATTATTTATACAGGCGTCAGGAGGAAACTTTTACCTTCACAAACGGGACGCTGTAGTGCCCGGGACGAATTAAGATGGAGTAGGCTTGCCCAGCACCTATTCCATCCTCTCAGCTTAGTCGGCCTTGTTCACAGGAAAGACATGGTCAATACGGGCGGAGCTGACTAAGCCGCGGGTTTCCTCACGATATTTGATAGAGTACTGGTATAGCGCGATAATTTTTTTGCACAGAAAAATCGACTGGTATACGACCGGATATGAACCCACGACCTTAGGATCGGAAGGCGGGGCCGCTACCACTAGACCACCAATGCTCTCAGTAAATTCTCTCAGGAAACCAAGTATGATAAAGGCCGATAAGACAAAGAACCATGATTTGGATTACACTACTGCTTTACTTTTTAACAGTCCGTTTATAACAGAAGAGTGGGCGAAGACCATTAAAAGCCCTTTTAATCCAGGTATCAGCATAATGTGGGCTTAAACGATGTCGTGTCGTGTCTCTAAACGGCCATAAAAAGCTGCTGACTACCCCCATCTGCAATGATTCATTTCGGCACGTTACGTCGAATCTAATCTCTTTATCCTCCCCTTATTGTTTACTACCGCGTCTAGCCAAACTACCCTTTTAACCAACTACGCGGAGAAAAAGGACGGTTATGAATTTAACAGTGTAGGTATGTATAAAATTATGTTCCTTTGTTCTTTCCTGGCTTCTGAACAACTGGGCAGATTCTAATATGAAGTGTAAAATTATGTATTACTTTCAGCCGAATTGGAGATACAATTGATGAAAACAAACCGCCAGTATTAATTAACCTAAAACCTTTTTATTACATGTTTATGGAACTTTTAAGTAGTACTAATAGTTAAATTAAGGTGTGAAAACTTATTTTGTGAGGTTTATTTACCTAAAATTAAAGTTATTTCATCGTAGTAACGAAAAATACTAAAAATATCAAATTTAAAAAGTCAGTGTGTCAGTCAGTTCTAAATTAAATAATAAAAAAAATATTTGCGGACATTTCACAAATTATCACGCCCGTATCTCTAAAGGGGTGGGCAGAGCCACAAGTCATCGCAAGATAACTTGTAGCCACTCCTAAGATGGATATTGTGAATGGAGACAGGTGATCAGCTCATCGCCCATGGAGATGGTCCATCATGTTGAAAGGATTAAAGATTTTTTAAAACTTATTGTATATACCTTGCTTCACCATTTCATTTAATTTGAAGCTTGTCATTTTACGAAGAATGGGATTATTAATATTAAAATAATCGTGTTGTAACATTTGTCTGTCATTACCCCTAACTACCTACGAGTACGTCTCCCCTAACATAAGATTACACTCAATCAAATCAAATTGTCTCAGTCTGCTGCGCCGGGACTCGAACCCGCGCCCTAGGAGGGTTGTTATTGTTACTCCGATTAATATAGGGTGTTATTTTTTGCTGTATTCTCACAATTGAGTTTCGAATGTGTTCCGTTTTGTCATGTATCGTTTCTGGTAATAATAGCACTTAAAAAACATACTTACTGTACTTAATGACAAATTTTTTCGCGACCTCGGTGGCGTGGCGGGTGATTGCTCGGCTGAGACGCAAGAGGTGCGGGTTCGATTCCCGCTGCGGGAGAAATGTTTGTATGTTCTGCGAATATTTCTTCCTGGTCTGGGTGTTGTAAAAAAAGTAAAGAGTATTATAAGTATCCTATCAGCAAGCTTAGTTTAGGGCTAGATGGCGCTGCGTGAAATGTCCACAAATATTTATTTTTATTTATAAAATATGTCGTGATAATAGAGAGAATCGGCAATGATAGTGGGTAGAGACCTTTGTTTTTTATATTAATATCTTCCTACATAATGTAAGACTCTATATTATTAAAAGTCACAATTGAAAAACAATTTTATTAAAATGTGTGTAATAAAAAATCCACCCATTTTTAAATAAGATGGACACCCTGTACTGCGATAGGGTGGCCACACGGCACGCTACAGCGGGACACATTGTTACTTTATTTGTGGTGTGAGTGGAATACGCAAGTCTGGACGTGTTTTAACACGTCGTAAAACTTTCATTATGCCTCGCTACGTTTTAGCGACGCTCCGTGACTGAGGGAACTAGTGACATGAAAATAGTGATTGCCGTGTCATTGGCTAGATCACACTGCGTTAGGGTAACCTCCCACTACCGTAGGGAGCACTGGTGGTCTAGTTGGTAGTGACCCCGCCTTCCGATGGTGGCGTGGGTTCAAATCCGGTCGTGTACCAATGGATTTCTCTGTGCGAAAAAATTATGTGCGCTATACCAGTACTCTCAAAAGGTGAAGGAAAACATCGTGAGGAAACCCGCGGCTTAGTCAGCACCGCACGTACTGACCATGTCTTTCCTGCGGACAAGACCGACTAAGCTGAGAGGATGGAATAGGTGCTGGGCAAGCCTACTCCATCTTAATTTGTCCCGGGCACTACAGCGTCCCGTTAGTGAAGGTAAAAGGCCTTAGTAGTTTTTTGTATTTAAGCTAGTGGCCAACTCTTGTGACGGAGTTTTTAGGCCGCCTAAAGGCCTCCGTCATGGCTTAACGACTTAAAAGCCGGGACCGACTGTTTAACGCGCCCTCCGAATCACGGAAGCGCTCAGCTCGTAATGCCACTTGCGGTCACCCATCCCAATTGTCACCGCGCACAAAGTTGCTTAACGATCAATCAAGAACATCCAGGCAAGCTACGCCACGAGCGCTTCACACTTCTCCACAGATAACAATGGTAATGAACAAAGTCACCCTACTATCAAAGATATAGTAAAAAATTCTAAATCTATGCAAAAAATGTGAACAATAAATCATTAGAAACAAGGCGAGATAAGTCCCGCCGTAGCCCTGTCTACCCCTCGATATCCCGGCCGATTACCCGCGACGCGTCGTTATCGCCGCAGCGCGACCCGCCGGTTTGTTATGGCGTTTTTATGGGATTTAGGAACGTAAAGTTATTTCATTCTTTACTTTTACTTAAGGAATTGTACGAATAATGTTGAATGAATTATATAAAGTTTTGAAAGTGCGGGGATACACCCGGTTTCTATAAATAACTACCGGATGTCCGTAGGTTGATTGCCATAGCAACAAAACCGATACCTACCTGACGGTACCCTCTCTCGCAAAATATGCTTTTGACAAATAAAAGACATATTTTCTTGTAAAATAATCGTTAAATTTTCGATCCCGGCTTTAAGTCTCCGTCACTGGAGTTGGCTAGTACGAACATACATACATGCATAGTTCTTCTGTTACTAACATGTCTTCTCTTTTTTCGGCGAATTTTAAAATGGTGTTTTCCATCACCGTTTCGAGCGATAAAGCAAAGTACAAAATAAAAGCGAAGCATTAAACTTTATTCCGCCATATAAACATTAAAGCGGCCGCATTTACACAGATGTCTTGCAGAGTCAACGCATCTCGGCCGCCTCTCACACCGAACTGTAACACGAACATTCACGAAATATATACATTCATACATACATATTATCACGCCCGTATCCCTAACGGGGTGGGCAGAGCTTAAGTAAACATAAGAAAATTTGCAGCTACTTCTGATTTAGTCCTAAGATGGATATGGTGAAACATGGTGACAGGTGATCAGCCCATCGCCCATATAAGGATATTAGTACCTACTATTCGTGTCACTAGCTTTTTTGAATCGGTGTGGTAAAAATATTGAAGTACACCTTAAAGACTTTTGTGTATTTGAAATTCTTTATTCAAACCTTTATTCAGGTTTTACGATTAACTTTATAGTAAACTCAAAGTTTCAGACTGGAAGTGAAACTTTCGATAGGTATAACGCTACTGTTCTATGTTCTAAGAAATAGAGAGTAAATAAATACGTAAACAGGATCAGAATCATTATTATTTGGACATTAACTTTTTTTTTAATGTATGATTTACTTGTCTGTTTTTTTTGGGGTATTTTTGTTTTAACGTTACGTTACGTAAAAAAGTTAAGCACTCAAGCCGGTTTGGGCCAATAATAGCGGTCTAATATGTGCCGCCTATACCTTGGAGCTAGCAGCTTTGGTTTAAGAAACTGTACAAGATTACAATGCTCTCAAAATTCTAAGAAAATCTGTATTACACTACAGTGTAAATGCATTCCAAGGACCCCGTCTAAGAGGCATTATCGTATACAAAACGCAGCGATTCTACACCCCACAACATTTGAAATCCATTTGAACAGCGCCGCATACATTACCCGCTGAGTTCACAACACGACTCCTCACTTCAAACAAATCCAGCAGTGTGCTTCAAACATTGAGATAGGAACGTTTTAGTGAGATAGATGGTTTTTATGGGGTCGATGGGAAGATTATGGGAATGGCGTTATTTTGAGGGATTTGTTTGGTTTTACTCGTAGTTTGGGAAAATTCCATGAATTTTCATAGAAAATTCCACGCAATCTCCAAATATTTATACTGAAGATGTTCTTCTTAGGAGTGTCTATATTTTGAAATACAGTGGAGAGTCTGTCTTAGATTGATGTACGAACTTTTTGTGAGTAACTAGTGGAATACCACGTGACTTTGTCCGCGCTGAGTTTTTTGTGTCTAGCGCACAAAAGAAGCCTCTTTGAGGGGCTCTATTGCCCAGTTCTTTTATTCTACTGACGCACGACGCGTTTCTCTTTTTTTTACTATTATAATTCGTTACTAATATCACAACGTTGATATGGTAACGAACGATACGTCGCGCATTAGTAGAATGTTGGAACAGAGCATTGAATTATTTCACTACATTAGTTCGAAAGATACCACACTATAGGGTAGGTACATACACAGTACTTATTATTAGGTACGAGTTCTATAATATCTTCTATATAAATCCTACTGTCCTACTAATATTAAAAATGCAAAAGTTCGTGAGGGTGTGACAATCTGAGTATGTTTGTGCCTCAATCACGCCATAACGGCTGAACGGATTTGTATGAAACTTAGAATATACATAGTACAATACAATACCATATTGGCTGTTTTTTATCCGGGTATCACGCGAGCGAAACCGCGGGCGGCATCTAGTATTATATATAAAGCAAAAAGCATTTTTCTGAAAGATAGAAAGAAACCTATGATAGGGTGAAAATTGGTGAAAACGTTTCAATGCAACTTTTTAGCGCGAATTGCTATTTACTTGAGACTTCGTTTGGAAGTTTAAAATACAAAATAATTGGACACCTGTTAATATTTTTTTTCTAAAAGGGTTTTTCAAAATGGTGTGTCCATTTGCACCACGTGAGCGAAGCCGTGCGTGTGAGCTAGTTTAGATAATAAACAAACAAAGATTGTGTGAAACTTTATTGTTTGTAAGTAAACGGAGTGTAAATTAATCGCCGACATAAACACAGAGCTCTCAATCGAATCTTACAAATGAAATGAATTCGGGAATCAATGCGCCGCTTACACGGTAGGGGTGGGACGTGGCGTCACTTCTTATCGATATCGATATATCGACAATATTTGTGGACATTTTACACAGCACTATCCAGCTCCAAATTAAGCAAAGCTTGAACTATAGGAACGAGATGCCTTATAAAATAATTATATACTTTTTTTCTAAATACATAATATTACGACACCCAACCAGGGACTTAATTACCGTTAAATAAGGATATCCCATGATAATAATAACAATGGGTGACCCAACCCGGGAGAAATATTTGCAGAATGTATAAAAATTTCCCCCGCAGCGGGAATTGAACCCGCGCCTCTTGCGTCTAAGCCGAGCACTCGCCTGCCTAGCTAGCGAGGTCGTCATAAATATTTATAAATATCGATAAATACTTACGAAAAAAACATAAGTACCTACTTTTAAACATACAGTACATTTTAATTAATTTACTTAAAATTAGCGTAATTAGTATTCATTCGTTCCAATATTATCTTAAATGAATAATATCACGCCTATTATTCATAAGGTAAGGCAGAAAACACGGATCTCTATTTGCTGACATACTACTTCGTTTACTCTCATCACATTATTTATCCATGTTGAAAATAACAGTACCTATTTTGCTAGAAACTCATCGATATCGATAGACATGTGTCTTTGTGAAAAATTAGATAAATATGTACACTCATACATATAATAATAATAATGGTTGTTTGTTATCTCATTATATTGTAAACGCAAAATAAATATTTCGCAAACAGAGTACCTATTGAAAAATAAAACTGTTTATTCTGCGACACAAAACACATGAACTATTAGTAAGCTACGTAACTCAAAAAACGTAATAATTTATTTGTCATTTTTATCGATACGTTACGTAATTTCATCGACTCCCCCTCCCTAGGAAAGAGGAAGCTTTCTCGTTTCCTCCGTAAGATGGATCTCTCCGAACATTATCGTGTTAATGACCTGCCCGATGATGCCTCAAGCACTCATGATTTATCACTGTACACACGGCCTTTCATGCCACTGGTACATTCTTTGTTGGTGTAGCATCGACATAGAAAAATAAGCTCTAACATGACTTGAGTTTATTTTTCTTGGCCAAACCTACAGGTACCTTGTGTAAAAAATTGGCCGAAAGCACTCTCATGCCACTGGTCCATTCTTTGTTTATGTGGTACAAGTGAAATGCACACTGCGGCCACTAGAAGTTGAATTTCTTTCGGGAATTCCATTCACAGTGCACCCCACAACTATAAAAAGAATATACCCTCCAAATTTAATGCTTTTAAAACTTAGGCTGCGTTTTAGGGAACTAGTAGTAGAGATATATTACGATATATTACGAGACATTTACGTTGTATGTCATTGCGACTTTGCGGGACAAAGTCGCTCGAGATCTGCTGCCACACTACCCACTGGTGATTAATATCTCGCTCATCAGACCACACTACTTCCATTTTGGGGAAAACAAACTGACACGAATACAAATACAAATACAAATATTTTATTTTACAAAAACCTATGCCTACAAACTTAGTGACGCACTTCTTCCTGTGTTAGTTTGCACTGTGTTACGTCCGTATAAAGTATAAAGTAAGTATTGTATCAGCCATCTGGTTCCCATAGTACAAGCTTTGCTTAGTTTTGGGTTAGATAGTGCTGTGTGATATGTCCTCAAATATTTTTTTATTCCTACGAATCTGCAAAATTAGATTTTTTTTTGTTTTTTTTTTTTTTTTTTTAATTTAAAATGACATTGCTCTTCACCTCGATACCTCCATCGTAGGTGTCATCCTTGACTTGGCAGCAACAATGACATTTACAATGGAGTGATTTTACCCAGCTTTCCTATAAAATCTCTTCTTGATGGTGATTGGGTCATTGGCGTAATGGCTGAATAGATTTAGATAAAAATGTAAACACGTTCACAGTTCATGACCTGGAAAACAGAAGGTTCAAGACAAACAAAGCGAAGAAATAAATAAATTACACTCAACAGTCACAATACATAGTCCTGAACCCACACTAGGATTCCCTGTGTCGTGGGTATCATAAACTATGAGTACCAACACCAAGACCCGGAAGAAATATTTGCAGAAGATGCAAGCATTTCTTCCGCAGCGGGAATCGAGCCCGCGCCTCTTGCGTCTCTGCCGAGCAATCGCCCGCCACGCCACCGAGGCTAAAACAATTTATTAAACAGTTTGACTCAAGATGCATATATGTAATCCCAAATCCCCTGGAGTGTGTGTTCTGCATCCCCTTTCTCAGTAATTCTAAGACGATTCCCCTTATCCTTTAATGTTATGGGGTTGACAGAGGGATGAGAAAACAGATCTGAACCATGAATGAATATAATAAATACCTCGATGGCGTGGCGGGCGAGTGCTTAGCTGAGACGCAAGAGGCGCGGGCTCGATTCCCGCTACGGGAGAAATGTTTGGATTTCATGTAAATATTTCTTCCGGGTTGAAGGTATGTATTATAGGTATGTCATCATCATCATCATCTTCCTGCCCTTATCCCACTCTATATAGGGTCGGCACAGGATGATCATTGGATCATGCTGTAAGAGTTTTGGCTAAGGTGTTTTATGACCGGCCGCCTGCCTGACGTCAACCCTTCTTGGGAATACTTGCTTATTGTATCTCATCATGTTGGAGGATACTATCCCTTAGTCGACTTTTACGACATGCTCGGGGAGAGAAGCAGCTGGACGCATTCTATGTTTTTTCTTGACTCCCAGTCCAGCAGAGAAGTAAAAAATATTCGGATTATAAGTATGTATTTACAATAAAAAAAGTATATAAGTATTCTATCTGCCATCTGGTGTCCATAGTACAAGCTTTGCTTAGTTTGGGGCTAGATGGCGCTGTGTGAAATATTCACAAGTATTTATTTATATTCCTACCTATTGTTTTTCTGCTAAAAATGTATAGCGCTTTTGAACAGATAACAGCGTCGCTATGGCAGTGAACACGTGCTTTTATGAACATTTTCCTTGATATTTTCCTTCAACATTTGGAAGTACGTGGTTCCTCACCTTGGCTTTTATTGAAAATCGGATTTACCATTTGATATTGGCTCACATTTCGTATAAAAATACATTTTGTGTTTAAAATACGCGCTTTATTTCCTTAACAAGATATTGTGTTTTTTATATTTCAAAGTATTTTGTTCATACTTGGGTTATCCACGCCCGCGGCCGGCTTCACTCCACTTTTAGGCAAAATGAGAGAATGCTGCCTCGATTTTCATACAAAGCGAGGCTGAGCAAGTCGCGTAAGTATTCAATGAACGCACGGAAAAGTTTGGGTAGTTCCCATGTGTTCTATGGAACATGACGTCATCGGACAGAATAAGATATTTTTTTCTTATTTTGTACTATGGAACGTATAATATTTTTGTTTCTTAAATTGTTCTACAGGACAAGGTAATAAGACCTCTATTCGATTATCTTATCATACTGACCTCTAGAAAATAATAAAAATTCATTGTGGCACTTGTCAAAGTGACTAATTTGATTGACTTGATTGTCGCATTATGAGAAATATCCTCTAACTTGAGATTGGCCGTAATGGTTGTTCGCTACTATACGACCGATTGCCTATGATATTCATGGTTATGGTTAAAATAGAATAATTGACATTATCGGTGTTATTTAGCTTCTCATGGAAATTTTGGGAAAATCTGATTCCCATTTGGTTCTATCGCATGAAACTCGGGTGGAAAACTAGTATGTAATTATTAAAAAATTGGGAAGAAAATGTGTTATTTTGTTCGATGACGTCATGTCCCATAGAACAAATGGGAACTACCCCCTCTGAGTATGCCACAGTAGAATTGTTTGACATGTTCATACTATTTTGAGATTACCAGTATAAGTAGGCTTTGTTTTATATTATGGCTCTACAAGGGGTTTCAGACAGACATTGGATGCGAGGAATAGTAATCGAAAACACTCAATACATAAGTGGTATTTATTGCCGCCCTTAGAAGCTTTTAATCCGGCAAGATTGATGGCAGGGGCGGATAGTTGGTGATACAGATAATGGTATTTTTAGATGGGATTCCATTTTGGGGATTGTTATAATGTTCCTGAATACAGCCTTAAGGGCGAAGATAGTGAAGTTGGGATTTATGTCTATTATCTTGTTCTATTAACCGTTAAAAGTAAAATTATCACAAAATATGGATCAGTAGGCGGAGATCCTCAGATGTGATTCATACATTTGTAAAAGGAACACAAGATGGCTTACTTTGAAACTTGTAGTTGTTGAAACTTGTAGAAACTTGAGTTTATAGGCCGCCTAAAGGCCTCCGTCGGCGTCGTGGCTTAGCGACTTAAAAGCCGTGACTGACTATGCTCAGCTCGTAATGCCACTTGCGGTCAGCCATCCCAATTGTGACCGCGCACAACGTTGCTTAACTTTAACGATCAATTAGTAAGCTACGCCACGAGCGCTTCGTTTGAACGGTGTAGGGCGTGTCTTGTTTTTGTTTCAGTTTACCGATGGTCCCTATTAACAATGTCGGATATTCATTTTTACCAATATTTACCATTTTACATAAATTATAATCTTAAAAAGTTCTATGGTACCTATACAATATTTTGTTTTATTGAAAATCATGATTATTTCGTCAGTTTTTTGTTAATATTGTCGGTGGTTATATCTTTGTCCCCGCAACAATGTGGGTACTGAAGGAATTGGCGCGCCGCCGGTAAAAATTGGTAAAAAAGTATATCCGATATTGTTAATAGGGACATTCGATATATCCCACGTATGTCAGGAGCGTAGCAAAAGGAGATCCGTGGTTCCTGTCTACCTAATATTATGTGATATTATATATAATGTATGAAGGTACCACAAAGTAACGGCCAGCAGCAAGTCCTTATTCCTTCAGCTAGCCCTACAATACAGCTGCTGTCTGAAAACATTTCACCGAGGACAGAGCTACAGTAAGCCGAGCGCTCCACAATGCCATTGTGCCTAAACAATGGATGTGCCATTGTATCGATGTACCGCGGGTTCAATCCTTCCCAAGGTCATCATAACCCTCCCCTCAGCATTACAATTCACAGCCTCGATTAAAAATAAATAGCACCTGACATAATTCCGACCCACATTAAGATTCCATGTACAGTCATCATCATCATCATCTTCCTGCCCTCATCCCACTCTGTGTGGGGTAGGCACAGCATGATTCAAGGATCATGCTGTAAGAGTTTGGTGAACCAACTAGACCATCAGTTAACCAGCTTTGAGGTCAACACAGCGTCAAGGAGTCACAGCTTTCTACATCGTCTTCCTCACAATGTTTTTCTTCACCCTTTGAGAATTTGTGCGGAAAAATCATTCACACAGAAAATACATTGAGACAAGACTGGGATCGAAATTCGGGGCATGTCCAGCGAGGGCAACTGTCACTTTGCTTATTCTTATGATTGATCAGTACCTCGCCCAACTTATGACTCCTACTTGTTTTGTTGTTGGTTAATATTGTCAAAGGCGTGAGACAAGTTCACAATCATAACTTATATCAGCCTACTTGGTAAAACTAACTTTAAGCTTTATGCTCATCATCATCATCATCTTCCTGCCTTTATCCTACTCTATGTGGGGTCGGCACAGCATGATCCTTGGATAACGCTGTAAGAGTTTTGGCTAAGGTGTTTTATGACCGGCCGCCTGCCTGACGTCAACCCTCCTTGGGAATACTTGCTTATTGTATCTCATCATGATGGAGGATACTATCCCTTAGTCGACCTTGACGACATGCTCGGGAAGAGAGAAGCAGCTGGACGCATTCTATGTTTTTCTTTACTCCCAGTCCAGCAGAGAAGTTTAAGCTTTATGCTCATGTCAGGCTTTGTATTTTGAGTATAAATTCTTTAAATATTTTGCCACAACCCTTAGCACAGTACCTCAGTTCGCCGCCATTACTTCCTATCCGCACAGACCCTGCGTACTTTATTATACTGTTACATCGTGTACGGCGAAATAGACAACCTATTCTATTAGTGTTGTTCGTTGGCCGTGTTGGTGTAGTGGGAGGTACCCGGGCTGTCGATCCAAAGGTCGTGGGTACCAATAAATTTTGCACGTCGCGTTTCTGTGCAGATTTTCAGGACGAGTCTGAAAGAACGTCGGATTATCTGTGGCTGTGGCGTGGTCCGACAGCATTGTCCGATCAATCGGACTACGAGATCGTTTTTCTTCTTGGTTCGATTGTGGAATCGGAAGCTATCTTTTTTCAGGACCCTGTGGTCTGACAACAGTGGAAGGATGACGACCAGTTCTTTTAAATTTTGGCTCTAAAATGTAGAGAAAATTATAAAATCTTTTAAAATACTTCGCCAACGATTTAACACAAAATCTAAATTGGAAAACCCTTCAGAGGGTCAAACCCACCGCACTCCGACCTCAAATAGTTGTTGGACTTCCGCAACCTATAACTACATTATATTATGAACTTGCCCTTCTAAAAGGAACTACGTCGAAAAATTACGAAAAAATTAAACTACCTTTCTTCTTCTAGACGTACCTATCCCTTTCTCTTTTAGAACCAGTGTGGTAAAAATATTAAATAATAATAATAAACTCAAGAGATAAAATATGAGATGGTTTTCTTTACCATTTAAATAGCATTGTGCAAAAACAAAAATGCACAACCATACTCAAACCTGCGTAAGATCGGAAGGGTAATAAAATTAACCTTTTCCTCCACTACGCTAGAGAGTCCGTCGGGTTCAATTATATAAATAGGACAGAGAATGTAAAAGTGTCCATTACGCACTTTTGCCATAAACCTCTGTTCATAAACAACTTTTTTCCTAGAACATGTCCTGGGCCGTAGTAAACCAATCCACGTACAGCTAGGGGGGGGGCAGGTACTCCGAATTTACTCCGAAAAGCCTAAGTACGAAAAATAAACTACAAAATCAGTGTGGTTTAAGCCTTTTAAGCTGATACTTTTCTTATTGTTTGGGATTCAATGCTACTTTTTATATTGGCGAAGATTGTTGTAGCAATAACAGCGTGAACAGGGATAAAGGAAAAAATGTTTATAAGAACTTGAGAACATGTTCAACACGTCCTACGAAATGATAGGTATAGATCGGCTGGCGGGAGGTGGGGAGTCCATCTGGATTTAGCTCTTATAGGTACCTAAGTATTATGAGGCGCTTTATATACATATTTTTATACAGCCTACCCCATTAGGGATATGGGCGTGATAATAATGTATGTATGTTTTATAAAACTAGCGTGTATAGTTTGAGAAAACTCATAATAAATAATGACTTGCGCGTAAAACTGCTTACTTTTTACCCGAATGCAAAGTAGGATAATATTTTTTACGTAGTACATACACATATTATCACGCCTGTATCCCTAATGGGGTGGGCAGAGCCACAAGTAAACATAAGAAAACTTGCAGTCACTTTTGACACTTTTTCGTAGTAGACACGTTTCATCATCATCATCATCTCCCTGCCCTTATCCCACTTAAGTGGGGTCGGTACAACATGTTTTCCTCTTCTAATCTCTTCTATCAGCCGTCATTTCAGTATTCACTTCTTTCTTACTCAGCTTATCATCATTCACGTAGTAGACTAGACACGTTTATTTTTATTATTTTTCGGAGTGTAGTTAGGTAGGACGTCCCTAGATGGCGTGTTCGCGTAAATCTGCCGGGACCGCAGACCACGCCGCTTGTTTAGGGGGGTCCGATGATAAATATTGATTAAAGAATAGCCTTTGTTTAGTTTTCTTATTGAAACTCGGTCATTGGGACCTTTATTCGCTTGTTTTAATTTTAGAGGCTTAAAATCCTTAATAGATGAGTCATCGGTGACATTTTGGAGAAAGGTCAAGTCGAGAGTACCCTAAACCGACGAGCATGCATGAGGAATGTGATAAGAGTGTATAAACGCTAGTCGTATGTGAGGATCGTAGCAAATAGAGATCCGTGGTCCTGCACGAGTAAGATTATAATTGTAAAATGTAACAATTATATCTAGTAGTTTTGTTTTTCAGGGATTCAAACCCACGAGCCAACATCAGGAAGTGCACCAACACACAGCATAAAATAGTTTGCAAATCACATGCAAACTCGTTCAAGCCTATAGTAACAAAGTTATGCTCCCTCTGCGCTGAGGGACAGCGCCATCTAGTTGGCGGGCTCGCAACTCTAGCGGATGTAATCGCATTTTTGACAGCCGATATCGTTTTTAAGCGTTTTTAAATGGCTTTTCGTTTACCAAATGATGACCTCGATGGCGTGGCGGCGGAGTGCTCGGCTGAGTCGTAAAAGGCGCGGGTTCGTCTAGTCGTGTCAAGAGTTCTTTCAAACCAGTGTGGTGAAAGTATTTAAAGTGCGACTTAAAGGCTCCTTTCGTGCACTACTAGGACAGTAGGATGAGACGATGTACATTTTATAGAAACAGTCTCCTCCAAAACTCCGATAAAATATCTAGGTACAAACCAAAATAAAAATAATACCAAACATCAGATAACAAAAAACATTTACGCTCCGGAATCGAACCCGCGACCTCTGACAATGTTAGCATTTCCTTTATTTAATGCGGCGCGAATTTTCGCCGACCCAACCCGTATTCAAATAATTTAAATATGGCGGGATTGCTTTTTGCCCGTTAAATAATTTCATTACATTGATAAAATCTGCTGGTTGATGCTCTTTAATGATAGATAAGCTGAATTTGCTGTGTGCTTTAGTTTGCTAGTGATGTGCCCGTGACTTTCTTTGTTGTTGTTTACTTTTAATTTGGCGCTCCATTGGCGGTTTACCTATTATGCCAAACCTATCTCAATGCACTAATATAATACATAGTGCATAAGAATAATAACCGGTTTTTACCGGTCTTTTTGGCATTACACTAAATATCAGAGTAAAAATATTTTACAACAGCAAACTTTGAAAATGAAATGCATAAAGTTTTTATCTAAATATCAAAAAGTAATCATCATCAACCTACAGACGCTACCACAACTGGAGCGCTGAGGCCTCCCTGATATTACTTTTAAGGCAAACAATTTTATGCCTCCATCTACCGACAACCCAGGACCTCTACCATGTCATCGGTCCATATCATTCTACGTTTCCAGGTCCATGGTCGCCATTCTACAAACTTTACTCTCCAACGGATGTTATTAGAGCTTTGTAATCACTACGCACTAATATTTATTTTAAAAGATTGCAATATTGAAATTGGTCGAATAAACGAGCTATGAGCCGCCAATTTATCTAAAATCATTTCCAAAATGCCGTAAGCTATCCCGCGCCGTATTTAAATTATTTCGACAAGGGCCGTAATGACCTTATGGCGAATATTGCCAGATTTAATATAAGCCATGGAGGGGAGGTCAAATGCAATTTATGGAATGACTACCCTATTTTACTTTACAATTTCATAGGTGGGTCGCGTACTGCTGGCACAATAACAGCTAATTAGGTACCTAAATAAACCCGCTTTATTATATGTGGAGGTCGATACGAATAATAAGATAGGTAATGAAATGAAATTAAGGCAATGAACAAAGGAAAATATTTCATTTTTTGTTACAAAAAATTCCTACTGTGGTGCATTTTTAAAAATACCGGTATAAATGGCTCAAAACATTGTCTGTGGGTATTCCTTGTTGGTTTACAATAAATTACATTATAACAATTTATTTACATTGCTATTTGGTTGGTAAAATAAGTTTATTAACAAGAAAAGAAGAGTAAAAAATAATATTCTCTCAGAGTTTATAAAGATTTTCTGAAAAACATTTTGATAGGTTTCGGAAAAAACCGGTTTTCCTAATTTTTCTGCGAACGCTGCCCCAACGACGTAATTCGTAGCAATCGCCTGGGAACGTCGATTCATATGCCTTCTTATTATTGAATTTGGCGAAATTCCTTCCGTTCCGCGTAATTTTCAAAAGGCCCAAATGTTTTTTCTATTGTGATTCTGTTGCGGAGAACGATGACTTGGTTTTTGTAAATGGTTTTGTGGTAATGGGAAGAAAGTATCTACTCGATATGTTTTGTCTTTCTAACTTAGCGAATGATATAGATGATATCAGAATTAATAAAAGGAACTGGTAAAATTTTGCTATCAACTGAAATAACCGCGGTTCTATTTACGAATACAAAACTAATTTTTATGTTATTCCAGATCTTAAAGTATGGTCAAGTCTGTTTAGCTGTTACGAATATAAATGAGAACAAACACACTAACACAACAAACTTTAACTTATATTAGTAGGATACCATTCAGGGATAGTGCAGCTTTAAAAAAAACAGTGTCAGTTTAGATGTTTCTGATTTTAGCCCCTACAAATAAAATCATTATCATAGTAAACGTTATGAGATGATGATTACTTGAGCCAGACCCGGAAGAAATATTTACAGAACATGCGAACATTTCTTCCGCAGCGGGAATCGAACCCGCGCCTCTTGCGTCTCTGCCGAGCAAACGCCCGCCACGCTACTGAGGCCGATTGCGATAAGGCCGTCTCAAGACGACTCAAAAGATGGCAATTTACCACATTTCGATCAGCATTTTGTGAAAATTTCCACACTTTTTCGTCGACAACCCTATCACTACACCACTATCTTTGCAGTTCTTTTATTTCGATTTTTCCGAAACTCTGGAATTGAATATCGGAGCTACGAAACAGAGGATGTCAATGCACTGCACTATGTACCAACATAGTCTAGATAAAAAACTAATCACACTGTTTTATCGCCTACTTTGGACATCATCATCAACCTATAGAAGTAAAAATTATTATTTTGTAGTGTCCGGAGGCGCGGTTTGTTTTTAACGAGTTATCCAAGAAGCTGACAGATATGACCAAGGATCAAAGGGCTGGCGCTTACCTCAGACAGAGGATAAGTATGGCTATCCAACGAGATAACGTCGCCAGCTTTTTGGGGACCATCATCATTCATCATTTTCCTGCCCTTATCCCACTAGGTGGGGTCGGCACACCATGTCTCCCTCTTCCATTTTCTCCTATCACTCGTCATCTCTGCACTCACTCCTTTCACACGCATATCCTCTTTCACACAATCCATTTGGGGACCTTGCCTCCATTAATAAACAATGTTTGAAATAGTACAACAAAGTATTTTATTCCATTCTTTCATATCCGAGTATTAAAGTGCTGAAACAATGCAGTCAGTATCGACACTGAAAAATCCCCGAAAGCTTTTAAGCCGGCAGCCCCCAACCTACTGTAAGTGCAGGCACAGAGTGCCACCAGGCACGCGACCAACTTACTCAACTTACTATATAAATAAGTTAAATGTCAAGGTCGAAAGGTCATAGACCAAAAACCCTTACGTTACCGGAAATAACCACAAGAAAGAAAGAAAGAAGAAATAAAATGCAACCTACTAATATTGTAAATGCCAAAGTTTGTGAAGACGTAAGGATATAAGGATGTGTGTGTGGATGTGACGAATTTTTCTATTTATTTCCTTATTTGATACAATAAAGTCAACATAATGAAAACATAAACAAGAGAAATAATAAAAACTTAACTACGTATGCATTACATACTAAAATTATCAGCCATGGCTTCGTCAATATGTTTTGTCTCAATCACGCCATAACGGTTGAACGGATTTGAATGAAACTTGGAATGTATAGTATGTGTGCTCGAATAACATATAGCTTTTTGACCGGATATCACGCGAGCGAAGCCGCGGGCGAAAGATAGTTTATTTATAAAAACATACAGAGAAAGAAACACTATACAGAAACGCTCATTATATCATGCGTACTACGCTGAATATGGCTGATCTAAAACTGAATTGCAGAACATCTGTACAAACCTATATTACGCAATAAATGATTTATTAATTGTAGTTTCTGATACCCACGATACAGGGAATCCTAGAGTGTGGTCAGGACTTAGTATGTGACTGTTGGGTGTTAAAATGTTGTGTATGAAGATGAGTTTTCAGCGTATTTTATGTATGTAGTAATATTTGAATAGACATACAGATACCAAAAACATAAAATAAATGTTTTTGGTACCTATATCTCACGGAAATCTAAATCATAATCTTGTTTGCCAATGAATAACGGCTGTCATCTCATCTCGATCAATTGATCTTATTTTTATTCGCCTATAATCGTCTAACAATGGAAAAAGCAAGCAACACACCACCATTCTCACAGTTTTCGTTTCCATACGTCAGCCATATTTCCTTAGTTCTCATACATCGTATCGTGTTCACTGAGAGGACAGTCGACTCGCTCTACGAAATCGGATAAAAATAATTAGTGCTCGGGACACGGCTCGGACGGTCCGAACCTAGTTCCAGACCACGTCGGTACGCTCATTCGTTTTGTTCACTCCTGCATCGCAACGTCCAGACACAGCTTCTGCTGGACGCAGCTAGGCCAAAAAAGCTATTAAGCTAATATTTTTTCCGAGTTTCGGTGTTGTTGTATGTAATTTAAAAAAAAGTAAGTATTCTATCTGCCATCTGGTACCCATAGTACACAAGCTTTGTTTAGTTTGGGACTAGATGGCGCTGTGTCAAATGTCCACAAATATAATGTGGTTTTTTTGACATTATAAATGAAAAATTGTGTGGATGACCATTGTGAGGTTGTTTCGATCGTGCCGTAACGTAACGTTTGAACCGAGAAAAACAGAAAAAAGAAACCGACTGATTTAGCAGGCGCAGAAGCTAGTAGTACTAAAGGTGACATCACTAAATAACGATTGACAAACTATCATAAAAAAGGTGACTAATGACGTTATCTGGTAAACATTACTCCCAACCAAATATTAAAATACAACTTGGCACTTTGCCTTGTATTCTATTACAGGATTACAGTAGTCAATTGAAAGACCAGAGCTTTGTAATGACAAATGTAGGGATTCCCCGCCCCCCGACCCTGAGCCTTTGACAACGGAATGTCAATCAATTGATAGAGGACAATACGCAGCGTGCATTTGACGTCCCAATTGTATTGAGCCGCTTCAATCGACTAGTAAATTACCCCTTTTCGTTGCGTGTTCTTTACCCTAAGTCTCAGATGATAATATTCTTTAAACCAATCTTTAAACCAAACGCAACCATTAAAAGCTTGCACGATATGCAATTGACCACCATTTATAGTTTAACTTTATTCCACTATTAAGTAATTTTTACTTAGTCAGATCAAACAAAATACTAATCGAATGAGCTCATTGGATCCAACTGATGGGCAAAGATATTTCCTTTTTTTCCATAAACCCCGATCTAAGTATACTAAAAAAATGAATCGAAAAAGACTAGCTGTTTAAAATTGTCTGGGGCACGGTCCTGCAAGGTCCACCACTGGATTGTGGTATGCAGTATGCATGCAGCCATGTTTTTGAATGGAAATGGATCTGTTGACGGAGGACGGTGTTCTGCAACAGTGACACACTTTTTAATGAATTACGTTTGTTTTTGAGGCATGTTATCTAAGAGCTTCCTAAGTAATTGGATGACACTTTTTGTTTTTTAATGATACATTCGCTATCGTAATTTTACTTGATGGTAACCAATTTAAGGTGCCTGCTAGTTCTGATGAATAGGGGAATATAATAAATAGGTATTATGGGACTATGTCCAGCGCAGTAAACTTAAATAGATTGATGTATCATCATCATCATCATCATTTTCCTGCCCTTATCCCACTAGGTGGGGTCGGCACACCATGTCTCCCTCTTCCATTTTCTCCTATCACTCGTCATCTCTTATTCGTCATCAGTATTATCTCATGATCTTAATAATCAAGGAAAACCAGCGTTATTATGTATAGAAGCATATCTTACTATAGAATTTTTATGAGTAGCCATCAAAGTTTTGTCACTATTACTTTTTATGTACAATGTTTTAAATACTACCCATGGTCTATAGCTTGAATTTTATGACTATATAAAGTAGGTACTGTAGAAAGCGCTCATCAAAACTCAATACTCCGTCTCGCATATTTTTCGAACAAATTAATCAGGTACCTAAAGAGTTGGTACTTTAAAACCTTTAAAATATTAAAACTTACCTCTTTCAGAATAAGCTGCTGGCAACCCGACTGCCAGTATGGCGGCCGCCAAAATAGCTTTCAGCGCCATCTCTTGACGAACACAGACACGGCACAGACTCACACCATCACACACTGCACTACGTGTGTTTCACTTCACGGTAATTTTTTTTTTTCACTGTTACTATTATTATTTTTCCCTGTTACGTTTCGTTAGTACATGGTCGTTGGTCGTTTTGAGCGAGGTCTGAAAAAGAGAAAATAAATTATTATTATTGTGAAAGATCTAGGTTAGATTTTTTATGCGCATTCTGAGCGTATTTTTATAATAAACTTATTAATTACTGGCTGAAAAGATTTCATGAGTTCTTAACTATTAGTTAAATACAGTAACAAAATGCAATAGAAAATATTTCAATTTTTGTGGAAAAAACATATCTTTTCACGACCGGATTTTAAACCACGACCTTAGGACCTAAAGGAGCTACTTACACTTAACTACAAATACTCTTCAATGTAGATAGAGTCTGTATTAAATAACTAAACGTTAGAAATTCCCACTATTCATTATTTATCTTTAAAAAGGTAATGTTCCAAAAAGTACCTCTTAAAATAATCAAACACCTTTCCAAATACTTAAATTACAATCCAAAATTAATTCACTTAAACAAACGAAGGACAAAGATCAAAGGTCGCTTTAAAATAACCGAACGAAATTCACTACAGTAATTAAAGTTTCGCTGAAAGGGTTGCCTGAAGTAACCTATTATCATATCTATCCGAAAAGCGGTTTGTGAAGTACTACTCGTATAAGGTCGAATAGTTTGGGTAAAAAGACGGATAAATTACAACCAAAAAACTTTACCCATCAGATCGCAACAGACAACAACACTCTCCTCCGATACAAAAAAAAGAACAGAATTTCGCTAAACGATAAGAAGTTCAAATACAAAACATGTTTATTTACAATTTGATAAAAAAGTATAAAGTTGTATTGTAATGTTTATTTGACCTTTTGCCATCTATAGTAGATGATTTATACAGCGTCAGGAGGCAACTGTTACCTTCACAAACGGGACGCTGTAGTGCCCGGGACGAATTAAGATGAAGTAAGCTTATCCAGCATCTATTCCATCCTCTCAGCTTAGTCGGCCTTGTCCACAGGAAAGACATGGTCAATACGTACGGAGCTGACTAAGCCGCGGGTTTTCTTACGATGTTTCCTTCACCGTTTGAGAGTACTGGTATAGCGCACATAATTTTTTCGCACAGAAATAGGTACATGACCGGATTTGAACCCACGACCTTAGGATCGGTAGGCGGGTACCAACTAGACCACCAGTGTTCTTAATGTTTATTTGAAAGTTGGCTTAAAAGGTCAACTTTCGATAATATAATCCATGTCATAAATGTTATGCTTTGAAGTCATAATTTTTGTTAGATTCCAATGCCGTGTATTGTGCCTACCTCAAGGCTAATAGGTACGCGAGTAATAATAGAGTTAGTAATCAATTCAATAAATGCTTTAAGAATATCTCTGCCTGGAAGAGATCGGAAGAGATCGCTCTTAGCGATAAGGCTGCCCATTGTACAGTTTTTGTTTGTTTTTTATTTATCTCACTGGGCGTGGCCCGACACGCGCTTGAACATTTAAAGTCGTTAATATTTTGTGGTAATATTATAACAGTGGGTGAAATCTGTCTGAGATGATGATGATATTTTATCAAATTGAAAACCGGTTTATTTCACGTATATACAAAAACCGGTTTAAACATTCCCAACACTAGTCCGGTCAGAGGAACCATTTATTATTCACATTGTTGAGAACTGAGCGCGGGTCCGTTTCATTATATTCGGATAATAGAATCTACGTTTGAGTAACAACACTAGCTATCACAAATTGTGCGGTCGTTTTAAATAACAATCACCTTTTCAACCACTACTGACTATCCGACTAGAGCCCGGTTCCAGTATTCTACTAACAGACTACCAAGGCCTTTTACCATCTATATAGATGATTTATACAGCGTCAGGAGGCAACTTTCACCTTCACAAACGGGACGCTGTAGCCCGGGACGAATTATGATGGAGTAGGCTTGTCCAGCACCTATTCCATCCTCTCAGCTTAGTCGGCCTTGTCCACACATGGAACATTGAACATTATGTGTATGAATTAGTAACACAAATTCACCATTAGGCCGAAGCGCTCGTGGCGTAGCTTTATTAGATTGATCGTTGAAGTTGAGCAATGTTGTGCGCGGTCACAATTTGAATGGGTGACCGCAAGTGGCACGTTAAAATGTCGGTCACGTCTTTTAAGACATCAAGTCATGACGGTGGCCTTTAGGCGGCCTAAAAACTCCGTCACAAGAGTTGGCCACTAGCTCATACGAACTTACTTTTTACGACTAGGCCACAAAAAGTATAAGTCGTATATTTAGAGACAATTTAGGCCGAATAGCGTGACCTAAATGGCTTAAAATAAATGTGAATTATGAATCAAACAGGTATTTTTAGATAGGGAGTCGTTCTCGTGCTCGTAAAAATGGAGATTCGGCTCCAAACTCAGACCAAATAAAAAGAGAAGACGCCGCGCCGCGAACAACAAAAGTGAAGCCACACAAAATCCTGCTCCTGCAAGTAAACATACACGCTCACGCACACACCTACACTAAAACCATGCTCATCGCTCTTAGTACGTCACGAGTCTTAAAAATAGAATTATGCCTTCCTGTGTAGTGAAAACTTGTAAAAACAGCAGCAAATCGCATAAAAAGTCTCACGGAATCACTTTTCACTTGTAAGTACTTCAAATAGCATCGTTTCTTAACTATACTATGAATTTAGGTTACTTGGAACACACAACCTTAAAACCTTGGACACACACATAGATAAAAAGGTGGCTTCACTTTTGTTGTTCGCGGCGCGGGGTCTTTTCTTTTTATTTGGTCTGAGGCTCCAAAGTTTCCTTTCACAATGTCGCATTCGCCCCGTCCCGGTCCCGCGGGGATATCGGGAAACAGTTGCGGGGGCCCCGTAAACTATGCTCAGGTTATTAGGCCAATGGAGTTTAAGAAAAAATGTCGGTGAAAGTTCTGAGATTGGACAAAAGTGAGATTCGAACCCACGAAAATCAGAAGCCGCTTGTCTAAGTATTCACAAACATGAATAATTTGGTTAACAAATTTTAATAATTGGGTAAGTAGCCTATTTTTATGTTTTATCAAAGAAGTTTATGAATATTAAGAAGATTTAATGCCAGGCCAAAAAATACATTAGGATAGAAAAAATGGTAAACAAATTAACTGGTTTTTATAATAATATGAAGTACTGGCTTCTAGATGGCTAATAACTAAAGTAAGTATGTTCGTATGAGCTAGTGGCCAACTTTTGTGACGGAGCTTTTAGGCCGCCTAAAGGCCTCCGTCATGGCTTAACGACTTAAAAGCCGGGACTGACAATTTAACGTGCCCTCCGAAGCACGGAAGCGCTCAGCTCGTAATGCCACTTGCGGTCACCCATCCCAATTGTGACCGCGCACAACATTGCTTAACTTCAACGATCAATAAAGAACGTCTAAGCAAGCTACGCTACGAGCACTTCACTTTGCTAATAACTGGGCGATGGCTATGGTGAGCCATGGTGACAGGTGGTCAACCTGTCACCACGGTTCACCATATCCATCTTGGGACTTTAAATCAGGGTTGGCTGCAAGTTTTCTTATTATTACTTGTGGCTCTGTCCACCCCATAAGGGATGCGGGCGTGGTAATACATGTAGGTGCGTACTAGCGTCTGTCCGTGTCTTCACTCGCATAGTACCCGAGCAAAAAGTAAATCTATTATGTTTACATAATGCACGAAAGAACCATTGAGGCGCGCTTTAAATCCTTTTACCACACTGGTTTGAAAGAACTAGTGACAAGTAGTACTATGTTTTAACAGATTTTAATTTAGTAGGACTTTATTTAAAGTAACTTGATAAAATGACGGTCGTAATATAGCATTGTCGGTTTGTTAGCGAACCGTAGTTATTGTTATATTCAAGGGAATTGGTATTAATCCCCAGATAGAAACCAACAATGTCTGTTTTGTATGAACACGATAATGTATTTCGATGATTCGCCCAATAACCGCCCGGGGAGTTAGAACGGGCGAGTAGCTCGGTCTAGTTACTGGAAAGATAATAAAATTAATATTTCTGGACATTTCACACTGCGCCACCTAGCCCCAAACAAGCGAGTAAAAAGTCTTAAGAACATGATTTTATTGGAACTTTCAAATCAGAAGGCGAGCTCACTACTTTTTGTATGTAATCGAGCTCACTATTACTTAATTGCTCTCAAATATAAAAGCACAAAACTCTCAATAGAAAGCTAGTGGTAAGCCGGGAGAGCTACTATCGTGTTATAAACGAGGCATCAAAGCTTCCCGGCCTACTTCCGCACCCACTGACATTGTTGTGTTTGTCTTTAGTGTTCGTTCATTGTGTTTTCAAAACATTCTATTTTCTGATAAATTCCATCTAAAACTCGTAATCAAGAAATTATTCTCAAGCGTGAATCGAGTTAGGGTCTCCACTCACTATTCCGTTAACCTAATTGCCAGGGCAGAAAAAAGCTAAGTTCTGCGAAAAGTTTGTCAAATGCTTTGTTTTTTGTACCATCCCAGTGATTATTCGTATAAGTAGGTTATGATACGAGGAAGTGGATGGAAAGATTTTAATATATTGTTATGACAGACAACAAGCTATTATTCCATTGGTGCACGACTGGATTTGAACCCGCGACCTTAGATCGGAAGGCGGGGTCCCTACCAACTAGACCACAAATGATCTGCACTGTAGAATATAATACAGCAAGTATTTCTATTAATTAAAAGTTGTCTTTTGGTACGGCTCTTCATCCAAGGAGTGGTTCACACTGTTTCTCAATGAACTACAGATTTCTCTCAGCCGAGTGCAGTCGCCGCCCGCGGCGAGACCAGATAATGAAACGGCTTTGTGAAACTGTGACCGCGTTTTGGCGGTTTATTTTAGACTAGTGTAGTGAGATGTCTTTATCAACTTTGAGTTTTTTTATTCAAAAAGAAATGAAATTTAAACATTTTTTTTGGTTCCTCAAAATGAAAAGCTAACAGAATAAAAATACGATTAAAACAAATCATGAAAAGTACATGCTCTGAGTATGTACTTTTCATGATTTGTTTTAATAATACATATATAATAATTTAAATTAATAATATATAATAATAAGTATGTTTAAATTTTTAATCTAGATATCGGGAATCGTATCATATTTTCAGATGTTTCTTAATTGTTGAAACCAGTTTTTTTATTCATTTTGTATTTTTCTTGTATTTGTCAATTATTTATTTGGTGGGTTATTTGATTTCAATATTATGCGCGGTCTCTCTTTGTCTTTTACACACTCGAAGTCCGTAGCGCTATCTCTCTCTAAATTGGTCTAGACGCGGTGGTACTGCTCGCTCTTAAGCTGAACGTTGATTGTCAGTCATTCAGTACCCAACGTGTTTATATATTTAGATGTGTGTGTTTTTCTCATTGTCCCTATCACGAGCGGGGCTAACAGGAAGTCATTTGATTTACCATGTCCACATCGACATCGGAAACAAGCCGTTTGCTTAAGTAAGTTTGTATGTTCGTTTGTAGAAGGTAGTACTGAACTGATTCTGAAAACAATTTCACAGGTAAAAAACTATACTATTCTTGAGTAATATAGACATCGTTTTTTTATTAGAGAAGTGAATCTCCGTGTTTCAAACTACAAGTTTTTTACATTAAACACCAAACTCAAAAGTAGCGAATTTACATTCCAAAGTATTTTACACGGACGTAATTTTATGGAAGCAGTTTACTTAAAATAACTTATGCGAGAATGTAGAACGCGAATGTAGAATAAATAAATACCTACTTAAATATAACAAACTCAATGCTACCTAAACTTATAACTACTAAACGTGATATATAGCACTGATATAAACCACCATTGGAATGCGCTGAGGCCTATACAAGAGGCTTGAAACAGGCTGATGATGATGATGATTATTGTGTGGTTATTTATAACCAACTGAAGTTGGCAATTGATTTCAGTTTCATATCTATGTGTTTATATTCTTTTATGCCAAAAGCCAGACTAACAGCTAATGAAAGAGTTGCTTACAAAACCAAGATATTAACTTCTCTCTGTGTCTCTATAGAAGGGGTATTAGAGGGTTATAGAAGGGTAAAAAGAGGGTAATAGGAGGGTTGAAGTGGTGATAATTATTTGAGTACAATTGGCTTAAAAACATCTAATAGATACTTATTCCGGTTCAAGCATTTTATTTTCGCTAAATTACATTTTGCTCTCTTTCGCTAATGACACCAGAATAAACCATTTAAGTATCACTTACTACATTTACCCCGTTTAATAAATGGAACAAGCCAAACATCAAAAAATCCGTCAAGCCACGACACGTAACGTGATAGTAGTAAGACCTTCAAAAAACAAACTGAAACCGGTCGTGGAACGGTACGGTATTAGTGGGTATTAACTAATAGTTATTCACACAAACTGTTTTTTTTTTCATTCATCGTGACAGAAACAATCCTACTGGCTATACTGGGTGGACACCTTTAACTGATAAATTGCGTGCATTTTTGAGGGTTCTTGCTAAGGTACAATGCGCGTATGTCGTATTATGAGAATCGGCCAAGCGTGAGCGTGGGAACACCTCAACATGACAGGTGCTAGGTACCTATATACACCGACATTTTGTTGTGAGTGGGTGAGTTAACATCATGACGTTATGTAGGGAAGGTATCGTAGGGGGTATTGACTTCCCTAGTATTACTACTAAGTCATGGTGAAAGGACATATTGACCTAGTAAGCAACAATTAAGTATACACCATCCAAAAACTTTTTTTGTAGTGGCACACGGTATAAAGTATCCTAAGGTCAGTGACCCGCGCTGGAGGAATGACAAATTATGGCCGACGTGATCATCATCATCAAAAAATCATTGAGCTCATAATTTCAATTCAACTTCTATGCTAATTGTTAGATTAAAATATATGAATAATCGTAAAACTTAAAATTCCCACGCAGTCCCATTTTGAAGGGGTCAGGGTTTGGTGGGAATACATCCTATTCGATGTATTATTTAATGAAAAATGGGCTAAAGTTTTTACGGTTAATTAATCTTTATTATGGCAAGAGTGCCAAGAAAATAGATGTCGCAACGGTTGACATACCTACATAAATCAAATAAGTGTTTAATTAATTTTCATTTCACCTTTTGTCTTGATACTTTATAATTATATTTTATTTTAAATAATCATTGTAGATCTTATAATACGTGCCTTTAGTTTAAATAACCTTTAAGTCAGTTTTAAATTTAATATTATAATAAACACTTGTTAATTGTTGTTTTTTTTTAATATTACACATGTACTACGAGTACTAGTATCTCTATTGCACATCGTAATGCAATAAGTGTCAAGTCATGACAGATGCCCTGTCCTAAAGTAAACTTCCCCCTAAATAATATTTGTAACGCAAATCGCCTCTGTGCAAACTAACCGTCAGTTAAATCTGACTGACGTACACACGTGTACTAACAAGAACCAATGTTTAACTCTAAAAGCTAGAGGAAAACAACACATCTGCATACAAAAACAAACCTTAAAACACCAACAATAAGGTCGCTTAAATCCTAACGCAATAAGAAAATTCGAGCAAAGTAATTTCGGTAATTGACAAAGAAATTTGAACCCTAACGCGTGGTGATAAAACTCAATTGGAATTAAGATTTGTGGTTATGCGATGTCCGATTTAATTTTGAAAATGACACGTAAAAATCAACTCTAATCCGTTGCGATAAGGGGGATAATGGAACAGATAATTGGATGGAAGTTTTGACAAAGTGCCAAATGGACCGTTGAGCTTTTCCATTTTGCACTAAAATAATTTATATTTTTGTTCTATCATTTCGTTTAGACGATATTAACAATTTGGATTTCAGTTGTCTAACCCACTCCGAGACGACGACATATTAAAATACTCCTAAGTCTTCACAAAAATTAACCTTTATCTACCTAGAATAAATGTAGGTCACCTAGCATATAAAAACAGTCACCATCAACTTTGCCAAATAAAATAAAATCACCATATTTTGAATGCTAATAATTGTCACACCTTTTACACTGATCTGATTTAGACCAAGACTGGAATAAAACAGATTTGTATGGAACAAAAGATCTTTATTCGTAACTTTGACTTCGTAACTAGAAACCACTAGTACGTGGTGTAAAAAACACATTTTTGTTCTTGCTTATGAATTAGGCTAGTTTTGGTCCGTGTATTCATCCACATCATTGCAATTTAAATAAATAGGTCACGTCTGTAAGACACTCAACTAAAATAGCCAAATAGGTAGATTTCATTTCCTTTTTGTCCTCTCAAATGGTTACATTATAGAACTACTTACTAAGCAAACAAAGCCAGAACAAAACCAGTATTAGTCAATTTCGTAATATTTTATAACGTTCTTAAGACAGTCTAGCCTTTTCTTTTGTAAAAAATATTTGTAAACTCTTTTATTAGTTTGAAGTTTCTTTCTTTAAAATAAAGATAATTGTAATTTGTAAAAGAAAACTATGGCCTTAATTTATCTCAAATTTAAAGTACTTAAATTACTTAAGACATACATAAAACAAAACTAACTTTTCACACAAATAAGTAAATAAGTAATAATAAATAAGTATCTTCAAAAACATCAATTCTTATCAGCGATTTGATCGAATGAGCGAACGAGCTCGCGATTCTAACTCTCTATAACCTTCGTTTGAACCTAATTTAAGATAACAGTACAGTTAAACACATGTCAGGGTTCATTTTCAAGGTAAATTACGCGATAAACTATAAACACTAATTTTATTAATCCTAATTTCAAAAGTACTTGGATCACTTTCTATCTGATGATGATGACCTCCTTCACGTGGCGGTCAACGACGAACCTTGTTAGCTCCGGACATGTCAGCGAGTATGGCTTGCAAGGCCTAATTTAAAAGTCAGGTTACAAGGCGCACAGTGCAACTGGCCTACGGTGTTGTAGGTATACATATAGGAAGGCCTGGGACGGTTATTTTTAACATGCGTTTTGTATTTTACTTTCTATCTAACATGTGACAGTTGCCCTCTGGAAGTAGCAGTCACCCCAACTTTGGGGTAAAGCCAACTATGGGACCTTTGATTTGTGTGGCAGTAAGCATTGTACACATGGGTAGCGTTGACAAATAGCCTAAAATCTCATAATATGTTTAAGCAAATAATAAATGGTCTATATCTAAAGCTCAGCTAAATGGAATGAAACTAAAATATTTCATTTGAAATCAGTCTCAGTTTATGGTAATTTCGTTGAATATCGACTTGACGTAAATGGTTTTTATATTAATGTTATTTTGATTCGATATCGGTAGCTGGAATTCTTTGAAATAAATATGACCAAAGATTTTATAAGTGCAAAGCTTTTTTATGGTAAATGGGAAAATGTATTTTTTGTGGTGGATTGAAACACCGACATTACATGGGGAGAAACAGATATCAAATATTCATGGTGAAGCCGTGGCGAACACTCTTCTTCCATATAAATCAAAATCAATTGCCGAATGCATGTATCACTACTCAGAAGGTCTGCACCTATCTGGCTAATTCTTTTTTGTCGTGTTTGTAATTATCTGGACAAAGTTTGTAAAAAGAAAATGTTAAAAAATTGTGCGGAAAGGTGAAAAATTTGGGTTAAAAAATTTCCATATAAAAAGCGAGCGAGACAAAAGACAATAGGGAGATCTTAAAAATATTGACAGAATTGACAGATTGACGTTCAGTAGTTCAGTTTCTTACATTGTTATAACTGTCACATCGGAAAAAGTTACACGGTCGTACTGGAAGATTTGGTCACCCGTGCGAAGTCGGAACGGCCACGAATATTATTATCTTTTAGGTGCACTTCAATCCTTTCACTACATCATCATCATCCACAGGCCGACTTTATCCACTGCTGCGGGCCTTCCACAAATAACCAGTATTACGAGTAGTTAGTAGGTAGTAGTAATAAAGGGTGACACAGAAGTACTCATTAGAAACAGCATCAATGATTTTTAGTTAAATCGATTTTGTTCCAAGCAGAATGTTATGTAGTGACCGAGTTATTTTCGTTACAACCAATGTGTCAGGCGTCTCGTAACCAATGTGATGTCATGGCTGACACTGCCATTATTATCTATTTATATCTAAATACATAGAACTCTTAGGTAACTCTCTGAAACTTGGAGGGTCAACTTCATATACGGTGTAGGGGTGCGTTGAGAAAGGAATTCCTGAAATTAACTTCTAGAATCGACTTCGAATTCAACGCCCTCGGTAGCGTGGTGTGCGAGTGTTCGTCTGAGATGCAAGAGGCGCGGGTTCGATCCCCATTCCCTAACGGGGTATCGCTAACGGGGTGGGCAGAGCCACAAGTAATCATAAGAAAACTTGCAGCCACTTCTGATCCATGTTGATCTGATGTTTGTATGTTCTGCAAATATTTCTTCTGGGTCTGTCTGTCTGGTGTTGTAGTATTATGTATTAAAAGTATGTATTTGCAAAAAAAAAGTACTTAAGTAAGCATTCTGGAAACTCTACTATCACACTGTGAATTCATTAAAAATTGTGCTGAAACTTGTTTAACATCCAGATTTAAAAATGACTTCTCGTTTAAAAACTTGACCCTAAAATGAATAAAACTCCAAAAATATCATTCTGTCATTCATTATTCAATATCTGGAATTGGACCCGATGCACAGAGCCAGTAACAATCAAAAATATACTTTATGTCACTAGCGTAGAGTACACTTTACATAACTTTTATTAGTAGATCTTGCCAAACGAAAATAGACTGTAAAACAGTGGGATAAGGTGTGCAAATATTTATAGGTCATCGGTGTATAAATAAGTGTATGGCGTGAAACCAAAATTTCCCGGAATCATAATTATCCGTATGTATAGTCCAAGAGATCAGTCGTATTAGCATAAAAAACTATGAAGAAATGATGTAAGTACCTATGCCTGATACTGATACTAAAAGCAAGGAAAAGGAAAGAAGGCCTTTGTCAGAAGGCAGAGGGATCCAGCATTAGATGTTAGAACATTCAAAATAGTGGTTCAAAATCGTACAAGGTGGAAGAAGTGTCAAGTGTACTAAAAAAGCACTTTGAGGAGCACTTTCGCCTCTCCATCCGATCCAAACTGAAACTATTAAAACTGCCTTTGGCCTACTGAAACTGAAACTGAACTTGAAACCACAGGTACTAACATAATAGACATGTCATGGCCACAATCATAACTTTATAACGACACGATTATCTCAGAATAGAGGAAGTCCATCATGACCTCGATGCGAAGTCGAAAATATGACTAATCAATGCAAGCGGCTAAATAGCTGGCGCTTTGCCAACTAGTTTGCCGGGTTGCTCGCTTAGCTCTATAGTAAACAAACAAGTTTGCCGTGTCTACGCTCGCTTAGCTCTATGGCTAGTAGGCTTATGAAAATTAGAATTGACAGTGCTGTGTGGTGTTTGAACTTGCCAGTCATTTTATTGCTCACAGTGGGGTTGTTATAATAAGTTAGCTAACTACAGTTAACTTTTAGAGTATCTTGCCTATTGCGTTTCATACTTGGACTGTCACCGTTTCATAGTTTTGCTTTTCATATTTCGACATTTTCGAACTTTTTTTGTAAATACACACCTATATATAATACGTAATACTAACATCCAGACAACTACGTAACATCCAGACCCGGAAGAAATGTTTGCAGAACATTTCTCCCGCAGCGGGAATCGAACCCGCACCTCTTTCGTCTCAGCCAAGCACTCGCCCGCCACGCCATCGAGATCGTCGAATATTGAACTGAGATCCTAAGCCGAAAATAAAAATCAGTAATATGGCAGAAGAAAATTACCTTAAATTGATTTGACCATAATATATCAACAATGGAAAACTTGCAAAAAAACTCGCAAAACTCACATCGCCTTACCAGGATACGATCACACGACCTAAAGATTAGTCTATAATCAACTCTACCATTCACTTCAAATTAAAAGCAGTTTGAATTTCGAACAAAGATTCGAAATATGAAAAGCGCGCCACAGAGAAGCGCGTAGTTTCTATGTAAACAAACGGTCGTATTTAACTGCCAGTAGCCAAGGTCGCGCCCACACCATACTAACAGTTATGCGTCGGTAACAGTTTTACGAACCGATTCGGCGTGCCAACGTTTTCGGGATCTTTGTGAAAAATCATAAACAAATACGTACAGTTATAAACATTGTTAGCTATTACTGGTGATAGGAAGTAATATTTTCTACAAAAAACATTAAAATATGGGGTAGGTACCTACTTATACTTAATTTAAAATTTAAAAAAAAACGAGCACTAAAAGTTTGCTTGTAATTTTTTTCGATTTGCTTTTTATTCAGTCCGTTTACATCCCCGTATTACAAAGTAGGTAAGTACCTTGACTTTTTTAATTTTACAAAAAAAATCCTACATCAAAATAGTCCTAAATTAAAATCTACCTGGATCTAAATACATATTAATCATGCCTTTCTACGGATTCGCAAATCACGTGGTAATTTATGAGTTTGAATTTAAAAGAGGGCAAATGACCGGATTTCGGAGTGATCAAATCTCAAATCACTCGCCTGATTCAGTTCACTTGAGTAATGATTTCTTTTCAGCGAAGTGTAACTGCATAATCCTATTTTCAACTTGATAATGATAAATTTCTATCTGCTAATTTCTTAGGAGGTAGCCAGGGACGTGTCCAAACCTGGAGGGCACTCGTGCTAATTCTTACGTTTCCATCAAAGCCAGAACATGTTGAGCCAGAACGTGCCAGATTTATTGGTAGAATCGACACGTTGACATCAGCCAAAGCAAAATAAAAACGTAAAAAATGCGCGATTTGCGTCCTGAACGGTTCATTCAGAATCAATAAACATTAATTACTAATGTCAAACCCTTTCAAAACACTTTAACCCTTTAAAGGGGTGAGGTATATTACCCCTCAAAAGGGGAGTTTAGGCACAATCGCATTAACAAGGCGCTTACAATTATTATTAAAGAGATTAAAATATTATACAAATTTCCTCAATGAATAATTTAAACGGCTCAATCTATATATAAAACACCGTACGTAATTGACAATTTAAGGTCGTGTTCACATTTCGCTTACAATGAGACTAACTATTAGCTTCGTTCTATTCGAAAATTGTGTATGCAATAATATTCCTGTTGGTCCCACTGGTGGGGCTGATAGGAAAACTATAAACAAAGAAAAACATTCTTAAAAAGCCTCAATCGTTTACTAAATAGCTTCGTATGACTCCAGGAAAGAACTGAACTTTATTGAAGTTTTTAAATCTATTGCGGTCTATGGCTGGGCCAATATCTCCTTTTGTTTAAGGCTAAAATTTGTTTGTTTGAACTGTGATTTGAAAACATCCCCTTTTAGGAACATTCCTGATTATTCCTCATTATATCCATCATTTTTACTGACCTTGATTGATGGTGCCAACGGGGACGTTTGTTTATCCTTTTTAACCGATTAGTGGTGCCAACAGGAATGATCTTTTGTTTATTTTATAGAAGTAACTTATGGCAGATGGTCGCCTGGTGGCGAACTGACCAGTCACATGTGAAATAGAAAATGGCGGGCACGGTGTCTTGTTACATCGTTTGCATAATTTAACGCCAGCTGTATATAACCGCTGTGTATTTTGTTTTAGAACTTTTGAGAGTTTTTTTTCCCAACTGCGAAAATGGGAACTAAATGTTTTTAGAACAGGGTTGAATGGGCATCTTGGACCATAGCCACTAAAGTAATGACCACAGTGTTGTCACATAGTGCGTTGGAAAGGTCTCTTAAAGGACTACATTTTATTAAATGACAGCAAAAACATCAAAATAAAATGCTGAGTTGAATGATGATGCTAATGACTGACACAAAAGTTGTGAGTATTCTTGCGTCACCCTGTATTTTTAAGATCATTATGTAGTCGTCGGCTCGTAAAGTATGTTGAATTGAATCTTTTCTAGAAGATTTTTGGATATTTATGACTCAATCATAGCAGGACGAGTGATTGAACCAATTTCAATAAAAGAAGGGTTCAGTTTATGACCTACATTGCGTTTTGACTACATGAAGGTGAATCGCAGAGATCCGCACGATTAATATTTCTAAAATGATAAAGGTAATAAATAATATTTGGATAAAGATTTCTTTGTGATGAGCCAGTTATTTTAAAGTTTTTCATGAAAAATAACAGATTGCTATGATTAAAGTTATGTGTTTGATGACCTTGATGGCGTGGCGGACATGCGGCCGACTTAGACGCGAGTTGCGGCTTCAATACCCGCGGGGGAGAAATGTTTGGGAATCGAACCTGTTCCTCGCGTTTCATTTCAGAGGTATGTTTAGTCTTCCAGATTTTTTTCACATATCAACACACTTAGGGACAATGTTTACAATGTTAGGTCTTTTCCAAAAAATCTCCTTGAGACGGGACTCGAACACGCGACATCGGCCTTATCGTAGCCGTGCTCAAACCCAGCAACTCTCCAGGGTCGCAGGTTCAAAAGCATTTATTGAAAAACTTAACAATGTGGCCTATATTTTGATTTTGTTTCGTGTCGACACAGATCTTCCAAATCCCAGATCGGACGTCTCATGATATCACGAACTAGAAATAAATGTGAGTGAATGAGCCGGCATTGAAGTTATTCGCGTTGCTCGTCTCATGCCCATCGTGAGTGGAGTAATGCTTTTAATTATGGCTAGAGTCCACCTGTGGGCTTGCTGGTAGAACAGATGCTATTCCCGGTCAAGGATTATGCCAAGTGCGAATCTAGGAGGGTTTCCTACTTTTCGCCGTTGTAAAAACATATTTACGTCAAAAATATGATGACGTTGAAAAAAAAAATTACATACCTACATATTATCACGCCGTATCCCTGATGGGGTGGGCAGAGCCACAAGTAACCATAAGAAAACTTGCAGCCACTTCTGATCCAAACTCCCAAGATGGATATGGCGAATCATGGTGACAGGTGATCAGCCCATCGCCCATATAGGTGGTCCATCATGTTGGAGGATACTATCCCTTAGTCGTGGAATTCTAAATAATAAAACTGTGTGCAAAATACCAACATTACGCGGTGTTCACGGTCACCAACAAGTTAGGCTGTTTTATTTGATCTCTGTCTACACCTATGGGAAACAAGCGTGATTTTATGTATGTATGTATGAATTATTTTATTTCTTTTTCAAACTATCGTAAGTAATTCTTTAAAAATTATACAATTTTTAGTCCAATGTTGTTGACGCATAAAGCTTTTACCTATCCCATATAAACTTAAGACATAAGTGGGATATGGGAGTGGGAAATGCAGGGAGATGATGATGATAATTACAATAGGCTGATTATATCGTCCATCAAACGCTTCCTTCCTTAACCTACTTTGTTTCTATTTAATAAAGAGTCGATTACTAGATCGATACGACTTATCGTCATAATGTATTTCGAAACGGCAACTCAACGAAAGTAGGAAATGATAAAAATGACTAAGGGTTATCAGTATTGAGTAATGTGTAAAAGACTTTAATACTCCCACTTTAAGAGCTTTTAAACATAGTTTCTGAGAATTTGATGGTCTGAGATGCAAGAGGCGCGGATTCGATTCCCGCTGCAGGAGAAATGTTTGCATTTTCTGCAAATATTTCTTCCGGGTCTGGGTGTTGTGGTACCATGGTACTCGTAGTTTCTGATACCCACGACACAGGGAATCCTGTATGCTCAAGACTAAGTATGTAATTATTTGGGGTTAGTTATTTATTTTTAGGAAGGTACCTACTGATATTAAAACAAAGATAAAAAACTTATCTCTATCTTCTTCTTTTTATCTTTCTCTATACGTAAATACAAATACCATATACAGTTTTTAGTTATTTGAGTGTGATGAAAAGGGACTTTCTCTTTTTTTTAATTCGGTTAAAAATAAAAGATGAATCAAAGCCGGACCAAGTAAATAAGTCAAAGTTAAAATAAAAATGGCAATGCTCTGGTTTTGCAAATCCACTTTCGGAATCCGTAACAAAATTGAATGTGAGCTTTAAAATGTCCTCCGGAAAGAATATTCAAAACGCCAAACATCCCAAACGTATACTGCACTTAGTGTTGTGCCGCGTTTGCGTAAGGCCAGCTACTGGCCTGTGCAGCTGAATTTCTTGAACATCTCTAATATACACGAAATTACTATCCGCGTGTGTTCACTGTGCGCTCAATTCTTCTAAGCAATAAATATTTGTGGATATTTCGCACAGCGCCATCTAGCCCCAAATAAAGCAACGCTTGCACTATGGGCACCAGAATGCTGATAGAATACTAATTTACTTTTTTTGTAAAATCATACTTATAATACATAATACTACAATACCCGGATCCGGAACAAATATTTGCAGAACATACAAACCTTTCTGCCGTAGCGGGAATCGAACCCACGCCTCTTGCGTCTCAGCCGAGCACTCGCCCGCCACGCTACCGAAGTCGTCACAATGGATTCTAATACGTTAAGTTTTTTCCAGAAGATGAATGATGTATAAAAAGATTTACTAGGTACCTATAGTTCTTACATCGAAAGCCATCAAAAAGCCTATGCTTGAGTAGTGAGTCGAAATATTGACCTTGAATACATATTGATACGTTGTATTGATCTTGAATACATCCTTATGAGCAAGAAGGATCACTATGCGACAATATAGCAAAAATAACCTAGATAATATAACAGCCACAACTAGCATGCGAGTTACTAAACTTGTGTTAACGGAGCTTCAGTATTAGTGCGCCGCGTCACTTGACCTAACCCACATTCCAGCCATGACACAGTACAAGTAATGCAGTAAATCATATTCTTCCTACCTAAGATAACTAAGGTGATTTATACAGCGTCAGGAGACCACTTTTTACCTTAACAGACGGGACGCTGTAGTGCCCGGGACGAATTAAGATGGAGTAGGCTTGCCCAGCACCTGTTCCATCCTCTCAGCTTAGTCTACTGTACAAGATGCTATTTGCACCCATCCTCTATACATCTTGGTCAAGAAGATCCTCTCAGCCAGATTCGCAATAACGGAGTTTTTACACCTTTCAACCCCGGGACATGAATTAGTCAACCCGGCATTAAATTAATCTACTCTAATTTAAATCTTTACACCACTCTCGTTTGAAAGAAGTTGAACTAACAATGTAAAGTAAATTGGCACCACTAGGTCATAGATCGAGGCTAACAGAAGTACCCTAAAGGGGTAGGCAGAGCCACAAGTAAAAATAAGAAAACTTGCAGCTACTTCTGATTTAGACGCCTAAGATGGAAATGGTGAACAATAGTGACAGGTGATCAGCCCATCGCCCATATAGGTGGTCCATCATCTTGGAGAGGATACTATCAGAATATAAATCTTACTTATATTATAAATGCGAAAGTTTGTGAGTTTGGATGTTTGGATGTTTGGATGTTTGGATGTTTGGATGTTTGTGCCTCAATCACGCCTAAACGGCTGAACGGATTTGAATGAAACTTGGAATATACATAGTACATGTACTGGATTAACATATAGGCTATTTTTTATCCAGGTACCACGCGAGCGTAGCCGCGGGCGGCAGCTAGTATAACATAAGTAAATGTACTACAAATCTTGTACTGTGTCATTTGCCTATGTATCCGTTTCCGTATATATAATTTTAATGCAATTACTTTAATGCATCGTACAGATGTGGGGAAATTAAAATTTCATGGAAAATGATTCAGTTTACCATGGCATGGTCTGGCTCCAAAATTGGTCAAGCTTTTGAGATGATATTTATTCTACTATGCTACTAATATTTTATTCACTAGATTAGCCTATGTCCAGCAGTGGACTTCTGTGGGCAGATGATTACCAATATTATAAAATACGAAAGTTTGTTAGATTTTTGTACTTTAGCCACGCCATAACAACTAAGCGGGTTAGAACGAAAACTAGACTGAATATACGAGTATACAGAACTTGTGCTATAAAGTAAGTTCGTATGAGCTAGTGGCAAGTTTTTAAGCCGCCTAAAGGCCTCCGTCATGGCTTAACGACTTAAAAGCCGGGACCGACAATTTGACGTGCCCTCCGAAGCACGGAAGCGCTCAGCTCGTGATGCCAATTGCAGTCACCCATCCCAATTGTGACCGCGCACAACGTTGCTTAACTTCAACGATTAATCAAGAACGCCTAAGCAAGCTACGCCACGAGCACTTCATAATATCAGTCGTATAGGTAACTTTTTATCAAAGTACCACGCGAATAAAGTCAAAAAGCTTTCTATTTCTCAGGTTTCAGTCAAATCCGAGAGCGCTGGTGGTCTAGTGGGAGCAGCCCGGCTTTCCGATTCTAAGGCCGTGGATTCAAATCTAGTAGTGCATCAATAGATTTTTCTGCATGAAAAATATATAATGCTATTCCAGTACTCTCAAACAGTGAAAGTAAACGTCGTCGTGGAATCTTGAAAACTTGATAAACATTTGTCAAGTGCACGAAAGGAGCCTTTGAAATGCATCTTAAATCCTTTCGCCATACTAGTTTGAAAGAACTAGTGACTAGTAGTAGTACTTAGTAAAATCCGTAATGCTGTTACGGAGAACATTTGCATTTATTATTAGTGTGATGTTATTGGATATAGGATGTGGTAGCGGTCCGTTTGCGATCTCCAATCAAACTGCAATCACGCAGCTAACCCTGACCCCACTCACTATGTATATATTGACACAGCATTTCTCAACCTTAGTTCTCAAGACCAACCTTATACATACGTAGAAAATAATAATAATAAATAACACCCAACAGTCACATACATAGTCCTGACCCCACACTAGGATTCCCTGTGTCGTGGGTATCAGAAACTACGAGTACCATGGTACCACAACACCCAGACCCGGAAGAAATATTTACAGAACATGCAAACATTTCTTCTGCAGCGGGAATCGAACACGCGCCTCTTGCGTCTCTGAAGAGCAATCACCCACCACGCCACCGAGGCCGTCTCGTTCAAAAGAAAATAATTAAAAATTACGAATATTATGATTTCCCTGCCCTTGTTCCACTTTATGGGATAAGGGCAGAGAGATGATGATGATGATGATCCCACTCTATGTGGGTTCGGCACAATGTATTCTTCTTCCATTTCCCCCTGTCAGAAGTCATCTCAATACTCACTCCTTTCTTACTCATGTCATCTTTCACACAGTCCATCCACTCTCTCTTTGATCTGCCTCTACCCTCATATCCTACCACATTCATAATCTAACTCTCTTCTCGTCACATGACATTCCTCCCTTCACATGAAAAATACAAAATTACGAGTATATTTTACGATATTCTTTCTGCTTATTTTATAAGTGCAACAGTTTGGATATTTGTCTTTTAGGTCATGCTTAATTTGAAAAACCATAGTCTACTCCACCTGAAATACCGTGAGGACAAAGAAGCCTTAGAATTAAAATTAAAATTATCCCGCGGATTTTATAAGTCGAAAAAATCCGCGGGATAAGCTAGTTTTATATTAGTTGATAAACTAAATTTTCATATACGACATTTTTTGTATGAGAGTGCAAATGAACGTATTATCACATAGCTTTATTTAGATAACCAGGTACTAATAGTTTTCAAAGTAGGTAGTCACTGCCTGAATGTTCAGTAAGTCTTGTTTACAGCGTTTGTTTGAGAAACTCTCAACTAATGTATAATTTCCCGGCTATTCTCTCCGAAACCTAGTTAGCTTCTAATTAGAGCTAGATTCGCTGTATCTACAATACTCACCAGTTCTACTACTTGTTACTTTAGAAATACTTAAGTTTATTTTAAAAAACCGGTCAAGTGCGAGTCGATTTCACACGCGCAGGGTTCCGTACCATCATACACAAAAAAAATCATGTATTTTTTTGTATTATTTGATGTTGCGGTAATAGAGTAAAAGAAATAGACTTTCAGTGAAAATTTCAATTCTCTACCTATTACGATTCATGAGATACAGCCCGCTGACAGACGGACGGACGGACAGCGGAGGCTTAGTAATAGGGTCTCGTTAGCACCCTTCGGGTACGGAACCCTAAAAATTGCTTAGTATTGAAATATAGCTATTGAGTACAAATCTTGAAAAAATAGAAAATGTGCCTAGTAACCTAATTTTTTTTTTTCAACAAGCCCACTGTTGGCTCTATATTTAGGTTAGATATAGGGTAAAAAGTCCAAATGAGCCGACTCATTTGGACTTTTTACCCTATATCCCCACCAAAATAAAGGCTAGTAACTTGCTTGGTTTGCCAGCTAGGACAATAAATGAACAGAGTAAAAGTTGGCCAAATCCTTGCAACTTAAAAAACTTTCAACGGTCGCTGTTATTGCTGACTGAACACGGTCGAAGCCGCGGGACAAAGCCGATAGATCCCAAATTAACAATACGCGCGGTAACACGGCGTCACACGTTACATCTTTACACGTAAGGTACACGCCAATTACAACGTAATATCATGTCATAGTAACACGGAAGCGGGACAGGTACTGTACACACAAACAGTATGGAAGCTGTTTTAACATCGGTGGCGTGGCGTGCGCTTCTTTACTGGGAGTAAAGAAATAACATAGAATGCGTCCAGCTGCTTCTCTCCCCGAGCATGTCGTAAAAGTCGACTAAGGGATAGTATCCTCCAACATGATGAGATACAATAAGCAAGTATTCCCAAGGAGGGTTGACGTCAGGCAGGCGGCCGGTCATAAAACACCTTAGCCATAAGCACTCTTGAAGGATCATGCTGTGTCGACCCCACATAGAGTGGGATAAGGGCAGGAAGATGATGATGGTGGCATGACGTGCGCGGCTGAGACGCAATAGGCGCGGGTTCAATTCCCGCTACGGGGGGAAATGTTTGTACTCGTATGTTCTGCAAATATTTCTTCCGGGTCTGGGTGTTGTAGTATTTTGTATTTTAAATATGTAATTACAAAAAAACGTATATAAGTATTCTATCAGCCATCTGGTGTCCATAGTACAAACTTTGATTAGTTTGGGGCTAGATGGCGTTGTGTAAAATATCCACAAATATTTGTTACCTATTGTGTAATTAGCTCGTCTGATGGTGAACACATTTTGAGTGCACCTCAAAGAGGCTGCTTTGTGCACTTGACACATGTTTCCGAACTTTTTGGCAGCGCTCTAAATTGGCGAGAATAGTTAGGCGATTTTCCCACTTTTAACAAGCTTTTTAGTCAAGCACGTTGGAGGAAAACGTTGTGGGGAAACTGGCGTATCGTAGAAGCTAGAAAATTCAAAAACTTGTGTCAAGTGCACGAAACGAGCCTCTTTGAGGCTTACTTCAATCTTTTCACAATATTGGTCATCATCATCATTATTATCCAGAGCCCAACTTTACACTGCAGTGGGGCAAAGTCCTCTGTTTGAATCTGATTCGAACCCACGACCTGCTCGGAAAGCCGCGTAGAAGCCGTACTTCTCTGCTGGACTGGGAGTAAAGAAAAACATGATGCGTCCAGCTGCTTCTCTCCCCGAGCATGATGGACCATCTGTATGGCTAATCATCTGTCACTATTTATTATATCCATCTTGGGACTTAATCAGGAGAATTATTCATAAAGCTGCAACATTTTTAATGATTACTTATGGTGCCCACCCCGTTAGAGATAAGGACGTGATTAAATAAATATTTGTGAACATTTGACACAGCGCCATCTAGCCCCAAACCAAGCGAAGCTTGTACTATGGCCCCCAAACGGCTGATAGAATACTTATATACTTTTTTTACTCGAGAGCACTGGTGGTCTAGTTGGTAGTGACCCCGCCTTCCGATCCTAAGATGGTGGGTTCAAATCCGGTCGTGTACCAATGTATTTTTCTGTGCGAAAAATTTATGTGCGCTATCCCAGTACCCTCAAACGGTGAAGGAAAACATCGTGACGAAACCCGCGGCTTAGTCAACTCCGCACGTATTGACCATGTCTTTCCTATGGACAAGACCGACTAAGCCGAGAGGATGGAATAGGTGCTGGGCAAGCCTACTCCATCTTAATTCGTCCCGGACACTACAGCGTCCCGTTAGTGAAGGTAAAAGTTGTCTCCTGACGCTGTATAAATCATCTTCTATAGATGGTAAAAGGCTTTATTATTATTTTTTAGCCAGTCCCGGCAGAATGGTATATGTAGGTAGGTACAGGTAGTACTGTGTTGGATGACAATGTCGCGCGTAATATGCGGTTTCACGTGTAAAAGCGCGCTTTGATTGAAATCGTTTCGATTATTAATTACAAACGTTGTATAATTATATTTGCACCTCATAACATCGCTTCTAAACTAATTAAAAGTTTAATAACGCGTTTATTGATACTACTAGTCGTGTCCTGTCGTGTCACTAGTTCTTTCCTGTGTGGTGAAATAAATAAATATTTGAGGACATACCACACAGCGACATCTAGCCCCAAACTAAGCAAAGCTTTATGAGAACCAGATAGCTGATAGAATACATACATAAGTACCTTTTTTGTATATACATACTTATAACACATAATATTACAACACCCAGACCCGGAAGAAATACAAACATTTCTGCCGCAGCGGGAGTCGAACCCGCGCCTCTGGCGTCGCAGCACTCACATGCCAGATTAGGGATCAGGAGGCATGGCCACTACCACTAGACCACCAGTGTTCTTACTTACGTCCTATAATACTCTATAAGTGGTCACCCATCCTTTTTCGTGTCACACTGATAGTAATAACAGTACCTCTATTAAAAAAACATCTCAAACTACCGTTTCCATATTTTTATTAAAAAGCTACGTGAGTGTCTTATGTACTTGATTTTTCTAGTCATAACATTATTTCCTAAAATACTGTATTATACTCCACTTTCTTCGAAACGAATTTTCCTAATTCCTCCAAAGCCACTAAAGTTCTAGTCAATTTTCTTCCACGTATTTTCGGGGTTGCCTAAAAATACAAAAACCTTTATAAGTCTAGCATCTTTCAAAACATATTTTCTCAGAATCCACGAAATACAATTATGTCTTTAATTTTACCTGAAAAAAATATTATACGAGTAGAATTAAATTTTCTAAAAAAAAATGATGTTTATTTTTACATTTACATTACATAAAAAAAATACCTATGCTAGACAGAGTTATTATCATAAAGTGCTGGTTCGATTTCCCTAAAAATACCTAGCATTCCTCTTATGATATTTCGATTTCCATAAAAATCTTATCAATAGTCCTATGATGATTTATAGTTATAAGCATTACAGTAGGTATTCGATTGTTGGATGTTTATTTATTTAAGTACAAAAATGCTAAACAGTATAACAGATTGGATTGAAAACTTACAGAACTCTGCAGAGTCTAGCCCTACTCACCCTTGTTCGATTTCTTTCAATATTTTGGACAAAAGTTCCGATGTTACGGTACATTAGTCATTAATTTCACAAACTTCCTTCAAAGTCCGAAGTTCAGAGTTCATTCGAAGTTTTCCCCAAGTTTTTTTGTATAATTTTAACATAAATACCACCTATTCCTTCAATACTGTATTGGAAGGTCCTTTCGAACTTCTGTGAGGCTTTTATGTAATTTTTTATCGGTACCTCGACGTGGGAATTTTGTTTGTGGAGAATGAACAATGAAAATAAGTTTCAATAGTTAACCAAACTGTCGTGCAAGAAATAGATAATACATGTTCAAACAGAAAAAAACCTCTTTATCACCACACGGGTTCTCTTTCGCGGGTTTGGTTTTGGAAAATCATCATCATCATCATCTTCCTGCCCTTATCCCACTCTATGTTGGGTCGGCTAGTTTTGGCTAAGATGTTTTATGACCGGCCGCATCATGTTGGGGAGGATACTATCCCTTAGTCGACTTTTACGACATGCTCGGGAAGAGAAGCAGCTGGACGCATTCTATGTTTTTCCTTTCCTTCCAGTCCAGCAGAAAAGAAGAAGAGAAGAAGAAGAAAATGCCAACGGCTAATTCGACAAGAAGTTCTAAGATGTTGCTCAAAATAGCGTGGTACAGTAATTTTTACCCCTTACTAATAGCTAACAGACAGAAACACAATATCATAAAATAGAGCAATGTCATGAAGAGTAGGATTAAATGCCCTCCGGCTAGCTGGAGTGACGATCTGCGAAAGGCTGCTGGTGGAAACTGGATGCGTCAAGCCGAAGATAGGGCGCGATGGCGCTCATTAGGGGAGGCCTATGTCCAGCAGTGGACTGCTATAGGCTGATGATGATGATGATGAAGAGGTAGAGAATGTTATTCGCGTGTGTGAATAGATATAATGGGATCCACCTTAAGAGAGACCAGAGAAAAGATTGCCTTCGTGAAAGATGTCATAAAAGAAAGGAATGAGTGTAGACGAGCTGAGAGGGGAATGAGAGAAGGAAACATGTAAAGACAATACATAAGGCGGGAAATAATACATTACAATTGCGTAAACATGTACATTGTTTAGTACAAATACAAACAACGTATAATTTAGCGATTGCCGCGGGCGATACATCAAACATTTATCTCAAAATTGACACAAACGGGCCGCATTATGAATACATTACCATAACAGTCGACTTATCTTCGCGATTGTCTCGAGCGTTGTGTTTTTACGTGCCCCTAATAGGTTCGAGATCAAGGAGTGATGAGTGAGGTGTGTACTTCACTGTACATGATATTTGCGTTTGACAGTTGACGTTTCGAGTTCTATTTGTGATCGGTTACTTGTGCTTCTTTGTCTGTGAATAAATTACTTTTATGTAGGGGAATGAACACGGTACACAAGTTAAATAGGGGTATTAAAGCGTTACGTTTCATTATTTGTGAACTGTAGCCATTTTTTTGGTGACAATGGATGAAATTTCTAAATAAGCTTACGCGGTATTTCATTTTTATCCAACAGACCAAAAGTTCAAAGTTGAAATGCCCTTATTCAATAATATCATTCACATATCATCACACGTTGAATAACCAGATTATTACGATATTTATTTTCATAAGAATCATCCTCTCCAATATAGGCGATGGACTAATCACCTATCACCATGGTTCACCTATCACCATGGTTCACAAACTCACCATATCCATCTTGGGACTATGAATCAGGAGCGGCTGCAAGGTTTCTTATGATTACTTGTGGTTCTGCCATAATGTGATAATATCGTCACTGGAAAGGCAAATTTACGTAAGCGCCAAAAGATTATTTCGAGAAAAAGCCGTTTAAAGTTTTTTTTTCGTTTTTTAATCATAACTTTTTACCTAATTATCGAATTTTGATGACGTCAACGTAAGATTTCATTCTTTTTTAATTTCTTATGTCCAGCAATTCATATTATGAATTAAAAAAAACTTTAAACGGCTTTTTCTTGAAATTGCCTTTTGGCGCTTACGTAAATTTGCCTTTCCAGTGACGATGTGTATTAGTAATTACTTTGAAACGTTCTAAATATACGATGATCAATACCATCAAATGAGTTTATATAAAAAAACTACCGCCCTTATCTCAGTTAGGTGGGGTCGAAACAACATGTTTCACTCTTCCATCTTCTGTCGTTCGTCCTTCAGTCACTCCGTTCACCCGCATGTTCTCTTCCACACGATCCATCCATCTTTTCTTTGGCCTTCCTCCAGCAGTGTATCCATCCACATTCATATTCATTAATCGCCTTGTAACTTTCTTCCCTCCGCATAAAATGCCCACACCACCATGAAATATAATTATCTCCATACAACATCATGGGTTCTAATACTGTATGAATCGCTCGTGGCGTAGCTTGCTGACGTTCTTGATTGATCGTTGAAGTCAAGCAACGTTTTGCGCGGTCACAATTTGGATGGGTGACCGCAAGTGGCATTACGAGCTGAGCGCTTCCGTGCTTCAGAGGGCACGTTAAATTTTCGGTCCCGGCTTTTAAGTCGTTAAGTCGTAGCGGAGGCCTTTAGGCGGCCTAAAAACTCCGACACAAGAGTTGGCCACTAGCTCATACGAACTTACTTACTGCATTAACTATAATATAATTTTTGTATTTATCTAAGTTTTTTTTATTATACTGTTTCAATAATAAAAGCACATAAAAAGTGTAAGCAAACCTCACTCGATCGAAACCGCAAACCGCATCATAAAATAAATAGAAAAAATATAATTTTCCCAAAGGGAACGTTTTCAAGGTATTCAATAACACGCTGGCGCTAGTGTAATGCCCTGCGATAGGCCGTGTTGGATTACGATTAACCTGTCAACAGCCGACGCCGTCACTTCCTATAATATCTTATGTCAGAAAGTTGGCAAACATTACGCAACATTACGCGTAAAATGGTCCAAAAATTTTGTTTTTGTTTCGCCGAAAATTGTTGTTTTATCGACAGCACACCAAGCAACGAAGCTTCTACAATTATTTTAGTATGTATAATTAATTAAAAACGTTGATTGAGATGAAAACATAATTGTTTAAAACGTATGTGAGCGTAAATGATTTAAATAAATCATTTAAATTTTCATAATATTTAAGAGATGCTATAATAACGATAAATACAGTCTCGATATACATGAATTTAAAAAATTGCTTAATTTAAAATAATTATAATTTAGTGTGGAAATTAAGAACGACACAATTTAAACAAAAAGTCTAAATAATTGTGTTAAATTTTAAATAAAAAATACTCACCTGTTTTTGGTCGAGTGAGTCCTAAACAAATACAATACCATGTGATTTATTTTTTAATTCTTGTGTGACGTTAACCTTTGTAAAACTCTGTGTGAAATTCACTCACATTTATAATATTTAATTAATAATATAATTATAACGTTTAAAAAATCTTGATAACGATCCAGAAATATTAAAATTAAACAATAATTGTATGTTTCGTTTCATAAAACATAATTAAAAAACAAAAGAATTTATATAAAATTTATCTCATAACATCGATAATCTATCTAAATAAAAAAGTATAAAAAAGTAGTAAACAGCATGTTTTCTTTTTTAATTTCACTGAACAAAGTCAATAAAATATAATGAATGAAGGATGCTGTAAAAGTGATTGGTTCACATAAAGGAGACATTCTGTAGATTCTGAGAACCTTGAACGTGTAAGTATTCGATCCATATTATGCTTGCCTAATACCCACACTTTTCATGGAATGTAGGGAACATCGTAACATTTTGTATTCACTAAATCCAATTCCACAAAATCACCTTCGTAGGTGTATTACAATGCGAAGGGAACTTAGTCTCCCACATTAAACACGGTAGTCAGCTCTCTTAATAGTGTTTTTTCTGGGGTTTCTTACGTCACGCGTTATTGTCTATTATGAACACAAAAACTTTCTTTTTTATCATTCACAAAAAAAGGCCAAAAAGATTTTAAGGATTTTTACTGTCACTTTTACAAGATACATTTTTACTCTGTCTCATGTTACCATTTATTTCCTAATTTTGTTTTTTTCCTACTCAAGAAAACCCCAAAATTTACTCAGGAAAGTATGTACAGAATGATGATAGAGTACCTACGTCCGTACTTCTGTGGTTTCTACGAAAAATATCTTATGAATTCGTATGCAAAGTTTAGTTCCGCGGCGGATGTGTTCCCATCTGACATTTCGGTGCTTTTCATGCTTTCACAGACAAAATTAGAACGCGCAAGAATTTAATTCTGCGTTCCGCGTCATGGAAACTGTTATCATTATTGTCCTATCAAAAGAGTAAAAATAATTTTGGAACTAGAAAAAATAAATCTAGGAAGATCATCAATCTATTCAGCCAGCAAAAATCGAGGTCGGACGTTTCCGCCGAAAAAAAAAACAAAAATAACTCACGCTGACGTAACGGTCCGAATCGCACAGTAATTTTTATTTACATCCTTTGCACAACACTATTTCACATAATTTCGGTGCCACAGATAATTTTTTCGGAAACGCGCGTATCGTTGGGAGGTAGCGCGACGCGACCGCTCGTTGGCGCGCTCTGGCCGACACTGAGCGAGCCCCGGCGCGCGCGAGGGTGGGGGTGTGTGGGTGTGTGGGGGTAGTTCCGTGGATGTGTGCGTGCTCTTCAGGTCACCAGAATTCGGTGAAGACAGTTCTGGAGTGGCATGCCCTATTTCAGCTATTCAGTTTTCTGCGCTTTTTCAACCAATTTCAGGATTCAATTTTCTATTGCAGAATGTTTTAGCGTAAGGTTGTTTGCTCGGACGGGTTTGCGGATTGGAATTCAAACGTGAATCTAATGAAAACTTTGAGAAAAGCTGCGTTGGTTCTGTAAATAAATAATGACGCAGGTAATTATTTATTTTTGAATGATGATATATTCGTTGCGCTAACCAGATGTCGAGCAGGTACCTATCGACCTACACAGATGATTCTATATTCAGTACAGAAATCGGTCATCTGCTCCACATTTTCTTTATGAATGAACACCCAATAAAATAAAATTATGAACATTGTAACAAGGCATTAACAATCATTGCGCTATTTTCGAACAGTACTCTCAAACGGTGAAGGAAAACATTGCGAGGAAACTGGCTTATTGTAAAACCGTAGAAAGTTCAAAAACATGTTTCAAGTGCACGAAAGGAGCCTTTGAGGCGCACTTCAAATCCTTTCACCACACTGGTTCTAAAGAACTAGTGACGCGACTAGATAGATTATAAAAAATATATCAAAAAAATATTCAAAACACCTCGGTCATTAAATGATTAACGTCCATAAAATATTCACGTACCTACCAGTATCACGGGTATAATTAGATAGTCCAAAACCGGAACTTAAAGTTCTTTTTATACAATATTGCCTTAAAAACATCCAGAAGGTCCAATAGACAAGCATTTAATGCACATTGCATTGTCAAAGCCATCAAGGAACAAATAGACAGCACGCGGCAAATGGATACGTCAATCAGTGAACCGCAGCGCGGTCGTCGACTCTGTACCTTTCTGAGCTCTATGTTTTGGATAGAGCTGTTTTATAGCAAGTAATATACAAGTAGGTACTTGTGTTACTAGTTTTCACAACTAATGTGGTGACAAAAAGACACCTTTCGTACACTTGATAGGTACATATTTTCGATTTTCTTAGGGCTCTGCGTTCATCGTGACGATTTCCTCACGACGTTTACCTTAACAACTTGAGAGTACTGGTATCATCATCATCATCCACAGCCCGTCCTTGCCCACAGCCGGACGTCCCACGTTTATACAACGTGTAACATAATGTCCCTATAAGCCCGAAACGGGGGTGTTCTATACGTCATTGCGAACAACGTTTGTTCAACAACTTTTAAAATTTCAAAGGTTTTCATTCATGAAATGTCTCTTAAACTTTGCTCCAATACGTAACTTGACACAACATGAGGCATCCCTATTTACAGCTGTTTTTTGACCTTTAAGTGTGAACTCTAGATGAAACAGGTAACAGAACAGACACCATTAGTAAAATGCCTACCTACTTACCTAATAACGAGGTGGCTTAATAAGTAATTTCTATTTTTTTTTGAAGGCCTAGTGGTACCTTGGTATTTATTGGTAATTAAAATGTAAGGTCACATCACGACTAAAATCCCTAGGCACCGTGAACATCCTTTCAGATCTCTTTGTTATGTACCTAGTATAGGAGATAGGTACCTTACCTACTCAATTTTGTACCTACCTACTCGGGCCTTAAAGGTATCCTCAGTGGGTGCCAAGGAGTATGAGAGGATGTCTACCGTGCCTGAGGATAAAGCCGTGATACCTACTCAATTTTGTACCTACCTACTCGGGCCTTAAAAGCATCTTGAGTAGGTAACAAGAAGCATGAGAAGAGGTCTACCGTGCCTGAGGATAAAGCCGTGACCCTATTCCACTTTAGTTTTTCCAACGATGTATTATTCCAATATTCATTGGAGCATTTTTCAATGCAATTTTGTACCTACCTACTTGGGCACTAAAGTCAAAGGTTGTGACTTATCTGTCTTACTAATCTTCATTTTCATCGTGAACAGCCTATTTGTCATTGGTTGCATTGAAACAACAACAACAACTAGTGGGATGGCACCTCGCCCTAATTGGCTGTCGGTGCCTTTGCTAAATTCAAAATCCGCAACCGTCAACCGACACCGCACCGCAAGCGTTTGTTTAATAAAATCAAATTGGTTCCGTAGGTTTATTTGTTTTTTACTTTTCTTGATTGAACTACGTAATTGTTGGTAGGTTATTATGTAAGTAGGTAGGTACCTAGTAGCAAATGGGGATGGAGCACATGGTAGCATATTGGTATGAACCCCGCCTTCCCATCCTTAAGTCGTGAGTTCGAATCTATGGATTTTTCGATTCAAAATTTATGTGTGCAATATCAATGCTCTCAAACGGTGAAGGAAAACCTCGTGAGGAAACCAGGCATGTCATAGACGTGTGTCAAAGTGTACGAAAGGAACCTTCAAGGTGCACTCTAATCCTTCCACCACACTGGTTCAAAAGAGCTAGCGACACGGACACGACGACAGTAGTAGTAGTAGTAGTAGATGTATGGTGAAGTTTTTTTCCTTTTTTTTCCCAATCGGTATTTAGTGGGTTACCCCAGACAAGGAACCCTAAAAATTCGGCTTTCGGCAATAGGTACCTACTATTGGTCGCAAAACAGATCGGTTTTTATCAGTCGCAATTAGCATTCGTTCCTTGCAACAACTGCAACAAGCAATCTCTCGGTTCGCGTAACTAATTAACGTACGATACGATGTCGGCTTTGTACTCAAACGGTGAGTATTATGATATGGTGTTGTGTGTGTGTGTGTTGGAGCAGCGCCAAATAATTAATAGCTTAGTAGCGGCGCTTCAGCTCTACTAAGCTATTAAGAGAGCGTTATCCAGGGCGGCCATTGCCATCTTACGGGCTATTTTCTGGGATTGGTGAACCGTCTTCTCTCGACGGGATCTTTCCACCGGGGCGCACCAGTGAGGGAAGACCGGGAATTCGGTGGTGTGTTGTACCTACTTCCCTTTGATGGATACCGAGTACCTACTGTGTGTGGTGTGTGTCAACAGTGATAAAATTCAGTGATAGGTAGGTATGATGATAGGTACCTAACCTATCACCCTACCTAGTAGGTACCCCATTAGTACCTAGCTTACTAATAAAAAATGACAAAAATAATTTTGTGATTGTGAATGTGAATGTGTACCAGTAATACCAACCTAGGTACCTACATACCTACCTAATACCTACCATGTCAATTAGCCGTGTTCCGAGCCAACCAAGAAGAAGGGAGAAAAGGTATAACTTAACTTTTCCTGTACCTAGGTCCTTAGGTAACTACCTAGGTAGATGTAGGTAGGTAGTTGTTTTTTTGTGTGAAAGATATCGTGATTTTAATCTTCGACTTTAATTTCTACGTAGAATTAAAAAAATTGCAAATTCTTACGAAAACTTTGGTGATTACACCTAGGTACTTTTTGAAACTTGCCGCGCGTTCAATTGTCTGCGTATGTGTGGGTCCGACGCGATAGGAGTGTGCGCGTGTGTTTGTTACCTACGCAAATGGTAAACAAACACATAGGGTTGTCACAAATTTCTCATGAAATAATTTGTTTTTAATTGTATTGGAATTTCAAATATGATGTATTGAACTTTTGCACACGTCAATGTATTCAAGTGCTCGGTCTGAATACACCCCTTTCGGGCTTATAGGGACATTATGTTACACGTTGTATAGCCATGCCTCGGCCACATAAATTCGAAAAGAAAATGCATTGGTATACCACCGGATGTGAACCTACGACCACTTTATAGACATAAAAGGCCTTTTTACCATCTATAGTAGATGATTTCTGCCGTCATAAGGAAAAAAGACGTATCTGACATTTTTTTTCATACATAGTTAAGTATATATACATCATCGGAATCAGTAAAAAAAGACGCATAGACCAGTATTTTTTTCTCCATTTCGGAAATTTATGAAGAAACGTCCTATTTTCTTTTGACGGCAGATTTATACAGCGGCAGGAGGCAACTTTTACCTTCACAAAAAGGACGCTGTAGTGCCCGGGATGAATTAAGATGGAGTAGGCTTGCCCAGCACCTATTCCATCCTCTCAGCTTAGTCGGCCTTATCCACAACGGTGAATTAAAACATCGTGAGGAAACCCGCGGCTTAGTCAGCTCCGCACGTATTGACCTTATAGACAAGATTTTTGGGAAATCTCTAGAAATGAGAAACTAAGAGATACCATTACAGAAGATGTCCCGATTGCGTAGAATACCCAAAACTTACAAAAACTAAAGGAATTTGAATCCAAAAGCGATTATATAATTCACAGTTGAGCGCACGCGCCGCACGTCTGTGCCTCGCGGAGTTATCATCGTTAGGCTATGGAGATACCATATCAATATTTCAATGTTTAATCTATGTAATAATTAGTTTTCTTAGTTCGCCTACAGATAGAAAACAGAGCCCAGATCACCGACCGCAAGTAAGCTCCCCAAAAGGTTGGCGACGTTACTCGATAGATAGCTATACCTATCCTTTGTCCGAGGTAAGCGATCCTTGGTAGGTATAAAACTGAGCTCATTATCATTTCTCATTATAATACCGATTTCCTAAAAGCTTTTGTGATTATGGTTTGTCTTTGTAATTATATAACTGAAAACTAATTAATTTAGATATTCCTTATCTTTACATTAAAACATTTATCTCTGAAGTAAACTTACAAATAATATAAAAAACGGCTTAATGAAGTATAATAAAAATATATCTCTCTATCTATATCTACAAAAATATATATAGTCATGTCACTAGTTCTTTCGAACTGGTTTGTAGTGAAAGGCTTTAAAGTGCGCTTCAAAGGCTCCTTTAGTGCATTTGAATCATTTTTTCGATTTTTTTTTAAGTTCTACGACATGCCGGTTTCCTCACGATGTTTTCCTTCACGGTTTGAGAGTACTGGAAGGAAAAGATAATACCGATAGAATACACTTAAAAAAGCTTCTTTCTTCCCTTTTTTCCGTAGTCGTATAAAATACTAGAATATATTTTTTTAGCCGAAAGTTTTTTTAGCGTAGAATTGCATCTTGATTTTACTTTTTAAAACAACATATTGAAAGTTATATAAAAAGTTATACAAAGTTATAAAGAAATACAGTCCATTAAAAATACAATCAACAGTATTCATAAATCCCTTGGTCCGGATGTTGTGACTAGCTTGATGGGACCATCTGTTAACACCTATTCAGTTCAGTGGTTAGCTCTTCTTTCTGCGTTGTAGGTTGCGTGTGTGTGTTGTGTGTTATACATACATATTATCACGCCCGTATCTCTAACGGGGTGGGCAGAGCCACAAATAATCATAAAAAACTAGCAGCCACTCCTTATTTATTTATTTATCTAAAAGCCCCAAGATATATAGTGATCTATGGTGATAGGTGATCAACCCATCGCCCATATAGATGTCCAGCATGTTGGAGAAGATACTATCCCTTAGTCGACTTCAAAAAACTAAATTCTCACATACAATATAACGGATTTATAATATTAGTTGAAAATATGTATGCCCGGCATTGAAACGTGGGGTATGAACGTTCGTACCTCGTTATCTCTGTCTACCCTCACCCCTCCGTCCTAACGGCTCCCAGCCACCTGTCATGACAGGTGCGCGGGAGACGGGGGGGTGCCTTAGGGTCACGTGACCTGCGCCACAGACTATATACAATAGTATGTGCAGTGCACCGAGTAAGTGGTCTACCAGTTTTGATAAAACTTCCTGTGTTTGTAAAATAGCGCCAAGACTGCATTAATACTGACAGAAAACTATTGCAAGGGAACATCAAACTTGTTGTTTTATGTGTTCTACTAATCGTGTTTCTAATTCTTTCGAACCAGTGTGGTGAAAGGATTTAATAATATAGATTTAATATTATATATTTAATTAGGATTTGACACATGTTTTAGAACTTTTTATGTTCTATGACATGCCGGTTTCCTCATGATGTTGGTATGGCGGGCAGGTGTTCGGCTTAGACGCAAGAGGCGCGGATTCAATTCCGGAAAAAAAGCTTGTATTTTGGTCAGCCATCTGGTTCCTATAATACAAACTTTGCTTGGGGCTAGATGGCGATAAGTGAAAATATGTCCACTAAATATTTATTATTTCATTTATGTGTTAAGGGCACAAAAGGAGGCGCACTTTAAATCTTCAACACACTGGTTCGTAAGAACTAGTGACACGACCGGTAGTAGTTTTTGTTTTTATCAGTTTATTCAACTTTTGGAGCGCAGTTTTTATCTAATAAAATAGTTGTGCCATAACTCATGTTTTATTTACGTGTGTAGCGTAAGTACGGAGGTTACGTGAAGCCGTCGATGGCGCGCCCTCGCCCGCCACCCGTCATAATTTACGGCGTTGTAAACCGAATGTTTACAACGACTTCATAAAACATTCGCCGAACACCCAGGCAGTGAACACAGGCCTCAGGGCCTGAAAACTATAAGGTCCCCGCCCACTATCACATAACTTTTATGAGCTTATAATTGCCTGAAATGAATTTTCTTTATAGTCACTGTCCCGGCAAAAAACATCAAAGGAAAATTTTACAAGGAATGCTTTGAAAGTACCTTGCTCTAATTATTTTGTTCTGCAAGTCGTCGCGTAAGAAATCCTACTATCCTACTAATATTATAAATGCGAAAAAATGTGCGTGTGAATTTTTTTAACTTGTATCTCCGTAACCACTAAACCGATTTTAATGTTTTAATTGTAAATGAAAATGTAAATTAAATAGTTTAGGTTCTGAAGTAATATGTATAATACTAATTTTATTTTCGAAAACCAACCCCCAAGGGGTTAAAAACAGACGAAAAATAAAAATGACAAATATTTTCTGTCAAAATCAGATTGGGACCTTCTTTTAAGTAAAACATACTTGTGTTAGAAGGCTACTTATACTTGATTACTATTCAGTAAGTAATTAATCAAAGTTACCAATTCTTAAGTAAATTAGCGCTTTATTAATTTCATCTCTAAATTATATCAAGGGTCAACATAGTCGTGTTATTTCCGTTATAATTAATAAACCTTGCCTGGTTCACACTTTGATCTAGTCATAATATTAGCAGGAAGAGATTTCTCTAGCAATCGGCAATTTTAATTGCCCGTGTATGTAAGTTTCTTAGGTTGTCTTTCAACAATTGGCAATTTTAATTGCCCGTGTATGTGAGTTTCTTAGGTTGTCTTTCAACAATTGGCAATTTTAATTGCCCGTGTAAGTGAGTTTCTCATAGTTGTCACGATTATTAGGTACAGATTGATCAACAATTGGCAATTTTAATTGCCCGTGTACGTGAGTTTCTCATAGTTGCCATGATTATTAGGTACAGATTGATCAACAATTGGCAATTTTAATTGCCCGTGTACGTGAGTTTCTCATAGTTGCCATGATTATTAGGTACAGATTGATCAACAATTGGCAATTTTAATTGCCCGTGTACGTGAGTTTCTCATAGTTGTCATGATTATTAGGTACAGATTGATCAACAATTGGCAATTTTAATTGCCCGTGTACGTGAGTTTCTCATAGTTGCCATGATTATTAGGTACAGATTGATCAACAATTGGCAATTTTAATTGCCCGTGTACGTGAGTTTCTCATAGTTGTCATGATTATTAGGTACAGATTGATCAACAATTGGCAATTTTAATTGCCCGTGTACGTGAGTTTCTCATAGTTGTCATGATTATTAGGTACAGATTGATCAACAATTGGCAATTTTAATTGCCCGTGTACGTGAGTTTCTCATAGTTGCCATGATTATTAGGTACAGATTGATCAACAATTGGCAATTTTAATTGCCCGTGTACGTGAGTTTCTCATAGTTGTCATGATTATTAGGTACAGATTGATCAACAATTGGCAATTTTAATTGCCCGTGTACGTGAGTTTCTCATAGTTGTCATGATTATTAGGTACAGATTGATCAACAATTGGCAATTTTAATTGCCCGTGTACGTGAGTTTCTCATAGTTGTCATGATTATTAGGTACAGATTGATCAACAATTGGCAATTTTAATTGCCCGTGTACGTGAGTTTCTCATAGTTGCCATGATTATTAGGTACAGATTGATCAACAATTGGCAATTTTAATTGCCCGTGTACGTGAGTTTCTCATAGTTGTCATGATTATTAGGTACAGATTGATCAACAATTGGCAATTTCAATTGCCCGTGTACGTCAGTGACTCCGTGCTAAATTTATCAACCACACCTTTTGAGGTGTAAACTAAAATGTTGTAAACTTAAATTACTTCCAACTCACCAAGTAACTTCAACTTCAATCAATATCACTGAAGTTTAACTATTCAATCTGTCTCCAAAATATTTGCTTTATTTATAGAAACAAACTTACAACTAATACAAGTAGGTATTTACAAATACTGAAGAATACTGAAGGTATGAGAAGTATCGCAAATACGGGCAGAGCCACAAGTAAACATAAAATAACTTGCAGCTATTTCTGATTTAGTCCTATGATATGGTGAACCATGGTGACAGCTGATCAGCCCATCGCCCATATTTATATTATCCACTTTATAATCTATTTTAGGAACTCTATCTATCTAGTCATGTCACTAGTTCTTTCGAACCAGTGTAGTGAAAGAATTTAAAGTGCGCCTCAAAAGTTCCTTTCGTGCACTTGACACCGGTATTCGAACTTTCTACAGTTCTACGACATGCCGATGCCGGTGTCCTCACGATGTTTTCTTGCGTTTAAGAGTATTGGTAGCGCAAATGGTAGGTATTCAGTTTAGTCAGTTAGGAGTTATATTCTTAGCACCCGTTAGTAAAAAATGATAACTTTGAAAACTCTCTACAATAGAATGTACTTATTGCCAAGAAGCCCATTTATAGGGTTCAGTAAAACTTTACTGAATATTAAAATTTTCCCAGCAGTGGGTAATACCAGGCTAAAATGATGATAACGATAAGTGACTTTTTTCTCAATTGCATAGCTATTTTTTACTACTTGTTTGTTTGTATAATCATCCTATTTTGGTCGTGAAACAAACCAATCGCGCTATTCTGAACGTAGGTATGTATGTTTTTATTTTCTATGTTTTTTACTTATATTCTTAAAATTCTATGTTGTGTTATGTGTGCTATCTTAGAAAATAAATGTTATGTATGTCTATGACTACGAAATCCCAGACTGTCCGTAGTCTGACACCCATTTATTTTTAATTCGATACATAAAGTGTGATGGCGTCCACCGGCCCGCCACCCCTCACGGCCCATTAGCGCACTTATTCCAATCTGCATGGATTTGCGGGAACTTGAAGAATATGCAGATTTGGACAAAAAGCGATAATCGCGGGATCCTGTCCGGAGATGAATATTCATAGCTCTTGGTTATAGCAGCGCACAGCATCGCCCGCGGACAAGCAAGCCTAAGGGCGCTCCACCACGGCGACTTTATAGCGATACAGTCTTTTCACTAGGGGACCTAGGAGACCAGCCATGACGGAGGCCTTTAGGCGGCCTTAAAACTCCTTCACAAGAGTTGGCCACCCATACGAACTTACTTGCTAGGGGACGCGACGCGTGTCGCTAGAAATGTTTGTCGAAATCGATGTCGGACGATATCGGCTGACTTCTAACCTGTCGTACCTTCATCACATTAAAAAGTCGCGCGTTCGAATCGTTACAAACGCGCGACAGACGCGATTTTAGTCTCCTTAATAATCGCTACAAATAGTAGCCGTTGACGAGAACTAATCTCCTGTTCTTTTGAAAGTTTATATTTTTGTAAGTAACAATGTTGTAAGTTTGTAATTTAGCCAAATATGCCTTTTTACTTGGAAAATACTAGAGCCATAGGAGAGAGCCGTGTTATTCTACTTTCTTGTTTTTAATAAGTTTTAATGAGGGACAGTCAACTTAAAGATGTATTTGGTTCGTCTTGGGACTTTAAATCAGGAGTGGCTGCAAGTTTTCCTATAATTACTTAGTTCTGCCCACCCCATTAGAGATACGGCCGTGATAATATATGTATGTATGTATATTTGGTTCACAATAATAGCTTACAATTACCCGTCAAATTATTTTTTATTTAACTGTATCATTTGCATAAGTAGATGTAAAGTACCAAGAGTAAATAGTTATTCAAGTATGTATTTTTTATTTTATTTTGCAAACAATATCTATCTTTACTCTGTACGTACGAGTACAAATATGTGGGATCTTACCAAATAATAATAAATATGGAGGTAACTAATAATATCTTTTATTTCCTTACAATGCGCAAAAAATCTGGTTGTATTAATCATAGTGTCAACAAAGGCTGCGCGTACGCCTCTTAATCTGTCGACCAATCAGAGACGAGCGCTCACGATCTCAGCTGCGCTGTGATTGGCTGACAGTTTGAAGGCTGGATTCATATTGTTATTTCTTGCACATTCCCAAATGTAACTTAAAATGCACACAGTGACAAGCTTATTTAAGCGACGACGGCCTCGGTGGTGTGGCGGGCGATTGCTCGGCAGAGACGCAAGGCGCGGGTTCGATTCCCGCTGCGAAAGAAATGTTTGTATGATCTGCAAATATTTCTCCCGGGTCGGGACGGATACGGGCGTGATTATTATGTAGGTATGTATGTTACTAACAGATGATGAAAATGTTTTTGTTTTCTCGCAATAGTCTTCACTCACGAGGAAAAGGGTGAATTTCTATCACATTACAAAATAGGAAAGAGATTCAATAAATCCTTTATTTTCCTAAGAATAGGGCGCAGTCACGTTACGACCGCAAAGAGCCCACTAACGACCTCGGTGGCGTAGCGGCAAAAGCTGGGCTAAGATGCGATAAGTGCGTATAACGAGGGATGCAACTTCCACAGCGGTTTTCAAAATAAGATTATGGTATTGGCTACTTCACAACTCATTCTACTCAGCAGATGAGTTCTAGAAGTCGCCATTAATTTAATTAAATTTAATGAATATTTTAGTTGTTTAGAAAAGTTAGAGCACTGGTGGTCTAGTTGGTAGTGACCCCGCCTTCCGATCCTAAGGTCGTGGGTTTGTCCGGTCATGCACCAAACGGTGAAGGAAAATACGTGAGGAAACCGGCATGTCGTAAAACTTAAAAAAATCAAAAATATGTGTCAAGTGTGTCTTTCACCACACTGGTTCGAAAAAGCTAGTGACATGAGTAGATAGACCGCTGTATACCGATCACCGGTATGAGTAAACTATTTGAGAGGATGGGATTGAGGGCCTCATTATAACCGTTAAAAGAAGCGTAAAAATAATGATATCTTACCACTAACACACATGTTGCTTGTTATAACTTGCAGGCAGTCTGCGTGAGGCCATTCCTTCCGCTTCACACACGCGATGCAGACACCTAACATATTAACATTTAATTCGAACTGCCGAATGAAAAAAATTATAATATTTTGCACATACATACGAAATAATAATCATGCTTATATCCCTTATAGGCCGACTAAGCTGAGAGGATGAAATAGTTGCTGGGCAAGCCTACTCCGTCTTAATTCGTCCCGGGCACTACAGCGTCCCGTTTGTGAAGGTAAAGTTGCCTCCTGACGCTATATAAATCATCTACTATAGATGGTAAAAGGCCTTAGTTTTTTTTTATATCCCTAATGGAGTGGGCAGTGCCTCAAGTAATGATAAGAAAAGTTGCAGCCACTCCTGAATCATAGTCTCAAGATGGATATGGTGAACCATGGTGACAGGTGATCAGCCCATCGCCCATAAGGTGGTCCATCATGTTGGAGGATACTATCCCTTAGTCGACTTGTACGACATGCTCGGGGAGAGAAGCAGCTGGACGTATTCTATGTTTTTTCATTACTCCCAGTCCAGCAGAGAAGTATGTTTTAAGAGAAGAATATTTTGTAATCAGGCTCAAACCACCAAGGGTATTCGCCCACTACTTCGGTTGTTATAGAATAGAATATCTTTATTATCATAGAATGAGACACATAATAACTAAATAAGTAGGTACGGTATTAAGTGCACAAGCTATGACTCGTCATAGAACACAGGAGAAAAATCGGACCATCTATAATCGGACCATCACCTTAGCAGCACTAAATAAACAAAATCCTGTTCAAATTGTACTCGAAAAATTGTTTTCCTGCATTTTGGGACAGTGACGGTCAGGTTATGAAACGGTGTAATGATCAGAGACCCTAAATCAAAATATTACCCTTTACCGAAAGATTTCAAATAAAACTTCCACAAAACAGCCTCCTACCTGCTTCTTCCCAAAGCTAAAGGTAAATAAACTCCACGGCGAATGGTCATAATTGGAAAACTTTGAACCTTCGAATAGCCGTCCATATTTCGGCGGCGAGAATGGGAACTAAAATTTGTATTGGAAAGTGGGAGTCTCGCGAGGACAGTGGCGCCGTCAAAGACCAGTTGATTTGATTCTGTTTACATCGGGTTCTCATCGGGGTTGTCTTTGAGACCACCTGTTTATTTTTAAGGTTTACTTAATAACATCCAGCTTTACCCTGCGGCTACGTTATCGGGGTTTACTTTGACGGCGGCGTGGCGGGCGCGTTCAGCTGAGTCGATAGGTGCGTGTTCGATTCCGGCTGCGGGAAGTATTAACATGCTCCAAATTCTTCCGGATCTTGGTGCTGTGGTATTATTGATATTGTGGTATTGGATTCCCTGTCGTGGGTCTCTGACACCTGCGACAGGGAATCCCGGAGTGGGGTCAAAACTAGACTTTTGGGGTGTCATTATTACTTGTTGATAAGTGCAGGGATGTGGTTGGTCACGGAACAGACAAGGATGCAAAGATGCAAGGATGCAATTACTTCTCTGCTGGACTGGGAGTAAAGAAAAAACATAGAATGCGTCCAGCTGCCTCTCTCCCCGAGCATGTCGTTAAAGTCGACTAAGGGATAGTATCCTTCAACATGATGAGATACAATAAGCAAGTATTCTTAAGGAGGGTTGACGTCAGGCAGGCGGCCGGTCATAAAACACCTTAGCCAAAACTCTTACAGCATGATTTAAGGATCATGCTGTGCCGACCCCACATAGAGTGGGATAAGGGCAGGAAGAGGATGATGATGAGATAGGTACATAACATTCATGTGATTTCAGTTTGCATCACAATACAATGCTGCATTTCCCACAGCAATAAAAAACCGCAGTTATAATGCGGCGGTGGGCGGCTAGCATCACGACCGACCACAGACCATACCTATCTACCTAACTCATACAATAGGTAGTGTTCTATGTAAGGGTCCCTTCACACGAGGCTCACAGTAGCGGCGGACGCTCTGCTTGCTCTGAGCCGCAAACTGACGCGGCGCGGTACGTAAACGAATGAGCCTGAGCACCTAATAGCGCTTATAAACAACTAGCTGCCGCCCGCGGCTTCAATCGCGAGGTACCCGGATAAAAATACTTACCTTATTTGTTAATCCAGTACATGTACTATGGTATATTCTAAGTTTCATTCAAATCCGTTCAGCCGATTAGGCGTGAAAGAAAGAGTAACAAACATTCATAGATCCATAGGTACATACAAACTTTTGCATTCATAATAATATAGTAGGATTACATAATTGGAATCACGTATAGTTGAATCCAACGACGTCTAACCAAAAACGCGAGTGACTGGACTAAAACTTTGTTAAAATTTTGTTTCTTCAATGATCAAAATGGTAGCTTGCTTAGACGATCTTGATAGATCATTGAAATTAAGCACGTTGTGCGCGGTCACAATTGGGATGGGTGACCGCAAGTGGCATTACAAGCTGAGCGCTTCCGTGCTTCGGAGGGCACGTTAAATTGTCGGTCCCGGCTTTTAAGTCGCTAAGCCATGACGGAGGCCTTTAGGCGGCCTTAAAACACCATCAAAAGAGTTGGCTCATACGAACTTACTTACTTTTAGTTGAACGTTAACTAAGTGATGGCTCACAGAGCGTCGCACCGCTGCTGTGAGCCTCGTCTAGAAGCAGCCTAAAAGCAGCATTTGCGGTTGACTGCGGAGATGCGTACAGGCTTTGTGGAAATTGATTGATTTGACAGGAATTCTAGGAACAACTACCTGAGAACATGCAAGTTGAAGTGGCAATGGACGTGTCATATTGCCCAAGAATATGTTATTGTTGAAGAGCAAAGGTTCTAATCTAATGGCGGCCACGGAGCAGGAAATTATGTTAGCCCCCCTTCGATGGACCAATGTCAAGTTCTAGTGGGTCTACCATGAATTGTCTTAGAATATGCTTACTAGTAGATAAGTATCTAGAAAAAAAATAGAGTAGGTACCACAGAACAGTTACCTAATAGGCTGTCAGGAGGCAATTTTTACCTTCACAAACGGGACGCTGTAGTGCCTGGGACAAATTAAGATGGCGTAGGCTTGCCCAGCACCTATTCCATCCTCTCAGCTTAGTCGGCCTTGTCCTCAGGAAAGATATGGCCAATACGTGCGAAGCTGACTAAGCCGCGGGTTTCCTCACGATGTTTTCCTTCGCCGTTTGAGAGTACTGGTATAGCGCACATACATTATTCGAACAAAAAAATCTATTGGTACACGACCGAATTTGAACCCACCACCTTCGGACCCTCAGGATCGGAAGGCGGGGTCACTACCAACTAGACTACAAGTGTTCTCATACCTACCTAATAGTAGGTATTAAATTAATCCGTCGAACGTTAGAAATCGGAGCATTAAGATATTCTTCCAAAGTCGTGAACATCCTGTGTTCATAAAACAGGTATAAAAATGGTATGGTATAAGAGATATTAAAAATGGACACTCACCCCCTCCCACCATTCTGTCTTACCTCACCCCGCCCGTGATTTCGTAGAATACTTTTGTTGGACATGTCGTAAACTCACACAGTTCGTACTGAAGTCGCTGGTCTGAACAAACTCGCAGTGGAGATCGTGGCTCCAGAACGATGTCCAGAGGTATTCAGAACTCGCAGTCGCCTTCACATGTCTGCAGGGGTAGTCAGAGGCAATCTCTGAGCGCGATAAGAAGTCCCTCATCCAATCACATCGGCATGACAATCGAATGTGCCATGAAAGTTTAAACGCCGGGCGCTGTAAAACCGCCGTAAAACTCTTTATGGCGCACGCCGTCTCCCCCCATCGCCCTCCGCGCCCCTCGCGCCCCCCGCGCCCTCGCACGTCGATTAAAGTTTTATGTTGCACGTTTTAGGATAATATACTGGAGCTTTTTAATTGTCGAGGCTAAGCTCTAATGGAAGGCAGTATTTCTAGGTATTTTAACTACAAATATCAGTAAATACCTAAGGGATTACATAATCACAGCCATATCTGCAAATATTTCTTCCGGGTCTGGGTGTTGTAATATGTATTATAAGAATGTATTTACAAAGAAAAGTATGTAAGTATTTTATCAGCCGTTTGGTTCCCATAGTACAAGCTTTGCTTAGTTTGGGGCTAGATGGTGCTGTGTGAAATGTCCATAAATATTTATTATTTGCAAAGACAAACTACTATAACATTAAAAACTTTAAGGTAATCGGTATAATAATAAGAAATGAAAATGAGTTCAATTCTCTAAGTTCGCCTACAGATAGAAAACAGAGCTCAGATCACCGACCGCAGGTAAGGTCCCCAAAAGGCTGGCGACGTTACCTCTCTGGATAGCTATATTTATCCTTTGTCCGAGGTAAACGCCAGCCCTTTATTATTTATTTATTTATTTTCATTTCAATGTGGTCCGAAAGTAACGGTTTGAGGTACAAAAATAAACACTTACAGAGAAAAAACATAAAAATATAGCCGAGAACAAGTTGGTAAAAATATTGAATACAGCAGATACCTCTTCAAGGTACCTAAGTACCGTTCAATGGGTCCAACCCTTTCAATAAAAACTTCCTCGCGGCCCGCTGCGCCCCGTGTCGGCGGACATCAAACAATAAGACGTACTGTCTCAGTGCGCTGCGTCTTTGAGTTGTGCTACACTGTGAACAATAATGTGGGCATGGATAGCTTTTGGATATACCTACATGTCTTTGAGACTCGTGGACCGTGCCCACTCTAAATATACAGGATATTTTGAGTGTTCACCCCATATATAAATCATGATCAAGGTTCTGGCATGTTGTAGAAGAATTTTTACCAAACGTTTAAAAATCACACTATGCTCTTTACCGGAATTGATTTCTTTCACATTATAGTTCTTTTTAATACAAATATAATTTACAAAATACAAAAGAAACAGTCGGGCTATCTAAAGGCCGTTGCAAAAGGTCTATAGATAGCTCACCTGATTAATTAATTAAATTCAATTCCCGTTCAAGAAAAATCCATTGGTCGTGTTCCAATGGATTTTTCTGTGAAAAATTTACGTGCGCTATCCCAGTACCTACTCTTGAACGGTGAAACAAAACATCGTGAGTAAACCCGTGGCTTAGTCTTAGGGGGCCTCATAAAGAAACATTTAAGTACATGTACGATGGTACGGAATCTTTCGTCTGCGGATTCGACTCGCACTTGACCGGTTTTTTTTTTTTATTTAAGTGCAACATTTTTGACTGTGGTACCACGCGAGCTGAATTTTGAAATTTCTATTTTGAAAATTCTACATAGCCGAAATATGTAATGCGAAAGTTTGTGACGATGTATATTTGTGCTTCAATCATGACGTAACGGCTGAACAGATTTGAATGAAACTTGGAATATACACAGTATGTGTGCTGCAATAACATATAGGCTACTTTTTGTCCGAAACCGTTTGTGAAGCCACGGGCGAAAATAAATCCATTGTAACTTGTGTTTTTTGTAATAAATATTTATTTTTTTATTTGAGTATGTACTTCCAGAAAGGAGAGGCATATCGAAAGTACTCTAATATCACAAGAACCGTATTGACCAAGTCTAGAATATAATTATTTATATCATAACTTATGCATACAAACTAACTTCATAGTTGACTTGTCTTATGGTTTCATTAGGTTCCTCACTAGTTGGACATACACGCGCGGTGGGCGGGTAGATGACAGGTGACAGCTGACAGCTGACAGCTGACTTGTGAACAAGACGGATGGACAGAGGAATGCTTTGTGGCCGACTCTACCGAGAAGCCTTGAGCATAGCATTACTTACTTAGTCCTTTCACCACACTGGTTATAACCGTAACTGACTGAAAAAACAAATGACACTCTAAATTCGAAATTCAAGTAGAAATGTATTTTACTCAATGAAATCACACTAGGTTGAATTAACGCATATCACGCTTATTACTTAGCTTGAATATAAATTAAATATACGATAGGTATCGTTGATGTTGTGTTTGATAACTTTTGGCATTAAATAAACTTTTTTTTTCGATTTAACTGTTCTATTGTATTCTAAAGTGCTTCTACTATTTATACTGGATGATTTATAGTCTTAGGAGGCAACTTTTACCTACGCTGATGGGACGCTGTAGTGCCCGGGATCTTAGATGGAGTAGGCTTGCTGATTTCGTATTTCTCTATACCATCCCCGTGAAGCGCTCGTGGCGTAGCTTGCTTAAACGTTCTTGATTGATCGTTGAAGTTAAGCAAAGTTGTGCTCGGTCACAATTTGGATGGGTGGCCGCAAGTGGCATTACGAGCTGAGCGCTTCCGTGTATCGGAGTTGACGTTAAATTGTCGGCCCCGGCTTTTAGGTTGTTAAGCCATGACGGAGGCCTTCAGGCGGCTTAAAAACTCCGTCACAAGAGCTGGCCACTAGCTCATACAAACTTACTTTTTCCGTACAGTTAAAAAAACGCTCAGTATATAGTGTTGTCAGTAGTAGGTATCTATATTTATTAGAGGTGCCAATAATAGTAGGTATCTATATAATGGCAGTGTGTGCGATAGAGGACCGCAACCGGCTATCACTGTTTAATTATTGAAATGCTTTAGTCATGGGGTTGTGCTATCGACAAAATATTATCGATGATGTTATGACTGTAAATAAAAAACTAATACCTTGTTGTAAAACAAGCATGTTCAGTTTAACCATTGTTTGTTTTTATCAACTGCTTATCGCATGCAAAGATAGGAACAGCGACAGCAAAATCTAATCAAATATATTTATTTGGGAACATGATACAAAGGTTTTTATGAATTAACTAGATGGCAGCACAGGTAAAGTTAGTACGCGCTATCGTTGCGTTTTGAGCTTTACGCCGGTAATTTCAAGCAAACTATCACTTTTCAATTTTATAATATAAGTAAGATTGCAAATGATGATAGCTGCTGTAGTTTTAGAAAAACTGTGTCGCAGCTACCAACGCCCACCTCCTTAACACATGGTTGTGCCTCTTTATATCGATTAAGTGCGATCTATCAATATACCAACTAGATTCCTCAGGCAAATCCTTTATCCATAATAGTTTGAAATTACTATTGACACGACTAGTGGTAGTAGAACATTTGGGAAAATATTGATGAAGTGCGTTTTATCGATATAGGCGTTACGTTGGGTGTGTCCCATCCCTAGTGGTGCACAAAACGTGGTGTTGCTGCAAATAACGACCGACAAATATCGCCGCCGAAACCGACACGCAACTAAATATGGGTTAGGGTACGCGCACCCAATCAATACACTATTAAAATCTATTTATTTCATAAGTTTTAGACAAATTTTGTACGATAAAAGGCTTCTCTATATTATAAGCAAAATAATTTGGAAGATAAACGTAAAATAAAGGTACTTGTAATATATCTGTTAACTGAAGGTTTCAAAGTTCATCAAAATTTACATAAAATATTTTAGAAAGTGTTTCAATATTAAAGTTTAAGACATTTTTAAGAAAATCGTGCTATTAATTCCCGCTAGGTACCTATTTAGTCCAATATTACCCGTCAAACCGAAACCAATATTACTACTAAATAACCACACCCCAGTACACTCTAAAACCAACTCTAAGTCCACCACTGTAAGCTTAAAATTGCTTGTTGTACGTCTAATCTATACCTGTTGTAATAACTTCGGGTGTAATGTCTTAGTAATGGCATTAGAGGGGACATAGGTCCATTGATTAAATATTCAAAGTGATATTAGAACTGACTGGAATATACAAAATATTTAATTATAAAGTTGCTTTCAGGCTAAACCAGCATGAAATGTACAGACTTCGAACGAATATGCTGATTTATTACTTGTTTTAATAAAGTTTGTAACGAGTTACAATTGAATATGAATAGTGGTTAGCTATTTAAATGTTTTTCTTTTGTAGAGTTTTTTTTTGCGTCAGCATAGTGAAAGTTTGTAAAACCATAGTTTACGTATTGTAAAATTAAGCGAATTTTTGGTAGTACGTTACTGACGGAAGTATTTAGGCCGCCGTCATGGCTTAAGGACTTAAAAGCCGGGACCGACAATTTAACGTGCCCTCCGAAGCACGGATTGCCACTTGTCACCCATTCCAATTGTGACCGCGCACAACGTTGCTTAACTTCAATAGACACAATGAATAGTGCAACTAGTGACGTCAGCATGCAATACCGCGAGGCGGACGATGGCAGAGGAAGCGGAGTGTCGCTTCTTCACGGAATAGTTATTCTTTGCCCATGACTAAAGCCTATAAACTCGGCCATCAACTTGTCCAATAGGTCACTAGCTCAAACAAACTTACCTCCAGTACAAATTATGTAGGTGGTGTATCAGTAGGGACAGATTGAGAATTTGGCGAAACGCCAAAGCCAAGTGCTAAAGTGGGCGAGTAGCTGCCGAGATTATGCCAGTTTCAGCTGTTAAATGTACAGTCAGCTACGGAAATTCATAAACAATGATGTTTTAAACCCATGCCTTCGGAACCCCAATGAACGGAATCAAAATGTTGACCAATATTTGAATGTTTGTCTTGGACTATAATAATTATCAAGGCATAGTTACAATTTGTCAGCGCAACGAAAGGAAAAAGGGTTTTAAAACTCGAACTGTTAATCAATTTTCTGCGCTGACTGTTACCACTCCTTTGTTAGGTAAGACACCGTTATTTATGGCGACCTCGGTGGCGTAGTGGGTGAGTGTCCGACTGAGAGACGAGTCTGTTAATATTCAATTCTGGTCTGGGTGATTTGACACCCATAATTTTTGATACGATCGATACAAGACATCCTATTAATCTACACAATCAAACCAATTTCTTACTATTTTTAATCTGTCAATATCTTCTATGCTAATCATTGGTGCTTTTACCCTAAAAACTCTACATATTTGCGTGCCGTAGCCTATTTGTGTTCATCAATTGTTAATAATCTATCGTTTGACGCGAGTTTGCTCCAAATTAGCTCAGCATTTGGATTCAGACTGCCTGCATATTTAGCTAAAGTAATTGAAATCCAATCGAATAATAAATTGAGTTTGATTAGTCTAACATGTTTTTAATGCTGAATTAGTATCTAGGTGTTACCAGTTAACTGCATTGCAGTACTGAGTACCTAGGTTAAAGGATGTATAATATTTTAGTATGAAAGTTGGGCTAAGTTATCAGCCATTAAAAATACTAAAGTATTCATCTTAGCAAAAGACAGACAAGTTATTTCGGTCGTTAATGTTAGTGACGTGAGTACTCGGCTGAGACTCAAGGGGCGCGGGTTCGATCACAGTGCGAGAAATATTTGCATGTTCTGAAAATGTTTATTCCGGGACTATTGTATAATTTGACTATTTGTGAAAAACTACAGGTACCTTACAGCACTCTCCAATAATATAGCTTTTACTAGTGAAAGAAGTTTCAGAATTAGTTCAATAGTTTCCGAGTTCACCCTACACAAATAAACAAACATACAACCTTACAAAATATACTTCTTTATATTAGCAAGAGAATAAATAAGTCAGTAGATAATGTTGACATGTATACAGGTTTGTAATTTATTTTTTTACTTTTGTTATCAAAGAGTAAAAACCTTTATATTCGGAATTCCGTTGCTTTGTTCGATTTCAGAAGAAAACAATGCTTTCAACGTTTTTAAAATCGAACCCTTATTAATCTGCGCTCACATAGGAAGCTGGCTCCATACAGGGTTGGTTGAAATCATAACTATTAATGTTTATTTTTATTTTTATTTCTAAGGGAAAACACAGTCATTTAAGTATAAAAACTAAACTAAAACTTAAACCGCTTACAAGACCACTTACTTAGGTACTATAATTATAAATTAGATACTAAAATTTTTATTAAAATTTTAAATGCGTGTTACGAGGTGAGTAATGGCTGAACCGATTTGATTGAAACTTGAATATTTGATGGATACTTATTTTTATCCGGAAACGCCGCTAGCGAAATCAAGGAGTCAAGGGTGACAGCTAGGGAATTACAACTGGGATCACAGTCAAAAGTCAGTTGCAACGGCAATATTTATTTGTATGATGCTTTGTGCCTTCTCTGCTGGACTGGAAGTAGAGAAAAAGCATAGAATGCGTCCAACTGCTTCTCTCCCCGAGCATGTCGTAAAAGTTGACTAAGGGATAGTATCCTTTCCAACATGATGGACCACCTATATGGGCGATGGGCTGTTCTGAAAACTGTACCCGTGTCTGAAACTACCAGATTAATAAAGATTTAATAAGAAAGAGAATAGAATGTCAGACGTTGAAAATGAAAATAATTTGGCAGCAGGAGAGGAGTTATATAGATATAAAGCCGATAGAAAAGCGGTGATTGCCTGGTTTCAGTGTAAATGCGGCCGCTGATCTGGTCCGCTTCCGAACCCGCGAGCAATACAAACAATATATATTTGCATTTGGAAAAAATCAATTTAATAGCCTATTACAAAAACATATGATAAAGGATAATGGGCAGTTGCGGCCTCCTTTTAATCTTTAGGTACGACTGGTTCCCGAACGAAACAATTAAGTAAAGAAATTACAATAATTCTTTGTGTGGGACGTAATCGAACAATGACTTGGGTTAGGGTTTCTTCAATTTTCTTCATAATTGGTTTATATAAAAGAAGTATGTAATTGGTACTACTTTAAGAAAATCAACAACAGACTCGACAGCATCTAATATCTATAATCATCACTTATACTTCCTAGTAGTACCTCGTCGAGACGTTTCCTACATTCATACATATAGACTTTTTCGATCTTCATGATTTTGCCCGAATATACGAGTATGTATACCAAAATTGACAATGCTTTTTACTATGAGTAACATCCTCCTTTTTTACCAGGTTCTGCCCGCGTGGTACCCACCCGGATAATAAGTATACGTTATTCCAGGTCACAAACATTGTATCCAAGTTTCAGCCAAATCCGTTCAGCCATTACGGAGGTGAACGCAGCTCACGCACAAACTTTCGCATTTATAATATTAGTAGGATTGGTTTTATACGAAAGGAACACTTTAAAAGCACTTTGAATGTACTTTAAATCCTTTCACCACACTGAAAAGAACTAGTAACATAACTAGAAAAAGTAGAACTCTTTTCTTTCATTCAAAATTTCTATTTATGTTGTGAAGCCAAAAAAGTGCCCAATCCGGCCATTCCCCTTTAAACCGGGCAACGGCCATTAAATCAAATCTTGGCGGAATTAAAAACAAAGGTATTAGCCCGCCATTGAAATCGAACGATAAATTAAAAACAAAACCTTTTTTTTTATTTCCGCGCGGACGCCGCGATAAATGTTGTTGAGAGTGCTTTTCAATTAAATTTGCAGTGTGTATAAGGGCCTGGAATATTTTTGTATGAAATTAATTTCATACATGATCAAATCTAGTAACGCAATCTTATTTACCGTCAGCACGGCTAAAAACGCGGTCCAACCACATGCCGGTCTCAGGTTTTCCTTTAGGTGTAGAAATTGAACTTTTCTGTACTTCACCACTAGACCAACAATGCTCCTTAGGTATCGCTTGACGACTATCACGTTAAAAAGCAGCCTAATTATGTTATTTTAGTTTACTTTTACTGCGAAGGTACAATAAAAGGATTAATCTTTATATCGTCGAATAAATGAACTTGACGCACACGCTGCGAGCTGGTGACGAGTACTTTGACCAAGTATTGTTCAGTTATATTTGACGTAGTACTCTTGGACCAAGTATTGTTAAATTCTAGCGGACGTTGTACTCTTTGGCAAAGCATTGTTCAACTCAATAAAGCTGAAGTGATCAATATACAATCCAATATACAGAAAATAAGCGAAAATTATATTTAATTGAGTTCCTACTGGATAAAGCGAGGTTTCGTGAAAGCGAATGTGCGTTAGAATGTTTTATGGAAGTAAGCAGTAGTGCTAAGCAATCCGCCATCCATATCGATAAAGGATAAGTACCCAATAGCTAAGATGTCATGGATACGTTGCATATGCCGGGACCGTATCGGTCCTAGTTTTATAGTATATCACGAACTATTTATATTCCAAGTTACATACAAATCCGTTCAGCCATCACGATGTGATTGAGATACAAATACTCTTACGTCCACACAAACATCGGATTCACAATATTAGTAGATAAAATATGTGACTGGTTGCAAGCCTCCTCTATTGAAACAGGCTCATGACTGAATCAAATCACCATACTCTTGAGAAAATTATGACTAAGGGGGTAGTCAGAGCCACGTCCAAACATACTATAGTGAAATCATTGATTGTTCGTGCGTTCAAGGCCGCTCCTTCAGGAAGCGTTCGTGAGTTAATAAAAACATCTCGGTCTCGGAATTTTTCATTTCCTCCCTGCAGACGCGTTACGGACAAAGACTTACACGAACACCACAACTGTGGACTTGAGCCGCTCACTCATCATCATCATCATCATCTCCCTGCCCTCATCCCACTCTATGTGGGCTAAGAGTTTCGACTAAGGTGTTTGATGACCGGCCGCCTGCCTGACGTCAACCCTCCTTTGGAATACTTGCTTGTTGTATCATAGTACCGAATATATAATTTAGAATACTACTAAGTACATAGGTTATTAGGAGGCTGTAGTGTCCCACTGCAAGGCTAGGGCATCCCTTCATCTCGTCCATTTGCAGCGTGATCTGCCGCAAGGCCGTTCAGAGAATTTCTATTGAATAGAAATATAGAACCTACTCCACTCAATCTCGACTCGAACAAACTTGAAACGATTGAACGAAGTAAGTTGTCGATAAGTAATTTACCTTTACGCATTGTTTAACAACTTGTTTGTCTAGTTTAACAGCTACGCAGGAACAGATGGACATAATTTGATACTGCATACATAATAGTACAACACCCAGACCCGGAAGAAACATTTGCAGAACATATTTTAACACATATTTGCATAAATATCGGGTCTGGGTGTTTCAATACTATGTATTATAAGTATGTATTTACAAAAAAGTATATCTAGTACTATCAGCCATCTGGTGGCCATAGTACAAGCTTTGCTTAGTTTGGGGCTAGACGGCGCTGTGTGAATTGTACAAAAACATTTATTTATTAATTTATTAAATACCCTTTTATACCGTTAAAGTGTCAAGTCCAGAGTCGCAGTATTATTTAGAACAAACAACGTCTGTCCCTATTACTCAATTTCCGATATTCGTCGATTGTCGATCGACAATAAAATTGAACAATCGAATATCTCGATACGAAAATAAGGAAATTAGAGGACGGCTTGCTTGAAATTATCACAAACGTCGGCGCAAACATCCCTTATTCATAATACTCAGCGAGTTACAAGCAAACTTTTGACAGGATTTTGTTTAACGTTTTCACCGACTAAAAAATGTTACAGGCTAATGTATAAATCATCAAGTATTAATGGTAAAATACCTTAGTTTCTTTTTGTGTCAGGACTATGACGATCTGGTACTATACCTGTCACTTACTTCGAATCAAAATGTAATCATGTGTACGTCTGTACTGAACACGTGACGCGAAACCGTACGGGTTAACGGCAGTGTGTGTAAAGCATGACTTTACAGATTTAGATACTTACCGAACTTTTATAGAAATACTACTAGGGCCTATGTTACCATCTATAGTAGATGATATACGCTTACACATACGTCCGAGGTAACTTTTATCTTCACAAACGGGACGCTGTAGTGTCCTGAATTAAGATGGAGTAGGCTTGCCCAGCACCTATTCCATCCTCTCAGCTTAGTCGGCCTTGTCCACAGGAAGGCACGGTCAATACGTGCGGAGCTGACTAAGCCGCGGGTTTCCTCACGATGTTTTCCTTCACCGTTTGAGAATACTGGTATAGCGCACTTAATTTTTACGCACAGAAAAATCCATTGGTACACGACCGGTTTGAAACCCACGACCTTAGAACCGGAAGGCGGGGTCACTACCAAGTAGACCATCAACATCTCTTTTATTGAAAACGACAAAACATTAATTTCATAGAGTTGTGAGAGAATGTCAGGTGATTATGAATGAGGGGGTGTCAACCGTTCGCCAGACTTAGGTAAGGGTGTGGTTAGGGTTAGGAAATTATATTTTGTTTCACAGACCGCTCGGTTAACTAGTTTTGTTTTGTGATGTCTGCTATGGTTTAGCGTCATCAGAGACCTTAGCCAAGTCACTTTGTGTTTAAAGAAGAAACTAAACGCTACTACAAAATTGTAAGGCATTGACATAAAAATGCTGTCATGTGGTGACATTGAAATTGCTTGTTGAGTCAGACGTACTTAGCGTCCAACGACTTCGTTGTGCAAAGTGACTTGGCCACCAGCCCTAAGTAAAAATGATTGTGTCACTTTTATATAGGTAAATCTGATGATGAAGGAACTTCACTTGGAATAATTTCTAATCATTGAGCAGTCAGTAAGTCTTCTTCTTCTTCTTCTTTAGCCATTTCAGGACGTAGGCCTCTCCCAGTACTCTCCAAGACTTTCGGTCCACTGCTTTCGGCATTCAAAATCTCGCCTCGTGGTCTTTTGTCTACCCATGGCCTCCACTCAATCAATATGACTCAGTCAGTACTTCTAAAGAAAATATTACAGTACCTAGATACCTATGTACTTAGTTATGAGAAATTGATTTCCATTGTCATTATAGGAACCTTTCTACGAAGCGAAGTACTTTTCATACCCCTTCATTACTTCTACCCCTCCATGTTCAAAGTACATTGTCCCCAAAATCGTTTATACGTCCAACCGGTATTTTATAAGCTGGTGAGAATGATGTGATCTCTAAAATATAGAACTTAGTTTTGGGAAGTCGATTTCCATGGCGACATTATGGCGTCCGTGACGGAGGGTAGGTACCTGTGCGTCCTCCCGCACCCGTTGGTTTATAGGCTCAGATGTAAGACCTGCCGCTGGAGGTATTACTGCAGTGCTGGGAGAACAGCTGCCTCAGCCCAGCCTTAAAGAATGCCTAATAGGAAGTTAAGTTTTAAAACATAATTATTTCAAGTGCATAAACGAAGTCTCATCAAGGAGCATTTCAATCCTTTCAACCTCAGACCAAATAAAATGTATTTGGTCTGAGATTTCAATACATTGTTTTGAAAGAACTATTGATACGCGTATTAGTAGTAAAGTAAGTTCATATGAGCTAGTGGTCAACTCTTGTGACGGAGTTTTAAGGCCGCCTAAAGGCCTCCGTCATTGCTTAACGAATTAAAAGCCGGAATCGACAATTTAACGTGCCCTCCAAATCACGGAAGCGCTCAGCTCTTAATGCCACTTGCGGTCACCCATTCCAATTGTGACCGCGCACAATGTTGCTTAACTTCAACGATCAATCAAGAATGTCTAAGCAAGCTACGCCACGAGCGCTTATTAGTAGTAGTAGACTAAGAGAGACTCACTAGTAGTACTTACTAGAAGCAGAGTAGAGCGAGTGCAGCGAGGGATTTGTACGTCTTACTACCTCTAGGAATAGAATATAGTGAGTGTAGCGAGGAGGTTCAAGTTCGCCGAAGACAGACAACTTTACCCCAAGGAGAGTACTCTACTTTTACACCTACTAAATACAATATAGAGCCGGACGCCGGGGCCTATGGCAAATCACGTCAATGCGCCAATATTTTCTAAAAACGTTTTTATAAAAACGTCTGTGATTAGCGTATTATACCAGAATCAGCCCGAGGTACTACACGTGTCACTAGTTCTCTCGCCCAGTGTGGTGAAAGGATTCAATTGTTACTGACCTAGCTGCTACCTCTACCCTGTGGCACTGCCGGGGTCAGAACGGAATTAGTCGAGTTGCTTGATTCAAATAACGCAAGCCGTGGGCGGCGGCGCCGGGCACACGCCATCAGACTTACTATCCCCTCGGCTTGTACTTAGATCTATTTAAATATAACCTCTGTTTTAATATGTATTAAGCCTTTAACCGACTCCAAAAAAGAAGAATTTGTTTATTTGGCTGTATTACTTTAAACTAAAGATAATAACTTCTCTGCTGGACCGGGAGTAAAGAAAAAAAACATAGAATGCGTCCAGCTGCTTCTCTCCCCGAGCATATCGTAAAAGTCGACAATAAGCAAGTATTCCCAAGGAGGGTTGACGTTGTTACCGGAAGAAATATTTGATAATACATATAATAGAACATACAAACATTACTCCCGTAGCGGGGATCAAACCTGCGCCTCTTGCGTCTCAGCCGAGCACTCGCCCGTCTCGCCACCGAGGTCGTCAAGATTATGAATCAGTGTGCATTGTCCATTTCATTATCTGGGTAGTTTGTTTGTGCTCAGTGACGGATGGGTTCCGTCACGGGCCGGGTGGTTCCGGCGCGCGCCCGTGACTTGGCTCGGGCTCCTCCGATTGTCCTTCGAGATGTATGTCCTAGCTTAGCTGCCGCCCGCGGCTTCACTCACGCATCGGATAATCCTACTAATAGGTAGGTATTATTTATTAATACGAAAGTTTGTGAGGATTGGAGAATCCGACTAAATTATAAACGTGAAAGTTTGTATGTATGGATGTTTGTTACTCTTTCACACCTAAACGGCTGAACGGATTTGAATGATACTTGGAATATACATAGTTCATGTGCTGGATTAACATATAGGCTATTTTTATCCGGGTATGTATATCTGTGCGTATAAATATTTTAATGGAAAACAGTTCAACCACAATCTTGTCTTGTTGTGTGTAGATTGCTTACACGTTAAGAAAAACGATCGTTGATGTTAAGAAAAGTTGTGCGCGGTCGCAATGCGGATGGGTGACCGCAAGTGGTATTACGAGTTGAGTGCTTTCGTGCTTCGGAGAGCACGTTACATTATTGGTCTCGGCTAAGCCATGACGGAGGCCTAAAAACTCCGTCACTAGAGTTGGCACTAGCTCTTACGAACTTACTTACCTACTTAATGTGTAAGGGCCGCCGTCGAAATTTGAAATTCAGACGCTAACTACCGTTTACAAAAGGCTATCTTGAGATAACTAGTTCTTAACGTTATCTAGTGATAAAGCTTTAGTAGATTCTTACTACGACAGACATTATCCTTAACATCAAACAAATCTTAATCCAGCCGAATCCAGAGCTTAAGAAAACATCTCTCGTCCACAATGTCCTCTCACTTTCCAATTACCCTAAATTAGGGTCCCACACGCCGCCCCCGCCCCCCGCCGGCCCTCGCCCCCCCCGCCCGCGGCCGCTAAGATAAGATAAGATAACAGACAGACCCCACATTTGCGCTATTGAGCGATGGCTCCAACTCCTGAAAGATTGGAGCCTTTGGGGTTTTTCAGGATTATTTTTAAGGAAAGAAGCGAAAAACAACGTATTTTGGTTACAATTGTAGCTCTTATTTGTGTTTCCTTAGATGCTCGAAGGTTTTTGATGACGTAGACAGAAGGTATGTTCAGAAATCATAAAAAATGACTTTACTGTGAGTTTTTTGTCACTGTTCCTGTGGGTTTAGTGATAGTGACGCGCCATCGGCTCGAAATCCATCGGACACCAACGGTGTTTCTGTAGAAGATAATTATATTGTGCGCTATACCAGTACTCTCCAACGGTGAAGAAAAACAAAGTGAGGAAACCCGCGGCTTAGTCAGCTCCGCACGTATTGACCATGTCTTTCCTAGATAAGGCCGAAGACGAAGATAAGCTGTAAGAATGGTATAGGCAGTGCTGGTCAAGCCAAATCCATCTAAAGCCATCTCGGGCATTACATCGTCCCGTTTGTATAAAAGTTGCCTTCTAACACTATTTAAATAGGTGAGGTGGCACTGGTGGTCTAGTGGTAGTGACCCCGTCTTCCGATCCAAAGGTAATGGGTTCAAATGCAGCCGTGCACCAATAAATTTTTCGAATCGCAAAATGAATGTACGTTACACTAGTACTCTAAAACTGTGAAGGAAAACGTCGTGAGGAAGAGTTCGAAAATGTATGTCAAGTGCACAAAAGGAGCCTTCGAGGCGCACTTTGAATCCTTTCACCACACTGGTTCGAAAGAACTAGTGACACAACTAGAGAGAGATCGTTAAAATCATCAGGCGCCAATTCAACGAAGTTTTATCTAGGTAGTATAGTTGTAGTTCGAAGTCCCTCAAGCATGAGTTCCCACTTGTTTCCCACCTGACTAATTCGGGCATGTAAGTCCGGATGACACTCACTAGTATGGTTCGGATCGCGTTACGGATTACTCGTGTAATCCCGATCAGGTCGATGCTCGTGGGTTGAACCCTTAATGTAAGGTGACCGTCATAACCATGAACTAATTACATAATTATGGCTATCCCGTCCGAGAACCGGACCGCCACAGTCCCGGCAAAGTGCGACTCTAAGGCTCCTTTCGTACGCTTGACACATAAAAACAACCGAAGTCCTATAATTTTTGCCGAGATGGTAACGTTCGCGATGTAAACTAATTTTCCAAGATCTAGATTTTTTTTGCGTCGCTATTTTTTTACGCGTCGATGGCATGGTGGTGTACTGGGACCTCTATCGGAATTAGTTCAGATTGTCGGCTCTGCTCTGTCTGTGCTCCTGTAAATGAATTACGCCGTGTACATATTTGATCGCAACGCCCCACTTATATCGTAAAACCTTTTCCAGCGGACACACGGCTGTGTACTTCATCGAAACTTCTGTTAAGCTTTCTGTTAGAGATGATGGAAGAATGTTGTACCGACTACTGTTGTACTGTTGTAGAGGACTTCTAAAAGGAAAATGATGATGATTCTAGCCGCGTTTGTATTATTTTTCTAACTTACAGTGTTATTTGACTGCAAGAATTAATCTCTTAAGAAATCTTAACGAGTTACAGTGTGACTTGTTTTTGTATAACCAGATGGGATATATACCAATTACAAATTATATACCAGTCCTGGCGGTCTTAGGCCAGGTGCTTGTCTGCCAATGTCGTCTGACCATCTGATCACCACAAATCCCATGGCCACTATTCCGAAATTGTTCTTCTCCACTTTTCCCCATTATGTAAACTTTCGAAGCAAGCGTTGTTTTTCGTCCGTGAGTCACGAGTGACCTTTTAAGATATTATAAGGAAATTATTCATGGAGGCATTTTACAAATTCTCTCAGACGCAGACTCGTCCAGACGCCATTGTAACGCATTAACAAAGAAGTAAAAATACCATTTTTGAATGAAAGGACAATTTAAAAAGGAAATATTTGAAAAGGAACATTGACAAAGATGTTTAGAGGCTTAAAATCGTACAATTTCTACAATTTTTATTTTTGCCTTGATCTTTTTAATATTGTAGATGCGTCGACAGTATTCGTATTTCAGCAAAAAAGTAAGATGATTGCCCGACTCTCACTGAAGCCGCCCGCGGCCGAAAACTCTAACCAATATTATGTATTTCCTAGAAAATACTAAATCTTTTAGTGTAAAATGTTGACGCATGACACGTCTATTTCTTTAATGTCATTGGTTCTACAATCGACAAATAAATAGAAAATTTTCTTGTGACAATGGTCTCATTTTTTTACTTTCACAATGCAGAAAAAAAAGAACAAGAATTTTAAAATAATATATTTTATCAGGAGAACATAGTTACAGCTTACAGTGAGACAAGGTATCAACACGTATTCTATAGCCAACTCCTTCTGTAATCCTCTTCCTGTGCTCCTGGGAACCTCATCGGAGCTGATGATGGAGTGGTCTAGAGGCAGCCCATGTAAGACTTCTTGCAGCACTTCCTGCAGCAGGGCCTCTTCGGCCTCGTCTTCTTGGGTCTATACTTCTTCTTCTTACCGTTCTCATTTCTTCTACTTACCTTGTTCTTCCGATTGGCTATACCGTACCTTAAGAATGAAACATGTTTGTTTGATATTCTTTATTATGTTTTTGTGCTTCAATCACGACGTAACGACTAAAGGATTCGAATGCAAATTGGAATATTATATACATACATATTATCACGCCCCTATCCCTAATGGGGTGGGCAGAACCACAAGTAATCATAAGAAAACTTGTACCCACTTCTGATTCAAGACTCCCAAGATGGATATAGTATTAGTATGGATCTCACGCGGTTTCACTCGCGTTGAATGTAATGTATTAATTGTTTCCCTCCGGGTGACGCACTGTGTATATGTCACCGTAAAATTGTAAATTCCGTTAGATTATAACCTTGCGATATTGTAAAATTTCGAACATCTTCTTAGATCGAAATTAGTAGGTTAGGTTAGTTAGTGATAAACTACGCTGTACCCCCAAATACTCAAACGCGACGACTCAGAGTTGAGCACGTTTCACGTCACTGTTTTTTGACAGTTTTTGATGAAAATCTGTTAAAAAAAATTGTCACTTGAGACGTGCTCAACTTTGAGATGCGTTTGAGTATTCGGGGGTAGGTTAGTTAGTGATAAACTACGCTTTAGGCGAGTGCCGGTAGCGTCCGCCGAAGCGCCAGTTTAAAGCAGTTAAATTGTAAGAAAGATGTTACAGTTCACGACCTTTCGACTGTTTATAATCTCGCGAGATATATTATAATCTAACGGTATTTACAACTTTACGGTGACATATACACAGTTCGTGACCTGGAAAGAAACATTATAAGGTACATTACATTCAACGCGAGTGAAACCGCGTGCGGAAAGCCATACTAATTATTATAAATGTGAAAGTAACTCGACCCGATTTTGATGAAATTAGCTAGGAGATAGATTCCATTCAGGGAAAGGGCATAGGCTACTTTTTGTTGCAAAAATAATCCTGAAAGGGTTGAAATAAGGGATGAAAGTTTGTATGGGAAATCTATCATTATACTAGCGAGGTCAGGCAATGTTGTGCGCGACCACAACTTGGATGGGTGGCCGCCTGAGAATGCCGCGTAATGTTGACTTTTTGTGCTCCATTCTAAAAAATCTTCAAACAGCAGACAACGCCGCGAGTTACAGCTAGTTCAATATAAATATGACAGGTGTCAAGTTCATGTCGCTATCTGTCAATGATGCGATACCTAATCCAAACAAAAGCATTCCCTATGCTTTGATAAATATTGTATTAAATACCTTGGGCATTTCTCATACACGATATTCTTCCTCTGCTTATTCTTGTACTCTCTTATCTTCTGCTTCTCCATCTCTCTCTGGAGGATCCATTTATCTATCTTCTTCTGTATTTCTTCCCTGTTCATATCCTTCTCGAACTTGGCCTTGGAGTCCTTATTAATTTTGAAAATCTCCGATATTTCAGACATGTCGAACATCAGCTTCTTATTTTTCTTCCTTCTTCTTGTCTCATGTTCTTCCAGGTCTACGGAAGTGCCGTTGATGTCTTTGAGCTGGTCTCTCAGTCTTTCCATGTACGTGATTCCCACAGCGGCTTCAGAGTCGTTGGCAGTTCTTAGAGCCCTCACACTTTCGTCGATCGCTTCATTAATCTGTTTAAACAATTCTTCCTTCTCCTTCTCTAGTGCTCCTACATCCGTTTTGTTTTCAGCAAAAATTAACAGAATTTGTATCAAAATAACTATTTCTGTTTGAAATATTTTGTACATTTCAGTTTTTTAATCTACTCTATTTCATATTGGTATGGTGTAATTTCATAGGCTACCACTTTTTTGCATGTACATTCAGTGTGAGTAACTTATTGTATTTCTTGCAAATATAATATATCAACTCTAATCCACAAGTAGTCAATCCTATAGTTGAGGAGAGCTCCATGTCGATAAAAGTAAGTTCGTATGAGCTAGTGGCCAACTCTTGTGACGGAGTTTTTGGGCCGCCTAAAGCCCTCCGTCATGGCTTAACGACTTAAAAGCCGGGACCGATAATTTAACGTGCCCTCCGGAGCACGGAAGCGCTCAGCTCGTAATGTCACTTGCGGTCACCCATCCCAATTGTGACCGCGCACAACGTTGCTTAACTTCAACGATCAAAAATAACGTCTAAGCAAGCTACGCCACGAGCGCTTCAGGTCATGTTGATCATGCAAATATTATAATGTCTAAAATTAAAAAAAAAATGAAGTGAAGATGTTTGTGCCTCGATCACGGCATAGCGACCGACTAATACCTATGTATACGAGTACATAATAATTAGAGCGAGCCAAACCGCGGCCGAAATATCAAAAAATATCAAGCATTAATGAATATTTTTTTACTCTGCCAAGCCCAAGTCAATAGGCATTATTTTGTTACTAGGACGGTCTTGTGAACTTACTTCAGACGTCGACTGTACTCCTAGTGCAGTTTTATCACCACCTATAATACTTTTCAGTAACACGGTAGTATTGAATATTTGATGTTTGAAAAACGCGATATATGAAGCAATCTATATATTTTAAAACACTAGAGGACAATTTCACTATTTCTTTCATTAGTACAACTAGGTACTAGTTCTGATAAATAAATAAATATTTACGGACATTTCACACAGCACCATCTAACCCCAAACTAATGAATGATGAATGGATGAATGAAAGTGCGCTGAGAGTCTCCTTTACTCTTTCGTGCACTTGGCACATGTTTTCAAACTTCTTAGGTGCCGACTTGACGGTTTCCTTAGCCATTTGAGAATGTATAGCGCGAAATTTGCGATGGCCTTCATGGACAGGAAATATAGTAAAAATAATATCGCAATCGCTTCTGTAATCTCCGCGGTGAATAGTGCCTCGTTAGTTAGGGAGGGGGGCGCGGGGGGGCGAGGGGGGGGATTTCCTCTACACGGGGGTCTTATGTCCTTATGCGAAAAAACGCCATACAATTTTGGACAGAAAAGAACGTTCCTATGGTATAAACGTTAGTAGAGCATTAGCACCGGGCACAGGTCGTAGGATTGCGTACATACTCTTGTCTCATATACTTATCAAAAGCATCCAACGAATGTAATAAGATGCGAAGGTTTGGAGCGAGTGTGTTAGTTAGTGTGTTTGGGTGTTTTCATCTTCGTAACGGCTGAACGAATTTATCTGACACTTGGAATACACGTCGTCGTGATAATTCCCTAATGAGGTGGGCAGAGCCACAAGTAATCATATAAAATCATGATTCAAAATGGCGACCTCGGTGGCGTGGTGGGCGAGTGCTCGGCTGAGACGAGGGGCGGGTTCGATTTCCACTACTGGAAAAATTTTTGTATGTTTTGCAAATATTTCTTCCGGGTCTGGGTGTTATAGTATTATTTACTTATAATAAGTATGTATTTACAAAAAAAAGTGTTCTATCAGCCATCTGGTGCCCATAGTACAAGCTTTGCTTAGTTTGGGGCTAGATGGCGCTGTGTGAAATGTCCACATTTTTTTTTTTTAAGTATTAAGATGGATATGGTGAACCATGGTGACAGGTGATCAGCCGAGAAGAGAAGAGAAACAGAGAAGAAATCCAGCAGAGAAGTAGTCCATGATATGAAATAACAGACGGAGTACTTTTAGTCCAGGTACTACGTGAACAAAGCCGCGGGGTAGCTAGTTAAGACAAAGGAAACGACAAAGATTTAATAGCCGTTTAATTTGTAAAGACTTCGAGCAGTTAAGGCGAGTCAATCTACATGCTAATATCAATCACAAGACGCTGTTTTACGGATTTACTTCATAATTGGTGTGGAGCCATGAAATACCACATTTAATGCATCGGTAACCTGATGTAAACGCACGTTGGGGGAGGCCTATGTCCAGCATTGGACTGCCACAGGCTGATGATGATGAACACTGTCAAATACAGTTCTGACCCCACACTAGGGATCTACGCTTGATCGCGTTACGAACAGGATTTCAACGTAGATTTAAAACGTGACTAAGTATGTTTGTATGAGCTAGTGGCCAACTCTAATGACGGAGTTTTTAGGCCGCCTAAAGGCCTCCATCATGGCTTAACGACGGACCGAAAATTTAACGTGCCCTCTGAAGCACGGAAGCGCTCATCTCGTAATGCCACTTGCGGTCACCCATCCACGTTGTGTGACCGCGCACAACGTTGCTTAACATCAACGATCAATCAAGAACATCTAAGTAAGCTACGCCACGAACGCTTCATTGTTTTGTAAAACATATATTCTTTTTAATATTTCACTGTTTCATAGACGGAGAAAATACATGACTGGATACATGGCAGTTTAAATATCATCACTCATTAAAACAGACAGCATTTAGCTCTGTCGGGAGGTGCCGTGTAGTGAGTGATGACCTTAATTATTTTAACATCAATCATTCCGTCAATATTCATAACACAGCAATGAGCACACAATTTCAGTTCTTAGTTCGACTAGAAATACCCAAGGCACCAACAAAACAAAAAGTACTTACTTAGTACTAGCGACCTCCCTTTATGGTCACAACCCACTTCACCCGTTCCACAACTGGATTGACTTTTAATACTTAGCTTCTGTAGTTAGTACAGTAGACAGAAAAGCAATGTAAAGTACAGCCAAAAATTGCGCTTGCCAGACTTTTGTCAGTATTAATTAATGTCCAATGTATATCGATGTTCCATGAACACAAGCTAGGATGTTATTGGTTTTGTAACTCGGCTCCAATCCCGCTTGAAAACCGCTCCGCCGCCGCCAAAACCGTTGCCCGAACTGACAATCAAACGATCGACGATAAAGACTCGATAATCGAATAACTTCGATTACAATAATCGATAACGAAGGGAACTAACTAAAGGCGCGTTCACACGTGGCGAGTTAATAACAAACAGTCACAAATATAGTCCTCACCCGAGTACCGACAGCACAATATCTGAGCGTTGTGGTGGGGTTCTAGTTATAGTTTCCAAGTTGTTTCCAGGAAAAAATATTTGCAGAACATGCAAATATTTCTTCCGCTGTAGGATTTGATAAGTAAACTTTTGATTGACAGAACTGTTTTCTGCCGGGATAGTGGCGGTCTGGTTATGGAAAGGTATAGTGCGCGGAGACCTTTTTTTTCTTTTAGCGCAATTATAAGAAGAACTGATCTAATTTCCGACGCCCATTGTATGACGCATATTTAAGTACCTATTTTGATTTAATTTGTTTTCATGTCTTTTTTGTGTTTCTACAATAAAGATATATTGTATTGTACTGTACTGTATTGTATTGTAACTTCCTTGAAAGTAAAATGTACTGTAATTAAGCAAGTTAAGGCAATTTTTTGTTTTAGACGATTGAATATTTTTTTTTCTTTCAAGTCCAATGTCTTGTAGGTTGTAACTCGTCACATACAAGCTACTCGCATAGTCTGAACGGTCTCCAGTCTATTAACTCTATCATCGCCTCGAAAGGACCCTAAAGATGAATAATGACAAATCATCGCAAAGTAAGATTGGCGCCATCTTAATCGAGTTGAAGTTTTGCAAATTATTTTGTAAATGAGAGTGACCTCGAAAGTCCCGACTCGATTATTTCCGCGTCCGATTTAATTATGACGGAGTGTTTTGAATTATAGCATCAAAGTGTCTTTTGAATCAGGAATGTTTCAAACCATTCAAATAACGAGAAAATCTGATTATTTCTATAATCACTTGTATTTTCCACTAGATGATAAAATAAATCATAATGTACACTAGTATCTGCCCGCGGCTTTGCTCGCAAGGTACCCTATGTGTCTTCCAAGTTGGAACCAAATCCGTTCAGCCGTGTGGGAGATTAATGCTTACAAACATACTTACTCTTTTTATTTACTTTTCTGTGTTTTTTTTGTATGCAATAAAGTGTTTATCTATCTATCTATCTATCTTACCTACACACTAACGCATTCACACACACACCTTTCACACTAACGTATAAATAACACAAATATTGTATATTTGTGTTTGTTTCATGCAAACACAATAATTAAATAATTGTATAATTTGTATTGTTTACATGTAATAATTTCATGCAAAGTCACAAGCGTTTTACAATACTACTAGAAAGAACTCTTGTAGGCACTTAGTTATCTGGCCCGATTTGCCAATCGCCCGCAACCCTATGCATAGGGACATAGAGTTGTAAATCGCATGCCTGTACATTGGGCACACCTGTCCATTGCGGCGGTGTCACTGCGTCTGCACTAATTGCATTCCGGTAATTGCGAGCCCTCACCGACTCCAGCACACTTGGAACAGTAGGTTTCTTCACTAGGATTGGCCTTCGTAGAGTGGCTACGATACGTAGAAGGGCTACGATACTTAGAGGGGCTACGTTATGTACAGGGGCTAGAATACGTAGTTGTGCACGATACGTAGTGGGGCTACGATACGTAGAGGGGCTACGATACGTAGAGGGGTAACGTTACGTAGAGGGGCTACAATACGTACAGGGTCTAGGATAGGTAGTTGTACTACGATACGTAGAGCGGCTACGATACATAGAAGGGCTGGATTTCGTAGAGTAGCTATGTTTCGTATAGATAATAGGATTCGTAAAGATGCTATGTTTCGTAAAGGGCCTGCGACTAACTAACAACATTTTAAACTGCTTGTTTTTTCCAACCCCACGCTAGGGTTACCTGTGTCGTGTTATCAGACACTACCTCTCGCGTCGCAATCAAAAACTGACCAAAATACCTTGAAGAACCCAAATACACTATGTATTTGGGTTGAATAGATTTCTAATACGTGACCTGAAATTACACGATAAGCGTTTTTATCCGGCTACTACAAAAGCCGTAAGCTAGTGGGTAATAAAAACTATAATTTAAAATTAAATATTTGATTTTTATTAAAATACTTCGTCTGCTGCTGGGCATAGGTCTCTGCCTACCATCTCAGTCTCTTGAAGTCTCCCACCATCCTCTTTCAAAGGAGTTAAGTACGTCTCGCCAACGCTTTCTCGGCCGACCACGACATCGCCTTCCATCGGGCTGCCGGGATGTCACGGCATCGCCCACGTTGAGCAAATGAGCGAAATATTTGGTAAAAAATTCTTTAAATATATTTTAATTTGTACACTGCTATCTCTCACTGCGCTGTGCCGCAAACCTAGTCTCATTACCATCGGCTAGATAACAGGGTTTCTTGTCTAAGACGTACGTTTGCCGCCGCTCCACCACCCCCCCCCCCCCCATCCCCGACTACCCACTACTACCTGCACTACACAGACCCTATACCACCTATTCACAACTTACAACTTGTCTAAGATTTAATTGTCACAAAGTGAGAACGAGCTTTAGATATTGTGAGTAGTTTTCAATGTGTTGGTGCATATTGTGTGAAATGTTAACCAATATTTATTTCTTTTTGTTTACGCCCAGCAATGTAATATTGCTTTATACGAGCAATGGAAATAAAATTAAGCCTCCGTTAACCTTGCAGTTCTGCAATTTTTTCTCATCATTTATCTATTTGTCTGAATGAATACATACATTATTATCACGCGTCAGTATTCCTAATGGGGTGGGCAGAGCCACAAGTAAACATAAGAAAACTCGCAGCCACTTCTGATTTAAAGTCCGAAAATAATTCAAGTCTAATACAATTTTTGTTTTTTCTAACATATATTCTATGAAACTTACTATAGTCGTGTTACTAATTCTTTCGAACCAGTATAGCTTACTAAAAACATACTTATTAAACTTACTAAAGAACGCTTAAGAGAAAGTCGGGCAATTACTTCATGGCTACAACGCATTTACTCGTAACTACATTTAAAAAAACCTGAAGTCCCTGTAACACACAGATTGTTTAATTCGTGTCTCGTCGACAACATGCCTCTAATATATTATATGGACAAACTCCGCCGAAACGGCTCAGTTCCATTAAATGCACAAATTGTTGCAAAGTCACGACTACCAGCCGGACATACTCGTACTGTTGTAACATGCATGCGAGCTTTGGACAAAGACTAACAAACATATTGTACAGTAGGAACATCCCACTGAACATGCGATGGCTTGATGTGGGCAGTTTTGTGCCTCAATCATGACGTAACAGATAAACAGATTTGTATGAATTAGAACAGATACATATTCTGAAACAACTTAATAATGTTTGTCTATCTATAGCACGCGAGTAAAGCGAGAAGGCTTCCAATGATATTAAAGACGAAGGAATTCATACTCGTATTGAAAACAATGGATTAATTTTCTAAATATATTAAAATGCTGAGATTAAAAAGATCGGCCGCTTTATTTTGTAAACCTGCCGCTGTCGCTGGCGTCAGGACGTCGCTCACACGACCTGTAGGCGTGAAAAGGGCGTCCTTATAAAAACGGTGACAGACAAATAACCGTAAGTGTAGGCAAAAATATCCTTTCCTTTTAAAGTAGTGATTCATCTCGAATAACAGAATTAAACTGCTTTTAAAATCATTATTTATCCGTACACTAACATCGATATAACGAAAGTATTATTATAGAATGAATTATAAAACTCAATTCTCAATAACTCCTGTAGGCACTAAATGAAACTGTTCTCCCTTCTTTGACTGCTTACTCTTTGCCGTGGAATATGTTGGAGTGGGTCGGAGTGTGCATTAATTATTATTATTTACTATCAGCAGCTCGGATACTATGCAATAACGGAACAATCTTGTAGTGATGGGACCTTATCGATACATCGATTGTCATCGACATATCGATAATCGATAGATGTCATTGGTGGCGATTATTGTTGGAAATGTTAAGGAGGCATTGATAATGTCCGTGTGGATTAATTAGTTTCTAGGTATGTATAATTATGCAGAGATGAGCAATACTTTGGTTTCTAAGAAGCAGTTACCGTCATTTAACGGCTTACAATCTTAGATCGTATTTTCGCTGGTAACCATCATATTGTATTGATAAATTTTTAGCTTATTTTCGTACATAATTAATTATATTTTTAGTTGTAATGCCACAACAAACAGCATAATGTAATTGTTTCTAGGTACCATTTAAGACAGGCCGCTCCCGCAATGCTTACATAATCTTGTCCAGGTAATTTTGTATTGACACTGTCTCCCCGCTTTCTGGCCTCGCCCCGTGAGCGGATAGGGAGACGTCTGAGTTACGTGTACCTATAATTTTTATTCTCAGTATGAAACGAGACCTTAATGTTATAACCTTATTTACAAATTCACTACAAACCGTTAACAGGATCTCCCTTTAAACTCGTAAAGAGACGTCTGTCGTCTGACAAAGTGTTCAACGATATTGCTGAAAAATCTCATCGTGAAAACTAATAACGAATGAATAGTGAGTTGACGTGCAGCTGGAGGCGGAGTGCGCCGCACTAGTGCCGACGTTAGACATTAGACGCGTCGCCAACCCAATAATAAAACAATCTTGTGGGCGATCGCTCCGGATATCGAGCGCGCGCTCGGTAGAGATGTGTCTATCGATATCGATAGTTTACGTCGCACTATTACTACTAGTTTTACTTACTTTTGCTATTGACGGCCTCGGTGGCGTGGCGGGCGATTGCTTGGCAGAGACGCAAGAGGCGCGGGTTCGATTCCCGCTACGGAAGAAATGTTTGCATGTTCTGTAAATATTTCTTCCGGGTCTGGGTGTTGTGGTACCATGGTACTCATAGTTTCTGATACCCACGGCACAGGGAATCCTAGTGTGGGGTCAGGACTATGTATGTATGTGACTGTTGGGTGTTATTTATTTATATATTAGAAAAAAAACTTACAACTAATACAAGTATTTACAAATATAATTTACAAAATACAAAACAAAACAGGGCTATCTAAAGACCGTTGTAAACTTTTACTTGTTTTATTTCATAAAAAATATTAAAGTAAGAGAGAGTATTTAGACTAGTTTCGCTTGATATCTACAAAATAAAGGCTTCTTTTGGGATAGGGATGTCTACTTCTAGTTGTATCGCTAGTTAATTCGAACCACCAGTGTGATAGGGATGTGCCTTTTCTTATTTCATCTACAAATCGTTAAATTATAGTATCCACAAGTGAAAGTCAGACTTCACTCGAGATAGGGACATCTCTATTTCATCAAGTAGTCGTTTGAATATTTACAGAATTGTGAATGTTCTCGGGATAGAGATGTGCTATAGGTATCGATAATCCGAACACTATTTTAATTAGATGTTTGTTACTTTGTCACAACAGTTTTTACATAAACTATGTTTGGTTTTGATTTATACTATTGTTATTAAGTGCAAGTAACTCTGTCTGTCTGTTGCATTTTCATCCCTTAATGTACAAATTTCGATAAAATTTCGTTTTTTCTCAAAATAACTCTACGCAAAGACGCGGGCAACTGCTAGTGTGTAATATAATTACTTATGCAACTGTGAAAAACAATTTTGGATGCTTTATGTTTTAACATGTTTTTATGTGGGAAGCACAGAATGGCATTATAAAGGCATGTTTTTGTTTAAAACAGAAACATGATCAAATTTCAAGAGAATTCAATATCATTCTAATTTAATACTAATGAGGGGACTCAATGATAGTACTGAGATGACGGGAGATAGAAGATGAAAGAAGGAAGGATGTTGTGCCGACCCCACCTAGTGGGGTAAGGGCCGGATAATGATGATGATGGACTCAATAAATCATTTTGTATCAAAAGCTTTCACCTATGAACTGTATTTTGTATAGCTTTACACAATATACAGTTCATAGGTTCCCAATAATGGACAAAACTCGCAACATATCAGGCTTCAAATAAAATCTGGGTCGTTATTTCAGTCGTTTAACGAAATAAATCACGTTCGAATCCGCAAAAATTCAAACAAAATTTATAGTTCCATTGTTTCGAATAGTGTTGGAAAATTCTGCAACTTCTGATTTCAACCGATCGAAGGAAGTTTGAGCTCCGCGTGCGCGCTGCGGGCCGTGGCTTTGTGCTGCGGGTTTCTCTAAATCTTGCTCCGTCTATTTGTAAATCGACCTAGGCAACGTTCAGCGCAGACACCAAATAGATGAGTGGGGGACCAAGATAAAATTGACAAAGCTCGTGTTTTAGAGGGTATGTAAATATATAAGTCCTGCCTTAATGACAGAGCGGCCAGTGACCCAAAAACTGCCGTTACAAAGTTGATTGGCCTGACCCAGAGTTGTCAAACATGCCACGCCGTGCTATGGACTGTCAACGAAAATGATTAATGATTTTACTTAATTTCTTAGGTGTTGACGTTGAACCATGGCAGACTTTATTATTATTACTTACAAATGTATATTTTCATCCCTATCAACCAAATAAAACGAAACATCGATATCGATAAATTTCGTTTTCGTTTATCGATAGTAAGGTGACATTACTATTAATTCTACAGTTGAATGCAATCTTCCCAATGATAAGGGCACCTGTCAAATGTCCGACTCCGTTTGTTTTTATCGAATATCGATGTTTCCGTTCATCGATATCGATAAGCGGCGGTTTGACAGCAATCCAATTAATTCAGAATTGAGTGCAATCTGTTTGCACGCGGTTTCTTCGGTTAAATTGTTTAGTTTTGCTTCGAGATTGAATGCTTTAATATTTACGTTTCAAATAATTTGGGTTTATGTCGAAATAATTAACAGACTCACATTCTACTGTAAGTATTTTAACATTTATGCTGCATACTTATTACAGCGAAATGAGGAATTGTTTGAATGCTCTGGAAATGATGAAGAAAAACATCGCCAACCATAATACAATCAATTTATGTGTCATATTAATTCATATCCCACGGGTAATTCTACGATAAATAGGTCAAATAGCAATGTTTACGTTACCGTGACACGGAAACAAAAAATATACGAAAAATATGTTTTATATTTGAACATTTCAAGTCTTCAAAATATCTTCCCTGAATGTTCATTCGTAGCCGTAAGCGTAGCCACAAGTACTATTAAGGTTCGTAGCTCGGAGCTTGTCTACGGCGTAGAGGGTCTACGGAGCAGAGGGTCTACGCTCGTGACATTTCGTCTGAATTACGTCAAAAGGTCACTTGGATAATTAATAACGGGAATTCGGTTAATTTTTGGCTGTTTTATTAGAATTCGATGAATAATAGAGTGTTTCTTTGTTGGCGGTGTGATTGTTCGTTTTCATTAATAATTTCCATAATGAAGTCCTTTGAGAGAGTAATGGTAAGGTAACCTGCTTTATACCTACAAAATATTAATTATTGCGTAATCATAATGAGATCAGACTGAAATCAAATTCAAAATTATCTTCTTTAGAACATTGTTATTAAGTCTAATAAAATAGCAATCGAATTCAATTTAAAACCTTCAATTTCATTTTCATACCTACCTTATCTTCCCTCTGTGTCCTCTGGGAGGACTGAGGTTACGTTTCTGGAATTATTTTCTTAGTGCACCACTACGCCATAAGAGAAATGCACCAGTTTTATGGTTCTAAGCTACGTACTGAACAGGAAGTGTCAAATTGTGAAAAAGTGAAACGTCAAATCAGTTATTAATTCTTTTAAAGCAATGTCATAATATAAAGCGTTTCTATTTATAAAGCATCGTAGGTATGTAAAGTATTTTCAAAGATCCTAAGGTCGTGGGTTCAAGTCCAGTCGTGCACCAATGGATGCGAAGGAAAACATCGTGAGGAAACCAGCTTGTCATTGAAGGTACAAAGTTCGAAAACAAGTGTCAAGGGCACGAAAGGAGCCTTTTTGAGGCGCACTTTAATCCTTTCACCACACTGATTCGAGAGAACAACTAGTTATAGTAATGTAGGGAACTGTGTCAAATCTCGCGATATAAGTGTCCGTAACAAGTTGAATAAAAACTTGTGAATTAAGTTAAGAGTGCAAGTTGGGGGCGGGGGTGCGGGCGGGGTCGCGGGCGGGGGCGGCACAAAGGAGACAAAGACGACTCTTATCACGACTGCACCGCACCGCGCCCCGACACTGGAAGAGACGCACGAAATCGTTAAAAATCGGCCAAGTGTGAGTCGAATACGCACACGGAGGGTTCCATCGTACGTGCACATAAATGTTTCTTGTATAGGGTCTTCTTGTTTATCATTATTTGTGGTTATAGCGGCAATAGAAATACACTCTTTGTGAAAATTTTGACTCTACCTGTTACGGTTCATGAGATCCAGCCCGCTGACAGACGGACACGGACGGACAGCGGACCCTCCGGGTACGGAACCCTACTGACTATGCGGAACTACTAGTTGGCACTAAGTAGTTCAGCACAATGACGTCATGTTGATCGTGATCATCGAGTTGATGCCGGTGGACACCTTCGCTTTAATAATTTCTAGTAACTTCGATTAAATCGAGATTTAAGAGATTTTCTCAAAAATAAAACATTAAGTTTTTTAATTAAAATGTTTGCCTCTTATTAAGTTTATTAATTTTTTTATGTATAAAACAAGATTTCTCCACGTGCTAATTATGCTAGAAAAGGCAGTTAGTAACACAATCAACACAACAATTATTGGTACGTGTTTTGCAGTTTTTATTTAAAAAAAGTAATTTTAGTTAAATCCAAGCACATCCAGTGAACCAATTCATTTGTAATTCCACAAGTCTTCTTTAAAGTCGCTCAACATTTTTCCGGAACTATTCTCGACTTGAGAGTGCAACTTTGAGAGCCACTGGACGTAAACGCCATGCGGGCTGATACTTCTATTCTTTTAATGAAATGTACTTACTTTTACACCAGCGAAGACTTGGTTTTTATTCGTTTTTTACCCGACTGCTAAGAAGGAGGGTGGTATGTTTGGGTGTATGTATTTATGGATATGCATTCTTTCGCTGAAGCTGTAGTCCGAACGGCTTCATGTATTTTGACAAATGAGGTGTCATTGGATTCGTCTAGATAAGGAGTGTATCATAGGTTGCATGAACTGTCAAAAAATCCAACATGGCGGCTGTAAGTAGTCATTTTCTTATTCCCTAGTCGAAACGGCTGAATGAATGAGGTGTTGTTGGATTCGTCTAGGTAACGAGAGTGTCATAAGTAGGTACAGTCTATGATACTTTTTTGACACTAAAGTGAAATAAAAAACCAATATAGCGACTTTAAGGAACCAAAAACGTAGAATAAAATGATACAAATTTATTAGCATCATCATAACAAAATCAAATATGTCAGACCCACTATCATATGCTACCAAATCAATCAGTCAGTCAGTCAGTCAGTTAGCAATCTTGCGGATTGTAATAACGCACGCGAAATCTCAGTTCGGGGCAAACTATTTGTTTTTTTTTGTTTTTATGCAATGAAACGATCTCTAGAAGTAACTGAGTCGATAAGCATAAAAAAATATTTTGGCAACATCGCCCATTTTTATGTTCCTCAAACAAAAAAAAAATACAAAATTTAACAAAAATAGAGCCAATGGTTCCTGAGACACTTTTCCTGTACTTTCCTGTCGCTGCTGTTCTGGTTTAGATTTCCCCGTCCTTACATCCAGTCTAACCTGAACTACGAACACATCGAAACTCTGACAAGAGGGAGCTCAGGTTACAACGGATTTAAATTTTACTTTTTTCGCTGGATTTCATAAACTATACATCCTAGAATAAAAACAAGAACTTCGGCTGCGGATACAGATTCAAATACAAACATATTTCACTACCTAACAGACTGTGTGGGAGTTATACTCAAAACCTATGTTGTCCTAATCGATATGTTTAGGTAGAACAAGAATAATAATGAAACCGTCCTTTATTTCTCGGTCGGTAACTGTTTTTCCAGAACCTTTACGATCTAATGGTACAATAGCTGTTCTTCAAGTATAAATTGCCTATTCCATTGTATTCGTTAGAAGCTTCTTTCTGTTAATAAAGATCTATTTTCATTTGCTTAATTGAGATGACTTGAGAGATTTGTCAAATCATGAAATAATAGTACCAGTTGTTTGCCATAATAATAATCCAATTATAAGTAAGCTGATTATGAATATAGCTTGCGCAAGTAAGTAAATATAATTATATGTAGATCTTTGTGTTGTGATACCATGGTACTCGTAGTTTCTGATACCCACGACACAGGGAATCCTAGTGTGGGGTTAGGACTATGTATGTGACTGTTAGCTGTTATTTTTTTATTATATAAATAATATCTACATAATGTATTACTGGGCTACAGCACCAGTTTGGACGCTTTCAAATCTCTTGCGAAACTGACGAAAACGTCGTTTCATCAGCGTTCGGGTATCCGCGGTCTCTGCCTACACCTATACTCAAACAATACCACTGTACGGCGTGCAACTTCGACCCATACAGGCGTGAAAATGGCAAAAATCACGATTTTTGATGTATGTACTTATTTGAAACTAGCGGTCGCCCGCGGCTCCGCCCGCGTGGATGTCGGTTACCGCTGCAAAAAGCCTACCCAGGAAAGACACGGTCAGTCGCGAGGTCGGCTCCCTACGCAGCGGTCGTGCAGCAGAAATCGTAATATTTTAATTTCGCCATAACTTCAAAACCAAACGTCCAATTTTAATCATTCAAAGACCAAATATTATCTCCATAAACTGTTCTTAGTGATGAAATCATTTATTTTGATAAGGATTAATAGCATGAGTAAAATAAACGCGTTTAAATGTAGTCCAAAAAAAATTCAAGATTTTTAAATAAAAAAATGGTTGCTGTGCCTCACTCGACATAGATGGGTATAGTGTGTCGCGGACTTTTTTGTAGATATTTATAAGATCTACAATTAATTAGAACATTTTATGGTTCTATCTTTTATAGTTTAGGCAGCGTACGCAAAATAAGTAACTTTTCTGGTTGATTTTTTACACCTTGTGTCCGAAAAACCCAAATATCTTACGGAACCCTATTTTTTTCCAAAATAAAATATAGCCTATGTTACTCGTGGATAATGTAGCTTTCGAATGGTGAAAGAATTTTTAAAATCGGTCCAGTAGTTTTTGAGCCTATTCAGTACAAACAAACAAACAAAGTTTTCCTCTTTATAATATTAGTGTAGATATCAATTTTCACGTCAGCCCGATCACAAAGCCGGCTAAAAAGTTTCTGAAAATGTATTTATCCGTGTTACTTGTACTGTGTACTGTGTGCTGTACTTATTGAAAAAGCTATTATTTGGCTTCCTTTGATGAAAATATCGACGTTACGCGGAAAATAAACCTCATTTTATTTGTACCGACGTAAATACAGAGATCGAACACCAGCCAATAAATAAAATAAAATATTACCAATAAGGTTTACGGGGTAGTCATGCGATAATATTATACTGTTAGTAACATCTGTACTGTATTTGAACAAACGACCTCGGTGGCGTGGCGGGCGAGTGCTTGGCCGAGACGCAAGAGGTGCGGGTTCGATTCTCGCTACGGGAGAAATGTTTGGATGTTCTGCATATATTTCTGCCGGATCCGGGTGTTGTAGTATTGTGTATTATAAGTATGTATGTATTTAAAAAAAGTAAAAAAATCTAGTGTTGTGGACCCTAGCAAATTGAGATACGTGATCTCTGCCTCCCCCTTTAGATAACATGTGTGAAATTATTTATTTATTTAAATACTTGGAACATTTTTGGTTTTTTTTTCTGATGCTATTTAACATGCAAATTATACGAATAATTTTCATTCCGCGGAATCGAACCTGTACCACGCGCGTTACTGCCGAATGCTCGCTTGTCACGTCGCCAACATCGTCAAAATGATCCCTATAATGATTTTATTAAAAAAAGAAAAGAAAGAAAATACATTTAATGGTACATCACACAATAACTTACAATAACTAAACAAAAACTAAAAGAAGGTAAAAAGTAAATGTGATGAACCAAAAGGCCCTGCTCAACATTATGTTATTAGAAGAAAATTAGATTTTGATTTCCAACTCTCTTAAGAATCGGGATCAGTGCGAGCTCCTGAAGAAGCCTTTGCCAGCAATAGGACCAAAATAGACAAATAAAAAAATGCTGGTAGAAGTCTGCCGAAGTGGCGGGAAGTGGTGAGTCCGGCGCTACCAGTCGCGTCATTACGAGCGCCGTCAGTATGCAGGCAACGCGGTGTCACTCACTTGCTCGGAGCTAACACCCCCTTAGGAATGGAGCTGGCACTCTATCTTATATTATAAGAATCTTTGTCCTGACTGACTGACTGACTGACTGACTGACAGACAACGCACAGCCTAAACCGCTGGACATAGAGACTTGAAATTTTCAGTGTAGGTAAACCTTGGTACGTAGGGGTGTACTAAGAAGGGATTTTTCAAAATTCAACCTTTAAAGGGTGAAAACCTGGAATCAATTTTAGGTCTAAAACTGCACATAACCTATATCAAATTAAAGAGCCGATTTTTCTCATTTAGTTGATGTCATAATTACCTGTAAATTCTTTATTTTTGGCATGTTTTTCATGAAAAATAGAATACTTTTATTTTGACATATGACAGCGATGATACCAAAGATTAGTAATAGATGATACAAAACATATGGAAAAGGAACTGCCAATGTCAAATTACACTACATTCATTAGCGACTAAAAAAAATTGTTGCGATAATATTTTGGACTGTTAACACTGCAGATGGGTTACTATGGTGGTCTTAGAGCAGGGCAGTAGTTGAATTGCTCGACCGTTTAGCGTACACTATTATTATCTTATATTATAAGAATCTTTGTCCTGACTGACTGACTGACTGACTGACTGACTGACAGACAACGCACAGCCTAAACCGCTGGACGTAGAGACTTGAAATTTTCAGTGTAGGTAAACCTTGGTACGTAGGGGTGTACTAAGAAGGGATTTTTCAAAATTCAACCTCTAAAGGGGTGAAAAGGGATGAAAACCTGGAATCAATTTTTGGTCTAAAACTGCACATAACCTATATCAAATTAAAAAGCCGATTTTTCTCATTTAGTTGATGTCATAATTACCTGTAAATTCTTTATTTTTGGCATGTTTTTCATGAAAAATAGAATACTTTTATTTTGACATAATGACAGCGATGATACCAAAGATTAGTAATAGATTATACAAAACATATGGAAAAGGAACTGTCAATGTCAATTTACCTGTGAAAGGAAGCATAAATTATTACTGGTCCTCAGTACTGGCCTAATAAGTTTCCAATCTTGATTATTCATGGAGTTCTGACGTAATTCTACGTCTGAAAACTAGATGTCGCTGCTAATTCTGATCAAATTTTGACGCGCTATCGTTGCGTTTTGAAAAGATTACCTTAACTCTCAAAATTTTTACTAAATTCACCGAAATTTCTTAGTTTTTAGGTTTAGGTATGTTTGTTACTCTTTCACGCAAAAACTACGGAATATACTTACATACCCTACTATTCATATTCGTTCGCTAAAGTTAGCCATTGCTTAAAGTTAGCCCTGTCACTGTTTGTCATTATGAAATGGTAAGAGATGGCAATACTTTAGTCATCGTTTAGCGTACACTATATTATAATGAACTAGATGGCAGCACAGGTAAAATTAGAACGCGCTATCGTTGCGTTTTGAGCTTAAACTAAGACTTTTCAACTTTATAATATAAGTAAGAAGTAAGAAGTAAGATAATGAGGATAGTAGGTACCTACGTGTGCTGGAATGGGACATAGCATAGGGTACTTTTAATCTGGGTACCGCGTGAGCGAAGCCGCGGGCGGCTGCTAGTAATGAATAATGAGGATAGTAGGTACCTTCGTGTGCTGGAATGGGGCATAGGGTACTTTTTATCTGGGTACCGCATGAGCGAAGCCGCGGGCGGCTGCTAGTATATGTATAAGTAAGTAAATATTTTTTTTGCCAACAAAAAAATACAATTTTTTAAATGCTTTTATTAACAACATATTACCAAAATTGATCATGATAACAAAACAGATAATTAAAAATTGACAATAATTAACAACATAACAAGTTAAAAAGAAATAACAATTGTTTACGAAATAATCAACGAGAAACTAGCCATGGGTAACTTGTAAAATCTTGATCTGCAGTTTAGTTTACAGCTCATCCCGAACCGAATCTGAACCCAGCTCAATAACACTGGAACAGATCAACACCACTCCAAGGGTTTCCACAACCCGAACAACCCTTTTAATCACATACATTAACACCTGGATAACAGCTCTTAGACCACAGCAGGTCTCAACTCTTAGACTCTGAAGATATATTTGCAGAACATGCGAACTTTTTTCTTTTAGCTTACCATCTGTAGTTGTTTTTCGTAAGTTATATTCAGATCAGCGAATTACCCAAGGCTATAAAAACATTTAAATCTCATGTCCGTCTTCTTTTTTGATGATATCACTGGCTTTTTCAGCCAACGCGTGTACAGCAGATGCGATGTTACCAGAAGGAAGGTATGGCATGATACTGGCATCGACAACCTTAAGATTATTTGTACCTTTGACGCTCAGACTTGCATCTACCACCTTCCCCAGCATGCAGGTTCCACTGTAATGCCACATGGTGGAAGACATCTCTAATGCATAGCACTTAAAATATTCCAAACTGGTTTTGTCAGCCACGTCGGAGCAGACGCCAGGGTCAACAAACTCAGCTCCCAGACTTTTCAGGGTCTCGGTGTTGATGATCTCCGCGGAAGCTTTGACGTACGCTGCTAAGTTTTCCAAGTCATCTTTGTTGCTGAGCAGATTCAACTTTATAATCGGCTGATCCAAGATGTTGGTTGTGTCGAGCGTAACGGATCCCTTCGATTCAGTATGCAATAAATTTGTTATCATCATCACTGTGTCCCCATCGAGATTGTATTTGTACCATGCATCACAGATGGGATTTCGGTACTTGAAGCCATAGCTGCAAAGCTGGAGAAGACCGCCCGATGCAAGGGGGAAGTACAACATAATGTCTTGCCCGTTGATTATCTCCTTGTTTGTAAATTGAGCAGCATATTTGGTTAGCATCGGCACCGGAAAACTGTGAGGGTCTGCTGCGTCAGTAAGCGTAGTACTTTTATTCAAAGCAATGAAGTACGGAGCAGCGACGTGATCCATAAGGTTCTGTCCAACCTCCTTGTTGTCAACGATTGTTTCGATGCCTTTCTGTTTCAAGGCTTCAGAGTCTCCGATTCCAGAAAGCATAAGCAGTTGAGGTGATTTGAGTGCTCCAGTTGAAACAATGACTTTAGAAGAGGCGGATGCTTTGTAGGTAGAACCACTGTGAGTGAATTCTACTCCAGTCGCTGTCGTGCCACTGAAGAGGATCTTAGTAGCGACAGCGCCAGTGAGGAAACGAACGTTTTTGTTTTCTTTGATCTTGCTAAGGTAAGATGCAGTGCCGGACTGTCTGACACCACAATCTCCGATCATCAGCAACGGTTGGTTGGTGCATTGACCGTATGAGTCATTCAAATATGGGAAGCCCATTTCCTCGTTAGCTTTGATCAACGGTTCAACCAAGGGGCTCTCCTGCCTTTTGAGCTGGGTGGGGCCGCTGGTTCCGTGTTTATTCGAGTTCTGTTTTAGGACCTGTTGATCTAGTACGTTCTCCCCTTTCACAAAGTAGTGTTCTAAGTCCGGGAAGGCCCAGGAGTCGTCGCCGGCAGCAGTCCCCCAAGCCTCGTAGTCCTTTGCAACGCCTGGTACGTAGATCATGTGCTGAATGCCGCTAGTTCCTCCGAGCATTTTGCCTGCGGTGGCGCCTCCATCGGGCTTGATGTTCTGGCTGGCGTAGCCATCGTTGAATATGTTCATGGCACGGTCGGTTTCAGAGAGGGGCAATGTAGTGAAGAGGCCAGGTAACTGGAATATTAATCAGTTTACTTTAGTGCTCGGACTCTTAAGAAAATCAACGTTAGCAGAAAACAGCTAAAAAATTATAGATATATTTTGAGAAAGGATATTACATAAAATACTAAGATGACGAGTTATAGAAAAAAAAACGAAGAAAACATGACAATAAGTGAAACAAGGCAGGGATGGTAATGTTGATGAAGTTTGTTAAAACTATTGCTCAAAGATCTTTGTTCGTGTTCAAGAAAAGAAACCGAAGTTGTAAAGAAAAGATGTAAATCTCAAGCTCTTGAACAGCAGTGGACTACTTACAACTGACTCAAGTGGGGGGCAGCCCCCCTCCTCGAGGACCAGGATGGATGCATTGGTCTCTGCGAGTCTGTAGGTCATGATGGAGCCAGCTTCACCAGCGCCGACGATGATGTAGTCGAACGAGCTGATGGAAGCTGGAATAATACCATTCGATTAATAAAAACTAATTTAAGGAACCATTTTATACATACATATTATTACGTCCGTATCATTCATGGGGTGGGCAGAGCCACAAATAAACATAAGAAAACTTGCAGCTACTTCTGATTTAGTCCTAAGATGGATAGTGTGAACCATGGTGACAGGTGATCAGCCCATCGCCCATATAAGTGGTCTATCATCCACCATTTTTATAATGTGAACCTAAGTATATTGAATGTGTTCAGCTGCTTCTCTCCCCGAGCATGTCGTAAAAGTCGACTAAGGGATAGTATCCTCCAACATGATGAGATACAATAAGCAAGTATTCCCAAGGAGGGTTGACGTCAGGCAGGCGGCCGGTCATAAAACACCTTAGCCAAAAGTCTTACAGCATGATCCAAGGATCATGCTGTGCTGTCATCATCTAACCCTTATACCACGTTCTAGAACTTGTGACATGAAAAGTAAATCATAAATCATTTAACTGTCAAAAGTAATAGGTAGTAGCAGAACAATTGTAGAATACTTACTGATGGCGTCTATTGTCGAGCTGGTGGGGCAAAGGTAGCCCCCCAAGCCGAGGTGGGTCTGCAGAGAGACCATCACCAACTGCAATGCTTGCAGCGCCTGCGCTAGCCGCCGCGTAACCTGCCATTTCTGACAACAAACAATACTCCTTACATCTTATCTGCTGTTTAGTATCTGCTTAAAGCCTGGAAGTAATAGATCAATCAATGGAACACAAAGAGAGGCCTGTACCCAGCAATGGGTGACGTCAGCTTGCGAATGATGATAGCGATTAAATATATGACGGAGGGTCGATTCGTTGACTGAGGCTCTATTCCTATTCTTGTTTTTAAGAAGTATGACGTCAGCATTGCTGACGTCAATCATCATCATCACTCATGATATGACAAATGAAATGCCTCAATAGAGTAACTTTGTTTATTAACTACTGTTCATACGCTTAAGTAGATCCTTACGGTGCGGCGCGGGCGGCTCGAACAAGTATGTGCTCTGTCGTGCCGTGTCGTGTGTGCTCCGCCGCCCGTTTTTATGCGAAATACAGGCGTACGCAAGCAATTTTAATAACAAAGCATAAAATTGCTTGTGCGCTCCTGAAGTTTATATTTTACAATAGATTAAATTCAATAATGATTTTTAGAACTATGAAAATAGTAAAATCAGTGTCGGACGAATTTCGTAGACGCGAATAACGCCTTTGCGCCGACATATATAAAGAGAGATTATTATTTTATAATGAACTCTGCAAAAATGTAACAGCAAGTAATGCTTCTTTTACAAAAACAAAATTAGTAAACCATCTCGAGATTATATTCTAAACATGAGTACAACATGAAACATGAAGCATGAAGGTTGAAGGGCATATTCCTCTTTTGGTGCAGAATGCAATAAGTAAGGAATTCTCGAAATTAAACACCTTGAGGACGCAGTGGGAAGATAAAGATTGTATGAAAAGACTTGAACGCTGAAAAAATCGCGGCGCGTTTGACTAATCGATTGATAAATTGGCAAAACACATAGTTATTAAAATATCAAAAAAATCAGCATAAAGTAACAGCTATTTTTATGGATTCAAATAGAGGTAGAAGAGGTAGGGAGGAAATTGTGAATTTTTGCCGGTGAAATCTTCAAATAGGTAGGTACGTAAACAGAAGTAGAAATGGACTTGACAAGAAAACATTTTTTTTTTGTAAACCTGTTGTATCTTTTCTAGGCAAAATGTCTCCCCTAAATCTTCCAGTAGCAAGTACAAATGAAAACCGGTCAAGTGAATTCATGGAGTGAATTCATAGACGTAGACATTTATTTATTTAAGCACTCATACACATCAATAGCAAAAAGACGACGAAACAATAACGTTGAAAAAAGTACATTCATACATATTATCACGCCAGTATCCCTATTGGGGTTGGCAGAGCCAAATGTAATAAGTAAACTTCTAAAAAAAGGCTCTGCCATCTAGTGGCGCCAATACAAAATGTTAGGCTGTTACGTAATGTAGGTTACGCTGTTATAAACACGTTGTAACTAAAACGTGGCAGTACGGTCTCAAAAAACAAAAATATGCAAAAAGACACTTGACCCATCCCAGTTACTGACCGCGCCTAGCGTTGCTTAACTTCGATGATCGATTATGAACGTTAAATAAAGGTTTTTTTGCATTTTTACTTGTGTGGCAATAGAAATACAAACTCTGTGAAAATTTCAACTTTCTACCTAATTACGGTTCATGAGATACAGCCCGCTGACAGACAGACGGACGAACGGACAGCAGAGGCTTAGTAATAGGGTCCCGTTTGCACGCTTCGGGTACGAAACAATAAAAAAAAATTACTTACCGCTGTTAAATATCTCCACAAGACTGAGCGATGAATGCCTTTGGTAGAGTCCCTCTGCTTATATACGAAATGGTGTCATTATAAATATGCTAATTAGCAAAATTAGCGTGAATTCACAAATAATTGCATGAAAAGTATAAATTAAAACTATTGATATTTCTTATTATTTAACATTTCTTCCGGGTATTGTAGTATGTATTGTATACTAGCTAAAACCCGCGACGTTGTCTGCGTGATAGACAACGTCCACAACGTCAACAGTTCGAAATAAAACCTACTAACCAGTTCAGACATTCATCATCTTCCTACCCTTATCCCAGTCTATGTGGGGTCGGCACAGCATGATCCTTGGATCCTTGGATCATGCTGTAAGAATTTTGGCTAAGGTGTTTTATGACCGGCCGCCTGCCTGTCGTCAACCCTCCTTGGGAATACTTGCTTATTGTATCTCATCATGTTGGAGGATACTATCCCTTAGTCGACTTTTACGACATGCTCGGGGAGAGAAGCAACTGGACGCATTCTATGTTTTTTCTTTACTTCCAGTCTAGCAGAGAAGTCCAGACATTGGACACAGTTAATACACAACATAGTTAATAGTCAGTACGAAATTAAATACACGGATTTTCAATACACTTAACGCCATCTATTGGTTTAAAACAGAAAAAATGAATACACCTTCATGACTTTACTCTTAAGTCGAGTTCGAAGATTCGAGTAAGGTACCTAGGTGCTGTTTATAAATACTGTATCTAGGTCCCCGAGCCAACAAAGAGGACCTTTGAGGACCCTTGTAACGGGTAAAACAAGCTAAGCTGGATCTTTACAAAGTGTACTACGAAATAAATTGGCGAATGAAACAATCTTGCAAAGGTAGCAACAGTAACTTCTCTGCTGAACTGGAAGTACAGTTGAAAAAACATAAAATGGTCACCATGGTTCACCATTTTCATCTTAAGACTTTAAATCAGAAGTGGCTCCATGTTTTCACTAAGCATGTAGGTAAACTAAGCTAGGTTGAGTTAAAAACTTCTAGAGACTTCTAGAGATGGTTTAAAACTACATTGAGTGAAAAAATTTGGCTCGCTTCGCTCGCATTAGTTTGAAGCCCGCTTCGCTCGCTAATTCCTAGAGACTTTTAGAGATATTTTAAAGCTACATAGAGTAAAAAAATTCCACTCGCTTCGCTCACATTGGTTTGAAGCTCGCTTCGCTCGCTAACTTCTAGAGATAGTTTAAAGCTACATAGAGTAAAAAAATTCCACTCGCTTCGCTCACATTGCTCGCTTCGCTCGCTAACTTCTAGAGATAGTTTAAAGCTACATAGAGTAAAAAAATTCCACTCGCTTCGCTCACATTGGTTTGAAGCTCGCTTCGCTCGCTAACTTCTAGAGATAGTTTAAAGCTACATAGAGTAAAAAATTCCACTCGCTTCGCTCACATTGGTTTGAAGCTCGCTTCGCTCGCTAACTTCTAGAGATAGTTTAAAGCTACATAGAGTAAAAAAATTCCACTCGCTTCGCTCACATTGGTTTGAAGCTCGCTTCGCTCGCTAACTTCTAGAGACTTCTAGAGATAGTTTAAAGCTACATAGAGTAAAAAAATCCACTCGCTTCGCTCACATTGGTTTGAAGCTCGCTTCGCTCGCTAACTTCTAGAGACTTCTAGAGATAGTTTAAAGCTACATTGAGTGAAAAAATTAGGCTCGCTTCTCTCACATTGGTTTGAAGCTCGCTTCGCTCGCTAACTTCTAGAGACTTCATGTTAACGTCAAATCATGTCGGGGATCAAATCCGGTGGGAGGCAAGAGTGACTCAGATAGAAAGTGTACAACATAGCCAGTAACCGAGGCAGGTGGACGCTCGTTTTAAGTGTTCAATGCTGAGCCCAACATGACCAGGTGACTTCCTTCCTGTCATTTTATTAATTATGGCACGTATGTCTTTAGCTAGAATTATTGTGGAAATCCCAGAATTCAAGGTCTCAGCATTGACACTCCGACATGGCGATCCTAAAGACGACTGTACCGAAAAGTGATGTTTAAAAACATTAGCAATTTCCTTCGTCAACACTTACTGGTATGCCCGGCCGCACATTGAGTTTATAAGTGCATTTCCAAAAGTTCTTGAAATCGGAATTAAAAATGGTGTTTTGCTATCACTAAAGATGTACATGTTTACTACAAAAACGTCAGAGGCCTGAGAACTAAAACTCTAGAATTCTACAATAATGTTTCGGCTTCCAACTCTTTGGACATCATAGTAATTACTGAATCATTCTTAAACTCGTCGGTGTTTGATGATGAACTATTTCCTCCAGGATATGTGGTGCTGCGTAGGGACCGTATGCATGATGTTGGATACGATGAAACTCTTTTGGCAGTGCGTGATTGTTTCTCAGTTAAGCTGATAACAGATGTAGACGGTTTAACAGATGATAAGGAAGTTTTAGTAGCAAAACTAGTATGAAAAAATATAATGTTTGTGATCTGTGTTGTATATTTACCACCTAGTTACAGCGATGAAAAGTATTTAAGTGTTTTAGATTGCTTGGAGAACATAATCTGTAAATTCTCTTCTGTTAGCACTATAATAGTCGGAGATTTTAACTTGCATTCTTGTAGTATAAATGTACGATCTCAATTTGACAACTTTATTGAATTTTGTAAACTTGAGCAGCATAATACTATCCTGAATTGTAATGGACGTATGTTGGACCTCGTGTTGACCGCAGGTATTCATTTTAATTGTGTGAATGTGTGCGGTGATGTTGAGCCACTGGTAAATGCTGAAGGATTTCACCCGCCGCTCTTGGTAACGCTCTCTTTGCTCTGCGGAACAAGAATCCTCCGCATTCCTCCACCACCAATACCTCAATATAGCGTGCGAGGTTGGGATGTTGTACTCTCATATACTTGCAATTGACTGGACGGACGTACTAGCTCAGCAGGACGTTAATTCAGCAACGGATCAGTTCTATGCAAAGTTTAATGAAGCTATTCATAATCATGTGCCTCCTCGGAAAATATGCCCCTCCGTGTAAGAACGCCAATATCCACCACAGTTCACTCCAGAAATCAAAACTGCGAGTAAATTAAAAATGAAATATTTCCATCTGAGAAAATATAAAGAACTTGGCTTGGTATTTAACCGAGAAGTATATAAATATTACAGGGGTCATATCAAAGGGTTGATAGATGATGCTCACCATCAGTATCTTAAGACAGTTGGCTCTAACATAGGTCGCGATCCGGCACAGTTTTGGAAGTTTGTGAGGAATAGTCGCAAGAACAGGGGTCAGTTAAATTATACTGTTGATGGTAAAGAAGTGGTGGGTCAAGAGGCAGCTACAGCATTTGCTGCATATTTTTCCTCTGTATTTCTAAAAGATGTTCCTGCTTTAGATGCCGAAAAGGCTGAGGAGCGCGCCGGATGTGCTGGTGGCGTGCAATTAGCGAGTGTGGACTAGGTTTCTAGGGCCGATCTGCGACGAGCCGTCCGCTGTCTTAAGCCGTCCTCAGCAGCGGGCCCCGATGCAATACCCCCTTTTTTAGTTAAAGATAAAGATAAAAAGATATTTATTTGCTTTGAACATGGTAGGTGGTAGTTACAGTTGTTTAAATATCATGAAATGCATCACATTCAGTCATTTGTCACGACATCCAAATAATAATTATTATGAATACAGAGTGCTTCAATGTCAATTATTATATTTAATTTTAAAGGTCAATTGATTTAAATTAATACAAAAAAGTCAAAAAATAAAATAAAAATAAATAACAATCATAAAAACAAATTAAAAATACAAAATTAAACAAATCAGGACTAACACATAAATTTACATTAAGACAATTAATACATTATTTTGATGTCAAGAATTCATTTATGGAATAAAAACAGTTATCTATAAGCCAATTTTTGAGAGTTCTATTAAATAAATTGCCTTTACATTCTTGTATTTTTTTAGGTAAGTGATTATACACTTTACATGACATATAAATGCAGTTCTGTCGGAACAGTTCTAATTTAGGTTTAGGCATCACTAAAGGTTTTTGCGTAGTCGCTCGTCTATTTGTGTTATCTTTATGTTCAAAGAGGTCATGGTGCTTCCTTATAAATATGGCAAGTTCGAAAATATACAAAGATGGAAGTGTTAGAATCCTATGTTTTTTGAAAAAAGGTTTGCATGATTCTATTTGTTTTAAACTAAATATTGCTCTGATGCACTTTTTTGTGCAACAAAAGCTCTCAGTAGATAGGTTGAATTTCCCCACATTATTAGACCATATCGAAGAACAGATCCAACATAACAATGGTATACCGTTATTGCTGTTGTTATTGATGTCATTTTTCTAATGGTCCTAAGTGCATAAACAAATTTATTTATTCTTGTGCACACAACAGCTATTTGATCCTTCCACTGTATTATGTTGATCAATATAAATACCTAAAAATTTTATGCTCTGCATTTGTTCGATTTTGTTATTATTTTATTTAATATTCAAAATGTCTTCTTGTTTCTGTATAGTCCTAAACTGCATATATTTTGTCTTATTTAGATTGATCTTCAAGTTATTATCTTCCAACCACGATACAATGTCACTTAGTGTAGTATTAATTTCATTTTCGAAAATATTTGAGTCGTTTCTATCAATAATTATTGTTATATCATCAGCAAACAATATGCGTTCGTGCTTAATTCTGTATGGAAAGTCATTGATATATATTATAAATAATAAAGGACCGAGTATACTCCCTTGTGGGACTCCGTATCTATTTATGCTTATATTTGAATCATGTTCTTCAATAGCATTTGTATACTGAGAGAACTTTCTTACTCGTGTAATTTGTTTGCGGTCTTTTAGATAGCTTTCAACCCAATTATAAGCTGGTCCACGAATTCCACTTCTGTCCAGTTTTTGCAACAATGTAGCATGATTCACAAAATCAAAAGCTTTACTCATGTCTAAAAATAGTGCCACAGATGGCGTTTTTTGATTTAAGTTATTCAATACTTTCTTCATTAGTTTATACATTGCTAACGTCGTTGAATTGATTTTTTTAAAGCCATGCTGTTGAGCTACTAAAATGTCATTTTTATTTAAAAATAATTCAAACCTTTTGTAAACTAGTTTTTCTAATATTTTTGATATTATTGGAACTAAAGTCACTGGACAATAGTTATTAAGGTCTGACGTTTTGCCTTTTTTATGAAGTGGTTTAACAATCGAAAATTTCAATCTGTCAGGAAATACTCCTTGTTCCAAGGATAAATTCAAAACGTAAGCTAAAGGTTCTGCTATGTATCTAGCTACACGTTTTATCATTTTGGTAGTTAGAGTATCATATCCTACAGCGTTGGTGTTTCGCAAGGACATAATCACATTAAAAACTTCTTCACCATCGGTAGGCTCCAAGAATATACTATTTGAATTTCTTAATACATTTTTTGCTGGATAGCTAACATTAAAAGAAATATCAATATTAGTCATTTTTATAAAAAAAGTCATTAAACGAATTTGCAATATCATTACCATCTCTTAATATTATATCATTATGAATTATTTCTAAAATGTCATGTTTATTATTTGATTGTTTAATTTTATTGTTAATAATGTCCCAGGTTGCTTTGCATTTAGACTTATATATATATTTATTATTATACGTTCTTTGAACTTATGCTATGCAGTTTTTTAATATTCTTGAATAGTTTCGAAAAATGTCTTTATTATTATCATTCTTGATCCCATTACAAATCCAATTTATTTTTTTATTTGCTGGTTAAGGACTGCTGTATAAAATAAATAATTCTAATCAAGTCCATGGATTCAAAAATGGGACCACATATGGCAAACGTTATATACGTTTAGCCTTATTTTAGTAATGTAAAATGAGTTAACCGTATGTTAGAATTGAAAAAGTACAAAACGGATGTAGATAACGGTGTACGTGCGGCTCCAAATCTCAGTACTTATAAATGATAGAAAAATATGACGCATACTGGTCGGTAGAAAAAAAAGCGCTTTCGCCCAGTACATAAAACTAAAATTCTAACAAATGTTACTTAACGGCCTTTTAGTAATCGGACGGCAGATAAGAACCCTGGTCTGAATGTACTATCTAAGTTATCGGCAGTAGTCTTATTACACCCGGTATTTTAAGTAATACTTTTATTTCACTTAAGTAAACAATAAAACAGATAATTTAAATAGTCTGTTACTTATGTTAATTTCACATGGTGTGCCAGGTAGACTTTTGTCAGACAATGGTAAACAGAAATGAACAAATTGTCTGGGTGTCTGGGGTTGTAATAGGTTGTAATATCATGTAATATAAGTATGTATTTACAAAAAATATGAATGTATATATTTCATCAGCCATTTGGTTCCCATATACAAGCTTTGCTTAGTTTGGGGCTAGATGGCGCTGTGTGAAATGTCCACAAATATATTTTATTTACTTACTAGCTGTAACCCGCAACGTTGTCTGCGTGATAGACAACGTCGACAACGTCAATCTTATATTATAAGAATCTTTGTCCTGACTGACTGACTGACTGACAGACAACGCACAGCCTAAACCGCTGGACGTAGGAAATTTTCAGTGTAGGTAAACCTTGGTACGTAGGGGTGTACCTACTAAGAAGGGATATTTCAATATTCAACCTCTAAAGGGGTGAAAAGGGATGAAAACCTGGAATCAATTTTTGGTCTAAAACTGCACATAACCTATATCAAATTAAAGAGCCGATTTTTCTCATTTAGTTGATGTCATAATTACCTGTAAATTCTTTGTTTTTGGCATGTTTTTCATGAAAAATAGAATAGTTTTATTTTGACATATGACAGCGATGATACCACAGATTAGTATAAATGATACAAAACATATGGAAAAGGAACTGTCAATGTCAAATTACACTACATTCATTAGCGTCTAAAAAAATTGTTGCGATAATATTTTGGACTGTTAACACTGCAGGTGGGTTACTATGTGGTCTTAGAGCAGGGCAGTAGTTGAACTGCTCGACTTTTTTGTGCTTAGTAGGTACCTACGTGTGCTGGAATGGGACATAGGGTACTTTTTATCTGGGTACCGCGTGAGCGAAGCCGCGGGCGGCTGCTAGTTATACATTAAAGTAAGTTCGTATGAGCTAGTGGCAAACTCTTGTGACGGAGTTTTTAAGGCCTCCGTCATGGCTTAAAAGCCGGGACCGACAATTTAACATGCCCTCCTACAAGCGTAAACTTATCTAAACAATTTAATTTTGATCTAGATAGAGCTAGGTGGGGTGATGATATCCGTAAGTCAGCGGGCAGGGATTGGAGGAAGAGAGCTGAAGATCGAGCTCAGTGGCGTGCCATGGGAGAGGCCTATGTCCAGTAGTGGACTGATGTAGGCTGATGATGATGATGGTGATGATGATGATGATCCAAACATGTAAATAGTCACACTAACCCCCGAATACTCAAACGCGACTCAGAGTTGAGCACGTCTCAAGTCACGGTTTTTTGACAGTTTCTGATGAAAATCTGTCAAAAACTCGCCACTTGAGACATTTTCAACTCTGAGATGCGTTTGAGTATTCGGGGGTAAGTCGCTGGCTTGAGCTAGTGCAGTACCTACCTTAAAATAACGTGGATATAAGCACGGGACCCCGTGCTTACGTTATACCACATCCTGTAGTTTATGACTTCTTGACAAAACTTTCGAGTTGAGAGGTGTTACTCAAAAACTTGGGCTAGGCTTATCCCGCGGCGTCGCAATTACAGCCGCGGCTTCCTACCCGCGGGTCGCGGGTTCGAGTCCCGAGCACGTCCCGGATGTAATAGTTATGAGGATGGATTTCATGAGGCATAGAAATGCTTCACCAAAATTAAACTTAATTCTGTCTCTGTCTAACATTCTACTAAATAAAATGTAAAGTCTTAAGAGTGGCACGACTGGACCCGACTGGCACAAATTATCGGGTTTTTGGCGAACTTGTCGCGGAGAGTGATGGGAAACAAAATGCGAAGTTTCGGAGTGATGATGATGATGTCCTGCCTGACGTGTCCGTCAACGGCGGACCCCGCTAGCTTCGGACATGTTTTGAAAGTTCTGTTGCAGTGCAGCCTGAGGTGTGGCGGGCAGACTTCGGAGTATCGCTATAGTGTAGCCGCAGGTATCCATTCTGATCTACCTACTCGTTTTTTAGTTGTTATTTAATTTTATCTTTATTTTTAAACTACTATATAAGTTTTTAGTGTGTGTGTCAAGTAAACCATATTCTATTCTGCTATACACTCTCCATTCCGTAACGGAACCTAGCCGTCCCGGACCAAAAAAAGGAAGATGCCGACTAAAGTCGTATAAATTTTAAATTCGATAAAAAATACTTAGTTTCTATGAAGCGAATCTTTATTGTAATAAATCCTCTAGATTACTATTTATTTTACAAAATCCACAGCCCTTATAAACGTGAAAAATAGTATTTACTTACAGAACCTACGGCCAATAAGGGATTTACATATATAGTTGGGTTTTTTTGTTGAGGTATCGACATGAAATTACAAGTATTTACTGAATGGAGCAAAACTATAGATTATACGCGCGGGCATCATTTACAGTTAAGTGCGGAGGCATTTGTCTCGCGGCCGATAGGGCTCTGTACAGGGTGTCTCAGTGCTGTCACTGGATACGTAGTGCGCCTTATACATGATGATGATGATGATCACAGGTTTATATAAACTAATTGCAAACGATGGTAGCTGCAGTAGTTTTAGAAAAACTGTGTCGCAGCTACCAACGCCCACCTCCTTAACCAATAGTTGTTCCTCTATGCAATTAAATTTCATGCAATAAATATAAATATACAGGCTGGTTTAGTGCGATTTTGAAAAAAGACACTTTACAGTCACATTAGAATTCCTTGAGTATCAGAAACCACGAGTATCATTACAATACCGAAACAATAAAATACAAAAGAAATATTTGCAAAACATGCAACCATTTCACCCGTAGCGGGAATCGAAACCGCACCTCTCCCGTCTCAGCCGAGCACTCACCCGCCACGCCACCGAAGTCATTGGTCCGTGAAATGTTTACTAATGCTCAGTTTCACTATTCTACTGACGGAATACGGATCGTCGTCCGTCAGTTGTTGTACAATTGTGTTATAGACCCTGCGTTACCGAATCTAGCTGTTACCAAAGTGCACCACGACGAGGTTTCCTTCGCACCTCCCTCCCCCCGCCCGTTAGTAGAACATTGGGACCGGGTATAAATGTTTGTGCACCCTGTATAAGGGCGATAGTGCTATCGAGGGATATTTATAAGGGAGTGTCACTGGGGGCGATACCGCCGCTTTTTATGACGCTACTTTGTACGAACGACTGTTATTTTCGTCTGACGGCACACTGGTCTTTTCTTTGTCGGTGTTTTACAAACCTTATTAAATCAAAAACTTTTAGATAATTATAAATAATCCGTCCACCACACTGGTTCGAAAGAAGCAATTGACACAATTAGTAATAGCACTAGGGGACAAACGTCCCACAACTTGTGTCGCTAGAGATGTCGACGTGATTCCTGTGAATTTCAGACTTACCCCCGAATACTCAAACGCATCTCAAAGTTGAGCACGTTTCAAATGTGAGTTGAGACGTGCTCAACTCTGAGTCGCGTTTGAGTATTCGGGGGTTAGTGTTAAATATTACTCCACTTTTATGTTTACTTTTCAAACGTAACAAATGGAGATTTGTGGTCTCTGTCTACCCCTTTGGAAGACAGGCGTAATTTTATGAGTGTACGTACGTTTTTATTTGATTTCTTTTGATTTATACGTGGCTGTCACGTTATTATGATCCAACTACTTAATGAACTATTGTTGTAGTCGCCTCAGAGTTCTCCAAGACAGTTAGTAGAACACAAACTTAAGTGAAGACGCACTGGGAAGTTAGTTAGACGATTTACAGACAAACAGACAAACTGAGCTTCAGTGAACGTAACTACAAAGCGAATGAAAATGAAGCTTTCGGGTGCAAATTATAATTTCCCTTTTCCGTCCCTCTCGGGGAGGAGGGTGCAGTTATTCATGAGCTTTGATAGAGACGTCATCCAATTTGACCGATACAAGTAAAGCAGCAGAATGTTGTGCTCGGTGACGGCTTCGGTGGCGTGGCGGGCGATTGCCCGGCAGAGACGCAAGAGGCGCGGGTTCGATTCTTCCGGGTCTGGGTGTTGTGGTACCATGGTACTCGTAGTTTCTGATACCCACGACACAGGGAATCCTAGTGTGGGGTCAGGACTATGTATGTGATTGTTGGGTGTTATTTATTTATTATAATACATAGTATTGAAACACCCAGACCCGGAAGAAATATTTGCAGAACATGCAAACATTTCTCCCGCAGCGGGAATCGAACCCGCGCCTCTTGCGTCTCAGTCGAGCAATATTTTTATCCAAGCAGCACGAGAGCGAGCGGGCGCTAGTCTACTGTTACTAGTACCTACTCTTCAGCGCCGCCTCTAGGCTAGCGCGGCGGCGGCGCGGGGGGCGGGGGGGGGGGGGGCTGCTCTGCGGCTACAATTAATGCGAGTTCGGAATGCCGGCTCTCGTCTCACAAAATCACAAATTCGCGTTTAATTTGTTTTAATTGTTGGAATCGACAGAAGGTGATCTAATAACAATTGATCACTCGTCTCCGCCATTTTGGGGATTTGCTAAATTAGATGCTTTGAGAGATTGCTAAATATATAATTAGGTTCGCATCTTCAGGTAAATATAGTATTACCGAAAGACGAAGTCCATCTGACAGATTAATTGTATTGCGAAGATTTTGTTTCTAAGTAGACTAGGTAGGTACTTTTTTTTCTACTACTTCTAAGTAAAAACAATACTAATAAATGCCATTTATATAAAATCGGATTTATACTATACTCTAAAATTATATCGATCCCTGTAATCTCAATGTATATGAAAGGGACGCTAATATTTTGAGGTCTGTCAAATTAAATTGAGTTTAAGAAAATGCTCAACAGATGTATAACAGATGGTAGGCACAGTCATTATCAAAATTATTTGATTAAACAAGTACCTACCAAAACTATTTTGTGAAGTAAAACAAAACTAATGTAATTTTTCGTTCTTATATAAAAAACAACGGATTTTGATGTCCTTACACATTATGTAGGCAGAGTAAGTCTATAGTTATACATATATACAAGACGCTCTTCATTCGTAAAACATTCTAACGACATTATTATGACAATGTTTTTGTAATAAACATGTCATAATAATGTCCGTCCCTAATTTGGTTAATGATATTCCGGCAAATAACTTATTTTCCTTCACCGAAAAAAATTACTTATGAACTAGCTACTACATAGTATTACTTTTTTGTTTAAATTATAGAATAACAGACAAGGTATAACCCCCTCAAGTTGCGCTATGATAATTTTACCACTCTCCAGCTCGAAAGTAAGTAAGTAAGTTCGTATGAGCTAGTGGCCAACTCTTGTGACAGAGTTTTTAGGCCGCCTAAAGGCCTCCGTCATGGCTAAACGACTTAACGAGCTAAAAGCCGGGACCAACAATTTAACGTGCCCTCCGAAGCACGGAAGCGCTCAGCTCGTAATGCCACTTGCGGTCACCCATCCCAATTTTATTATGACCGTGCACAACGTTGCTTAACTTCAACGATCAATCAAGAACGTCAGCAAGCTACGCCACAAACGCTTCAAATTACTAGTGACATGATAATTTTAAACAATTCTGTGAAATTAGCCAAAAAGCTGAGCTTGAGCAGGAGTAGTGGGCGAAGACCTCAAGCGGTGTAGCATCTCTCACAGTGAGTTGAACACATATCCCTTTAAATATAATCTAGCTACGTATTGTACGAGACGTGTAATCTATCTAAACGGCCATTTATCCAGTAATGCTCCAATTCGGGACAATTTACTACCAAAGCCATTGTGCGATTGATCCTTAGATATTATATTTTCCTTTGATCTGGAATAAAGGCCTTGGAGACAAGATCACACAGGCTTTGGACTAAATAAGGACCTGGAGAACCGTCTTCACTATTTATAGCTTTTAAAGATCTAACTACTATATACCTTAGTTTTCTTTTCATTCGTTGGTATTTCTTGGAAAAACTAGCCTAAATGCTATGCAAAGTCGTATACTGTATCTATTCCAAGTTTTATCCAAAACCGTTCAGCCGTTACGGCATGATAGGTAATAGACAGTGTAATAGACACATGTGTAATAGATAAGCCTATAAGATGCCGCCCGCGGCTTAGCGACGTGATTGACGAACACAATCCAAACAACCAAACTGTAAGGGCTGAGGGCTCCTGTTAGCGCCCCTTGTCTTACATGTGAGGATGTTAGAGTAGATAGTTGCACTTATGTACACAACACAGCACCAACGTATCACTAATAGTTCACTCAAGTTCTAGCCAGTTCAGTTAAGGTTAAAGTTAAAGTAAGGAGCACGTAAAAACACAAGATTCACACAAGTTAGTTTAGTTTATTTGTTAAGTGTTTAACTACAAGGTCAGGTGGCTAATCTTTCCTTAGTAATGTCTCTTGCGCGAGAGTAGGTCACGTACTCAATGAAAAATGTTATTAAAAGAAACTACAATAAATAAAAATGCAGTGCGCGCGATATAAAGTAAACCGCCGCATGCGCAAATTACCAAAATGTATGGTGAAACCGTACACAAACATACAAACAACCTTATATTTTTTGATATTCACAGGAAGTAGAATAGTACCTAAGTCTATTGGATGGATGAGGGTTTATGTTGTGGGATACATTAAACCATCTTAAAATACATTTGCCAACGGAAATGTAAACGGGTAGTTCCCATTTGTTCCATGGAACATGACGTCATCGAAGAAAATGACACATTTTCTTCCCTATTTTTTCCATGGAACTACATACTAGCTTTTCACGCGAGTTTCATACCATAGAACAAAATGGGAATCAGGTTTTCCAAAATCTTCCATGAGAAGCTAAATTACACTGATGAAGACAATTATTCTGTCATACCATTGATCAGACATCTGCCTGGGTAAAATAATTTCACAAAAGATTCCTAAAAATCGAAAGAATCGATATTCGTAGCAAGAATGATAAGATAATCGTGAAGAGGTCTTATTTACTTTGTCGTATTGAACAATTTAAGAAATAAAGTATTACATGTTCCATGGTACAAAATAAGACAAAAATATCTTATTCTCCGATGACGTCATGTCCCATAGAACATACGGGAACTACCCGTGTAAACCTGCCTCCAGTACATTCAATACTAAGCGCAACGTAACAAAGCTATCAAAACACGCGAGTACTAACTACGTGTTATTCTGCGGCGGTGTAAAATTCGAATTAAATCCATTTCAATACAACGACACATTCTTATCGCTGCTCGAACGACTGCGCCGTGGCAGAGCAATAAAGACCTTACTGGCTGGCGATAAGGGTGATAATGGCGCGGGGGGAAGGGGTGAAAGGATCTCCGTAAGGCGCCGGAAATCGGCGACTCGTCCTAAAGACACTTTGTTAGGGTGCGCTCACGGTGCACGAGCATAGCCGTTTTAAACTCACTAGTTTGTTGTGGTTTTTGTTATTTACTAGAAAGAGTTCTTGAAAGTTCCAAAACGATGATGAAAGTAAAGGTCTCCGCCCAGTAGGTACCTCGTTCCGTACACGGGTCGCGAACCGTCCCGGCACACAGAAGAAAAAGCAAAAATTGACTCGCCAAACTGCTCGCATTAACACAACTATTTTGACTTGTACTTCTACCACCAACCTTATTATGTAGGTGCTCAAAAAAACACAGTTTTATGGCTTTTTTCTACTCTACCTATCACAATTTTAGTATGTGAAGGAATGCAGGCGCCGCTCGTCACGGAGGCCGCGGCCTACGACGCCGTAAGGCCACGAACTAGGTCGCCTCTCGTGAATAAATCTAATGCATTAGCCGGCGCCCACTGCTGGGATACGTCACGCTGCAATACACTATTTCAGACTTGCAACCGCCCGCGACTGCGCTCGTGTTGTACCTACCGAGATAACCGAATAACTTGTGTTTTTACAGTGACCACGGATCTTCATTTGCTACGGTCCTGACATACTTTTTTTCACTTTCGATAGTATTTAACCGATAAAAACTTCTTCTGCAATTTCTTAAAAATCATAGCTTAATGAAATCTTTTAGGCCTTCATACTCTTTTTTTACAATCCAACAACTACTACTTACTATGTAAAACTTGTGAGATAAGCCTTTTTATCTTCTTTGTAAAAGAGACAAGAAAGGACTTGTCTGGAACTATTACAACATAACGTTTGAACTCGTTACATAGAACTGGAGCCGCGCTCGCCTCCCGCGAAACAAACAAAGCCTTCGCCTTAAAACTGATCCGAACACATGATTTGGCGGAAAGTTCCACTCCCCTTTGAGCGGCGATTAGCTCCTAAACACACACCTCGCGAGCATATTGAACAGTTATCTGCAGGACCTCAGACCAAATAAAAGAAAAGACGCCGCGCCGCGATCAACAAAAGTGAAGCCACCTTATTATCTAAGTGGGTGTCGAAGGTTTTAAGGTTTTGTGTTCCAAGTAGTAAGTACAAGCATGCAAAGAACCACTCTATTTCATTTAACATTCATTTTAATTATTTAGTTTTAACTCACTGTGTAGTAATAGTTGGTTAATCCGTGCTAATTAAAGTAAATATAAATAAATCAATAATAATAATATTTTTAATGGAAATATATAGGAACACTTTAAATGGTCTTGTTGAAATCTACGTTTAATTTGTGGCTATTCAAACGATTACATAATTTGAATTCCCTGCGTCGGAAACTGCGAACACCGTGGTACCACAACACCCACACCTGGAATAAACACCATAATATTATTTATTTCACTGTGATTTTTAAACTCCCATCTCTATTCTCTTGTGGCTACTAACCGTTCAACCTACCAGGCAGTGTCGTCGTCAAGGCTGATTTTTTAAATTTATTTTGTAAATTGTAAATGATATTTGTAAACACGTGCATTAGTTGTAAGTTTATACCTGTTAATAAAGGTTATGTTATTCCGTTATTTCTAAAAAATAATGCATTATTTTTAGCTCACCCTGTATAAACACTTGTAAAGGTTTTTCGTCTAAGATGTGTTTTATTTGAGTTTTTGTTTTTAAATTTTATATTGGTGCTCCGTAAAGTTGCGGGATTTTATCAATATTACACCCATTGAGGATGAGCGTCCGCTGTAATTAAAAATAAGTAAATATTGAATTTCGACAATTTGAAACCCAATATCAGAGCAACTTTCAGTATAATCAAGGAATGAGTTGAAACATGACAATAGGAGTCTTTGAGGAGCACCTTAAATCCTTTCATCACACTGGTTCGAAAGAAACTAGTGAAACGACTAGATAGATGGTAAAAAGGGATGAGTGACTGCTAGTACTAAAATGCCAGGGTTTTTAAATCTCCTACTAAGGTCTCCGCCCACTACCTCGGACCATGACTGTTTCATAAATGGAGCGTCAGACTCAGAAAGCAAACGATCTAAAGACAGACAAAGCATGGTCCCAACATGCTGGTCGTCACGGGCCGATTGTAGAACGTGGCAGAGACATACGCCCTTATGTATGCTACCGTGTACCTCGTACATACTTAATTCTAACCCTCAAACAAAAACCTGAATAAATTATCAATTTTTCCCAGATTTTGCAAAAGCTGTGGTCGCGGGACAACTGAAGAGCGCAGGTGCTTGGAGCTATCGAGAAGTGGAGACAATTTTCGTATCTACCCTCACTTGGCATTCAGAATTCGAAGAGAAATCTTATATTATAAGAATCTTTGTCCTGACTGACTAACTGACTGACTGACAGACAACGCACAGCCTAAACCGCTGGACGTAGAGACTTGAAATTTTCAGTGTAGGTAAACCTTGGTACGTAGGGGTGTACTAAGAAGGGATTTTTCAAAATTCAACCTCTAAAGGGGTGAAAAGGGATGAAAACCTGGAATCAATTTTTGGTCTAAAACTGCACATAACCTATATCAAATTAAAGAGCCGATTTTTCTCATTTAGTTGATGTCATAATTACCTGTAAATTCTTTATTTTTGGCATGTTTTTCATGAAAAATAGAATACTTTTATTTTGACATATGACAGCGATGATACCAAAGATTAGTAATAGATGATACAAAACATATGGAAAAGGAACTGCCAATGTCAAATTACACTCCATTCATTAGCGACTAAAAAAAAATTGTTGCGATAATATTTTGGACTGTTAACACTGCAGGTGGGTTACTATGTGGTCTTAGAGCAGGGCAGTAGTTGAACTGCTCGACCGTTTAGCGTACACTATATTATAATGAATAATGAGGATAGTAGGTACCTTCGTGTGCTGGAATGGGGCATAGGGTACTTTTTATATGGGTACCGCGTGAGCGAAGCCGCGGGCGGCTGCTAGTAAACTACTATTTCTACTGCTACCACTCACGCCGCTCCCAGGCACGTATTCCATCTCCGATAACAAAACAATAACAGAGTCAATTGCATCAGCAACTCATTACCCCCACAATGTGTATCTAACTAACCGACAAATCCAATTATTACAAGATTATTAACAATTTGACGACGTAGTCTTTCACATCCCTATCACTTCTTACCCCAATGCAAAGTGTACTTTACTGCTATTGATATAAGATTGAAAACTGAGTGCTGATAGTGTGGCATCCACTAACGTTCTTTCCGTCAGATTTATCTTTTCTCACAATCTGTACTGAAGATGATAAATTAAACCGTTGATGGCTCTAATTAAACAATCATGCATTCTTTTCCTCTCCAAAATGTTGAACCACCTATATGGGCGATGGGCTGATCACCTGTCACCATGGTTCACCATATCCATCTTAGGACTTTGAATCAGAAGTGGCTGCAAGTTTTCTTATTTTTGCTTGTGGCTCTGCCCACCCCATTAGGGATACGAGCGTGATGATATGTATGTATGTATGTTATTCCAGGTTGTAAATTATTTGTATTCCAAGTTTTAGCCACATCCGATCAGCCGGTGCGGAGGTAAATGGAACAAACACACAGAAACTTTCGTGTTTATGATATTAGTTAGTATGTCTGTAAAATAATACAATTTTAATACCGTCATTCATTTTCATCATTGCAATACTCTGCTGAATAAAATAGTATTAATTTTCCTTCAGGCATGAACGTCAGTGAATAGATAGCCTGCTATTATGTTTTCTATGAACACTACTTTCTCTTTCCCTCACACCGTCGACGGGTGTGAGAGAGAGGGACGCCGCGAAGTCGATTGTTTCATTTCCGTCGACGCACCACCTGTTAGTAAACGGGTTACTGATAGTGATGGGAACTTATCGATGCACGGAAATAATTATCAAATGTTTTATTTCGGTAATTTTTCATAACAAGTCAAAAACTATGCATCATAAAAACTACTTTTAAAACTGTCTTAGAATGTTCAAATCGATCCTTTTCAAATGATTCCACACTCAAACTACAGTTCGAAATTTCGATCTACCCTAATTTTAAACCTTTGGCAAAGTAAATGAAAAAACTATTTAACGAGCAATCGTAGCGGACTAGATTTAGAACTATTCCTAAATTGTTAGCTTGTGCAGCTGCTGAAACAATCAGCCGGGACAAACGGACCGACAAATGGAAAAACTCGCACTATAAGAAATCTGTGTTCATTTTACTATTTTGTTTCTGAATTTTAAAAGTCTATGAAGATAGAATCAGAGTTTTATAAAAATCCAATGTAAAGGTACACACACACACATAAAAATGACCAAATTAAAACAGCGCTATTTACGTCGTTCCATGAAGCATTCGCTTAATATTTCTATGAATCTGACCGTTTGACTGAATATGAAATGTTCTGAACTGAATTTGCAACGTTGGAAGTGCATTCATGTGTCAGAGCTGTTTCGAATTGCGATAGCGATATCTCCATACATTATTATCATATGAAATATTCCTCAATTAATATTTGGCAGGTCAATGTGTTGAATGAGACCGGTGTTGAATAAAAGGGCGTATTTAACCCGAGGAGGTTAATGTTTTTGGTACGTGAGCTGTTTCGCCTGTCGCTGTGTCCCAAACCATTTCACGGGTTTTGACAAATGAAGTGTCGTACTTCTCTGCTGGACTGGGAGTAAAGAAAAAACAGAATGCGTCCAGCTTCTTCTCTCCCCGAGCATGTCGTAAAAGTCGACTAAGGGATAGTATCCTCTCCAACATGATGGACATATGGGCGATGGGCTGATCACCTGTCACCATGGTTCACCATATTCATCTTGGGACTCTTGGATCAGGAGTGGCTGCAAGTGTTCTTATAATTACTTGTGGCTCTGCCCACCCCGTTAGGGATACGAGCGTGATAATATGTAGGTATGTATGTTTGTAAATGTCGTTGGATTCATCTGGATGTTGACATAGGTTTATAACAAAACTGTGCCAAACATAGCTACAGAGGCCAAAAATTTCAAAGTATTAAAATAGTAGATTGTTCACATAAGGAACAAACTATTTTAAAGGTGACAGTAGTTCTCTGATTGAGGCACAAACATACAAACATCCGCACAAACTTTCACATTTATAATATAGTAGGAAGAAGGATGTAGCCCACAGCGTTATCCACAGATTAAAACAAATAGGTGTGAAACAAAAAATAACTGTTAGAGAGTCTAGAAGTCTATTGTGATTCGAAAAGCGAAGAGCGAGCTTAGAATAGCATCGTCCCGAGGGGACTCCACTCTCCACCACCCTCCATGGGAAAACCAGTAAGAGCAACTTATGAATAATACTACTACTATGGTGTCCCTACTTATTTCGAACCAGTGTGGTGAAAAAATTTTAAGGTGCGCCTCGAAGGCTCTTTCCTCACGATGTTTTCCTTCAGCGTTTGAGAGTACTGGTATAGCGCACATACATTTTTCGCACAGAACAATCCTTTGGTACACGACCGGATTTGAGTCCACGACCTTAGGATCGGAAGGCGGGGTCACTACCAACTAGACCAGCAGTGCTCTCATATTTTTGAATAGATGTGGTATAAAGTGCTTTGTGTGTTTGAGTGAGTTCGCAAGGATAGCCAAAACAAAACAAGCCTTTCTTTGCAGTCGGGTGGAGAGAAACAAAAGATGTTTTTATACAAAACACGAACCAAATCTTGAATCAGTGGAAAACAATAAACTACAAAGTAGTAGCTCCATCAGATAGCGGCCTTATCGCCGCGGCATCTTCCAGTGCCGAGTCCCACTTTAACTATTTCAGATGATTCCTATCTTTTCCTGAACTTTCTATCGCCTGCTTTAAAGTTGCTCGAATCCAATCCGAGGAAGAGTTTCCGTTATTTTCGTTTCGAACAAGAAACCTAATGAGGAAGTGTCTATAATTACATGTTTGTCTGTCTGTTGTTTAAATAACAATAATTACTGTTAGACCTATCTAGTCGTGGTACTAGTTCCTTCGAACCAGAGTAGTGAGAGCATTTAAAGTGCACCTCAAAGGCTCCTTTCGTGCACTTGACACATATTTTCCTACCATTTTTTTAGGTTTTACGACAGGTTCCCACAATGTTTCCCTTCACAGTTTGAGAGTAGTATAGCGCACATCATTTTTCGAACAGAAAAATCCATTGATGCACGACTGGATTTGAATCCACGACCTTAGGATGGGAGCCGCTACCTCTACACCACCAGTGCTCTCAAACTTTTAGATAAGAATAATAGTGAGTTCGTTTTGTTCTAAGTTGGTATTGTGCGGGTCTGTCCTGAGGTTCCCAGACTCGCTAGATCGAGACTGTAGAAATAAATGTTATTTTAAAACGTGTACAGAACGCTTCAGAACAGTCAATAAATTTAAATTCAGAATGGACACCCCCCCTCCCCGCTGATCGGTCTCACCTCATCCCGCTCATCATTTAGTAAGACGACCGGATCTGTTTTCATACCCATTCATTTCAAAGAACATTATTTTTTTATTATTTTCTGTATATTTTTACCCGACTGCGAATAAAGAAAATGTTTTTGCATACAAATAGTTTATGAGTTGGAGAGTGACCCGGATAGGAAGCCTTACTTTTTATCCGAGTGAGATAAGAGATTTGAGAGAGAAGTCGCTGACAGAAACTAGTTTTAAATGAAATAATTAACAAAATTGTAATAAAACTTAGCAACTTGTCCTTGAATTAATTCCGAAATACTGTTTGGTATCGTCTCCTCGGACGCTGCAGCTTCTGGACAAAAAACTTAAACCACTCGAGAAAAACTTGAGTAAGTGCCAAACTTTCGAATCCAAAAGTAATATCGGTAGATTTTCTTTTTCTTAGTTCTTCACCGAGCACCGAGCTAGGAGTACCTACCTACCTGGGTAAATCCTGTGTGCTTCGCCGAGACAGACGTGAATTGACCTAGAAAATAAACTAGTTCCTTGAAAATCTTCCTTGTGATTTTATTTAAAACATCTATGGATTTTAAATCTCTACTAGTATTATAAATTCAAAAAGGTGTCTGTCGGTCTGTCCTTCTTTTAAGAAGCAACAGATCAACGCATCTACATTTTTTTAATAGAGATAGTCGAGGGACCGAAACGCGCTATGTTTTATCCAGTTACCCACACAAGCGAAGCCGCAGGCGAAAGCAAGCATAATAATAATTCTAGTAGATGACGTTTACACAACGGACTACGATAGTAATTTTTGATTGGTTCATGGCTAGAGAGGTATAATATCAACAAAGATGGTGTCTCGAGTTCTATGGCTGGATGGTCCTAGGTAGAGCCGTAGCACTCTCGTAGCACTCTCGTAGCTCTCTCGTAGAGGGTGCTACAAGATTTGCATTGTCCCCATTCCTTACATTGAATCTGCATAGTTTTAATTGAATTGTTGGCTTTTTGCCGCATTTCGAGGTCTTTCCTTACATTCTCTTGTAAAATTTGTATTCTTGCGTTTATGAGTTAGAGCTTCTAGAAGCGTCTTACCACTTTTAAACTAGAAATGGCTATTACACCCAGTGTCAAGAACAGCTTGACTCCTTGTCCCTTGAACCAGTGTCGTAAAATAATTATATTAAATTAAATTAAATTCAATTCAATTCATTTATTCATAATTATAACATTACAGTACATATACCAAAGCGTTATAAATGTCAACTAATAATAATCACCAAGTCAATATCTATAATAATATGTGAATTTATTGTATGTAATGTCCTATTTAAATTAATATAATAATAATAAAGGAATACAATATTGGTCTCCAACCTAGCCAGGTTAGAGACTTATACTAGACCCCCTAAAGTGCGCCTGGGTGAGGCTCCTACTTATTAAGAAGTTGCTTAACTCACACACTATTTTTGATTCATCATGCCACCATTTTAAACATTGACCTTTTTAACTTTTATCAGATTTTAAGAAATTATTATAATGTAAACTGAATATGAAACCATTTTATTAAATTGTGATTAAAATTTTTTTCGTTATACAATAGCACTAGGATCCGCCCGCGGCTCCGTTCGCGTGGTACCCGGATACAAAGTAAGTTCTCGATGTGTTATTCCAGGTCGTAGGTACATTGAGTATTCCAAGTACCAACTAAATCAGTTTAGCTTTGAAGCGCTCGTGGCGTAGCCTGCTTAGACGTTCTTGATTGATCGTTGATGTAAAGCAACGTTGTGCGCGGTCACAATTGGGATGGGTGACCGCAAGTGGAATTACGAGCTGAACACTTCCGTGCTTCGGAGGGCACGTTAAATTGTCAGTCCCAGCTTTTAAGTCGTTAAGCCATGACGGCGGCCTTTAGGCGGCTTAAAAACTCCGTTACAAAAATTGGCCACTAGCTCATACGAACTTACTTACTTTTTAGTTCAGCTGTTATAGAGATGAATGTGAACAAACACACAAACTTCAGTGTAATTGTTAAAAGTCAATAACCTGCTGTGCTATTAGGATTATTTATAAGCAATACTGACAGTCTAATTCATTTGCATTTGATATTAATATAATGTTGACAAATCCCAGCTGTTGGCGGAATTATCGCGAACAATGGCGGTTTTAGTTTGATTTACTAATGTTTATGGAAGGATTTGCGTTAGTTTCCGCTATCACATTAGACATACTTTATTAGGCAACTAGCTTTCGCCCGCGGCCTCGGTTGGACCCGCAGTGAGCTCATTTCCCAGATCACGTACTCATCTCACTACAATTGTAATCATAAAGTCGCTTTTACATGGTGGGTTTCCTAGCGAAGTGTGTGAATCTAACTTAGCTATTTAAGTTCTCTGTGTACCACACTTCACGCAAATAAATTATTTCATTTCATTTCATTACGTATATTCCAAGTTTACTCAGATTTCATTACAAGCCGAGCGCTTCTGTGCTTCAGAGGGTACGTTAAACAGTCGATCCCAGCTTTTAAGCCATGACGGAGGCCTTTAAGCGGCCTAAAAACTCCATCACAAGAGTTAGCCACTAGCTCATACAAACATACATACATATATTCAGATTTCTTTACGCCGTGATTGAGACCCAAATACAAACTTTCTCACATATTTTGTCATTTATATTACCAATGTTCAGACGTGATATCTTAAGTGATTTGATTCTTTAAATGTTCAAAATCCTTTGCGTAGTTTAAAGAGAACTATGAGAGAGGACTCAGAAAGACTTTGTTTTATGAAAAGTCTCTTTTTAGACTATTATTTCGGTTCTACAGTTGGCATTGAGCCGTGCGCTGTATCCACGAGTCAGTTGAACAGTTCAGACAATGAGTTCGATAGTTCAGTCCGCGCGATGCAGGACCGCTCGCTCGGCTGCACTCCCAAACATCCCACCTAATAAAAAATATACCGTGACTACCTATTACTAAACTAAGTACACAACACAGAGGAGAACTAAAACAAACTAAGAACTCAAATTTAAACAAAATTAACATTAATGTTAATATGATTTAATTTAAATGGACGGCACAAGCCTACGCCCAGCAGTGAGTAATATGGGACTGTAGATAACCATAATCATAATGAGATGTATATTGATCCATGATAGAGAGCACCGGTGGTCTAGTTGGTAGTGACCCCGCCTTCCGATCCTAAGGTCGTGGGTTCAAATCCGGTCGTGTACCAATGGATTTTTCTGTGTGAATAATTTATGTGCGCTATCCCAGTACTCTCAAACGGTGAAGGAAAACATCGTGAGGAAACCCGCGACTTAGTCAGCTCCGCACGTATTGACCATGTCTTTCCTGTGGACAAGGCTGACTAAGCTGAGAGGATGGAATAGGTGCCGGGCAAGCCTACTCCATCTTAATTCGTCCCGGGCTACAGCATCCTGTCTGTGAAGGTAAAAGTTGCCTCCTGGCGCTGTATAAATCATCTACTATAGATGGTAAAAGGCCTTAGTTTTTTTATATTAATCCTTATCGGGATACCATTGAATACAGCACTCGAGTGAGTGCGGCGCGGCGCCGGGCGAGCGGGCGAGCGGGCGAGCGGGCCGGTGCGCGGCGTCCAATGCGCGCATTCGTTCAATTACCCGACAATGGCGTTCAATTAGCATCGCGACTGCATCTATTTGTCCCTAAATACTCTGTTTGCGCAGCGCTGCTAGCTCACTGGTCGAATACTGATTTGAAGGTGAGTTCGAGTCCAGACGTGGTTTTCATATTCGAACCGAGAGGAAGTGTGATCTACGTCCAGTTCCAATATTCTGTAAACGGACGACGGATGGTTCATTGCCACAGCGACCGACGTTGCAATCGTCGTGAGGCACCGTACAATTTTGACAGTTGAACGACGATCCGTCTTCCGTTAGTAATGTATTGTAAGCGTGTACCAGTGGGTAATAAAGGCTACTATCCATCAGTATCTCTGTTACCTTTTCACCTGAACTGCGGGACAGCTTATGATATTTGACAAAGAGATTGCAGCCTGTATTAATTTGTTTGCCAATATTTTGTTTCCATAAAATTTTACACGCATTCAGTCGTGTTCAACGGCTAGTCTAAAATAAATAAATATAAACCAAGTGCACCTTACGGATGATCTCCTACGGTAAATAAATGAGTATTATTTTGAGATCTATGATGACTTTTTCACTGATGCATAGAGGGGAATGATCCATAGGGTCCCCTAGTTTTATTCCTGTAGGATGAACACTTCACCTGTAAATTACCTATGGCTTGTGCAACTCTGTAATAGTTCGCATGAGGTGGGTTCCACTGCAAGACTTAATCGTGTGCAAGGCGAGAGTGGAGGTGCCTCGTGACGTCATCAGCATACAGTTGAGGGCACTGGTGGACTAGTGGTATCTCAAAATCAGCCTCCCAAGTCACTCTACGTCCAACGAAGACGCCAGACGCCGAGTCCAAAAATGTATCTGACGTAAGCGTACGCAATGTCACCGCGTGACTTAGGGGTTGCACAATGTCAATTCAATACACTTTTTCAGCGTTAAGCGACTTCGTAAGCCGCAAAGTAACTTGGCGAATGCCAATCTTATTTCCATCACTATCCAGGCAATCAATTGAACAATAGAACCATGATTATCTATAAGTTTTGTTTTGAAACTCTGCTATACTTATTACCTATGTATAATAAAAGCAAAAGTAACTCTGTCTGTGTGTTTGATTGTAACCTTTTCATGTTCAAGCCGCTGAACAGATTTCGATAAAATTTAACAAGGTGATCCAGAGAAACCGAGGGCGTCACCTTTTTTCTCAAAAAAAATCAATGTGGTCTAAACCGCAGGCAACAGCTAGTAGTCCATAAACATTTCAAAAGAAGTAACTAAAATTAATTGCTATGAAATAACCAATTATTTCTTAACATCAAAATGGTGAATGCAGTTATAGCTTTGACTACGCTTTACCTCACAGTAAGTAAAATTTTTATTAAAAGTGGCATGAAATAAATCAAATTCCGGCAGTCCGACTCCAAACGCTGAAATTGAAAGAGCCCCTTGCCTACGGTCAGTGTCTTCACAGAACCATGGAATATTAGTTATTCCATGGTCCGGTTCTCTGACCCAATCGTGCTATGGCCAATAAAAAATAACATGATTGATGTATTTGCTCCTAGACATGCGTCGACCTGCACTTCGTGAGCGTGAACGAGGATTTCACCAAGGTGGAGACAGATGAAAAGCTGGCCAAATACGTAAGTCAAGAAATATTAAAACACCCCAACAGTAACATACATAATGGTGAGCCCACCCTGGACGCCCAGTGTCGTGCACATCAGAAACTACGAGCACAGAGAACCAGATCAGAACCAGAGAACCAAGACCCGGAAGAAATACTTGCAGAGCATGCAAATATTTCTCTCGTAGCAGGAATCGAACCGCACTTCTTGCGTCTCAGTCAGGCGCTAGCCCGCCACGCCACCAAGGTCATCATTTATAATGAAGGCCACTGACAGTGGAATACTAGACAAAAGACATTTAAAACATAATAATGTTGAAATTGAAACATTGACACTTTAGAAGAAATAGATCCTCCCCATTCCCTCATCATTATCATCAACAGGCTGAAGAATACAACCCGTCTCTGTGCTATCCACACTCAAACCTCATTCAAACATAGTGGGTACTCGTAGTGTCACTCAATCAGTTTCTTACAAAGTAAACATAAACCTAATTTATTTGATAAAATAATACAAAATTACAAAGAAACAATTGGAACACGTTGAAAAAGTGACTAACAGAAGCTTGAGGATCCCCAGGTGTCGCAGATCACCGACCGGCTGAAGACCTTCAAGGTGCGCGGCCACCCTCGCATCTGGCTCTTCTACCACCTCCTCAAGAAGGGCATCGCGTCCTACTCGGAGCAGACGGAGGACACCATCTTCGTGCCCCTCAAGTACAGCAACATGGATAAAATCAGCGAGATGCTGGCTGCGGGGCTCCAGGCGAGGCGACCGAACGACACCCAGACCACAACTAAACCTTCCTGAACACGATCAGAAAAGAATAATAAACAAAAGCAGACGTAACATTTCTTAAATAAATGAATTTCTTTTCATAATTCCTGTCCTACTAATATCGTAAATGCGAAAGTTTGTGAGGATGTTTGGATGTTTGTGTCTCAATCACGCCTAAACTGCTGAAGGGATTTGAATGAAATTTGGAATAAACATCATACATGTACTGGATTAACATATTGGCTATTTTTTATTCGGGTACCACGCGAGCGGAGCCGCGGGCGGCAGCTAGTACATGCATAAATCTAAATATATAAAAAAAAATGAAAAAAAAAAACTATCTATTTTTGGAACAATTTGTAGTCAAAGTTAAATACTTTATTCAGTAGAATATGTAAATGATATCTCGGAAACGTCTTAAATCTACGTTGAATTTGAGCTTCTTCGTAACGCGACCAAGCGTGGAAGATAGCTACAGCCAAGAAACCACTCTTGTAAATTTTTTTAGGAAAATCATTTCTTTATAATCATGTTTATAAAACGAGTGGAGCATTCAGTGGAAATATTATATTAGGCCTTTAGGCGGCCTAAAACACTTCGTCACTAGAGTTGGCCACTAGCTCATACATACATACATACATACATACATAGTGGAAATATTAAACTGGGTTTACAAATAGCAGCGCGGGTGCAGATGCTCGGAATAGTTTCTGGAGTCGCGACGATGGACTCTGGAGCATATTGCACAGCTACCTAGCAACAGTAGGCAATGTGTTGGAATATCTGCTTTGCTCTTATGAAAGCTTCTCTAAGCCAGCGCTGTTTATTGGAGACAATATTATGAAACTCATCTCTATGATGTCGTTTTATTTTAATAATTTTGTTTATACTTTACCACCTTGTTTGAGACAAAGTTGTACAAATACATAATTATCACGCCCAAATCGCTAATGGGGTGGGTAGAGTCACAAGATAAAAAACTTGCAGTCACATCTGATTCACTTCTAAGATGGATATGGTGAACCATGGTGACAGGTGATCAGCCCATCGCCCATATTAGGTCCATCATGTTGGAGAGGATACTATCCTTTAGTCGACTTTTACGACATGCTCGGGGAGAGAGGTAGCTGGACGCATTCAATGCTTGTTCTTTTAAAAACAACTGTAACAACTGACTGACCGACTGACCGGTTCCGTACTAATATCTAAATACGACATCGAAACTCTAAAAAGAGGGAGCTCAGATTACAACTGTTTCTATATTTCGCTGCATTTAAAAAACTGTACATCCTAGAATAAATATAAAAACCATTTTGGAATGTATTTCCGAGCGCTTCTCGCTTTGTATTTATAATATTAGTAGAACTTACCTGCGGAACAGAATAGTAAGCACAGGGTAATGGGCACGAAGGTAGCGGGTAGCGGGGAGCGGGTAGTGGGAGCGGGTAGCGGGTGCGGGTAGTCGGGCAGGGCGTGTGATGAGGGCGGTAGTGCCCACTCAGGGATCCGCGGCTCGCGCGAAACAACAGCCGGCGAGGGCCGGACTCGGGACGCTACGGAAAGAGTTGTAAAACTCTCCTGGAATATATCTGTTCAGGCCGTAAAAGGACATAAAAAAACCTTTTTTTTTCACCAAAGTTGCAAGGAGTAAGAGTGCAATGTGCCTGGTTGAAAAAATAATGTTGCAGTATGACTCGTTTGGATGTTACTGTATTGAGAGCCTATTGATTTTTTATTATTTGTTGAGAGCTGAATTACTATCAAGTGCACGAAACAATCTTTTCTAGGCTTCTAGAGTATTAGTTACACAATAAGTAAGTATTATGTCAGTTAGTTATTAATACTCCACCTTACTCCAGACACTGCGCTTACATTATCAGGTCCATACATGTTAATTACACGTTACACGCTTTCCTGAACCCAGAGATGGACCCACAGGGTAAATCTAAAAACACGATATTAAATAAAACTAGGAAAATGTTTATTTACAAGCCGTCCTGAATCCGTCCCTGCGCGGAGTATATTGCCTAGTTTTTCGGCGGCGTGCGTTTTGCTTAGATTTGAGTTCAGTTGATAAGGGTCTCTATTTGAATAGAAATGCCTTTTCAATAAAATACAATTGTCGACAAACAGCTCACTGGCCGGCTCGGGGGGTCGGCCGACTGAACCCGGCTTTATTAACTAGTTTGTTGTTTGCCGGAGCTTCGTGTGGAAGGTACGTACCTACACTTGACATAATGTACTTATACATATAGTGCTTCCCTTCCACATCAAACGGGATTTCATTTGCGAGCGGATTTTGTTGTCAATGCTTTTGATGCAAAGTTTACTTCTTCGCTGGACTGGGAGTAAAGAAAAAACAGAATGCGTCCAGCTGCTTCTCTCTAAAAGTCGACTAAGGGATAGTATCCTCCAACATGATGAGATACAATAAGCAAGTATTCCCAAGGAGGGTTGACGTCAGGCAGGCGGCCGGTCATAAAACACCTTAGCCAAAACTCTTACAGCATGATCCTTGGATCATGTGTCGATCTCACATAGAGTGGGATAAGGGCAGGAAGATGATGATGCTTTTGATGCAGAGGGAGGTCAGGTAGGCACAGTACCTACAAAATGTGAATATGGTTTCCCAGGCAGGCAGGTACCAACGTTTTATTCAAATTGCTTAACACCTGCGCTCCTGACCTGTGTTTGAATATGGGTAAATGCGGAAAGAAAAAAGTAAAGTAATTTTCCATGTTTCAATAACACGTATTTGAAGTCTTCTTTGACATTTTAGTGCAATGATGCCCATTTGTAAACCGTAGAGCCTGACGCAGTCAGACGCAGTGTGACGGCGTGATGACGCACCTGCTCGCACAACGGACGCAGTATTTTGAATTGACTTCAAAATATTCGATTATATTAGCTGTGTCTTTTCATTTAGCTTTACATTGTTATAATTTTGTTAATAAACTAAATATGGTTCTAATGATAAATTAAATGCCAGTTTTAGGCGTATATTTTTAAACCGTTTGAATTAACAATAGCTCAGATTGAGTGTGGTTGCGGCTTCTTAGCGAACAGAGGGTCGGATCCCATGTGAAAGAGGCTCCCTTGGAAGTATGCCGGCGGTGGGCGCCCGGCGCCCGGCGCCCACCGCCGGCTGACAAATAGCAAGCGATCTAGCGCCGCCGGCGCCGGCCGCGGACTGTCGGCGGCGGATGGAAGTTGCTTTTATGAATATTGAATTTGCCACACAAGTATTTTACAATGTCATTCATCAAATCATTTGCAAAACATAGTCAAAACAAAAACAGGTAAAAAAAAAAAGATACCATATACGCACGTACGAGTGTGAGAGTTCAAATGGTTTTTGAAAGGCCATGGATCAGAAAACGAAGAGGATGATGCCCCCCGATGGACCGATGACATTGTAGAAATCTGTTTTTGTTGAATGGAGGCATCACAAAATCTTTCGCCTTGGAACTGCTATCTAGGTACTCGTGTAACATTCAAAATGATCCTTGCTTTCATTTTGATCAAAAAATATTTTTGAATTTGAATTTGACGTGTATAGTTAAAAAGTTGAAGTGCACTCAAAATAGACTCCTGGTGATGATGTAGGCGGGTGCCTACTGTACTGTAATCCCTGAGGCGGAGCTTACCTACTCGGGGGGGCGCAGGTGAAGGCGCGGGGGGGAGCGCGGGGGGGGGGCTGCAAACAACATTAGCGTGTACACACGTACCTCGCACAACACGTCAATCGCTATCGCCGGATTATCCGGACGGTATTAGTTGGCGTCTTGACCCGGGTATTTGCATAAGCTACGCGACCACTAGGCCGGGGCAGGCTGGTTTGCATAAGGCGTGCGTCCACTACACTAGAAATGGAGCTTGTGGAACATGGGCTTCCATGGATTTTATTATTCACTTTAAATTAGTATTTGGTGAGATCACCGCATTATTTCTTATTAAATAAATAACAGCTAACAGTCACATCCATAGTTACCTCACATTAGGTTTCGCTGTTTCATGGGTATCATTACAAATACCCAGATAAATATCTGCAGAGCATGCGAACATTTATGTTGTAGTGGGGATCGAAGCCGCACTTCTCGCATCTCAGCCGAACACTCCTCCGCCACGCCACTGAAGCAGAGTTATAACAGTGTTAACTACAAGAAGCGGCTCAGTCGGTTGCGACGCGGCATCGCATCGGCAGCGCGCGGGCACTCGCGTCGCGCACACCGCATTAGAGCCGCCCGGCCGCGGCCAGCGGCGCCTACTGCGCGGTCGGCAACGGGAGCCCCATGCTCGACGGCGTCTCTACTCGGATAGTAATGTTGAGGCAAATTGATAAAAGGTTGAAGATATGCACCGTAAAGTCGTAAACTACAAATATTACTTACCTACATAAATAATAATAAAATAAAATAAAAAGCCTATTTATTCCATAACTTAGTATCTAGGTAACCTAAGAATTGTTTTTTTTTTACACTAAAAATATTTTTCCTTACTAAATTAGGACCCCTCTCGGGTAAAGGCCTTTACTTACCTACATACATACATAATATTATCACGCTCGTATCCCTAATAGGGTGGGCAGAGCCACAAGTCATCATCATCTCTGATTTAAACTTCTGAGATGGATATGGTGAACCATGGTGACAGGCGATCAGCCCATCGCCCATATAGGTGGTCCATCGTTTTGGAGAAGATACTATCCTTCGACTTTTACGACATGCTCGGGGAGAGCAGGGCGCATACCCTTAGCTTGTAGGTATTCTGTAAAGTAAAACAATACCGCTATAACATGACACCGACCTACTTGACCCATTAATTAGCAACTACTTATCAATAATCGACAAACAACATGAGCCTACCTCTACCGTATCACATTACAATCTGTACATTAATCATTTGAGACCAGTCAATTTAAGACGTGTCCAAGTGATCCAATTTGACTTTGACTTTAACACAGTTCGCCTTGGCTTCTCTTACTTACGCACTCTGTTTGCGAACAACTTCTTCTGTCCCGATTTTTTTTCAATGCTATGAAACGATCCTTAAAAGTAACTGAGACGATTAGCATCAAAAAATATTTTGGCAACATCGCCCGTTTTCACGGCCACCGCGCGCTTAGCCATAAAAATATTGCACAAAAAAGAGCAAAATTAAATGGTTTGTAAGCCACTTTTCCTGCCATTTTTGTTCTGGTTCGGAATTTATCTAGTCTAACGAAGAGTCTTCGTAGCTCAGGTGTAGATCGATATCTAAGTTGATAGCTTTCTACGTAATAATACCTATAATGTGTAAAAGCAGTATGTTTAGAGCGCAATAAGTGGTTATACTGTCAGTAAGAAGGCGAGCGAAGCCGGCGGCGCGCGCCTGCGGAGTGCATCAGGTCGCATCAGGACGCCGCCCGCTGCAGCCGCCGCTGAACCTGACGACTTGAGCCTTTTTAAAACCCAGAGGAAACGGTACGATTCCACACCAAACTGTCGGACGTTGTCGAGCGGACTCGGCCGATCTAGAAGATAGTGCGTGCACTACTCACTGTTCATTCGATTCCATCGACATTTGAGTTTTATGACGGCAGAGTTCGATCGACGACGTCCGATCATACTTCGGTACTACCCGTAATCGTCATGTAGTGATGTATGTCGGTTTCTGTATTCAACTATTAGACTACGGAGGGTAGGTCACCACACCAACGTTGTTTTTTGTCAAACAATGTGTACCGGTTTTCGACAGATAACGTTGCTATGGTAACGAACCTTAGTCTTTTCAAAACTCCTGATCTTATACTGACACTCTTTACGTAAATCAGTGACCAATAGCTCTTTTAGAGTCTCCGCATGCCAAGCAAAGTCAAAAATTTGCTTTTATTTCATTGACGAAACGATAAGGGTCCAGTTATGGAAGAGGATAGTGGCGCCCTCACGCCCTCAGTGCACGCAATGAGGATCTAAAACATGACAATATTGTGAACTTCCATCATCCATCAGAAGTCTCCGAACTTTACCTAAGACGAATCAACTTGTTAGAATTACAAAGATAGTACAAAACTTCATTGCTCGAGGAAGTTCTTAAAATCATAACATAACTAGTTTGCGCAAGTTCAGTGTGCAGCGCGGGCGGAGTCGCGCGGACAAACACAACTTATGTTATCAAAGTTGCCGGATAATGAGCCAGTCCGCGCCGCGTCAGCGCCTGAGACCATTCACAACTACCCTCACAGGCGGCTTAAAACCTTGGAATACGTATACACACCCTCTACATCTGCAATGAAACATTCTGTATCGTAGTATCGTCCAATTTTTGACACGCCTCATACGCTGTCCGTACGTTCAACTATGCGTAAGATCCATTACACAGTTTAATATCAGAATAACAATAAGCATCCGTTTATCAGGGTGCCATGTGAGCGAAACCGTGTGGGCGAAAGTTTAGCCATCACAATGGCTAGTGCACGACTATTGAATACGAAACTTGTGGAATTAAAACTATGATTAAAGGACCTTACTTTTCTTTTACAAATAAACGAGTGCTAGCAACCTTTCATAAATAAAATCAACACAAATCAAAATGGGGATTTATAATAATTTTTTGACATAAACTCGAGAGACGCCGCACGTCGCCGAGCGAGGCCCACCGTCCCTTCACATGGAATATGATGATAAATGAAGCAATTCTAACAGCCCGTGTAGTATCCTCACGCGGCCGTCCCGCAGCCAACACGCGGCCGTCCCGCAGCCAACACGCGGCCGTCCCGCAGCCAACACGCGGCCGTCCCGCAGCCAACACGCGGCCGTCCCGCAGCCAACACGCGGCCGTCCCGCAGCCAACAAGCGGCCGTCCCGCAGCCAACACGCGGCCGTCCCGCAGCCAACACGCGGCCGTCCCGCAGCCAACACGCGGCCGTCCCGCAGCCAACACGCGGCCGTCCCGCAGCCAACACGCGGCCGTCCCGCAGCCAACACGCGGCAGTCCCGCGCCCGACACCCGGAGTGCACATTATTACATGAGCGGCGGAACCCCCGCGCAAATTGAAATAAACAGTGATTTGTGGAGCGCGCGCGGAATCCTAAAATGCACCTTAGTGCTGACACACGTCCACCTGCTGCTCGTGTCACGTCGTAGAGAGTGGGTTCGAATACCGGTACCCGTATCCGAAGTAGCTATAGCTATTTGGAACCAGTGTGGTGAAAGGATTATTATGCGCCTCGATTATGCTCCTTTCGTGCACATGATACAATGTTTCCGATTTTTTTTTTAGGTTTCAGATAAACCAATTGTTAATGTAAGTTGGATAATGTTTTTCCTCATGTAGTAGCTAATTACTCAGGCAATTGACAAAGCAGTCTTATAATAACGCTAAGACGGCACTTATTACAGAAACACACTTATTATTCCATCACAATACATTTCCCGTTTAATTCAGCGAAAGATATTACTGTCGCCGAACACAGCTCAGTAGCAAGAGTCAAGATTAGTGTTGCTTATCGATGATCGACTATCGACAGACCATCGATAGTTTATTGACAGAATTGCCACGTGTACTATTATCGATACTATCGATAGTATCGATAGCGCTATATGAGCAATAACTAATGTCAATACTATCGATAGTATTGCAATTATTAATAGTATTGGTCATAATATCGATACTATTAACACGTGATTATACTATCGATAGCACCATCGATATCTTGAATATTTTTCGATACTGTCGTGCACGGAAGGAGTCTGAGGCGCACTTCAGTCTTTTAACCACACTGGTTCGACATAACTAGTGACGCGACTGCATAGATAGTAACATTTAATATAGTAGCTCCACAACAGCGTCACAAGTGACGTCACAGTCTGTTGCAACTGTGTCAGCTAGCACCACTACTCCCGCCACAGCTCAGCTAGCCTTGCAGCAGGTAGAGCACGCCCACACCACAGCCTATCCCTCAGTCAGCAGAGCACCGCCACAGATGATCCAGCAGTTCTAGCAGATCTAGCTAGCAGTGAGCACGGCCCCGGGGCCGGGGCGCCGGGGCCGGGGCAACTACATAAAGTATTGATAGAGTTATTGGTAACGACAAATCCGATTACCTCAACGAGCTGTTCAATATTTTGTATCCGACTATTGCCGCGATACAAGCTGCCGATGTAACAGTAGGACAACTACATTACGTTTATTTGTACTTGTATTTATCGCGATAATCGTATTAGATGAGTATGAGGTCTGAGTAATGGGTAGGTATTTTTTTTATCGGTGCGTTTTAATTAATCAAACGTAAACGAGTGGCTGTTAGTGACAATAACAACATTTTACCAAACTTCAATATTAGGATCTCCGCTCACTACCCCGTTCCATACCGGACCGTCACAGGCACATAAAAAAGCATTTATTAAAGTTTTGTCAAAAGTTGTATTTTTTATATTGTAGTGCACTGTGCCCCCGCACCGCCGGCACTCTGTCTCATGCAATACAATAATCAAGGAAGAGAATGTTGCAGGCATTGTTGGATGCGCGCAATAGACAGGATGTGTACCTACGACTGAGCTGAGAGGGTGCTAGTAAAGGCGCGGGGCAAGCGTAGGTACTCCGTCTATATAATATTCGTCCCGGGCACTACTACAGCGTCCCGTTAGTGTAGGCAAAGTTACCTCCTGACACTGTATAAATCATCTACTAAGCAAACAAAAATGACAATAGTGCAAATAATTGAATCTACGAGTTCTATCATCATCATCTTCAGTGTGCAGGTGCAGGCCTCAACGGACTGGATGTAGACCTTCTCCGTTTGTCCCGGCTCTAAACTTTCAATGAGTTAAAAATACTCCATCCAGAATAATCCGCTCGTCCCGGAAGTTAGATCGCTGGCGGGCGTCAGCGGGAGAAATACTACTCTCTATGTCAGTCCCACGCTTTTAATAGTCGCAACATGCCAACATCATTGCACTGAAATATGGCGAATTTTCCAAGCAATTTTTCTTATGGTATTGAATAGGTCTCCTTTGGATAAAAGTCGAACAAATGCCATAATTTTGTCATATCAAAATACAAGCACTGGCAATGCATCTACATTTTATGGCTTTAGTTTGCGGACGTCCGGGCTGCCCTCCGTCCTGCAACAATAGGACTGCGGGGACGTTCGCCGGGCCGGGTCCGGGCCGGAGCGACGCCGCACGCTCACGCGTCGAGTAACACGTCCAGTTGCGTTGAGCTCACATAGATAATAGTGAATGACTAACTTTATCAAGCCATTCTTTTCCTTATAGAACAGAAGAAGCGCGCCTCGGACCCCATTGGGGGCGACACGTCGAGTGCCGTGGTTAATGGACCATCAACATAATTAAATTATGATGTTTGACTATTTGCTTTGCTTTTTTTGATGGTCTGGTTATGGAACTAGCTATAGTGAGTGCAAAACCTGAACTGATGCTTAAATCTACTCCAGTGTAATTTTGTATGAATCGGGTTTTATTTTTTGATAATATAAGAAAAGATTGTAATCAAATTATTTGCTGCTAATCCGCGACTCATCTCATAAAATAAACGTGGCATCAAAATTCAAACAGCATTTCCTTTCAAGATGATTTCCCGCGAAGACATGGGAAACTGTGTGTTATTCATAAATACTAAATTATTTCCGGGAACAGTCGTCCCAATTCCCAGGTGGCGTGTCCTCGTGCGGGGACAGCCCTCGCGAATGTTAATTAGGAGTATCATTGAGTCGGCTCTCGGCCGAGCCTGTCCGGCGACGGGAATGTGCCCCGCGCCCCGCACCCCGCACCCCGCACCCCGCACCCCGCACCTACGAGTAGTACTAGTTGTACCCAAACGGGAACAAAACATTTTTGAGGTTACAGCATGATGAGAGAAATTCTTTGAGCCGGAATTAAAAGGATGGGCTCAAAAATGCGTAAAATGTGGCAGCAGCTTACACAGAGCTAGTTTTATTTAAAAAAAACTCAAATTAAACAGATGTGTACAGTTTGTTAGGTAATAGCTGGGCTGATCAACTGAATGACTTCCCTGGTCGAGCTTATTAAGATTTGGAAAGATATATCGTAGAACGAAATATTTAACTGTAAATGACTCCCTATTAAAATATTCCAGGTCCCTGCGAAGCCGTTTTCTTATAACTGTAAAAACATAGAGCTTTGTCCTCTTGTCTCTCAGTTCCAATAACTACATATTTTTTATTAAAGGCAAGCGAGGCTGGAGTGTCAAGTGCCAGCTTTTGACGCTTATTATTGTCCATTATCGCCCGCGATGATATTCATAAGTTTCAAGGTTCGATCCCAGCGGCAATATCAAAATGTATCTAATCATAAACATGTCATAAAAAATACTTATTGTTGGGCTATAAAAAATATTTTTTATATTTGTAAATGTCAAGCTGTGATCCGATTACCAATTAAAAATACGTGTAACAAAGATTTTGATTCAGATCTGCGACGGAGCAACAGAATGGCGGTCGGTAGGAAGCGTTTTATAATGCAAATATTCAATCTTGTCCGGCGACTCCGTGCATAGAGTGACGTCACTGGTAGGTACCTCCGGAGCGTCGCCGGCGCCGGACCGAGCACGATCTCTAACTCTATTATGTTAAACCGATCAAGTCGCCAATTTTCTCGTTCCATCTAAACCAAACTGAAGACATTTTCGCCAAGCAAGTAAGCCGAGTTCGGCCTCACCCTGATTCCATCGAAGCAAATGAGTAAAATAAATAAAGTGTTGACTCATTTTTTCCATTCAGCGTCGTTCAATGGGGGGTGAAATTACCCCTTTCGGGGTTGATCGCGGTCTCGGCCCGATTGTGGGCCAAATTGGTGCTTCCCAAATTTGTCACATACTTTGTATTTTATGAAATGGCTGAAGGTGTTCCCGAGCCTCGTCTAACATTACGGCTCCGACGCGCCCTCCCATAACGTAACGTAACATAACGTAACATAACGTAACATAACACGTGCGTACTTTCTTCATATATGTGTGTGTGTGTGTGTGTGTGTGTGTGATATAATGTACTGTGCAACCTCTGTTACTGTACTATACTAAGGCCTTTTACCATCGATAGTAGACGATTTATACAGCGTCAGGAGGCAACTTTTACCTTCACAAACGGGATGCTATAGTGCAAGGGATGAAATAAAATAAGAAAATATTATTATTTATTGAACAAAATCACATATAAATCACAGAGCTCTTAAAGCTGTGGATTATTAGCTCTTACTTGGTCAAAAATAAAGCACTGGTGGACTAGTTGGTACTGACCCCGCCTTCCGATCCTAAGGTCGTGGGTTCAAATCCGATCGTGTACCAATGGATTTTTCTATGCGGAAAATTTATGTGCGCTAAACCAGTACTCTCAAACGGTGAAGAAAAACATCGTGAGGAAAACCGCGGCTTAGTTTCTATTCATACTCAACTAGTTATTGTTGTTTATAACGAGCTCACTCCGTCTCCTCAGAGAGCGGCCGCGAGGAATGATGGAGCCCTACGCTCGTGCTGGCGCCGGCTGCCGGCTGCCGGCTGCCGGCTGCCGGCTGGCGGCGTGTCTGATAGATGAACCGAATTGAATGAGTCGTTTTTAACTAAGCATTTTTGAGGCGGCATCGCTCGATTCGCTTATCAAAGCTCAGAGGTCAACGACCTCGGGCAAATATTCATAGATTCGAAATATTTTATTCCAGACATAATGCTCGAGAATGATTTGTAATTCGTGTACAATCATTTTGTGAAAATTTAAATTTGTTTTACTTGTCACTTACACGACGGAAACATGATGTTTTGATGATGCCTTCTACAACGATTACATCACTTACTAGCTCACCTTCCCTGTCATCTTTTCAAGTGGTATGTACGAGTACTTGTACAGAGTCGGGAGGTAACTCTTGCGGGGTTGTCCAGCACCTACCCCACACTCTGAGCTTTGTCGTCGTGAGCGTCATTCTCCTTCAATCAATCCGGCGGAACCGTCTCCGCCACGGTTCTCCTGATGTTTCCCAACACCGTTTTAAGCACGTGTTTCAGCGCACATTATTTTTAAGGAAATTCGTTTGTTCCCGAGTTTCAAACCCACGACCTCCTCACTAGACTAACACGGCTCAACTCTTCTCCACGCTTTACAAAAGGATTTATGATATTTTTTATTGCTTTTTATACATCTTTGTTTAATATTTAATATGCGTGAATTCCACGTGTTGTTAGAAGTATCGCCCAAGCCCCCCGCCCGCCGCTCCCCCCCCCCCTGTCCCCGCCCCTGCGCTCTCCATTCATGAGCAGATCCAAGCGGAACATTAACAAATTGAACGGTTCCCATGAAGCCGAGCTCCGCGCGGGTCGCCCCCGAGCGCGACACACTGAGCCCCGCCGTCGTTGCCGCGACAAAAGAACGCGTCGAAAAATATTTATCCACTCGCATTATAGCAGAGACATTAATATTTTACAAGTTTGAGAAGTTAGCGTCGCGTTCGGAAGAACATTTGTTGGATTACAACATTTTTTCTTTGATAAAAGATGTGAATAACAATAACTCCCGGCGCGGGGCTCGCCTTCATACATTTACATAACTATGTATTAGTACTGCTTGACTGGTTATCTATTCGCACTAAACTTGTACTATCAAACGGTAAACCCGCGGCTTAGTCAGCCCCGCACGGATTGACCATGTTGTTTCTGTAGATGACCACGCTGCGCTGGGCAAGCCTACCAAGCATATTTTCGTCCCGGGCGTAGATGGTGAAGGCCTTATTATTATTAAAATTATTACGTTATAGGACTAGATTCCGTAACCGAACCGTCGCGTCACAAAAAAATGAAGCAAAATCCTGTCAACTTTGATCCGGTTGTGATACGGGGCAGTGGGCGGGGACCGTTATATGTACAAAGTAAGCGTGTAGGTACATTTTTGATACATTTCTTTGTCTCGACTTAATCCTCCCCCTACTCGGGGAGGCCGGAGGGGGGAGAGTTCTCAAACAATTAACTAGAAATAAATACCTCCATTTCAATTAGTCGCACTTCAGGGATTTGAATATTTTTCATTATTAATAATGATTGTATACGAATGTTCATCTATCCGCCGCTCATCGGTGCGCGGCGCCGTGCGGGGGGGGGGGGGGGGACGGAGGGGGCGGAGGGGGGCGCGGGGCAACACCATGAGCTTCCCAGAGTACCCTTGCTGACTGTAGTAAGGAATATGTATGAAAACTTCTTGAAAAGTCTTCACAAAATTTTCTACGAAATCGTGAGAGCTCTGGTGGTGTAGTGGTAGCGTATAGTCGTTCTACCGACTAGTATTTAATAGTATTCAACGTGAAAAAATGGGAATCCTAGTGGTGATGGACAATTTTTAAATCGTTAGGATTGGACCTGCCGTTGTCCCCATCGTGGGCTCAAGACAATGAAGATATCGGAAACAAACCGCGACCTCCCCACGGGAACAGGCAATCCAGACATACCCGGCTCTGCGATGTATGCATCGCCATCGGGACATCATCGTTCGACAACTAAATATGCGGATGAACAGACAGACGGTAATCATGCATTATTTATGTGGATCCGTTTATAGAGTGTCGGCGACACGAGAACCGTGTTAGAGGCTCCGACCGCAGTCGAGTCGCGCCCCCCGCCCCCCGCCACAACCCGCCCGACTAAACAATCAATATTAATAAAAAAACATTTTGAAATATCTCAAAATATCTACGTTGAGTTTACGCGCACTTGTACAGCAGGTAAGATGCGGCCGAGAAAACACAAGTCGTATTTTTTTACGAAATTGCTGGCACTTAGTTTTAGTCGTGGCACTCGTTCCAAACAAGTGTGGTGAGAGGGTTAATGTGTCTCAATGAGTCTCCTCTCGAGCACTTGACTCCACGTCTTCGTTAACTTATTTGAGACAACATGTCTTCCCTCACGAAGTTCCCTCACCGTTTGAACAAGAATCGTTTCCGATAACCGAATCTGAATCCGCGACCACAGGATCGGGAGGCGGGCTCCCTACCGCTAGGCGCTATCCGAAACATTTAAAAGACGGGTCACTAATTGATTGATCGTCTAAAAAGTTCTGTCCCTTGTGATTGTTTGAGGGTTGGTCGCGTACTTCACCCCCCTTATCCCCGGTCGTGGATGATCTTTTTGACTTTATCCTCCTCGATTTTGGTGTATAAACGAGTTTGTAGAGGTATTTATAATTTGTACATACAGACATCAGACGATCAAAAACTTTGCGTTGGAATCTCCTACTGAGACTCCTACTGTTCTGTTGGACATTATTACTCTTATTATTTTTGGACGATCTTGTTATATCGCAGACCTCGTTTGAGCTCATTCGGCTCAGATTGAGGTCAAGCGAGAGACTATTTAATAAAAAAAATCTTCAAGTTCCAATATAAGGTAGTGATGAAGTTGATCCAGTTTCCAGAGTACTATGGTGTTCAACCGCGACACACGACTACGCGACGCCTCGTCCCCCGACACTTGCGGATGGATCACTCAAAACTAGGGCGATGTCAGTGTTCCTCGATGTCTTCAGGTACGTACCTTTCGGGTGATCTAAGAATTCTGAAAATTACCCCAATTCCATAAGTTACGATAGGATTAGTAGTGGCAGCGGGGCGGAGACTAAAACAAACTAATTTTCTGTTAAAAGTTTCCAAATTATATCGGGAACTCGGCGCATGTTCAACAATTCCAACAACAAGTCATGAATATCACAGCAGAAAGTCCTGCCGGCACTACACGTGCTACTAGGTACACTTTTGATTAAAACATTTTCCTAATTCTACCCGCGAGCTGTTGAAATTAGAAAACAATTAATTCCGTTCCACACGTCAAAACCGCATTCGATTCCGATTTGTGCAATTAAAATACAATAAACATGTTTTCCGACTAATCACAGGCTTCTGCTGTTGTCCCGTGATTGGCACTTTACGAGTGTGTGTGTGTGTGTGTGTCGATAGTGTGTTAGTGTGTGTGTGTGTGCAAAAAGCGCGGAAAGATTGTTCTAAGAACTGGCGTGCATTTGTCGCGCGGTCCAAGCCATGACGTTTTGACGATTCTTCCGTTACAGCTGGACGTAACCAACTTTAATGATGAATTATTAGAGAAGCAAGTTAGTAAGCGCCTGAACACCGCCATCCTGCTTCCTACCAGCCAATACTTAGCTATTATTTAATCCAAAAGTTTGAGGGTACGATGTTCGCGCCTCGAGCACGGCGTCCGTAGCCTGAAGTGACATCCAAGCCGTTTTTTATCCTTTTTAATGTGAGCGAAGCCGCGTGCGCAAGTTAGTCCTAACTGTTATCCTCATAGCGAGGGTTCCGTGAGCCCCGTGTAGAACAGTAGCCGCATGTCTCAGCCGAGCCGCAGTCGCTCGCGGCGCAGAGCTGTGCGTCGCAGTAACTCCATTAGAACGCTATTACCGATAGGATCGCTGCATGGCGCGAGCCGCGCGGCCTTCCGGGAACATGCGCTCCGACGTTTGTTTAACTCGACGCTAAGATTGTCTTGGCATCGAATTTTCTTAGCATTTAACTAGTGCAAGTTGCAAATGCAATTTTTATTCATTCTAATAACTCGTATAAAAGCACCACGCCTAGATCGTGATGCGCGACGAGATCGGAACGCACGACCTACGAATCGGGAGCCGAACTCGCTACTTGTAATGAGCAATTAGCAACTCTAGCACTAGCCGCGGGAGCAGCGCTAGAGCCCGCGCTTGATTTACGGAGAGCACCCGCTCACCGACTAATGCATTCCGACGAGAGCAGCCGCGGAATAACAACCAGCGGGGCGCAGCGCCCGGCCTCCGCGCGCGTCCCCCGCGGCCGTACGAGGGAGCCGACGCAAGCCGCAGCCACAACTTTTATAATTTCAAGGTTTGACGTTTTATTCAGTTCCAGCTACCGTATGATCGCGGTCCCAGTTACAACTTCGTCATTCGAGCCGCGTGCCATCCTCTCGCCCTCCCCACGAGGACGGGCGGCGACGAACATAGTTGGAACGCCGCGGAACGACAGACGTAGCGAATTGATAGAATTGGGCGGGAGTTGGGCGAAATTCAATGGTTTTATCGAAACAGTAGAGGCCAGAGCACCGGCCGCGCAGTACACGATAGTGAGTAGCAAGTAGCAGCGCTTCAGTGGAGTGTTTTCTTTAATTGGTTTGCGGACGTGCGCGGGCAAGGAGGGACCGCAGCGCCACACGCGCGCAGCGCTCGTGGAATGTATATCAGCGCAGCGTGAGGCCTCGCCTCTCGATCTGGTTTCTTACCTGTATCCTCCACGCTTGGTCGCGGTACGAACAGGTGTTAATGCAACGTAGATTTAAGACGTGTCCTAATGATCCCCGTGAGTGAGTGGGATTAAAAAAATGTCGTTGACTTTGATTTTGATCGATTGAATTATCGAATGCGAACCTACTCGTACAGTGTGTCTCCCTCGTCCATCCGCTCGCTCGCAAGTTCAGCGATTTAATGATATCACGTCCGTACACAAGCTCGTACTTCTGTAATTTAATTTGAAATGGAATGTATCTGCAGGTTTGTGACGATTAAAGCGAGGAGTGAGTGAGCGCCGCGCGCGCCGGCCAGTCGTTAAAACAGCCCACGGAGCGGAAACATATCGTGCGTGCGCATTGTCACACGTGCCGTGCCGTGCCGTGCCGTGCCGTGTCGTGCCGTGTCGTGAAGTATCGTGTACAGCACCACGGACTATAACGTCGACCAACAGTATTCACTAGGGCTGGGGACAAGTTAATATGAAACTATCATTATTTAGGTATCAAAGGTTTGTGCTATCTTATGAAACTATGTAATGCATATTACCATTTAAAAGCACATACGTACCTAATCACTTTTGTATTTATTTATGTCGCAAGGATTCTAAAACCCCATTTCTCATGTTCCATCCTAGAATACAGATTAGTATCGGTCAATTTCATTTTGTGCTAATGCATTTTTATTTTGACACTAAATAAAACGTCACGCGACAAAATCACGTTAACCGGCGGGACAGTGGAAACGCGCCTCTGAAGTGAGTGTTTGTGAATAATATTCAAAGAACTAGTGTATGGCTCTCCACACACTAACTGCTCTCAACCGCCTCCCCCGCTTCCCCTTCCCCCTGCCCCCTGCCCCCTGCCCCCGCCCCCGCCCCCGCCCCCGGCTGCTCCTCCGCACGCTTCGTGGCCACCACACCTATACGGTACTTCACTTTACAGGTTTACAAGTTTTAAATCTGTGAAGTGGTTTGGCTCGCGACAAGGAATCTCGCCACCGAGCGAGACTGTAAGGTTTGAACTCCACAGTGGTTCTTGTGCATCTCGCTCGCTACACGCGGGGTACTTCAGCTCATGAGACAACTTCAGCCCACACTGATGGGTCGCTGCAGCAGTTGGTGTCGGCACAATTTAAGATAGAGTAGGCTCGCAGTAGCTGTACTAAACTCTTTGCTTATTATCCACATCAAAGACATCATACCAATATTATAAAGAGGAAAGATTTTTTGTTTTTTTGTTTGTTTGTAACGAATAGGCTCCGAAGCTACTGGACCGATTTCAAAAATTATTTCACTAATAGAAAGCTTTATTATCGGGGACGAGTATTGGCTATAATATATTTTCAAAAAAATTAGGGATCCGTAAGAAAATTGCAATCTTGTAACCCAAGGTAGAAAATCCAAAATAGTTTTTGGCGTGCGCTGCGAAAACTATTGATTATAGAACAAAATAACGAGTACGAAGTGGCGGGCAATAGCTAGTGGTCAAAACAAGTAGAGCAAACTAAACCGCGGGTTTCCCGATGTTTTCCCTAGTCGTTTCGAACAAATACATATTTTAACATAATATTAAATTATAAATTCAAATAACCCCCGAGCAATACACCAAGTTTCAAATCAATCGGACTTATGAAAATTGGTAAGAGCCTTTTGTCAAGTAGGAAATGGGCTGATGATCTTGAACAGATTTTCATAAATTATAACTAAGAATCAACTCGATCACAGCAGCTTTCAAGTAGAAAAAAACCGCATTAAAATCGGTTCAAGCAGCAAGAACCACAGACAGACACACTCTACAAACCTGTAACAATCCTCTGTTCGTCAGAGGTTTATAAAATAACAATATTCAGCACATCACAATTGGTGCGCTAAACAATTGTTCAATTGTAAACATCGAAAACGCGTTCCATATTGTAAAATAATTTTCCAAAACCGTGTTTATGGCGAGCAGAAACGTGAAAGTAAATAAATACGTGAGCGTTTTCACAACCTCCTGAAGATAACGGGTTTACGAGTGGGGCGTGAGGCGTGAGGCGTGAGGCACCACGAATAATAATCTGACCTGCGAGGGCGCTGACCTCCAGGACACGCGCCCAGCCTCCTGCGATCATAACCTCACGGTCGCGCCGCAAATGCCTACGAATGGCTTCAATTAACCGAACGAATTCTGTCGAGCGTCCTCGATGTCGTGCGAGCAGGTCAGAGCGGTCGACTAGCTCCAGAGCAACCTCACATTGCTTCTAAACAAGGGCAAGACGATCAAACTACTCCACCAGTCCAATTCTGTTATTTTGAACGTGTGACGCTCCATGCTGCTCCGACTGGCGGCGGTCGCTAAGCCGACTGCGCAATAATAATGGCCGAGTGAAAATTACAATCATACTTAACCGCCGAATTCAAACCTACTCACTTCGATCAAGATACTAGGCCAATCGTTAGTTGTAACAGAATTAACGTCGCCCACTCCCACAAATGCTCGTGTCAGTAGTACTTTCGACCCAGTGCAGTGAAAGGATACAAAGTGCGCATCAAGACGTCACGAACGACAGTCAGATCCACTTCCATCGGCTGTTCGAAGCAACGCTACACAAAGTGTTCGTGTTGCCGCGCTAGGAGCTCTGCATACGCGCGGGAACCAGCGGCTACCTGTCACTAACAGGAGCCTGTTTGAAGCGCACTTTATACCTTTCACCACACTAGTTGGAAAGAACCGGTGACTCGACTGGTAGTCGTAGTCGTCATCTGAAACTGGTGAAACTGCCCACTGCCCCATTCCATTACCCTCCATTCACCGTCGCAGCACGAAAACCAAAAGCAGACAAACAAAATTCAGTTGTTTTCCTTGTCGGAAAATATACATTGCAACCTCGGTGGCGTGGCGAGCGAGCGCCCGACTGAGACGCGGAAGGTGCGGGTTCAATTCCTGCTCAAGGAGAACTTTTAGCAAGTTCTGCAATAATTTCTTCCGGGTCTGGCTGTTGTTCCACGTTACTGTAGTTTCCGATACTCACGACATTGGGAATCCCAGCATCCAACTATGAGGATAATATGATAGTGTTAGGAATAATACAAGTAAGTAAGTAAATAATAGTAAGCTTTCAGTTATTCTAAAATAAATAATTGCAGAGCAGGGGGTCGCCGGCGCGGCCTGCGCGCCCGCCCCCGGTGTGCGCGCCGCGTCGGGCGCCGCCGCCCTGAACTCTTCGCGGAGGCTTTAGTGGCTCCGGCAGACGCAGCGTGCAGCCTCCAGCTTCACACACAGACAAACAAATACTCTTCAAATGTATTCACTCAACATATTCACTTACTTCAATATTCGAAAACGTTCAATCCGTTTACCACGTTTGTTCAAAGTTCAATATTCTTTATTTCATAGGATTTTGAGAAAAACTTTAGAGAATTTACGCCAATCGTAATTCGACTAAGCATGGATGACACAAGCATGACCCCATTTGTTTCTTTAGAACCTGTGATACAAGTAGTAAGTAGTAGCAACGTTCTGCTCTGGCTTCACTACGCTGCGCTAGGTACTCGTATGTCTGAGTTTTTGCATTTAACGTTAAGCAAAATATATGGGAATGACATAAGTGCGGTGACATTACGAACGCTATCAGTTCATACATTTTATCAGTAGCGCTTCGAGACTCAAAATGACTTGGCACACATATCAGGCCGTGCCAGACCGCGTGGAGAACAGCTCGGAGAGAAGTGGTCGAAGAGGAGAGTGCAGGAGGAGCGTGCGCGGAGAGTGGCGGCGCGCGACGCGTGCACACAGACCATCATGAAACTTGCAATTTCTTTATTAAATTCCAACATTTTTGCTGTTCGTAGCGTGTGCTACGGCGGAGAGGGTGCTACGGCGTAGCGGCGTCTACGTTGATTTGATTTGATTAAAAACATCGTTAGCATAGCATTACAGCGAGCCGCACTTTAATGAATACTAAGCTTTAATGAAATTGTACAATATTATATGTTCAGTATTCTCGTCGAGTATATTTTTGTGGAATATTGTAATTGTACTCCGTGCTTCCTAATTAGGACGAGGTTTTATGAAATCTTTGTTTCCTCAAGCGAGATCAAAAAGCTTTGAATGTGAAATTCAGTTTTGATGAAAGTAAAAATAGGCTCATGGCCCGGAGGGGGGGGGAGGGGGAGGGGGGGGAGAGAGTTCAAATAACGAACATCTCGGAGATGTTTCGAAATATGGAATTTGTTGAGTCTGTGTACTAAGCCGTGTTATTAATGTGTTACATTTTGAAGTTAATAAACCTTGACTTAATTAAGCTTTACGTTATGTTGTTTCGTGCGATTTCGCCGAAGACGTCGAGTTGGCCGCGAACATCGCCTCCCTCAGCAATATCTAAATTAGCGAGTGTCGTGTTATCCGGCCGGAGCTGCCTCAAATGCCTCAAATGAGCTGCTGCATCAAACGATAAACCAGAAGTAGGAAGAGAGGCTGCTGGTCCGCACTGACTGTCCATTTCTTAGATTGTTGAATTTTGTGTTCCATCTTCACATGACATGTGGGTTTCCTCACGATGTTCTCGTTCACCGACTGAACCGCGGCTGCGCACACATTTAGATTCGAACTGCAGGTTGCGTCGAGGTGCGGGGTACAAGTGAAGTTTTAAAGAAACAGAAGTCGCACTGCCAGTTGCACTTCCTAATTTCAGATCGAAATGACCGGCCCCTCCGACGGTAATAGAAGAGAAGTCGATCTGTCCAGAGTTGTTTGTGGAGTTTTAGATGAGTACTAAAACGGTAGTCACCTCGATTCTACAGCTCCTCGAGTTACAGGGACCACTGAGCTGCAAACACGTATAAATTAAAACTTGTCAAAACTACATGAGACGAAATGCGTATTGCGTAGGTACGTCTGTACTGCTGTAGCGGTCTTCATAACAAAATGAATACTACTAATAACTATTAATGTAGTGATGTCTTCCGATCCTAAGGTCGTGGGTCGTGTACCAATAGATTTTTCTGTGCGAAAAATTTATGTGCACTATGACAAGGCCGACTAAGCTGAGAGGATGGAACAGATGCTGGGCGCCTACTCCGTCTTAATTCGTCCCGGGCTAGTGCCCGGCTAGACTCTAATTAGAGGGAGCTGAGGTTACAACAGTTTTCAAATTAAACTATTCGCTGTATTTCAAAAACTATACATTCTATTGTAAATGTAAAACCCATTTTGGAATGTAAAAACAAAGCCCTTTCATATGACACCTCACTCGATACATTTGTAAATCTTTTATTTCCTCCTGGGAACTCAATATCCCCATTTACAACCCCTTCACTTTGAATCAGGAGTGGCTGCAAGTTTTCTAATGATTACCTGTGCTCTGCCACGCCATTAGAGATACCGACGTGATAATATGTACCTACCTACGTACCTACGTAGGATGTTGAATGGACTAGAGGTAGTACATAGTTAGATGAGTGAGTGAGGAGCGCTAGTCAGGTGGTAGGTAATTGATTGTTCGTGGTGTTTGGCGCCTGGCGGCCCAGTGCGCTCAGGCGCCTCCCCGCGCCGACTGAGCAGTCTGTACACTGCGTCAAGTGCACTCTTCGAGACCTATCTATACTTCAAGCTTCAAATAGCTGAATATCAGCAGCTTTCTTAGTTACATTTTTAAAACCAAAAAATCTATTTTAAAGATTCATAAACAAGCTACACACCAAACTTTAAACGAATCCCAGTTAGTTGGCATGTGTGGAGAGATGTGTACACTACGCTCACTTGAATAAAAAACAAAAGTACAATCCGCCACACACAACGTCGGCAAGCAATGATCTCAAGAGCAAGTCTAGGAGGCTGATATTGTTAAGTTTTAAATAACTTTTAAGGATCTCGTGTCTGAAATAAAAATATCTAGGTATCTAGTCGTGTCACTAGATCTTTCGAACCAGTGCGGTAAACGGATCTAAAATGCGCCTCAAGGGCTCCATTCGTGCACTGTATAAAGATAAATTATTTTGATGTGTGACGTGCAAGCCGCATGGAACAGGGGCGCGGCTGGCGATCACCACCACCAACACCACCACCACCAGCTAGCCGAGGCTTCGAGAACCGAACGAGCGCACGCGCCGACACTTTTTCTCGGACGGTCGGAGCGAGCGGACATATTTAAAACTTGGAGTTATTGAAGTTATAAGCTGTAGAATAGTGTTAGGTATTTTGTATTTTTTTGATAAATTTGATTGATGGTCTGTAATATAATGATTATTACCAATGATGAGTTGAAGTTGTCTGTGCGATGGAAAGGGTCCACCAGGCGCAGTCTGTCGATCCGAGTAGCACACACGTCCCGAGAGTCCGCCCGGCACTCGACATGTCGCTAGTCGCGCGACACGCGACACGCGACACGCGACATGTCGATTGTCGATAAATGTCAACTCGATGCGCAGCGCTCGCTACTCTAATTGCTTGATTGATGGATGCTGTATGCGCACTTAAGATGTAGGGTTGAGAGCGATTCAGTCGATGTTCGGTGATTGAATGTAATAAATGTCCCTCAGTCAGGATCAAGCTTCTGCTCACGATGTTAGGAACTGATTGTGTTATTTATTATAAGCTGAATTGTTTCAATAGTAATCTTATAAAATGATTTATCTCCTCTCGTACAAAATTAAAGCGTCATAAACATAAACTAATAGGTAAGTGGGTAGTCGTAGATTTATAGAACAGAGCGGGACAGCTCGCCAGAAGTGTAACGTAGTGTACGTCCGCGCGCCTCAGGAAGCCGTAACTCAGCGAGCGACGCCGCCGGCGCGCGCTAGTCGCCCCCCGCGCACCCCGCCCCCCGCGCACTGCTCCTGCACGTTGCAAGGTTTATGCAACCGTGTGGATGGACGGTATCAACTCTACGAACCATGTAGGAACCTACATAATATAAATAATAAGTAAATAAATATTTGTGAACATTTCACACAGCGCCATCTAGCCCCAAACTAAGCAAAGCTTGTACTATGGAAACCAGATGGCTGATACAATACTTATACTTTATTTTTTGTAAAACATACTTATAATACATAATACTACAACATCCAGACCCGGAAGAAATATTAGCAGAACATACAAACATTTCTCCCGTAGCGGAGATGGAACCCGCGCCTCTTGCATCTCAGCCGAGCACTCGCCCGCCACGCCACAAAGGTAGTCGAATAAACATATGTCAAAGTCACCTAGGTGACTAGGTCCTGTACAAGCTACGCTGCTAATTCACAAAAAGGTTAGATCAAGTCTAATATTGTCCGTTGGCTTGTTTCACTAGATATACCTAACCATCTATCCGGTGCGTAATTGTCAAGCATCTCGATTACATTAGGACAAAAAAATATGTTTAAGAGTGTTCGCCCACTATCTAATTTTATAACCGGACCGTTCCCACCCCGGTACTTATAGCAAAATTGACAAGCAGCAAACTCTTTAAAAATCTTTGCTTTGATTTTTTAGTATTTTGTGGAGTGGGACAGTGGGCAGAGACCTTAAATGAAGGGCCTGTAGCACTCACCGCGCCGCGACCACCTTCTTCTATTTTATTTCTTCTATTCTTCTTCTATTTTATTCTTGTATTCGCGAAGGATTCGGATACCTGATAGAGTCTCAAACATTAGATTACGGTAAAAAATCAGCAGTGCACGAAAGGAGCCCTTGATGTGCACTTAAAATCCTTTCACCACAATGGTTCGAAGGAACTAGTGACATGACTAGTAGCAGTAGCAGCGGCTACCTGCAACACGCTGGGCTGCGCTGATCCCCCTTACGTAGTATTTTTTAGTTTCCCGCGACCGCTGACTGGCAAATGGCCGACGGATAGCGCGTGAATATATTTGCATTCCTACAACATTAAATAGGTAGCTATTCGTGGTGTAGGATCTAGTGTTACACGGGGGGGGGACGAGCTCCCGATAAACTATTGTGTTTTATTTAACCTATAGCTTGTCTACCAGCGCCAACGTCTCAGCTATTCTGAAATCGAATGGTCTGCTTCGTGATGACGGTAAAAGACCCTCTTGGGAGAGGGAAATTGGTGTGGGACGTCACATGCGTGTCTACGCTCGTGGCGTAGCGCGTTGCGCGTCTCATCTGCCATCTGCCGGGGCTTCAGTCGGGGCCGGCGCGGAGTCAGACTCGGCCGGGGATCTCAAAAGGCGTAACTGAGAACCAGCGGCATGTTCTCATAGAACGTCTTAGACACGTCAATGTGGTGGCGGCCGTTCTCGTACCCATCAGTCGGTAGCCATACCCCTGGACGGCCGTTGCGTGGCGCGCCGCCCGGCCCCGACCCGCCGCCGGTGTGCCGGGACCGGCAAGTACCGCACATTACAACTGGGGACTCAATCGGTCTACATCTGTTGTTACCAACGATTGTATGTCACTGTCCGAATCACAATTAATTAGACTAAGTATTTAATTGATGGACAAAAGGATATTCTGGGAAGCATATTCATCCTTTTGCGGAACTGGTTATAAGACTATAGAACCAACTAGAAAACGTACGACCTGAAACTATTCACGGAACAAAACAGAAACTAAAACAGTCTTTTATGCTTTACCTATGTATGCAGATTTATGGAGCTCTAGAATAATGCGAAGACCTCTTTTAAAAAGATGTTACGGACTCTTAAGTGAGATGTACGCTAATCCGTAGGGATGGTGACTCGAGCAGCACTCCAACTCTCCCGAGCAGGCGCCGTCCAGCCGCCGCGCCTGTTCGAGAGCTCAATTCAAAGCTTTCATGTTATTTGTCTATTTTTAAAACAATTCCGCGAACGAGAATCGAAGCACAATGTCTTACTCGTACATAAATGAAGAGAGCTGTTCCGCCGGGAGCGAGGCCGGGAGCGAGGCCGGGGCGCCGGGCGCTGCCCGCGCTCTGCACTCGACAAGCAACCACCGCAGTAGTACTACTTACTACCGATATTTAAAAACAGCTCCGTCACAAGAGTCGCACTTACTCACTTTACCGATATTAAAATGAAGATTTGAAAAATTATGAGCCACAATTGGATATGAATATGAAACGTCATTACAGCTGATCATTAAAGTAGGTACCTCGCCTACCTATTAATCAAACTCAGTACCTAGGTGCTAATATTTATACCAGACAGTCTAAGCACAAAAGCCTAAGGATGAGGAACAACAGTAGAAAAGCATTTTGTTTGTAAGCGCTTTCAGGATGGCGCCCCCCCCCCCCCACGCCCCGCCCCGCCCCGCCGTCGTGTCCTGTGATTATTTTGTAAGGAGGCTCTTACTTAACGAGTTGTTTTTATGAAAATGCATCGATGTTCGCATTAATTTCCTTCACAATTTGCCTTTTGTGCTCACTGGAGGCACCTAGAGTCCAGGGTCTTTTGTGCTCGCTAGAGAACAGCTCCCTCGGAATTTATATGATGGTTGTTTTCTTAGAGAAGTAACGCAGCGCACATGAGTCTCGGAAGCTAATTAACTTTTAAGGTTCCGAACTAAAATAGTGTAACGGAACCCTTTGTACGATTTCGTTCGTTCGTCTGCCATAACTTTTTTCAGCAACTTCTATGTATCGACTTTGAGATAGTTTTAAAACTTGGTGACTCTTTAAAAAGCCCTTAGCAGTATTAAGGGGTTTTAACTAATTTTCATGTGAACAGAAATTTCAAAATCGGGGCGTCAAAATTTCCAACGTCAACGTCAAAATTTGTCCTTGAGTGTTGAGTGGGGACAGTTGAAAGGGATTTGCACATTCTAATCAATATGTAACTATGATCCACTTCTATGATTCGCTATTTCAACATTATGATATCCAACCTGCCCTCAAAAAATGAACAGCGCCTGAACTTAGTAAAGCGAAGAATCGGAACCCTCGGTGTGCGAGTCGAATGATGCTTGGCCATTTTTAAATTATAAAACTAGAAAGATACTTCTGGTAGCACGTTTAACCAAGTAATACGCCTCGCTTAGCCCCTACAGAAACGTCTAAGAGTTATGTTAAAGTGTTTGTTAGTTCCTTAGATTTTTAAAGCGAATAGCTCGTGGTATGAATATCGTATTCAGGTTTAGAATTATAATCATTTCATTTGCTTTTCTTGTTAAATTCTGTTTGATTTACAGCTTATAAATACAAAGAAACCATTATATTTATTTAGTTGAACCAACAAACCATTACAAGCAAAATGACAAAATTAAATTAAAATTAAGTGCCACCTCAAAGTTATAGACGCAAACCACAGTCAATTAGGTGAATACAAGAATAAAATTAATTAGTACCTAGTAGATAAAAAGAAATTGATTTACTAGATATTTACATAAATTTGATGAATGTATCTAATTAGATTATTTGAAACTTACACATTGCCATGCAAGAATAGTCATGCAATCAGAGTCCTTAGCCCAGTCAATACACTTCTGAACAGTGTTGTTAAACACTTCGGCAGAATTATATGGACCTGACGCATCATCTACCTACTAAAGCACGTGGTGGGTGACATTGCGATCGTTTATATCAGTCCCAAACATTTTATTACAGGTTCATAGCAACTGTGTAATGTTGAACTATAAGCGTAGTAAGTAACTGGCCTTAGCTTAGATTATACCTACTAGCGGTAGAAGGTCTTTCCAGTGGTCCCCGAGGAGGGCGCGCGGTCCGCGGCGTCGAGTTACAGACGCGGACAGGGCTGACGCCTCCCGAGGGCAGCGCCGCTGCCGGACACGACACCTGACAAACTTCCGACGGACTCGTTCTGGTGACAACTAGCGGACCAGAAACCAGTCTACCAAAACCCCAGTAAATAGTACAGCAAAATGTCTACCATTTGAGTTTTTTTGATGCCATGAATCTCAATGGACAGGACACACAAGCGCATGGAAGTACCACCTTGTACACACACACCCTATGCCTAAGAACAACGGGTTGGTAAGTTCCTACTTGAACAGGAGTGCATTTCCAAACTAAAGCATTTTTTTAAAGCGAAGTTTTTCTATTAGTTATTAAAACCTGATCAGGAAGGAGGTATCGGCGAGGGTCAGCGAGCGGCGGAGGCAGCCCTGCGCCGGGCCCGGGTCCGGCGGGACGGGGAGCGCCTGTTATAATTATTGTGAGTGTCGGCAGCGAATTAATTCTGAGTCCGGTCGGCAGCGCCGCTCCAGCGGAAACACACAAGTACTCCTACACGAGGGTACAAACGTTTTTCCTACAAAACTAAACTAGGCACGATTGAAAATTCCGCCTACACCTACAGTATTCCACTTCCTTATTTTTCTCAGGTATTAGGCTAAATTGCCTACATAGCCACGTATAGGAGATATTCAAACCTTCTGTGCCTACAGTGCGCCGAGTGGTGCGGGTGCGGGTGCGGGTGCGGGTGCGGGCGCGGGGGCGGGGGCGGGCGCGGGTGCGGGTGCGGGCGCGGGGGCGGGGGCGGGCGCGGGTGCGGGTGCGGGCGCGGGGGCGGTGGAGGACGCGGGTGCGCACTGCTGCCGGACGCGGGACGCTGTGTTGTCAGTAAAGGTATCGTGCTCGTGAGACGTCGACTAGCTGCGACTAGGTAATACTTTAGGAGTAGTGTGCACGGCGTAGGTAGGTAGGTGGCGCAGATTAAATTGCTGTGCATGTACATTGCCTTCAAAGTATACCTCACTCACACAGCGCACCCAGTCTAGTACTTACCGAACTACTCGCTCCAGTAGACTATACAAGTGACTTTGATTATAATAATCAAAGACAGGTGAGGCGCAATTTGAAGCATTAGATAATTTTAAATAAGACAAGTAATTGATTCTTGCTGCTAAACTGTTTTCGATCGTGTGAACGAAGATCTCTTCGACAGCTTGCGACAGCTGGTGATTTTGTATGTTCGAATCTTTGGTTTGAATGTATGTAATGTTATTTTGTTTGTTTATTAGAACATATCTTGCGAATCGTTGATCCAGTCTGTATTACATTCATGGTTTTCATTTGGTACGTTGATACTTGAGATTAGCCTATGCTCAAGACTAACGATTCAATGATCTACGGCGTAGACCCTCTACGGTGGCGTAGAACCAGAGCCCTGCGTATATTTAGCTGTTTTTACCCGACTATTGCGAAGCATAAAGGAGGATTATGGTTTTGACCGGTATATGTATGTATATTCATCTGTTCCCTCATAACTTCCAATTTCAGATGAGAATATTTTCTTGTTTTATACCTTGTAAAGCGTGATTTTGCAGTAGACGGGTTTTAGTTTGTAAACTTACTTTTTATTGTCGTTCAGAGTAGACTTGTACTACTCGCAGGAGTAGGTACCTACGTTATTGAACGGTTGTTGTGGAAGGTACAGCGTCCACGAACAGCGCGGCGGCGGCGACGGCGGCGCCGCTTATCGGCTGTTTATAGCTCTCGATATAATCCCCGGATTAGCTAGCTAGCTGCGCGCGGCTTCGCTCGATCGGCCCCAGCTTTTTGTTGTCTCCACCGACCTGTAGTTCGTGAGCATTAGGTCCCTACGCCTGCGGTCATGGCCTTGTTCCAACTTTTAAGTAGGATTGCCGAGTTGTACTTTATCCAAGTTACGTCCGGACGCTGCCTACCCACTCGTTATAGTAGAGAGCACTATTTAACTGAAAGTCGAGACATCCTCTCCCTGAGGGAACGATCACATTGGAAACCCTGAGGAAATGCTTAGAAACCTCGGCAAAGTGAAATAGGAGAGAAATTTCAAATCCACTTACGTTTCAACAATTTCACACAATATGCACAAACAACTCTCATTCAACAAGCAAACAACCGCTCGAACCTCTAGCTCTGTATCGCCTCACACACGCGCAGCGAGCCCGCACGCGTCGCGTCGATTGAGTAATATTTACATATCGGCGGCAGTCGCGGCGCGAGCGAGTGCGACAAACAGACAAACGGACGCTTTACAAACAAACAAACAAGGATTCTAATTAATCCCCGCGTATGGAATGGCAAGTGGAGTCGCGCAGATAGTGGCGCTCGTCTGCCTCACGGGGAGCGCTCGCGGGGACCGCTCGCCCGCCCACGGTGAGCTACCTGCTACCTGCTACCTGCTGTTCTAGCGTCAGCATACTTACCTGTTCCTGCCGCTAGACTAAGCCTATGTGCGTGCGAACCTACGGACTCCGGAATTAATTACTTACTAAGTACTGAATAGAAATACTTGAAACTAGAAACAGGTACCTACTACAAAAGGTTTGCCAAACTTATCCAATGTTTTGTATTCGCCACTTTATTTCAAACGCGTAACTTGACTAAGTCCCGGAATACAGCTCTCTGTGTAGGCAGGTAACGTCATTTGCGGGCGAGGGCGCAGTCCCGAGGGCCTGCGAGTCGCCCCGCCGCCACTGCAGGCCTCCGGGCCGGGCGCCCGGAGGCGCAGCTCTCGAGGGGGGTATTGCCTCGTCGTTGCACAGATTAATGGTGACCCAAGTCTACAAATGGACACTTAACGATAAGTGCGGATTAATCTTGTCTATCGATCCCATCCACAACGATGTTTCTATACTACCTCCTATCCCTTTATTCAACTTTGCTAGGACTAGTTAATATAATCGTTGTATACCTCTTAAAGAAATACGAATAAATAAACAACAACCCGTCAAGACTAGGTACCTCCCTACCTACGTCTACAGGAGTATAGGTGTGGGTGTAGCGCTCGTAGGTAATAGCTGTTAGATATTACGGTACGTAGCTCCATTATACTAATACAAAACGTCTTGGACGTCTAAACTCCTAGTTAATAGGTAAACAATTAGTTAGAAGATAAATCAAGAAGGTATCTCGGGAGGTATTTTAATGTTCCAGTTTAAATTACGGTTGCAGTGGACCTATGTAATTTGTCTCCGCTATCGGAGCCATGAGTCTGCGCTGAATCTCCATATTTTACAACTTAACCGAATCCCTGCGACGGAACTAGCTCAATACCAACTCGATGTACTTTACAATTTTACATGTTCCGTAAAACTCTCCTAATTACCTTCGTGAGAAATCTTACTTCCAGTTAGTACCAAACAAGTAGCGAGGCTGTCCGCAAGTACAGTACCGTATTGTAAGTATTGAAAGAACATGTTTGCAGAACAAGGATAGCTCTGAAACTCTTGTTGGAAGTCGGACGGAATCACCTGCGTTTTTCCACAACCAATAAAACCGCACGATTTGAATAAGTAAATCAAATATTAGTGTTGCGGAGGCACGTTTCGCGTGTTATTTTCTCATCAAACGTTTTATTTCTCTGAGGGCTTTAAATATTTCGGATTTCGCTAGGGGCTGGGGCTTTTCATAGAAACCTGTCGTTACGGACGTCAGGAAGCTAAATAAATACAAGCGTTATCGGTTACAGTTCTGCAGATACCTAGCTATTTTACGGACATTTCTTATTTTTTTTCACTCTTAGGGATAAAAATATGTACTTAATAACCTTTTTTAAATATTTTAATTACAGAATCAGAATTCGGCAATGATCATCCAACGATTTTGGTGGAGAACATCCGCAGGCAGCTGATGAACGAGAACTACGACTACTTGCCGACGGAGAGCGAGGAAGCCTTCCCCATCAAGCACGAGCTCGGCAACGAGCGCGCCGCCGACCCCCCGCCCCCGGCCGCACCCGCCCGCGTCCCCCTCGACTCGGACATCAACGACCAGTTCCTGCAACCAAAGAACCACGAACTCGAAACAGAACACATCGATGACTTCGAAAACAACAGCCACGCGATATCCAAGAAAGATTTGCTGTACTACGTTAACGATGACACTCTGAAACAAGAAGCTACTAAGACCGAGGATGAAGTCAACGACGATCCGACTGTTGTAGAACCGACAAGTCCTAAAGTCAAGTACAAAGTGCTCAAGGTGAGCTAGTCCAGCGGTCCATGCAAGTAACACAATAGGTGCAAGTAACAAGTAGGTAAGGCAGCTATAAATATGTTTCAGGTGAAACAGGCGAATGCCAACAGACGCAGTCAGTCGTTCAGACGGTTCATTCAGGAGGAAGGAGAGGAGGGCGTGGCCATCATCAACCTGGACGACGAACCATTCCCCGAGTTCCGGCTGCCGCGCGCTCGCCGCCAGTACATGATGGACGGCGACGACCTCGACTCGGAGATCGAGATCGCGCCGCCCTCCGAGCCGGACGCAGACGCACCCGGGGCAGTCTTCGACCAGATCCATCGCGTGGATCGGTAGGCATGCGTCTTACGAGTACCTATATGTAAATATATTTTATTCACAAAACAATACGGATCAAATTATTTCGAACTGAGTCGTAAAATATAGGAAAGTGAATTGGGTATGTTAGTGTAACTAAATAAAATATTTTTATAATCAAAGTGGTAAAAGAAAATGTTGATAACTTTGTTGGTTTTGCTATTCGGTTTGCAACAGAGATCGTACTGTATTACGAGTAACACAACACATGCAAGTAAGTAATATTTTCAAGTTTATTTACCTACTTGTTAGTAGCTTTAGAGTCTCCAGCGGCTCAAAACATTGCATTTTTTAATTTTCTCAACAGGCGGCAAGGATATCGAGTTTGCGAATTCACTAAAGCAAGACTTGAGAAGAAACAATGACGATTACATCGACAAACTCAAAATCAAAGTTGCACAAAACAAACGGAGCGGAGCTGACAACGTGCCTAAAACAAACGTAAAAGATCAACTTGCTGATTATAAGTTGAAACCGAATCTCATGCTTCTGGGAAAGAACGCAAACAGACGAAATGTTGACTTCAGCGACGAAGTCGACTACAACAAGGACTCCAACACGGCGCCCGACACGCCTGCCGGCCCCGACCCGGCGCCGGCGCCGGCGGAGACCAGTCTCAACCTCAAGAGGTTCCAGAAAGTTACCATGCCCTCTGCAGCCGACACAGACGAACCTCAACAACCTTTAATCTCGCCTGGCTACCTCAAGTATATAAAGAAAGGCAAAATCGACAAATTCAAGCAGTTTATGGATAAAAACAAGGACTTGATCCAGGATTTTATCGTAAATAAGAGGAAGGAAGAAGGGCCGACGACGGCACCCATGCCGACGCTGGAAGCCAGCTTCGACTCCGGGGAGCAGGTGGCGCGCGCCAAGTACAGCGAGGAGCGCCGGCAGCGCAGCGCCCCGCAGCCCTACCAGCTCGACATGGCGCCCGCCAAGGGAGGCCGCATCCATTCCATGAGGCTCAGAGTAAGCTCTACTCTATGCATACTTATTTCAATTCGCGTACTGGTTCTAAAGTACCAAGTGTAAGACTGCGACCGGTAGACTGAGCCAAATAGCAAACGAGCACCATTAGATTGAGCTCACTAACAACGGTCACCGCACGAGTGGCATCATAATATTTATTGAATAAGCTCATCGCTCCAATATTGTCTAAAATAATAATTATGAATATTGTGGTGTAGGATGCCGTGCTGGTCGGACATGGTCGGATTATCCGGTGTGCTGCATGCTTCGCTGTGTAGGCGGAGCGTAATCCGCTGAAACCGTAATCCTCTTGTTTGTTATTTTGTTCGCGTTCATTTGCATCGTGCATATCTATTTCATTCGGACATCAGACTCTTAATACATTCTCGTGACTAAATTGGCTTGCTCTAAAGATATTTATTAACAAGAGGCCCGGCCAGTAAAATACTACTTAGAAAAAAAACAAATGTAATATGTATAGTAGGTACCTAAGCGACAAGTAGGTTACCTGCTTCATTCGATTTCAAGTCTTTGTAAAACTTAAAAACACCAAATTTTCATGAACTTTCATCGCTGATACTGGGTACCTCGACGTAATAGTTCATCGTCGTTTTTTTGTTTGAGAATGAATAATAATAACGGACAGGATAGTTTAAAGAGGCGCTCATAAGGCCGCGTGCACACGCAGGGTCGCCTGTGCCAGCGACACGTGCTCATCCCGGAGGGCCCCAAGTACGACAGCAAGGGGCTCGTGTACCTGGCGGAGTTCAAGCGGCGCGGCGCCGACTACCCGCAGACCAAGGCGCCGCGCCTGCTGCTGCCGCGCTGCTGCAACTGCTGCGAGAAGTCCGTGCTCGGCTGCGAGTGACACCCCCCCCCCCCCACACACACACACACACTCCACGAGGCTAGGCCCTCCCGTCCCCTACTTCAGCCTGGATGATACCTAATAATGCTAACGTAGGATTATAATATTGCACCAAGATAGTCGTTTTCATAATATCTCATGTTTGGTGAAATAATTGTAGTTTTTATTGAAATACTAGGTAGGTAGGTACATCTTTTAAGAGGCGCGTGTTCGATTCTCGCTACGAGATAAATGTTGTATGTTCTACAAATATTTATTCCGGGTCTGGGTGTTGTAGGTAGGTATATATTTATGTAGGTATTTACAAAAAATATATATAAGTACCTAAGTATTCTATCAGCCATCTGGTACCCATTGTACAATTGCTTTACTTAGTTTGAGGCTAGATGACGTGAATTGTCTAACTGCTGTGTAAACATATATTTTATTTTACTATCAGAGCCTGTTCGCCAAGTCACTTAGCGTCCAGGCGAGAGGCGAAAGGTTTGGTCAATCAAACGAAGGGTTGCGTTTCCAATAATTTTATATGACGAGTATGGAATTTCTGAAATAATATTTTCAATATTAACTAGGTATTTTTTTACTACATTAATTCACTATTTTATTAGTTTGTACGTAACTAAATATTTGTACTTACTTATCCAAATTGGCATACGTTCTCAACCTGTTGGGAATCAAACAGTATAAATCATAAAACAACACAGAAAACGTGAAAAATCTCTTGTTTTTTTTTCAGTAAAAAAGACGCTTTCAGAATCACATCAGACTGACACTTTAAGTAAAGAAAGAAGTAGGAACAGACCTCTCATCAGGGTTCTGCGAGTTGACGACCATCCAGTCCCGGCGGTGTCCGGCCGGCTTCAACAGATCTAGCAATATATCGTTCAGCAGCGAGCTCCCGACGACCTCCCCGCCATCCTCGTCGTCATCATTCGTCGCCTTCGCGACGTGATGTCCAAACGGGCAACACTCGCATTCCACGGAGCCGTCCGCGGTGTGGTGGTGATGCGACGCCCTCGGCCGGTGCGGGGTCCGCTCGTCGACGTGCGGAAAGTGCTCGAGGCCCTCGTCGTCCAGCAGCTCGGTGCAGAGGCTGAGCACGAGCTGCAGCGCGGCGGGCGCGGGCTGCGCGCGCCCCGCCAGGTACTTCAGGCACGTCTCGAGGAGCCGCTGCGCGCCGGCCGCGGCTGCCTCCCCCTGCAGCGCGGGCGCGGGCGCGGGCGCGGGCGCGGCCGGCTCTCGGTACAGCGACTCTTGTCGGCCGAGATCTTTCTTGGTGACTCTCCCGTGATTGGAATCCTTCCTGTGTTCGAGCTGGAAGGCGTCCGCGGGGATGTCGCTGAAGGGTCCGTCGGAGTAGGGCGCGGCGGGAGGGGGCTGCGGAGGCTTGCGGACGTTTCCAGTCGGTTGTAAGGAAGGTTCCTCAGCGGTCGGGACCCCGCTCGCGATCTGATTCAGCAGTTGCAAGTTGTTCAACGCTTCTTGCTGTCGTGTGGTTGTAAATAGAGTTTTACACTTATTATTAAATGGATATTTTAGAATAAAGATGATAAGATACACATTGAGAACTCACCAACCCTGCGAGTCGAGGCGTCCCCCGAGCCTCATGACACTGAAACGCGGTGAGAAATGAGTACCTATAGTCCCTCGACGGAATAGGAAGACGAAACGTGCACTCACCAAAGCGAACGAGATGACCAATATCAAATTCATAGTTTTCAGTGGAATGATGTCAAGCGCGCGATGCGTCGTCTTATATTTATAGCGGACAGGCGCAGGCGTGGAGAATCGTCCAATCAGGGCCGACACGCCGACTTACCGGCAAATTAAACACTTTGTCTTTTCACATAAACTTTATTATCCATTTTATAATTAGTAAACTTAAATATAATTCAAATATAACCGCAATCAAACTCACAGACACACACACTGGCACACACACATGCATATTGTCTGCTTGCACACTGGTTGCGTCTTGCGTCGCGTATAATAGAGGTATAATTTACAGAATGTTTAATAACAACGGATTACATAGAGTACTAAACTTTTTTGACCTAGTTTACCCGTTGCCGCTAGTTAGGTAGTTCCCATAGCCACCGACGCTGTGGGAACTATCGGTAGCTCATAGAAACATCAACATAATGGCAGGTAAGATAAAGTTGACTGGAAAGCAATGTTTCCGATGTTCGTAAAGACAACAAGTACAAATAAAAGCACTTCTTCTAAAAGCTCGGTCGAGCTATATACATGTTCGTGAAGTACGAGTGGTACCGCACAGCTCGCGTCAAACTTAAACGCGTCTCGACTCGACTCGTCTCACTTCACAGACGTTCAATTTCACTTTTATCTACCGCTAAATACCAAGTGTTGCATCGCTGTCAACTCTAATTTACATGAAATATTTACAATGTTAGGTATGTTGTGTTGTATGTATGGTTACGTTACAAAAGCAACCGCATACATTTTAATTCATCCATTTTCTATCGATGCTTCTAACGCCTCAAGCAATGTTTTCGTTATCATATCACAAATTATTTCTTGCCAACAGTTTTAGGTCAATGACCTTTGGAGGTATGACGGTGAAAGAATCAGCTTCAATCAACGAATCAGTTGTTAATTCAATGCGATTCGTGAAAGCTCTTCGAATGCACATGACTCATGTGTTTACAAACTATGAAATTCGTCATAACAGTAAAGTATAAAGTAATTAATAAACGAACATCAACAGTCCAACTGTTACATGTAGGAGTGAGTTACTGCAGATTGAACCGAGCCTGAAATGAAAGATAACAATCATTATCATCAAGGACATTCCTTCTCGCATCTCGCCGGCGCCGGCGTCTTTGCATCGACTCTTTCCAGCTAGAGCTCATTATGTTTTAGCGAAGTATTGGTAGTATTATTGCAATAAAACCAAACACTTCCGGTATCGTCACTAACTGCAGTATTTTTCATCTATCTAAACAAAACAGAGTTCAATTGCGTTTTCGAAAAATCTCATTGTAAATATAGACTAGCTCCTTGTTTTATAAAAACTGCAAGTAGACATAGTTACAAGATTATTAACCATTATATTATAGGTATGCTCGTAAGTTATCGTGGGACAACCCAGAGGTTCCGTCGAGAACAAATGCTCTGGGGGTTTTCGACAGATGACAACGTTGCCATTTTAAAGAACGGAACATCCGTAAGCTGAATATTGGAACCGGCCATCCATGAGCACTCAACTAAACTAGGTTTATTTTAAGGAATTAAACAGTAGCCGCTACTCGGGAAAGCCAGCGTCGAGTCAATACATCGCGCTGCAATGCGCTGTCTTAGTTTAGTCACGTGGTAACATTGCAGCGCCGCGCATCCCGGCGGCGCGCCGCGGATTTGTCAAATGTCAAGCGGAAATTCTACGCCTACGTCCACGTCTGCATCTGCGTCCGCAGCGAGCTTCGATTCAACTTGACGAGCGACGAGACGCGGCGGTCGTCACGATGTGCAGGCGGGGCGGGCGGGGCGGGGGGCGGGGGAGGCGGGGGAGGCGGTCATCACTTGTGGAGGCCGGCGCGCTTGGCCTCCAGCTCGTAGATGAGCAGCCGCCACATCTTCACCACGAACACCTCCGCCTCGTCGTCCAGCACCTGCAACGAACACACCACGTTACACCAACCATTCTATTAAAGTGACTAATAGTTTAGTTAGACATGCTGTAGGTACATCAGCTAGAAGTATATAAGAATATAAGAATTTAAATTAAAACGTTGACATACTAATAGCAAAGTAGCTAACCCCGTTACTTCAGCTTCAGCTCAAACAAGCGAGTAGGAATCGAACACGTTCATTTGTTTGTCACTCGTTTGCTTCAAATTAAGCAAATATTATTGTATTGTATTTTGAGATGGAACTTGTGTTCAGAAGTAAAGAGCATTCAACAGATTTGAAAGTATGAAAGTGTATGTACCATCTGCACGTCGTCCAGGATGCCCTGCGGCTGGCTGCCGGCGAGCACCTTGCTGCAGATGAAGTCGACGAGCGTCACCTCGGGCTCACCGATGTACTCGATTATCTTCTTGTTGATCCACGGACGGATCTTCTTCTCCATCAGTACGTTGTCGATCTGAAATGGTGCAACCGACATGTTACACTAAGTAATAACACCCATACCATTTGATATGGGTACAACACGAAATATAATCGACATTTAGAGCAAAGATCGATGCCCAGATAGCAAAATCGATCTGAGTAACGTAATAGTGTAGTGAATAAAAGATAACCAGGGTAGGTACTCTTGACCTGGCCCCTTTCCAAAGCATCGCCGATTTGGTCCAGGTCCGTGCACGGAAGTAGCCTGTATGTTATGCGAGCACACCGGCTGCGACTCCTCGGCTCGGGTCGGCTAACACCTCGGAGCAGGGTTTATTATCGGCTATGCTCCCTGACAAGTGGTTTAATTTCGGAGCTACCTTGTCCTAGGTGGTTGTAGACTAATGCTGACGCGCCCATCTCTCCGGAGAGAGTGTGTGTGTGTGTGTGCGTGTGTGTGTGTGTGTGTGTGTACCTGTGAGGTGTCGAGCTTGTACTGGAAGAGCTGGTCCTTGGACGTGGGTATCTTATCAATAAGACTCTTGATGTGTTTCCGCTTCTCGTCGTTGCTCTTGCCGTCGCGCTCCTTCTCCTCCTTGTCGCCGTCCTTCTCCTTCTTGCCCTTCTCTTTCTCTTTTTCCTTGTCCTTCTTACTCTTTTCTGGAAAGTAAGTTATTGTTTTTGCTGACTAACTCACAGACATAAAGATGTGTAAGTTGCAATACAAGAATGTATTGAGAGAGATTTAAAACATTTACTCAACGCGTCAATAGCAGTTGGATAACACAATTTTAAAGAGAGCATGTATCTGATTAACTCTGAACGTAACTCGCCCGCCTGTATACAACGTGTAACATAATGTCCCTATAAGCCCGAAACGGGGGTGTTCTATACGTCATTGCGAACAACGTTTGTTCAACGACTTTTAAAATTTCAAAGGTTTTCATTCATGAAATGTCTCTTAAACTTTGCTCCAATACGTAACTTGACACAACATGAGGCATCCCTATTTACAGCTGTTTTTTGACCTTTAAGTGTGAACTCTAGATGAAACAGGTAACAGAACAGACACCATTAGTAAAATGCCTACCTACTTACCTAATAACGAGGTGGCTTAATGAGTAATTTCTATTTTTTTTTGAAGGCCTAGTGGTACCTTGGTATTTATTGGTAATTAAAATGTAAGGTCACATCACGACTAAAATCCCTAGGCACCGTAAACATCCTTTCAGATCTCTTTGTTAAGTACCTAGTATAGGAGATAGGTACCTTACCTACTCAATTTTGTACCTACCTACTCGGGCCTTAAAGGTATCCTCAGTGGGTGCCAAGGAGTATGAGAGGATGTCTACCGTGCCTGAGGATAAAGCCGTGATACCTACTCAATTTTGTACCTACCTACTCGGGCCTTAAAAGCATCTTGAGTAGGTAACAAGAAGTATGAGAAGAGGTCTACCGTGCCTGAGGATAAAGCCGTGACCCTATTCCACTTTAGTTTTTCCAACGATGTATTATTCCAATATTCATTGGAGCATTTTTCAATGCAATTTTGTACCTACCTACTTGGGCACTAAAGTCAAAGGTTGTGACTTATCTGTCTTACTAATCTTCATTTTCATCGTGAACAGCCTATTTGTCATTGGTTGCATTGAAACAACAACAACAATAAGTGGGATGGCACCTCGCCCTAATTGGCTGTCGGTGCCTTTGCTAAATTCAAAATCCGCAACCGTCAACCTACACCGCACCGCAAGCGTTTGTTTAATAAAATCAAATTGGTTCCGTAGGTTTATTTGTTTTTTACTTTTCTTGATTGAACTACGTAATTGTTGGTAGGTTATTATGTAAGTAGGTAGGTACCTAGTAGCAAATGGGGATGGAGCACATGGTAGCATATTGGTATGAACCCCGCCTTCCCATCCTTAAGTCGTGAGTTCGAATCTATGGATTTTTCGATTCGAAATTTATGTGTGCAATATCAATGCTCTCAAACGGTGAAGGAAAACCTCGTGAGGAAACCAGGCATGTCATAGACGTGTGTCAAAGTGTACGAAAGGAACCTTCAAGGTGCACTCTAATCCTTCCACCACACTGGTTCAAAAGAGCTAGCGACACGGACACGACGACAGTAGTAGTAGTAGTAGTAGTAGTAGATGTATGGTGAAGTTTTTTTTCCTTTTTTTTCCCAATCGGTATTTAGTGGGTTACCCCAGACAAGGAACCCTAAAAATTCGGCTTTCGGCAATAGGTACCTACTTTTGGTCGCAAAACAGATCGGTTTTTATCAGTCGCAATTAGCATTCGTTCCTTGCAACAACTGCAACAAGCAATCTCTATGTTCGCGTAACTAATTAACGATACGATGTCGGCTTTGTACTCAAACGGTGAGTATTATGATATGGTGTTGTGTGTGTGTGTTGGAGCAGCACCAAATAATTAATAACTTAGTAGCGGCGCGTCAGCTCTACAGAGAGCGTTATCCAGGGCGGCCATTGCCATCTTACGGGCTATTTTCTGGGATTGGTGAACCGTCTTCTCTCGACGGGATCTTTCCACCGGCGCACCAGTGAGGGAAGACCGGGAATTCGGTGGTGTGTTGTACCTACTTCCCTTTGATGGATACCGAGTGCCTACTGTGTGTGTCAACAGTGATAAAATTCAGTGATAGGTAGGTATGATGATAGGTACCTAACCTATCACCCTACCTAGTAGGTACCCCATTAGTACCTAGCTTACTAATAAAAAATGACAAAAATAATTTTGTGATTGTGAATGTGAATGTGTAGGTACCAGTAATACCAACCTAGGTACCTACATACCTACCTAATACCTACCATGTCAATTAGCCGTGTTCCGAGCCAACCAAGAAGAAGGGAGAAAAGGTACCTATAACTTAACTTTTCCTATACCTAGGTCCTTAGGTAACTACCTAGGTAGATGTAGGTAGGTAGTTGTTTTTTTATGTGTGAAAGATATCGTGATTTTAATCTTCGACTTTAATTTCTACATAGAATTAAAAAAATTGCAAATTCTTACGAAAACTTTGGTGATTACACCTAGGTACTTTTTGAAACTTGCCGCGCGTTCAATTGTCTGCGTATGTGTGGGTCCGACGCGATAGGAGGGTGCGCGTGTGTTTGTTACCTACGCAAATGGTAAACAAACACATAGGGTTGTCACAAATTTCTCATGAAATAATTTGTTTTTAATTGTATTGGAATTTCAAATATGATGTATTGAACTTTTGCACACGTCAATGTATTCAAGTGCTCGGTCTGAATACACCCCTTTCGGGCTTATAGGGACATTATGTTACACGTTGTATAATCTGTTTAAAAGAGCCGCATAAACATTCGAAATCAATTTTAATTAAAAGATTTTAGGTACAATAATAATACTTAGTGAAATGTATCAGGTTGCAGGCAAGATGACCGAACGTAAAGTTGGGTAGCGAGCGCGCCGCGCACCGCGCGCGCTCAGCTCCTCCTTCGCTTAGTGCAGCGCCGACACTCACCGGGTTCGTGTTCTGCGTCGTCGTCGTGCGCCGACACTCACCGGGTTCGTGTTCTGCGTCGTCGTCGTGCGCCGACACTCACCGGGTTCGTGTTCTGCGTCGTCGTCGTGCGCCGACACTCACCGGGTTCGTGTTCTGCGTCGTCGTCGTGCACCGACACTCACCGGGTTCGTGTTCTGCGTCGTCGTCGTGCGCCGACACTCACCGGGTTTGTGTTCTGCGGCGGGCTCGTCGTCGTCGTCGTGCTGCGTGAAGGCGGCGTGCGCGCGCCGCACGCGGCCGCTCACCGCGCCCATCGCGCCGGACCCGCCCGCAGCTGCACATACCACAACAACACTGCCTTCTACAACCACAAAGGTATAGCTATGGTCCTTCGATTGGAACGCACAACGCTGCGGTGAGCAGTTTAGTGCAAGAACCGACCGGTTGATTTCCTTGAAGCTACCAATAGGCGTCGTATCACCGATCCATGTCGATGCTATGGATTCAGCGTCCGACACTTTCTCTGCAACGTTATGCGTTCCCATCAAGAAGCCAAAACTTAAAACCATGACTGCGTCACACGTCAAGTATTTATGTATGGCAATGGATTCAATCGATTAATATGAGTTAAATAATTTGATCAAGAATGCAAATATAACGTGCTCGCACATATTGGGTTATGTTACCATTGTTGAGGTCGTTGTGCGCGTGCCCGGGACTGCGGTGGCTCTTGAAGCTGATTGTTATGGGCGAATTACTGCCGCCGGAAGCACCGCTCTGTACAAAAACATTATTTACTAAAAACCTTTATACAAAACTCACTTCATTAATTACTAAAGGTAGAGAAGTACTATCCAGCTTAAACTACTTTCGAAGTTCAATTAAACATATCATCTGTGATTCGCAGCTATTATTATACGTTTGATGGTCTTTGCGATAAACATTATTATAATATTGATGTGTTAGTGTCTACTGACATGTCTGCGCTTGTGCGGGGAGAGCTCCGCGGGGGGGCTGGCGGGCGAGGGGGGGCGGGGCGGCGTCGTGCCGCCGTCAGAGCTCTGCAACACAAATATACAACACATAACAATGGCGATTTTTATCGGGAAAAACCAAGAAAAATTAATTATTTTTAACAAACCCAACAACGGCTAGCTCCGCTTTTTCTCGTGCGAGTCTCGCGAGGTTGAAACTGAGACAATGTTAGGGGAGTTAACATTTCTCAGTTATGGACTACCTTACAAATTCCTTAGCGCGGCCGCGCGGCCGGCTCCAGCGGCGACGTGCTGGAGCCGGGGGGCGAGTATGAGCCTGGCGGTACCTGGCGGTCCTGCGCGCGGCGCCGGTGATGGCGCGGCCGCGCGGCCGGCTCCAGCGGCGGCGTGCTGGAGCCGGGGGGCGAGTATGAGCCTGGCGGTACCTGGCGGTCCTGCGCGCGGCGCCGGTGATGGCGCGGCCGCGCGGCCGGCTCCAGCGGCGGCGTGCTGGAGCCGGGGGGCGAGTATGAGCCTGGCGGTACCTGGCGGTCCTGCGCGCGGCGCCGGTGATGGCGCGGCCGCGCGGCCGGCTCCAGCGGCGGCGTGCTGGAGCCGGGGGGCGAGTATGAGCCTGGCGGTACCTGGCGGTCCTGCGCGCGGCGCCGGTGATGGCGCGGCCGCGCGGCCGGCTCCAGCGGCGGCGTGCTGGAGCCGGGGGGCGAGCCGCCGGCCGATGCGCACCCGCCGCTGCAATCACAACGCACATCGTTACTTTGCTGTTACTACTCGCCTCACTACTTCCTTTCAACCGGTGGCGTGGTGAAAGTGTGCCTCTTGATGAGGTTTCTTAAAAAAATTCATGCCTGACGATAGTTTTCTTCTTTGGGCACCCGGAAATTTTTGAAAAGAAAAACCATCATTGAGGCACGCACACCCTGAACAATCCAACAAATGCAGCACATTCATACAGAACACTGTAGATGAGGTAGAAGTGAGTAAATGTCGGGAGGGCAGAGTGTAGTCACCTGTCGTCGGAGTCGATGGGCTCGGCCTCGGTGGGCAGCTGGCGCTCGGCGTGTGCGCGCAGGTAGCGCTCGCGCTCGCGCGCCGCGCGCTCGCGGGCCTGCAAGGGACACGCACGTGTAGTGGAGGTGTGGGCTGTGGGGTGGCGGGGGGCGGGATGCGGGACGCGGGGGGCGCGGGGCGTACCTCCTGGCGCGCCTGCTCGCGCTGCAGGGCGCGCTGGCGCTCGCGCTCGCGCTGCTGCTCGGCCTGCAGGCTGACGTCGATGAGCAGGCGCGGGCGGTACTGCTGCTCGCGCTGGTCGCGCGCCTGCTGGAAGGCGGAGGCGGCGGCGGGGTCGTCGGGCGCGCGGCCGCGGTAGATGTCGGCGCGCAGCGCGGCCAGCTCGGCGTGCTCGCGCGCGCGCTCGCGCCCGTCCAGCGAGGCCTCGCGCACGCGCGCGCCCAGCCGCCGCTGCAGCTCCTTGCCCCTGCGACACGCAACCGCACCCGATCTCTACAGAAGCCCTCAGATTTAACAATTCCGTATATCTGCTGATAGACATTACACTGACTTGTAGTACTTGTGGTCGTCGCGCTCGTCGTCGTAGTCCTCGAGGAACTCCTTGAGCCTCTTGGCCTCCTTCTCGCGCTCCTCCTCGCGGCAGCGCTCCCGCTCCTTCTCCTTCTCGTACTCCTTCTGCTTGCGACGCTCGCGGTTCTCCCAGTTCTTCAGTCTGAAAAGCACAACGCAACCGCATCAACTAGAGAAGGTGAGAAAAATAAACCTCAGGCTACTTCCACCGATCCGCTCGTGTACCTCTCCTGGTAAGCGGCTTCCTTCTCGCGCGCCTTCTTCTCGAGCCTCTTCTTCTCGCGCGCCTCCTCCTCGAGCTCCTTCTCGCGGCGCGCGTCCGCCTCGCTGCGGCTGCGGCCGCGCGACCGCTCGCGCGAGCGCGACCTCTCCCGGTCCCGGTCGCGCTCGCGGTCGCGGTCGCGGTCGCGTTCGCGATCTCGCTCACGCTCTCGTTCTCTCTCGCGTTCTCTGAAACAAGATTCCGAAACCGATTCCAACATCACCATGTGCACGTTCGAGGATCGAAACTGAGCAAAGTGCCGAATGAAATTGGGATCAATGTCAAGCATCTCGGGAAATGAAACGTTACAGACGCGAAACGCGAATGAATCGAAACAAAAGTGAAGAGACGGCTCGTCGCGGACTCCGGTGAGGGATATTGTGATGTGAAGCATCGGTCGAGTCGTTAGGCCGGCGCCTGCGCCGGCGGTCGCGTGCGTCCGTCGGGGCGTCGTTCGTTACCCGTATCCGCGGAGGCGGGCGTCGCGCGCGATCTCGTGCCGCGTCCGGATGTAGGGGTGCAGCGGCGGCGCACGCAGCGGCGCCACCATCTCCCCGACACTCGGCACGGACAGGCGCATGCCGCTCCCGCTACTCCCCCGCGGAGCCTCCACGGGACTCGTCGCCATCGACAGGCTCAAAACTCATTTCCAAGTAACAGTTGCCTCTTGACCGATTCTCGTAGAACAAGATTATTCTGCTTAATCGATGTTACTCGCAGGACCGAAATCCTTCCTTCGCGACTTTCGGGTTAAGACTAACGTTCCAAACATAACTAATGAAGTTCCCGCTGGGTTCTTCCACCGCACAGAATTCTAGGGTGGGACGAGAACCGTGGGTAACCGATAGGTTGTGAGTGTGTTACTAAGCTTTTAACTAGTGCAATAGTTGGTCAAATATCAATAATAGAATGTAGAGGCGCACGCGCGCAGGTCGCAACGTGGGATGCGCGCGGCGCGGCGGCGGCGGCGGCGGCGGCGGCGGCGGCGCGCAGGTGACTGCGGCTGCTATCGCGCTTATCGCTCGCCGCCGCCGCCGCCGCCGCGCGCCGCGCACATTTATTGAAAGCATCATATTACATATTGCGAACATGCCTACAATCTTTACGCGCGATAACGCCAGTAGGCGACCTAGGCCTAGCGCACCGCATTTCAATTCATATAGGTAACACAGCTGGATGAGAACGATAAACAAAATGTAGCTCTTTATTTGCACTTACCTCTGTTCTCTTTCCCGTTCTCTCTCTCGCTGTTCGCGTTCTCGTTCTCTCTCCCGTATTTCTCTGAAATCGAAATCGGAAAGTCATCCAACTACCTATGTTACATGCACATTATGAATAAATAATTAAATCAACATGTGAATATTTTATACAGCAGCGCCATCGAGCCCCGAACTGAGCAAAGCTTATTACTTGGGCACCAGACGGCTGATGGGACACTTATTTACTTCTCTTTTGTAAATGCAAAAATACAAGCAGGTCTCATCAACTACATAATTGTATAGGTACTGTAGCTGTTACACTTACGGTTTATTAACATAGTATGATATTCTGCAATAAATTATTATTTCAGCATTCATGACGTTTTCTGTTTATTAAAACAGAAAACGTCATGAATGCTATTACATAGAATGCAAGACATATCCTAGAGAGCGCACTGTATGTAACTATGTACAAATGCATGTTGCATAAGAATAATTATGTTGCAAGTTTAGCCCCTGTTCAGCGATAGTTGCATGTTTTAGCACGAATTTTGAAATCATGCATATTTAAATAAAACATACTGTACCCACAAAAAGCCAGGGTTTGAACCCATGCGCCAAGTTGATAGCTTCATCAACGGGGCGGGTGAAATGTTGCCCGACACAAACATAGCACCCAAATTTAAATTCTGCCCGGTCACCTCAGTGCACGTAAAACGATCCTTTTCGCTTACAGAAATCTATTAAGCGGTCATAGACACAATTCCTCTACTGAGTAGGTGCTGTAAAGGAATTGTGTCTATGACCGCTCATATACATTTTAAAGGTAAATTTATAAATTTCATTGTTAAATATATTTTGTACTTACTTGATATTTTCACAAATACGATTGTTATCGTTGAGTAATATAATAGCTTTTAAAAAAAAGAAACATTTTTCATGCTGCATATTTTGGCACCTTTTATTAATTTTAATGCATATTTTAGAAATTTTTCTTGCATAGCATGCATATTTTGACCTTTTGACGTTGCATATAATCCGTTCTCTTACAATTCACAATCAAAAAAAGTTGAATAGATAAATGTATGCTGACCTCTCCCGTTCGCGTTCTCTCTCCCGCTCGCGCTCTCTGTCCTTCTCTCTCTCCTCGCGCTCGCGCTCCCTCTCCTTGTCGCGGTCGTCGCGACGATCCTTACTTCTACGAATACAACACTTATTATTAAGTGTTTTACAATTAGCACCATAAAACTAGCTTTCTCGAACATGAACGTGAACCGACCTGGAAGGGCTCTTGCGCCTGCGATCCCTCTCCTTGTCGCGTTCCTTGTCCTTGTCCTCTCTATCCCTGTCCCTGTCCCTGTCCTTGTCCCGCTCCCGCTCCCGGTCTCGCTCCCGCTCCCGGTCTCGCTCCCGCTCCCGGTCTCGCTCCCGCTCCCTGTCCTTGTCGCGGTCGCGATCGCGGTCGCGGTCGCGGTCGCGGTCGCGGTCGCGGTCACGCTCCCGCTCCTTGTCCTTGTCTTGGTCTGCGCGGTCTGCGCGGTCGCGGCGCTCCTTGTCCTTGTCGCGCTCCTTGCCGCCGGCGCCGGCGTCGTCCTTGTCCTTCTTGCGGCGCACCACCACCTCGGCCTCGTCCTGTCCCAAACATAACGAGCCGTGAGCGACGCAAGCGTCCGGGACGCCCGACCAACGACACTGTTCACCGTGAGACTAACCTTTCGACGACCTAACCATGCTATTTAAGGATTTCTCTCAAGATACATTGATTTTTAATTAAAATTGCAGCAATGTTTTGAGAGTTGCTTCAGCTTTTATTGTTTCTCGTTTTGTCTTTTTCGTTTAGATCTTTTGAAAAATATTTTTTTATATGTAACTTTGACAAATGAATAAGACAAACGCTTACGTAAGATTCGTTTAAAATTGAGAATAATATCAGATCCTTAATCTGCGGTCACTGCGGTGGATCGTATAACATGGCTCTCACAAATGCTGTCTATCTTACGCTTTCATTATTTTATGAAGTCTGTTTGGTAAATCTTAAGACATTGTCTTCAGTGGCTATAATACTTTTTTTTATTAACTCACGGTGAATGCACAGTGGAGATAGATCGTGAGAGAGTGCTATCTAATCATCTGAAAGGAACGACAATTCAAATCACAACACTAGGAAACAAAGTAGGGATGCGTCCATGACTCTCAAACAAGCGCTACACATTGCGACTGCTTTGTGTGTGTGTGCCCGCGCGACCCTCGGATGCAGTGCTCTTTTAAATATTACAAAATTTACAATATTATTGTCGTCCTTGACCAAATTTGCTACAATTTATAGCCCAAGATCACGTTCGATCGATTGTTAAACCTAACTTTCGACAAGTCATCCTTGCTAGAAATCGAACGAATCGACCTTCAAATTCATCTATAGATACAAATGTAAGCTGAAGCTTCAACACAAGTCAGTTCAGTTCAGCAGGTAGTGGCGCAATCATGGACGCAGCCCCCGACAGATAGAACAAGATAAATGTTTTGTCATACGTAGTGGTCTGCGCGCCCTGCCGGCTCCTACTTACGGCGCCGCCGCCGCCGCCGCCGCCGCCGCTCCTAGCGCGCCCGCGCCCGCGCTGCCCCCACTCACCCCTTCCCACTAATATACTGGTGCTTTTACTTTATTCTATTCATGATACATTTTATTCGCACGAGCTGAGCCAACGTGACGGACTTTATATTATTAATTTTGCTCGTATAATGTGAGCTAATTTTGTTCGCACATGGCCATGGTAATTCCGAAGCATTGGACAGAAAATGTTTCCGCGGTGACGGCGACCTGTACCGTTTGCGGTTAAAGTTGAGAGGAAGGCTTCGGTCGGAAGCGGGCAGTGCGAGCGGCAGGCGCGCGTCGCTCGTCCGCCACTCACGAATGCGGAGTCGCGACCGACGGCGCTTCCCACCGGGACGGAGCGACCCGCGCGAACAGACCGACTTCACTTAGCGCCGCGTGCTAAGTGTTATTACTAAAGAACGTTCAGATTTAAAATGTTCATAAATTTGGTAACATCATTTCTTCCTATCCGTTTCGATGGGAAGTCGGCCGTCCACATGTTACTTCTACAGGTTATTAAAATGATGTTTAAATATAATAAAAAGAGCTCTCTCCGCCCTCAATGTCGGTGAGGTGATGATTGATGTTGGTAAGAAAAAGTATATCTACTGATGAGTTTATGAAAGGTATGTAACATAATGTTAGTAGCGGAATAATAGGTACATATCATACAATATTTTGAAAATAAAATGTGTAAATATAAAAGTACTGTACTGAATGAATTGAAAACGGACTCGAAATGATTAAGATGAATATAGGTAAATAAATTAATATGATGCCTCGGCCGCCGCGCGCGCGCGCCCCCTCTCCCGCTTGCCTTGTCGACTCCTCGCGCGCGGTGAGAGGTGCAGGCTCACTGCCTACGTGAGGAGTTCGTGTGTCCGAGGACATTCACTATTTTTAGAAACAAATAAGAAAGTCAAGAATGAACTCACTGCTCATATTCACTGTAAAAGCAGTACATTTTTGAATGATAGTTTCGGCAGATAAAGGTAGTAGGAAGGTCAATCGACACTATTTTTAGTTACTTAATCGCCGTAAAAATTTAGCACTAAGGATTTTTTAAAAGCCGAATTACTTCGACAATAAAGAAAGGCAGCTGTCGAACGGACGTCGGTCAGTCGGATGTTCGTTAAATTCAACGTTTCAAAAAGAATCTTGTGATTTTATCGTTCCGACGAAGACTTTGAAATGATTCGAAGGCACTTGTCAAGTGGTGTTGGTGTTGGTGGTGGGGGGGCGGGGGCGCGGCGGGCGGGGGCGCGGGGCGCGGGTGTGACTCACCGTGGTCCGGGGCGCGGGCGCGGCGGCTGCGCAGCACCTACACGCAACAACGTCACTGCCGGCACCACCACACACAGCCCGGCGCACTGCCGCCGCCGCACGCACACACACTCCGCAACACTACCCTGCTCTGCTCTGCGCTGCGCTATCCTACTACCCGGCGCCCGAGCGCACCATCCCATTTACTGTTTTTGCATTTCAAAAGTTCCATTATATCGACTTTCAAAGTGTAATTTAATTCGTTTTATTCCAGAAGACGTAACTTAATGAAGAATATCACGACTGTTTCGCAGATTAACCTAGATAATTATTTTTTCCTGATAATTCTTAACCCTCGCTCATTTCTTTCCCCCGCTTCCCATCCATGCTTCTCACTCATTCACATTCAGCGCATGATCGCATCTGACTCTACATTTAAAATAAAAACATAATAATGTTTGAACGGCCGGCGTGTGATTTTATTCAGAGTAGGTAGCGTCGTTTTCGGGGCGTCCATTCATAAGCACGTCCATCCATCAGACCCGCTCATCAAGCCGTGTGTAGCTCGTCCGGCGCCGCATTAAACATTACAGTGGGAGCGGGGGAGGGGAGGGAGCGAGGAGAGGGCGCGGGGTGGGGGGGGTGATCGCGGGACGGCGTTACCTTCATGCTCTCGCGGAACTTGCCGATCTCACGGTGGATGACGTCGCGCTTCTCCTCCGAGATGTCCGCCTCCTCTAGCACCTTGGCCGTCTTAGAGATCTGCTCCTCTGCAACACGAGCGGGCGGGTGAGCGGAGCGGGGTGGGTGCGTCGCGGGAGGGTGGGGGAGGGCTCACCCTTCTGCAGCATCTCGTAGTTGTTGACCTCGTGCTGGTAGTCGCGCATGACCTGCTGGATGCGGCGCTCGGCCAGCTCGTCGAGCGCGCGCTGCCGCGCCTCCGCCGCCGCGCCGCCGCCGCCCACCGCCAGCGACGTCTGCTCCGCTGCAACAGGACAGGGAGCCGCGCGGTCAGGGCGCCGAGGGGCGGGGGGCAGGGGGCAGGGGGCAGGGGCTCTGCACTCACTCTTGTAGGTGTCGACGACCGCCTGCATCTTGCCGTCGGTGCGCGCGAGCAGCTCGCGGTCGGCGAGGCGGCGGCCCTGCAGCAGGCGCACGGCGCGCAGCGCGGCCTCGGGCGACGCGAACTCGCTGAACCCGAAGGTGGACACGCGCTTCCAGCTCAGCACCGGCCCGCACGCGCCCAGCAGCGCGCGGATCATCGCCTCGGGCGCGCGCGACGAGATGTTGCCTGCGCAACGCAACACACAACGCTCTCACTTTCTTTAACGAATAAATAAATGTTGACCTTCACTCGAATTCATCCCATGGCAGCACAATATCCTTACAATCTATCAACTTAGGGTAAACAGATGGAATTAAAATAATGAAATGGTTGTGGGGACTGACCTATGAATATGGTGACGGGCGGTCCCTCGGGCTCCTTGCCGTTGCGCGTGGGCGGGCGCGAGATGACGGCCTTGCCGGGCGCGGGCAACAGCGCCGCGCGCGCGCTCGCCGCCGCCGGCACCGCGCCGCCGCCGTACGGGCTCACCACCATCTGACGCACACATTGATCAACAGCATCGGCACCACTTTTGTTCACTTACCGACGTTAATACTCTTCAAGCAAGACTGAGCGCTCTTCTAATATCTTGACAGAATGCTTAGACTTTGAATTGAGCATGAATGTAGGCATGAACCTCAAGCATGGATTTGACAGTGGAATCTATGCTTGAATGCACGAGCAGAACCACAGTTGTGTGCAGTCACCATACCCACAACCCTAAATTGATGTTGATAGACAATAATTATGTTAAATCTAATGTAAAATTTATAAAATACTATGTAACATGATTCGGAATACAGCACAACACAAACACATCCAACATTGAACGCAATTGATTGTAAGCGAGTTGTAGTCTGACTCGCACTTGGCTGATTTTCAAGTGGCCTAGGGTTGCCATCCATCCGGATTTGTCCATACATGTCAAGCCAAAAAAGTAGTGCCGCGAAGTTGACACATAGTGCATTTAAAAGGTCTATCAAAAGGCTATAATAATTGTTTGACAGCAAAAAAATCCAACCTGGAGGAATTGAGTTATCATCAGTTAAAGATGCGCCCTTTGTTCCTAGTTTATTTTGACTCTTAGAGTGCCCACATAGTGCGTTTGAAAGGTATTTAAAAGGGCTACATTTCATGGAGATTAAACCCTAAACTCTGCTTCGCCCCATCTAAACACACGGGGCTTTGGTCTGGTGGACTACAACAAATCTCATCACAACCATAAATAAGTTGCAACAAGTACAAAGACTCTTTCATCAGCGTATGCAAAAAGTCAACACTATCAGCAGCATTGGACATGCTTTTGGGCCTATCGCCGCTTCATCTGTGGAGATGAAGCTTATGTGGATACAACATGAGGCGATGGCAGCGGCGCTTTGCATAAAGTCGGAAGAAAAAAGTATGTCAGGATCGTAGCAAAGGGAGATCCGTGATCTCTGCCTACTGTCAGGGGACAGGTGTGACTTTATGTATGCATGTATATGTATTAACTGATAATGCAAGTCTATGAATTCTGTGCAGTTTCACTCATGTAAATTAATAACAAACATCATCATCATCTTCCTGCCCGTATCCTACTCCATGCGGGGTCGGCACAGCATGTTATCTTCTTCCGCTCCCTTCTGTCAGACGTCATCTCTGCACTCCCTCCTTTCTTAACCATGTCCTCTTTCAATCCATCCACCTTTTCTTTGGCCTAACTCTACCTCTAAATCCATCCACATTCATATTCATAACTTTCCTGGCAACATAACTTTCATCCCTTTGAAGATGAAGTGAAAACTTTGCAGAAAGGCTTCTTAGGTCAACAAAACATTTGTGACTTTTCTACCATAAAATGACAGTCGCCCAAGTCGACGGTCCACATACTAAAGTTTCGCCTCTTTAATTTCTAAATGGTAACCCTAGCTAGATTGAATGTTGATTCATACCTAAGCACTACACTATAATTAGAATAACACACATATTTAAGAGATCAGGAATTTACAAAGTTATCAATAGAGCTAATCTACAAGGCAGGGAAGCTATGAAAGCATCAGGAATTCTGAAATTTTACCAACCAGCATTTATTGCAGTCTACTGTTAAAACCGAAAACCCTTTAGACGTGCTTAAATCAACGTCGTTTTCGTAAGCCCATGGTGTCCACTGAGCATGCAAAAGACTGAACGTGTTGTGGCATGTAGGTACCTAATGTTAGGTTACCACATGATTATTGGCGAGAACTTACATGTGTGGCCATGGCAACTACTCCGTAAGGTACAAGCGGTGGCCGAGGAGGGAATGACATCGCTTCTTCACCACCAGCGAGCACAGAACCCTCCGAATCACACCGACCGACAATGACGCGTACACTAGATTCACTAACAATTCTTTACACGTAGAGCATAGATAATGTTTGACTTGTAGTTTTCAAAACGACCACCTTATTTTTACACAAGGCCATGCAATGCAGTCAATACTACAAAATTCATAAAACAAAAAGCATTTCTCCTCTGATATCAACTCGGAGACGCCATTTTTATTTTTTATTCCTACAGATACAGAATGTCAAGGCCTTAGTACACAATGGCCCACGCCCACCCAACCACTACTAGGCCATTCAGCCGGTCATCGCATCGGTCGGACCGGTCGCCGTCGCCGCGCCCGCCGCGCCGCCGCGCCGCGCCGTGGCGAGCAATGGCGAGTTGTCGATTTTTTCCACACACTTCAAAGGAATCATGGCGTGGTGGCTGGGCTGTTCACACAGTGGCCCATTGCTCAGTTCGCCCCCGACCTCTGTACGCTTTTTATATACGCTTTTTATTGTTTTATAGGTGCAGACCAAACGGCTGTATCGTGACGCAATGCCAAGACTTTGAAATTCATTGAATTATAATGAATCTGAGTCCATAATTTGGGACCCAAGAAATGCTAAATACGAGTTAATGCTGTGCATTATTTAATAGTATATATTCTTTGCTGGACTGGGAGTAAAGAAAAAACATAGAATGCGTCCAGCTGTTTCTCTCCCCGAGCATGTCGTAAAAGTCGACTAAGGGATAGTATCCTCTCCAACATGATGAGATACAAGTCAAGAAGCAAGTATTCCCAAGGAGGGTTGACGTCAGGCAGGCGGCCGGTCATAATACACCTTAGCCAAAACTCTTAGCTTTACTCTGCCGTGCCGACCCCACATAATAGTGGGATAAGGGCAGGAAAATGATGCTTACTTAGTAGTATCCACCCGCGACTTCGACCACGTGGTAGGTATGTTGGTCTTTTTTTCAATGTAATTAAGGGTCGTTATCACGTTTCGTTCAGATTACCTTTCCAACGCCATAACTAGTATGTCTCTAACGTTTATTTAAAATCTGTTTATATGGAAATATTACAGTCTAATCAAGCTTTAATTGTCACCAAGCACCAAAGAGCTGAGTGGTTGTATGAAGAAGTAGCAGACAATAAACATGTTAAAATCTCATTCCTCTCCCTTTCCAAACGACCCATCAGCATATTCGATGATTTTTTATTACACTTTATATTTATAAAACGCCAAATAAATTCGTCTTTTCGGATAAAGAAACAATCAAAGAATATTTTAATGAGGCTGTTTTCATAAGAAAGCGATTGCAACCTCGCGATAATCGAAGTTTTATTTTTGTCAAACAAAAATCTTCATTCCTATCCGAACCGTCGGTCATCAAATTTATTCTCGAGTTTGAGTCTGTACAGTGGCTAGGTACTTTCCCATGCATTCCGCAATGAACCAGTCGTCGCCCACACCTTAGATCAGTAACATGGTGTCTCTACGTAAAAAAATATTTACGATCTCGTGTCGTCAGGAGGACTTTGTCATCGATTCGTCGTCATTGCCGTCCAGTGATTTTCAAGGTATGTGATTTTTTTTATGGTGTCTTATATACCTAATTTTGATCTCTAGCATAGTACTGTTCTAAGTTATATTTCATACAGTTTTGGTACATGCGTAAATTGAATAATCTTGGGTTATACGCCAAATACTCATTCCTCTCCAATGCATTACCTTCCAAATTACAAAAAAAAATACCGGATGGTAATGAAAGCATTTGGAGAGGAATGACTAGCTATCAATATTACTAGACGGTAGTGAAAGCACGTCGTACTTAGTGAAAAAATAAATGTAATTTCTTTAGGCATTTCGTAGCATTTTTGTATATTAAATATGTCCTCAATACTTGCTCTTAGGCTTGTATCTTTAATCGTCGTGAGGGCAATTTTGAAAAGAAATTTAAAAAAATAATCTAATCTAACAACAATTTCTATGAAATTAAGTAATGTCACTTTGAGAATATTGTAATAGGAGTGGGAAAATACACTTAATAAAAAATACCAGAGTTGTCTAATTATAAAAATAAAACTAAGTACCTACTTATATTTATTTTCAGAAGCTCCAATGACGAAAACAAAGAAAAAGTGAAGAAGAAATTGTGGTTTGACGAAACTCTTACCTACCCGAGGGCTGAAAATAAAATATAAAAGACTGATAAAGTTAGTAGTATGTTTAATGTTAGGCAAAATCACAGAAAACCCGAATAGAGAGAAAAAAAACGATTATTAGAAGAATTTTTTGAGGATGAAGCAAACAGGCTGCTGGAAAAAATGAGTTCGTAAAAACAGAAGCAGTAAAGAAACAAAAGCGATACCTAAACGACAGTTTGAATTTGCCTAACAAATACTGCAAAGAACTTGGCATGTGGAGCTATACAGTATTTTGCAGATATCGACCTTTCTGGGTTGTTTTTCCAAAAGAAGAGCAAGATACCATGTCAAAGCGCGTTACATGCCAATGTTGATCTTCTGATCAAAGCCCTTCAAAAATCTAAGATCACATAGCTTCCATCCTTCGATCATCAACAGATAAACTTATTATAAAGAAACTTATAATATTGAAATGATAAAGCGTGTTAATTTAATGTTATTGTACCAAAACCAATCGCCACATTTGATGTTTGATTTTTTGTTGCTTTAATTATTAGTTTTGAAATATTTTTAGATTGATTTTGTTCTAAAAGTATTTTTATTATTTGTTTAAAAAGCGTTAAGTGAGTTGCAATAACTATGCATGACAAAATTTACTGATTGGCTTTTTGATTACTATTTATTTTTTTCTAAACACGTTTTAGAAGCATTTAAAAGGTATAATTATAATTACTAACCAGTTTTTCCTATAAAGGTAACACTATTTATAATAAATAATTTCATCGCCTTCCATACGTTTTTATTACCTTCCAGGCGATTTTCATTACCTTCCTCACGTTCATTACTTTCCATCGCTTTAGTAAAAAAGTTTTTAACTTACGAAGGTGCCTTTCATAGATTACTATTCTGAATACATACCTAAATCTGCAAATTCAATCACAAGTTTAAAAACAGGAGAAAAATAAAATATCGCCGAAATAGGTAAATCTGAACGAAACGCGATAATGACCCTTAAAGGGTTTTGTTTTGTTGGTAGGTAGAAGGTAAAATCGATGGTCCCTATTAGCAATAATGTCGGATAATTATGCCTTTTTACCAATATTCACTTTTTTACATAAATAAGACCTAAAAAATTCTATGGTACTTATACAATATTTTGTTTTATTGAAAATCATGATTATTTCGTCAGTTTTTTATTAATATTGTCGGAGGTTATATCTTTGTCCCCGCAATAATGTGGATTGGATACTGAAGGAACCGGCGCGGCACGCCGCCGGTAAAAATGGTAAAAAAGTATATCCGACATTGATAATAGGGACCATCGAAATAATGCCGTCGGATATAGGCATTCGTGAAGTTAGCAAATAAATAGTCGCGGCGGTGAAAACATGTACGTCCATCTTGAATGGATCGCCAGGCACCAATGAGCCTCGCGCCATTATGAGAACACTCGCACCGAAGTACAGGCAATGCAGGCAATCGTAGCTTAGCGTAGAGCATGGCCCATGCACGCCATTGTGTACTATCATCTTTATTAGCAGTTCTCATTCGGTCAATACATTTTTATATTTAGTTCTCTGTGGGCATGAACCTACATTCGACTCTTGGAAGAATAAATTCCGAGATTCGATTTTATTTCGACTGTGAGTGGTGTCCTCAGAACAATAAATACATGTATTTATTGCTCTGAGGTAATAATAATAATGTTTTAGAGTGATAACCCTCAGAATAATAACCGCTAAAGCCGCTAATTTCCACAGAACTTTTTCGTGAAAAGGACTCGACTTGACTTCTTATTTTTTTCTAAGGGCTAGTCAAGGGTTAGTTGTCACAATTTCTGCCAATGTCCGTTTCATGGAAGTTTCAAAATAATTGATTGAGTAGGTACCTGTAGGTACTATTGTTCCGGCCTACCTACATATACGTACATAAGTATAAAAATAATAATATGAGCGGTGTTTATTTATTTATTTATTATTATTATACACATAAATACAATACAACATTACAGATAGGTACTTCTAAGAAGTCATTTACGGATACGGATACGGATATTTACGGTGTTCAAGGAAACTCAACCCTATGATGATGCACAACTGAACAGATTCTCTTTTATTTCTTCTTTTATGGGTAACTAGACACAGTTTCTCAATATATAGGTACCTACTCTACTCAGAACAATTAGGTTTCTCAGCTAGACAGATTAGCAGCTGGACGAAATAGTCGTGTAAAAAAGTTAATTAACTATGAAACATGTAGGTAGGTATTTTTAAGAAATCTTTATTTAACGAAGGTCTATATAACACAAAGGCATAACCTGTCTTACAATCTGTTTTGGTCAAAATGCCCAACCAGCCTTCAGTGAGACCATGGAGTCAATATCTCACCTAATCTTATTAAATGGGAAGAGCACATTGCCATAATAGTCAAGAAGGCGAATTTATCTCAAATTCTGAAATTCTTTATTGTACATAGACACTTACAAATAGGTACAACATTATGTACAAAGGCGAGCTTAGCTTTTAAGGAGTTTCCTACCAGCAAACCTTTGAGGCAAGGGAGAGGCTCTAACATAGGTGGATGTACTTATTATAAGTTTAAGCATAATATTCTTAAGAGCTGTGGATTTTGTTTCTTAAATAAATAAATAAAGGCCACCAGAATACCACAGGCTCTATGTAGCAAAACCTACGAACATAGATTCTCACTACGCCTCACTACTCTTGAGGATGCGGAGATCTTATTGAAACATTCAAGACATCTTGAGAAGAAAAGATGATCAGAGACCTTCGCATGGCCACCAGCTTAAGCTCATTCGTGACCCTACCTGCTTACTTGCCGTTTATCACTTCTTCAGCAACAGTCCTCAGTCCACAATTGAACAGAATGCTCTACCAGGTGACGTTGTTACCGCTACTTCTGTCAATGCTTTTAAATTAAACTCTACAACTGGCTGCGAAATAACATGCTCAAAAAGATTAATCAATCTTAAACAAATACCATTTCAAGACTGTGATATAGACATACTCGTACCAGCGAAAGCTGTTTGTCTATCATAAATTTTTGTACATGTATTTAAGTAAAGATTGAGAATCTTATTATTGCGTAGGATAGGAACCAACATAAAATAAAAAATACATTTATAAGTAACAAAAATACATCAACCTTGGGCCCTAGTGAATTATTTTAATAAAAACTCTCCACAATGTTTTTTCTATATAATGTTAAAGAATCATCTAACTAAACGCAGAATGATTTGATTACACTATTGATCGTCCGTATCGAGATAGTAGTCTTATAGGGTCAACAGAGAGCATCGAAAGCACGCTTCTATCACACACAAGACTGCAAGAGGCGGAGCTCCGCCGTCCGCAGCTCGGTCGGTCGTCGGTGCGTCTGCACGCGTCTAGGAGCAGACGCACCGACCGTGCTACTCCTTCTTGCCGCACTTGTCCCCCGCGTCCGCGTCGGCGGCCTCGGCGGGGGGAGGCGCGGGCAGGGCGCGGCGCGGCAGCACGGCGCGCGCGCCCAGGTAGCCGAGCACGGAGCCCACCAGCGCGGCCGCCGCGCCCGCCTTCAGGCCCAGCACCAGCCCCGCCGGCCCGCCGGCCAGCGCGCCCGCGCACGCGCCGCCCAGCGCCACCGCACCGCCGCGCAACCTGCACGCAAACTCCTCTCACTCAACGGATTCCTCATCCTGTTCACTATCTTGCCGATCGAAGCCAGAATTCGGACTCACCTTTCCGCTGCCGATAGATGTGTCCTCGCCGCCTCCACGTTCAGTTCCGCTGCCTCCGTGTGCGCGTCGACCGCCGCCACCTGCGAGCAGAGCGAGGTTACAGCGTGTCCGGCCGGCAGGGCAGGAGCGGGGAGGGGAGGGAGGCGCGGGCGGGCGGGTACCTGGTCGCGCTGCTGCAGTGCGGCGGCGTGCACGTGCTGCCAGACGTCGTGCAGCGCACGCACCTCGCTCTGCAGCGCGCTCCAGCCGCGCAGCATCTCCTCGCGCTCCTTCATGCTCAGCTCCTGCAACCAACGGATCACTTTTATCACATGGAGAGGAAGGCGAACCCGAATTTCGAGAAAAACATGATCGTTGATACCTGCTCGTCGATCTGCAACTGGATGAGGGGCTGGTCGGCCTCCGCCAGCGGCAGCACGCCCACCGACTCGGACGAGACGGCGCTGCCCACCACCGCCCCCTCCCCCTCCCCGGGGAGTGCGCGCCTGTTCGCACTAAGAGGGGACGTTTCTGCAACCAGACAGATAACATGCCGGCATAACCAGTTGAGTTATTAACATTTTTTGCTGAAAAAATGCACATCAACGAAGACAAAAGATCATTCAAGTGCACAGACTACGAGTAGGTGGTTTCTATTCTTCAGATTTTATCATTAGAATATACTAACAACATGCATTCATGAAAAATAGTATCAGATTCTTTCTCAGTTGCATTTTACAAGTGATTTTTTGTTTTAGGGCTTGTACACACGATTTTGTGTGGTGATTTTAATTTGAATCTGCTAAAGCCAGATAAAAACACCGAAGCGTTCACTCAATTGCTACTTAGTTATAACCTAAAGCTAACAGTTTTTGAACCAACCCGACCTACAAGTGGAACATGTATCGATAACTTTGCTCACAATGTGAAAGGTTGTAAAGTAAAAGTCCTTGAACTAGCTTTGTCAGATCATACAGCACAATTATTATCCTGTCCCGTTGCAAATTATTGTTCATTTAATAACTGGTATGTTGAACGACGAGATTATTCTAATGATAATATAAGAAAGTTTAAAAACTGCCTAAGCTCATTAAGTTTTGACGAAGTCTTTAATACTGAAGACCCCAATATAGCCTTTAATCTATTCCATTGCCAATTTAAGTTATTTTACGACCTTTGCTTTCCTGTTATTAAAGTCAAAATAAACAGTCATAAAAAACCAAAGTGGATAAGTAAAGGAATAAAAATATGTTCAAAAAGTAATTTTCACCGATGAAGCGCATTTCCACCTGAATGGCTTCGTGAATAAACAAAATTGTCGAATCTGGGGCTCAGAAAATCCTCACGCGATTCATGAAAAACAAATGCATCCACAACAAACAATAGTCTGGTGCGGATTTTGGTCAGGAGGCGTGATTGGGCCTTATTTTTTTGAAAATGAGGCCGTCTGGAATCGCAGCGACTGTAAACGGCGTTCGTTACAAAAACATGATAACAGAGCAGTTCTTGTGGCCGCAACTGGACGGATCTGGACGATTGTGGTTTCAACAGGACGGCGCCACCAGCCACACTACGCCTTCCATCATCTCAAGAAATTCTGATGTTAATTGGCCACAAAGGTCCTGTGATTTGATGCCCTGCGATTTTTTTTATTCCATACATAATCGGGATACATCTACTCTAAAGTACAATGAAAATATCACAATTCGCTTCAAAAAATAAACGCATTTTATTTGTAAATTAAAAAGTGCACTCATATTAGGACACCCATTATAAAAACTCTTTGAAATGTACTAGCCCTTTCATATGGCTATTCGTATAGCACTCGACACATTTGTATCACTTTTTATTTACCTCCTTTATATCTTTACAATGTTTTTACAACCCCTTCACCAATATTTGACGCCCTCTGTAGCGAGGCGGGCGAGTGCTCGGCTGAAACGCAAGAGGCGCGGGTTCGATTCCCGCAGCGGAAGAAATGTTTGCATGCTCTGCAAATATTTCTTGCGGGGGTCTGGGTGTTGTGTAGTATTATGTATAATAAGTATGTATTTAAAAAAAGAATAGTAAGTATATAAGTATTGTATCAGCCATCTGGTTCCCATAGTACAAGCTTAGTTTGGGGCTAGATGGCGCTGTGTGATATGTCCTCAAATATTTATTTATTTAATATCAGCAAATCATAGTGCAATCCCTACCAAGTTTCATACACATTGAATGAATGGTTGGCAAGTTATGCTTTTTTACAACATTGGTTCAATCGGGAATTAGTATGATTATCTGATTTGTTTATTAGGTTAGTACCTACACCTAGGTAGGTATTTCATTGTTAGGTACCATTAAATTATGAATTAAATGAAATGATGATTATCAGATGTTTGTGTAAATATTTATGAAATTCGACTTATCTTTGTAATTATTCACTGAACACACAAATAACACAGTTTTGATATTGTTAGATTTAGTCTTTAATCTCTCATCTCACCAACACGGCGTGGGCTGCTCGACGCGACAATCATTCTACAACTTTTCTCTATTACACCTACAAAATAATTTAATTTAGTATGGTTATAGGCGTGTAGGTCATACCTAGTAAGTAATCCTAGCAGTAATTTCTGGTTGTGAAGTTTTAATGTAATGTAGGTAATCACTTTAGTGACTTTGGTCGGTGCCCGAAAAATGTATTACCTAAAAAATAATTTAAGTACCAGAAAACAGGAAAGTATGACTTGAAATAAAGCAACTCCATCAGTATTCCAAGTTGGAGTGGTTAGGCTGCCTGGGGATAGGTACCTAGGTAGTCCATGATGGCGCGCAGGGTGAGGTCCCTGCTCCGCTGCGTGCTGGCGTCGAAGCGCGGCAGGTCGGCGCGGCGCACGCGCGCGCGCAGCGCCTCCAGCTCCGCCAGCAGCGCGCGCAGCCGCGCCGCCACGCGCCGCGCGTGCGTCTGCTCCGCGCGCACCCGCGCGTACTCGCCGCACTCCTCGTACTGCCCCACCGACAAACACCCCCCCGCATCATAAACACTACCACCTTGCCACGCATTTGCATGAAAGCTGTTCAAAGATGATCTATGAACAGTCTTGCGAAGGCTGTATCCCAAGGCGAGTTGTATCCTAGCCTTGTTGGATCCCAGCAATATTTGTTAGCGTGCAGGCTAACAAATATTGCTAGTATCCATACTTATTTTACAATATTTGTTTGTTATTGTTGTATAGATAGAGGATTAGACGCAAAAAAAAAACAATTTCCTTAAGAAAAAAGTTTTTATAAGCATGCAATTCTTATCTTGTGCCTCCTAAAATATTTTTTTACATTCACAGCCTCAGGGAGCTCTTAGCTTACCTACTGATCAGCCGTAGTAAGTGCTTTATAAAATATGATGAATGATTTATGATATTTTCCTGCGGCACATGCATGCAAACCATAATCATACAATTGGTACAAACTAGTTATAAGATATATGTATAATATAACTAGCTGCCGCCCGCGGCTTCGCTCGCGTGGTACCAGGATAAAAATAGCCTATATATTAATCCAGTACATGTACTATGTATATTCCAAGTTTCATTCAAATCCGTTCAGCCGTTTAGGCGTGATTGAGGCATAAACATCTTCACAAACTTTTGCATTCTTAATACTTATGTAAAATTAAAAGTAACACTATGTATGTTTAGGCATGTCATGTCATTATTCATATTATTATATAAAATGTTCAAAATTATAATTAGCACCTGTTTGTTCAAAACAGGTTCCCTACCACCCAAAATTTCAATTTCGTTCTAAAAATAGTTTCACATGACGACGTTGAAAACGGAAGAATTACGTATTAGCTCTCCCGTAAATATTGCGCGGATAGTACCTTTCCTACGACTGCCCAAACATAAGAACAAAGAAACACAAAAATAAAACTTATTTTTAGTCAGATAGGTAGGTATACGTACTTTAATGATATTGGTCCTATGCTGTCTCAGCAAGTCTAGGTGATGAGGTATCGCCACTTCGTTGAACTTTGATAATGAAAGTTCCACTCTTTTTAAAGGTAATTTATCAGATTCTTCCATTGGCTCGGTTTTTAGAACAATACAACAAGTAAGTGTGGTTTCCAGTGGTGCACGTAATCGTAATACAATAGATAGATAGAACACAGGGTCGGTCGTTAGTTTAGATTACAAAACAAAACATAATAATAATTATGGCACTCCACTTGCCATTGCCAGCTGATTGACCACTGCACTGACTGAGCAATAAAGTAAACACTACGCAGCTGACTGTGCTACTTATTAATAATCTGTAGCTGACTGATGTGAGTGCTGACGGCACTGGACGGCACAGACACAAATGAATTATTATAATGAATGAACGCCGCAATACACCGAATACAGGGGAGCCGCTAAACCTAATTTTGTGTCGGCGCGGTTGCTCACTTTGCTATTCGCATCGCAACTGTCATAGTCATATGACAGCGCTAATTTGAATCTGACGTTTCTTATTTTAAGCGGTCTATTCAACTTAGGGTTAGCCGGCAAAATGCTAAGTATTTTAGAAATACTATTCTAAGTGAAAACTTATATTTTAAACGTCAAGCTAATCTTAGCGGCGACTAAATTGGTCCCATTTCAAATTATATAAATTGAAAATCAGCCATATTTGTGCTGTGATTTGAGCAAGATCCACCACACCAGGAATTTTACTTCAAATGAGTAACGAATTAATCTCAGCTGCTACACCTATGGTGTCCGACGAGAAGTAAATAATGTATTTCAAAAGATTGCGTGATGCACCCTACCCATTTGGCCGATCAGAGCGAAAATTTAAAAAAATAATCAGACTGTCGCGAGATATGGGTTAACACGTGGTGGACATTTTATGCGCAGAAGATGAACTGCATGCTGGAACAGTTTCGGCTAATTTGAAGGTCATAAGTGCGTAAAGCCCATCTACAGTCAGTCGAAATCTGACAGTTGTCTGTGACATAGTAACCTACCATGCATAAAACGCTTATTGGGGTATATTTAGGGGTACTAGGGGTAACCCTGTACTTACAATTTTAAATACTTAAACCTTTCCGAAAACAAATCCACAATCATACGTAGCTGACACAGCTAAGTAACTGATTACCTCACTATAATATTCATACCTTAACATTATCACACCACTTCCCTTCTCCAGTGGATAACAGGCCTCATCATCACTTAGCCCACCAGCCAGCAGCGACTCTACAACAAGCCCTCCTCACTTCAAACATCACGCCAAGTTCCGTCATCGATTTTGAAGACAACTCGGAGTGAATAGGAATGAATTCTACACCTAATTTTATTTAGATGTAGCTAAAACATGACGTCACTGACTGTGTATCAATCTTTGTCAATTTATTATTATTAATATAAATAAAAAATATTTAGTAAACTTAAAATCTTCGACGATCGGCCAAATCGGCGACGTTTTGGAAAAGGGCCAAGTCAAGAGTACCCTAAACCGACGAGCATGCATGAGGAATGTGATGAGAGTGAAGGAAGCAAAAGAAGTATGTCAGGATCGTAGCAAATGGCGATCCGTGATCTCTGCCTACCCCTATGGGAAACAGGCGTGATTTTATGTATGTATGTATGTAAAATCTTCCAAGAGGTAAACATCATTTTAATTTTTATGCTGGCAAACTACAGTTCGTTTCGTTCACTGTCGTTCTTTCTAGATTCTACATTATTTTTATTTTATCTGTTCCTTTTCCTTCTGTCTGTAATCTGTGGCGTTCGTTTGCAAGGTTTGCCTATATGGAATAGGAATTTGCTTCGAAAATTGATTTTGTTCGACTAACTACTACCTACCTATTTGATTTGATGAACCCTATTTTTTGAAACATTAACTGAGTTGTTTCCATAAGGTGGTGCTTTTTAGTGGCTTGAATACTTTTAGTTGAAAATAATGGACGTGGACGCAGCTGATACGGGTAAGTTATCGATCCGAGATGTTTGCTAACCTAACTGCTTTTGTATTATTTTTGAGCTGATTGATGGAAAGCTAACCGATCTGACTCAAGAATTAACCTGAATTACCTTATAAACCTCAGTATTTGAACAAGCATTAGAAGAAACGAAGGAAGTTAGTCTTGCATGCTTTAAGTTTTCAATGCAATGACAGATGAATATTATGATTATTTATTGTACATAATAATCGGTATCCATGCGTCTCGTTTGCTGTGTCGGTTGCATATTGTTGATCAACACATGATATTAACGTTATGCATACATTATACTTTTCGGCTATTCTGCGTGGGATTGGATGTTTCCTGACTTCTGCTTGTATTTGGTACAACCTATTTTGCCAGGTTGAGCTGTTGCCACCACTGAAACTGAAAATATAACAACACTGGCTTACGCCCGCGGTTTTGCTCGCGTTGTGTCCAGGCTTAAAGTAGCTCACATGTTGTGTGCTCATATTCCAAGTTTCATTTAAATCCGGTCAACTGTTATTGGTGTAAGCTAGTTCATCAACATTTTAATATGTTTCTGAAGTTCCACAAGAGAACACAAGAAAATGCCTTTGGAATAAGCCTTTCAAATTAATTCTTTCTTAACCTTCCTAAGGAATTTTGGTCCTGCTGCGGGATGCCATGTTGTTATTTGTGTTGTTGTCAAGGATGGTATTCCACTTATCAAATATCTTTGTCTAATTTCAATATTTGGTCTAATTTCTTTGACGGATGCTCTTTCCACTTGTCCATTATCTTTGTTCAATATTTTATTGAAATTGTCCATGAAATCTTTTTTACAACCATTTTGATTTATATGTCATTCATAATTTTTGGTCAAATATCAGTGTTGCTAGCTAGGACATTTGATAAAGTGGAGATAAGTGGAATACCAGCCTAATAAATGTTGAATAAAATTATTGATGAGTGTTAGCGACTGACATAGCATGATGTTTCAGGTGGCAGAGAGTCACGGTCTCGCAGCAGATCTGTAAGTGACAAGTTTAAAAAATAAACTAAATTTACTAAATACTTTTATGTTTGTTCCGTCAAGAGTTGTGGAAGGATCCTTGAATCATGTATGAATGAATAAATTAATGAACAATACATTTTTATCATGACATTTAATTTAAGACCACCAAACTGTTCCTATTCTTTGCTTTATCTAAAGTAAAGTAAAAGTATATTTTGTTCCAAAAGTTATTTAGAAAATGAAACAGTAAAATTGTGACTAGGTATCTATTTAGTCATGTCACTAGTTCCTTCGACTGGCTCGAAAGACTGTGGTGATAGGCTTTAAAGTCTGTCTCAATGGCTTCTTTTGTGCACTTGACATATTGTGACATAAAGTATTAAGTTGGTCATCAAAATATGTAGTGTGCTGTGCATTTTGTTGTTATTTATTAGATTACATTATTCTCGTGGCCATATCCCTAATGTTGTTATGCAAACAAGTAAATAAACAGCTGCAATACCTCATTGCGCTAAACAGTAAAAAAGGACATATTCTGACAATAGTGCACCCTTAAACATCATATAACATGGAGCGCCAATGCCAAGTCAAATATGATAGCAGAAGCTTGAATTTTATTTAAGTTTCTTCATTGAAGATTGACTCAAATGTTTGACTTGTGAATAAATTTGTATTTTTTCATTCTCAGGAGGAATCAAACTCCAAAATGTCTCATGATGGCTCACGTGACTCCCGACACAGCTCTAAATCTCGATCCCGCTCGCGCTCAAAATCCAAGTCTCGATCCCGCTCGCGCTCAAAATCCAAGTCTCGATCCCGCTCGCGCTCAAAATCCAAGTCTCGATCCCGCTCGCGCTCAAAATCTAAGTCCCGATCCCGCTCGCGCTCAAAATCTAAGTCCCGATCCCGCTCGCGCTCAAAATCCAAGTCTCGATCCCGCTCGCGCTCAAAATCTAAGTCTCGATCCCGCTCGCGCTCAAAATCCAAGTCTCGATCACGCTCGCGCTCAAAATCCAAGTCTCGATCCCGCTCACACTCAAAATCTAAGTCCCGATCCCGCTCGCGCTCAAAATCCAAGTCCCGATCCCGTTCACGCTCAAAGTCTAAATCCCGTTCTCGCTCCCGCTCTGAATCGAAGGCTCGTTCTCGTTCCAAGTCGCGGTCGCGGTCGCGTTCGCGCTCTGCGTCCGGCTCTCGCGCCTCCTCTCACTCGCGTTCCGGCTCTGCGCCTCGTTCTAGAAGTAGCTCTCCCGCTAAGTCTCGCTCTAGAAGTAGATCTCGTTCAGAAAGCGGTGACCGCGCTAAATCTCGCTCAAGAAGTGAATCACGCGCTAAATCGAGCTCCCCTACTGACAGTCGCGCTAAGTCTCGCTCAAAATCTAGATCTAAAAGCAGGTCTCCCTCCGAATCCCGCGATAAATCAAAATCCCGCTCTCGCAGTGTATCTCCTGCTAAATCACACACTTCTAGAAAATCCCGATCCAAATCCAAAAGTCCATCCAAGTCTAGCAAGTCAAAGTCGAGAAGTAAGTCGCGATCGCCGAGCCGGCCGGCGGTGGCGGTGGGGGGGGCCGAGGGGGGCGATGCGCCTTCGAGGGACGGATCCTTGGAGAAAAACGCCGACAGAAGATCAAGGTCTAAGTCCGCATCCAAATCGCCCGCTGGTGAGTACGAAACATTTATTCTAGACTTTCCTATAGTCTAGGATAGCAGCTAGAAAAACAAGATAGAAACAATTACTTACAATTACGGACCTCGGTGGCGTGGCGGGCGAGTGCTCTGCTGAAGCGCAAGAGGCGCGGGTTCGATTCCCGCTACGGGAGAAATGTTTGTATGTTCTGCAAATATTTCTTCCGGGTCTGGGTGTTGTATATGTACCTATTATAAGTATGTATTTACAAAAAAATAAGTATATGTATAAGTATTCTATCAGCCATCCAGATGGCTGATATAATATATATATATACTTATATATACTTATGGGCACCAGTGCCCATAGAACAAGCTTTGCTTAGTTTGGGGCTAGATGGCGCTGTGTGAAATGTCCGCAAATATTTATTTATAATTTATTAAGTGACTCAAGTACACATACTTAAGGCGTGAGTTGAATAGAAAGGTCGTATCCGTACTGGGTAGAAGAACCAATAAGCGGAAGGCAAGTAGGAACGCTGACTTTTGCTTCTTTAGTTTTGTCCAGTTTGTCACTTCCCATCCCTGTGGAAGGTCTCACAGCACAGATAATAATGGTGTACAAGGAAGGAAAACCAGCTAATGAAGTTTCCTCATACCGACCCATTAGCCTTCTACCTGTGCTCTCAAAGCTGTTCGAAAGACTCCTTCTGAAACGTATGTCCCCAGATCTAGCCAATACAAATGTCATTCCTGAACATCAATTCGGGTTCAGAAAAAGACATGGAACAATAGAACAAGTCCACAGAGTTTGCAACACAATTCAAAGTGCTCTAGAAAACAAGGAATACTTCTCCTCAGCCTTCTTGGATATCCAGCAAGCCTTTGATAAGGTGTGGCATGAAGGTCTTCTCTATAAAATAAGAACATTGTTGCCCCACACCTACTATGCTCTCCTAAAATCTTACCTTGAAGATCGTATATTCCAAATCAAAGATGGTGAGGACACATTTGAATTCAACCATATAAGAGCAGGCGTTCCACAAGGCTCAGTCCTCGGACCTGTTCTCTACACTATCTACACAGCTGACCTTCCTGAAATACAGAATGTAACTATTGCCACATATGCTGACGACACAGCTATACTAGCCACGAGCACAAATCCACTTGTAGCATCAAAGCTCTTGCAAAATACCCTAAATAAGGTGGATGATTGGCTGAAAAAGTGGAGGATCAAAGCTAGTGCCTCCAAGTCAGTTCACATAACCTTCACACTCAGAAGAGGCGACTGCCCATCGGTCAACCTGGGTAACCATCCACTACCAACTAGCGAAACGGTTAAGTACCTGGGCATGCACTTGGATCGACGTATGACCTGGAAAAAACACCTTCAAATGAAAAGGGACCAGCTCGGCCTGAAGTATAGAGGACTCTATTGGCTACTAGATAGAAACTCAAAACTATCAGTAGACAACAAGCTACTCATTTATAAATCTGTCCTGAAGCCAATCTGGACTTATGGCATTCAAATGTAAGGTACAGCTTGTAACTCCAATATAAACCTCATACAACGCTTCCAGAATGGAGTTCTAAAAAACATAGTCCCTGGTTTATAAGAAACTCGGGATTGCATGACATCCTTAAGATCAACACAGTAGCTCAAGAAATCAAAACTTTTGCTCAAGCTTATCAAAATAAGTTACAACACCATCCAAATCAACTGGCACAGCAACTGACAACACCCTCATACACAAGGAGACTCAAGAGAAAAGATGTCATGCATGATGCAACTCAAGGATGGCTGCAAATGAAGAGTGCTGGCCGTGGGGATGGCAGGAGAGTGCTCTACCCGACACCAAACCCACAAAACATTTGCTCATACTTGTGAAACTGATTGCAAATAAAACTCACAAAAAAAAGTTTTGTCCGGTGGATGATGACGATGATGATGGTGTCAGTCAGTAGTGAAAATGGAGATCTTCGGAATATTGCCCGTAGGAAAAACCCTAATCTGGGGTTTCGTAAGTTCCTGTTAATTTGAACACAAAACTTAGGTCGAAGTTAATATTGTGTAAATTGTAGTTTTGAAATAAAAGAAATAATAAAGTTATTTTAGCCGTTGAACAGTAGGTAAAGTGCATCCAGTCGTGCCAACAAAACAAGAAGGAAAGCCTCTGTTCTTGACCGTCATTCAGAGCGCAGGAAATTTAAAAAATAGATACGCCTCGAAATACCATCGTACCTACTCAAGTATAATATTAAGTGTAGGTACAGAAATGTTACAAGTATCCATAATTAACGTTATAATTTTTAAATAAACTATAATATAATGATTTTTCCTTTTTTATTCGCAGGTTCCAGAGCTAGCAGATCAAAGTCTCGTTCTAAATCACGATCGATGTCTAGATCCAAATCGAGGTCCAAATCACGATCGAAGTCGAGGTCCAAGTCACGTTCCCGCTCAAGGTCGCGATCAAAGTCTCGCTCAAAATTACGATCCCGCTCGAAGTCACGTTCTAAATCCAGATCCAAGTCTCGCTCTCGCTCTAAATCCGTCGGAGTTGGTAAGAAATATTCAATGGCCACTGGCTGAGTTTGCGATTAGGTTTTTACTAACGATGTATGTTTCAGAGACCGGAAGGAAAAGCAGATCTCGGTCCCGGTCACGGTCGCGGTCCAGGTCTCGCTCCGGGTCTCGGTCGCGGTCGCGTTCTAAATCTCGCTCGAGGTCCAAGTCGCGCTCCAAGTCTCGCTCCAAGTCGCGCTCTCGCTCGCGCTCCGGTTCGGTCGTCAGCAGAAAATCCAGGTACCTACAGGTCGAACGAAACATCGACGCAACGAAGGAGGACGAATCTGACCGCTCGTTCGTTGCAGATCGCGCTCCCGCTCCCGCTCCAGCTCGAGGTCCGGCTCCGAGTCACCGTCGCGGAGAGGTGCGCATTCAACCCGAACCTGTCCGTGGGACGTCACGCGACCTACGAGACCATAACGTTCTGAATGTTGCAGCTAAGAAGCGTCGCACGGTGCGTCTCCACTCGGACGACGAGGCGGAGGGCGCGGCGCGCGGCGCGGACGGCGCGCCCGAGGGGCCAGGCGGCGCGGAGGGGACCGGGGGCGAAGGCCCCGCCGCGCCCGCGGCCCCCGCCGACAGCTCCGACGACGAGATCGCCCCGGACCTCAAGCGGTAAGCCGACCCCGACTCGAGCAGAGTCTCCCTTCGATCGCACGGAACAGATTAAATAGAACGGATGTCTCGTTGCAGCGAGGAGATGGCGGGCGGCATGACCGACTTCGAGCTGATGCTGATGCGCAAGAAGGAGGAGCGGCGCGGGAGGAGGCGCCGCCGCGACATCGACATAATCAACGACAACGACGACCTCATCGCGCAGCTGTTGCAGCAGATGCGCGCTGCCGCCGCCGACGACCGCGACCTCAACAAGCGCAACCAGCCCGCCGTCAAGAAGGTGCCGTACGCCGCCCCGCCCCGCCCCGCCCCACCCCACCCCACCCCCTCGACCCGCTCTGACCGCGCTCTGTGTGCAGGTGTCGATGCTGAAGCAGGCCATGTCGCAGCTGATCAAGCGCGACCTGCAGCTGGCGTTCCTGGAGCACAACGTGCTGAACGTGCTGTGCGACTGGCTGGCGCCCATGCCCAACCGCGCGCTGCCCTGCCTGCTCATCCGCGAGAGCATCCTCAAGCTGCTCATGGACGTGAGTGCGCCCCCCCCCCCCCTACCCCCGGCCCCGCCCGCCGGCGCGCAGTGCATTACAGCTGTTCGTTGTCGGCAGTTCCCCGCCATCGACAAGTCGCTGCTGAAGCAGTCCGGCATCGGCAAGGCGGTCATGTACCTGTACAAGCACCCCAAGGAGACCAAGCTGAACCGCGAGCGCGCCGGCCGCCTCATCTCCGAGTGGGCGCGCCCCATCTTCAACCTCTCCACCGACTTCAAAGGTACACCTCGCTCGGCTCGCCCTTCCCGACCGCGCCGACGTCTCCAATCTCTATCCCGTTCCGTAACCGTTGGACCTTCAGCGTCCCGGCATACAAGAGGACGGATTTCATAAGCTCGTTGACTGGGCTGAGCTTCATTTATTTATGCTGGGATGAGGACGGTCCATTTACGAAAGGGGTTTATGAAATGTCGTGTTGTCTGTTGCAGCGATGACGCGCGAGGAGCGGCAGGCGCGCGACGAGGCGCAGGCGGGCGGCAAGCGGCGCGCCGAGCCCGCGCCGGCCGCCAAGCGCGCGCGCCACGACGCCGACGACCCCGACCGGTACTACATCGCCGCCGCTGCGCGCTAGCAGCCGCACCACGCGCACCACCGCTCACCGCGCTCTCTCTGTTGCAGCGCGGCGCGGCCGGGCGAGGCGGGCTGGGTGGCGCGCGCGCGTGTGCCGGCGCCCTCCAACAAGGACTACGTGTTCCGCCCCAAGTCCACCTGCGACGTCGACATGTCGCGGGTCAGTACTGCCGCCCCTCTCCGCCCCTCCGCCCGCCGCGCCAGCTCTGATCGTCCGCTTGTTTGTCCGCAGACGACTCGCAAGAAGATGACGCGCTACGAGAAGCAGATGAAGCGGTTCATCGACCAGAAGCGCCTCAAGAGCGGCTCTCGGCGCGCCGTCGAGATCTCCATCGAGGGCCGCAAGATGGCGCTGTAGCGGCGCCGCGACCTGCGCGCTGCGACTGCGACGGATTGACGACGCCTCGGGCCTTGCATGTCTCCTAGATGTAATGCTAAGCGAGTCGGAATGGCGGTCGCTTAAGATAGATGTCGTGCCGTTTATCTTAGAGCGCACTCCGCCATCGATGGGACGAGGAGATTACAGTTATGTGAGGAAGGGTCGGCTCGTTGGCGGACCCTCCGTTATTGTGATTATTAAATAACATTAAGTCATAGATTAAATTGAAAAATAAACGTACCTAAATAAGCAACGACTCATTGGTATATTTTCCCCTTAACCTCCATAGTAATCCTCAAAACCTTTACCTAATTATTAGGATCAAATATAGCGTTTTAACCAGAGCTTCAAACTGGTCCAACCGCTCCGATGCTCCTTGTAAGTAAACCCTACTTGTAGCGGCGTATTCCAGCTACACAACTAAGTTTTTGCGAAACTACTTGACTTCCTAGTACTTAGGACAGATGGGGATAGGTTTAAGTAAAAAGCCAATTCAGTCTTGAAGCAACAATGCGAATATAATAATTTGTAACGTATTTATACAAAGACAAGGGAAAGGGGTGTGGGAACAGTCGGCCAATTAGCGCACTATCACGTCATGCAGGCGTGTCCTGATTGGTTGGTCCTTTATCACGCGATCACCGGTACCTGGGATCTCGAACATGCCCGCGGCCTTGAAAGCATCAGCTTACAATAACTTTATGCATCTTCCATCAATGGGCATATTTTTGTATATGATCGTCTCACGATACCTGACGACGTCTGAATGTCAGCGACTCTTGAGATTCCATCGTTACCGGGTATTGTTTTCACAATTCGTCCCAATTGCCACTTCAGTGGCGGTAGGTTTATATCCTTGATAATAACAAGCGTATCAGGTTTCAGATCAGTGGTGTTTTCCTTCCATTTCGTCCTGATTTGTAGCTCCGAAATGTATTCTTTGGCCCAGCGCAACCAAAACTGCTGACGAAGCTGCTCCACCCTCTTGTAGCGTGTCAGTCGATGGGCAGGTACTTCTTGCAGGTCATCCTCGCAGACTGGTGCGGTAAGAGGTCGACCAATCAGAAAATGTCCAGGGCTGAGAGGAAGATAGTCCCGAGGATCTGAAGACATAGGTGCGAGTGGTCGAGAGTTCAGTACAGCTTCGATTTGGGATAGTAGCGTCGTGTACTCCTCGAAGGTCAGGTGCGCGTTCCCCATGACTCGGCGGAGATGGTACTTACACGATTTGACCCCAGCCTCCCACAAGCCACCAAAATGAGGAGAATATGGAGGTATAAATAAGAATTCAATAGCTTGACATTTTGCGTATTCAACAATATCCCCTTTACATTTTGATAAAAACTGAGCAAAATCATTGTTTAGACCAACAAAATTACGACCATTGTCCGAATATATTTTAGCCGGCTTCCCGCGCCGTGAAATAAAGCGCTTGAGCGCGAGTAGGTACGCATCAGAAGAGAGGTCACTAACTAGTTCCAAATGAATCGCGCGTGTGTTAAAACATATAAATAAACAAATATATGATTTTATTAATTTCGCGCCTCTGCCCTTTCGGTTGAGTATGAACACTGGTCCTGCATAGTCCACTCCTGAGCGATAGAATGGGAAGCTAGCGGTTATCCGTTCTTCAGGTAAATTGCCCATGAGTGGGCTTAATGTTTTACCTTTAACGCGTGTGCAAACAACACATTGGTGAGTCACCTTCCTAGCTAGGTTCCTACCTGACAACGGCCACCAATTCTCGCGCACTTGGTACAGCAATGCTTGCGGTCCACAGTGCATAGATTGGTTATGTATATGCCTAAACAACAAAAGCGTAAAATAATGTTCCGAAGACAAAAGTATTGGGTGTTTTTTATTATAATCAAAATCAGGAGAATTCTTTATTCTACCACCTACGCGTAAGATGTTTTCGTTGTCTAAAAATAGATTTAAACTTGCGATTCTATTACTTGATTTAACATTATTTCCATTTTTAAGTAAATTATATTCAAGTGCAAACGATTCCATTTGAGATAACCTAGCGAGTGTGTTTACTGCATGTCTTAACTCAACGACAGTAATTGTCCCGGTCAGCTGTTGTGTTTTGTTCCGCGCGTTATGGATAAATCGAAGTAAGTATGCAGCGACATGACTCATGCGATTGAAATTCGAAAACCTATGAAACGGAAAGAAAGTTAAATCTGTTTTATTATTGTTTGTTATTAATGAATTTACAACGTGTGATTTGAGTTCTGGCAATTCATTAGGTACAATTTCATTCATGTGCGAAATAGAATGTGAAATAAATTTATTAAAATAATTCTTTTAAAAACTTGGGACCTTCCCACCACAAAACAGACGAAGATAAATCTTCAAGATTGACACCACGCGAGACCAGATCCGCGGGATTTTCTTTGCTACCTACATGGCGCCATGGACACTCGTCCGTCAGTTCATGTATTTCGGCGACACGATTTTGCACGAAAGTTTTAAGTAAGTTCGGTGCCATGCGTAGCCACCCTACAACAATCGTTGAGTTGGTGCAAAATATTACGTCATCAAACTCCCGAGTAAGTGGTCCTTGAATAGGAGGCCCTACGAGCTGAATATCATTAAAATATTTCCTACTACTAGTCGCAACACTAGCGTCGAACACAACACGAAGCTTCGTAGTAGTGCTGTGCTCTCGAAACACATCGTGATGCGGCATGAAGTAGTGAGGATCCGTGTAAGAATTAATCTTAGTCATATGACCAAGATTAATATATTCGCGTATAAAATCCGTATATAGTTTTTTATAGGTATCAGGTGCGTGTAATAACCTTTTCTCCAAGGACAAAAAACGACGCTCTGCCTGCAGGAAAGAGTTACCCAAAACATCAGGCGATTCTTTGAGTGGGATGCGAACACAAAATCTTCCATCACTTTCGCGCGTAGTGGTTGTGATGAAAGATTGTTCACAGGCCAGCTCTTCTTTAGTGCGCATGTCCCGAGGCTTGGGCAACTCCTCCAGCTCCCAGAACTGGCGTAGCTGATTGTCCATGGATTGGGTGAAGTTACATTGGACATGTCCTTCCTTGTGCGTAATATGATTGATAGGACCCGAAATTATCCAACCCAACTTCGTATTTTGTAAGTACGGACCATTTGGTAAGCGCATCTTGCCATCGATAAGCAAGTCCCAAAATAGATCCGCGCCTATTAAAATATCGACCCTTTGTGGTCTTGAAAATTGCGTATTTGCCAGTTGTACGTTGCTAGGAATTTTAAACCGTGCGCTTTGTACTTGGACAGCAGGCAACGTAGCTGTTATCTCCGGCAGAACAAAACATTTAACGCGCGTCGAGTAGGTATTTACGCGTGATTTTATAACAATATCGCAGGATTGAGTCGAATGCGAGACTACATTACCTACCCCTCGTATCTCATGAGTGGACTGTATTAGCGGAATGTCTAATGATTTACATAAAGAATGTGTAACAAAACAGCTTTGACTGCCGCTATCGAGTAGTGCACATACAACATGATAATTATTATATTTATCAGGGATCTCGATCAAAGCAGTGGAAAGCAAAACTGGTTTTGAATCGAAACATTGCGTATTTGAATGCGTATCAGTATGAACATTGCTAACTTGAATGAATTGATTTTTGTCACTTCGACTACAAGCTGCCCCCGGCTCCGCGCGGCGCGGGGGGGCGCCCGCCTCAACAACCGCAGTTACCGTCGCACGATTAGAATCATGAATTAATGAATTATGTTTCATATTGCACTGCTTACAAGGTCCAAACAAACAGTTCTCAACAGTGTGCCCGGAACGCAAACAATTCTCACATAGTTTGTGATCATTTACAATTTTTAATTTTGATTGCAAATCCATGTTAATAAATGTGAAGCATGTATAAATTGGATGTTTTCCTTTGCACACAACGCATTGAAATCTGTTGTTGGATTTACGGTCAGAAGCCGGCGCAGGCGGCTTATTAGACGAGACGTTACATTGTGATGTGTTAACTGAGCTAGCTTTTTTATTTTGCGTGTTATTATCTTTGCTGTGTGATAAAGCTAATGTTTCCAACAAATCAGCCCTGTCTTTGAGAAACTTAATCAGATCGTTGACCTTTAAAGTAGCTTTAGAATTAGAATCTGACAACAACGAACCTTTGTGTTCTTCCCATTCTCTTTCCGTCGTTTTATCGAGCTTGGAAGCAACGATATAGATTATAAGAGTATCCCATGAGTCTGTAGGCTCACCAAGTGTTTTTAACGAACGTAAATTGTTAATGATTATATCTATCAGTGTCCTAATTAGCGAAGGTGACTCTTTAGACAGTGACTGTAATGAAAATAATGCTTTTACGTGACTATGTACAAGCAGTCTTGTATTGTTGTACCTATTTAGAAGAAGCTCCCACGCAACAGAATAATTATCTGATGATATTACTATGGAATTTATTACTAACTGTGCACTTCCCTTCAATGATGATTTTAGGTAGTGCATTTTTTGAATATCACTTATATCTGTGGAATTGTGTACTAAAGATAGATACGTGTCCCTATACTCGAGCCAGTGTTCATATGCACCGTCGAACGTCGGCAACGTTATTGTAGGTAACTTCACTGACACGGGTTTATTAGAATAATGACACGTGGAACAATTAGATACCTCTCCACCTTTGCTAAGAATAGATTCAGCTCGAGCAAGAATACTATAGTAGCTATCTTCGAATTGCTGACGTTGGTCTAACTGTTCATCGATATTTGAGTCAGGCACAATTTCCTCAATTTTAGATTGAATTTCATTAAATTCGGAGAACAAAATTCCTGCACCCTTTATGCGTAACTTTAAATCTACTCTCAACTCACTGGTAAAAGACGATAAACTATTTATATGGTTAGCGAATTTAGTTAATCTACCTTTAACAATTCCGCGTTTTTTAATTAAATCGCGCATGATTTGCTCAGTTTTTTCATCACAAGAATATTTATAAGGAGATCTATCGCGACTTTTACTAGTACTGATTCCCTCCCCATCTTTAGACATTAACGGCATTTTGGTGGCTAGTGAAAATAGGAGTACTCACGTGCAAGTACCGACTGCGTGTGAAGACAGCTGGTGCTGGCAGCGGCACGAACAGCTGAAGTGTCGGTCTGCTCCGTGGTCAATCCAAATCCTTAGCACTCGTACTTTGTAGGTTATTTCGTAGCCTGTTCCGTCCGTGGCAGTGCAGCAAGTAGTCCGTCCAAAGTCCAAAGGTCGCTCCGTACGATGAATTCGCCGCGTATTCTTGCAATTCTTCGTAAATATCCGGCGTAGAAGGATCAAATTATGTAGCGGCGTATTCCAGCTACACAACTAAGTTTTTGCGAAACTACTTGACTTCCTAGTACTTAGGACAGATGGGGATAGGTTTAAGTAAAAAGCCAATTCAGTCTTGAAGCAACAATGCGAATATAATAATTTGTAACGTATTTATACAAAGACAAGGGAAAGGGGTGTGGGAACAGTCGGCCAATTAGCGCACTATCACGTCATGCAGGCGTGTCCTGATTGGTTGGTCCTTTATCACGCGATCACCGGTACCTGGGATCTCGAACACTACTAAAACAAACCAGTAGTTTGTCCCTGGTAGGTAAACCGACCAGTGCAACTAAATCGGACACTTGTCTGGAGGTCAAACAAATATTTATAACGCGGTGAAAATCGAACACACTTATCTCCTGTGTCTAAGCCATACTTGTCTGAAGTTCACACAATCATTTTTTGCCCCGTGGCGGAAATCAAACCCGCAAACCTGCGTCTAAGCCGGCCGCTATAATATGATATAGCTATTTCAGATATATGTCTGGTATAGCCTATATCAATGGCGACCAGACCCAGAGACAAAATATCTGAAGTTCAAACAAACATTTGTCCCGCGCCGGGAATCGAACCCGCTACCTCCTCCGTCAAAGTTTAAGTACGTAGTTTATAATAACAAAAATAAGGCATTTATTCCCAAATTACATACTACCTATTCCTTAATTAATTTAACTTTAAATGTCATAAATAAATTCATAATGATATTCAATTAATATAATTCATTAATAGCCCATAACTCATTAATAGGTACCAACTCTTAACATCTTACTCACGTGATAACTTTTAAACGAAATATCCGATTGAGATGAAACAAAAAGTATTTTACTTCTACATAAATACTTTTGATAACATAATGCTTAATTTCGATAAAGATTAATATTACGATACATATTTAACGTAGTTTTTTTTTCTTCAGACGATTTAATAATTATTTTGAACACAAAATCGGTTATTGTGATTAAACCATGTTAGCTAGATATAATGTTCTCGCGGACTTTTTTGTAGGTCTTAATGGGATCTACAAACCCGTAGTACATCATTTTGTTCTATTGTCAAAAGTTTTTGCAGCGCACGCAAAAATAGGTTTTCGATTTTTTACACTGAAAGAATCATTCAAATCGGACCAGTAGTTCCAGAGATTAGCGCGTTCAAACAAACAAACAAACACTGAAGCTTTATAATATTAGTATAGATTTATTTAGGTGTTTATTTTATCTTTGAATTCACGTAGGATAATCAGGTTAATATTGGTACCAACCTAACCTCTTTGGGTTAGAAGAGAACTTTTGTATTTACCTTGGAAGAAGTATTTACCTATTTAAAAAAAACAAATCCCTGGTTTCCTAACATCGACCTGTCTTGACTTTTCAAATTGAGTTCTAGAATTACGACTTTAGTTTGACAGGAAAAATGTAAATGGGATGAGTAGTTCAGTCTGATCGAGATTTTCAAAGTACCTAAGTTCGTATGAGCTAGTGGCTAACAAATTTTCAAAGTGAAAATACCTTTCAAATAAAAGGCCAATCCCGGCCCTAGTAGTCCGGGGAATCGTGTCATCTTTCACCGTGGAGGGACGTTTTGCGAGTGGGACCCTATGCATGCGCCCAAACCATCTGATGTGAACAGTGATGCAAGTGGAATAGATAATTAGCTATATGACTCTAGAGGAGAGATTTGAACCCTGGGTTAGTGCTCACCAACCTCCTGTATTTAATCTTCGTATATATTATTTGCAACGATATCTACCGGATATCAAGCGGGAGTTTGATAGAAGTGAAGATGGCGTTGGTTAGTCGTTTCTTGAAAATAACGAAAATTGGTGTTGAGTGTTGAGGAAGTAATAGTGTTCTGTGCTCTTGTTCGAGGGGTTGATAGGAGTAATAATGTTCTGTGGTTCTGTGGGTTGAACGGAAAACATTGTAAGTGCTAACTGTAATAAAATATTTATAGAATTTGCTGTATAATTGGTTGCATGATTACCTACAGTTAGAAAGAAAAGTTTCTCACGTGGTCCGTGCCGTTTCATTTTCCATTACCTAAAATACTCCTCAAATTGTCCCTATTTTAGGTTTTTCCCGAGTTTACGTTCTGTGAGCTATATTTCCTCCCTAGAGTGAGAGCACACAAAAATAAATGGATAAAATTAAATAAAGTGTACACAGAACTTTATTTATTTACAAAACCTTATTACAATAAGATACATTTTGATAGACGTTCAACTACACATACTACTAAACTACATGAATCCTTTTAGGAAGTGTAGAAAACTTTACTTTTAGCAATAAAAGAAAGAAAACTTAACTTTTATATAAAAAAAAAAATAAAAAAATAAAAAAAACACAAAACAACCTCATCCGATCATTCAAACATCCACTCATACATGAAATCTGCAAATTAGGATGCCCAAAGAATACACTGCAAGTCCAACTCACACTTCCCTGACTACCTCTATGTCAAAAATAGAAGTTCAAAGTATGACACAGTTATTTCTCTACGTCAGAAAATAAAGTAAAATAAACTATGTGGGTTGTGTGACCTGTCCTGAAGCTCACTGCCTCTCAATAAGCCAGATGACCACTTAGTTTAAGCCTTCTCGAGAAGAAACGTTCATCCCACTCCGCGTTGGTTCACCGTTCACCAAAAAATATTATAGTTTTAGGTTTAATTAGGTTTGTGAGAATTCTAGAATCGTCGAAATTCGCACGAGCGCCTCACGGGTCGCTTGACTAACCGCCCGGTCACCACACTCACGTGACAGACACCCATAGAGTCTCAAAAGCAGGAAACGCCTTCCAAAATTCGGCCTTCCAATAGCGGAGGATACCGCGCTCAGGACAACCGCCAACCCCGTGCGCCCGACAAAGGCAGGCTGGAGATAGGCCTGCGGGCGGCGCGCGCTCGCCACGTGCGCGTGCAAAGGACCTCTTTTTCTGGAAAAATAATAACCTCGTGTAAGCTAGAGCGTTCATGCGCCGCGCGAAGCGAGCGGTGAGGCCACGTGTGCCCCACATGTGCCGGCCGAGCGAAGGCAATAAGCACCGCAGGCTCCGCTTGGCGAGAGAGGAAGATTCTCGAAATAAACCAAGGGGTGCCTTACCTGAGGTATAAAGCTGCATGCGCGCCGAAGGAAGCACCACCAGGCTCCTCTCACGGGAAGCTTAGCGTAAAACTACGACACATCCGAAAGAGAAATCTCTTTAACTCAAGAACTCGAAGCCACGTCTCAA